>JAODJU010000062.1:2979956-2996382 GCA_026776725.1 Gnathonemus echidnorhynchus | reverse complement strand
TAGAGTAGCTCTGACAGGAGCAGCGAAGGGGCCCTGGAGGCCTGACAGGCCATAGTCAAAACGAAAGAGCGCCTTCGTCAAAGAGCATTTGTCTACCAACGGCACGAGGGAGTGCTTTTACTGTGAACCCCCCCGAGTGCTGTATGGGATGCTGTGGTGACACATTTCACAATAACCATAACTTACAAAATATCTACATCGCAGCACCAAGGGCAGAGAGGAAGAACTGCCAACGGACAGAACTCACACACACCCACACCCACACACACACACACACACACACACACACACACCGCAGATACAGTGATAACAGCACACGGTGCTGATGTAACAGAACTCAGGAATGTGAAAATACATCCAATTGCCCCGCGGTGACTAAGGCTCCTTGGCCGTTTCCCAGGAGACAAAGTTTAAGACTGGGAGGGGGAGGGGGGGGTTCGTTTAGGTGCACGCGACGGGGGCGCTGGCGAGATGAAGGGTGCTCACACGGGGATTCGACATTTTCCACAAGGGCTCAGCAAACGGCGGCGGCGGCCTTCAGCGGCATGGGAACGGCGGCCGGCTCTACCGCTCTGCAGAACGTTCCGGAGAGGATAGCGGGGCTGCCTAAGGACAGCTCCCGACCTCGGCCTGCCACCCCGCCACACGCCTATTAAAGTAGGGGCTGTGTATCTGCTGTTTACAGACTGCTGTACGTAAAGCACGGCTGGAGGTGACCAGCAGGGTGCTGGTTTGGGTCCTAGAAGTCTTAACTAGTGCCGGTCAGCCCATTAGGCGGCACAGCGGGTGAAGCGGGCCCAAGGCTCCATGTGGGCTGGTACTGATCTTAAGCAGAGACTTCGTCTGAACTGCTCCAAAAAAAGGAAAAAGTTTTAAAAAAACACAGCCAGCTGCGGAAATGGGTTAATAAAAAAAAAAAGCTGCTATTTGCTTAGAATAAAAATAGCACTTAAAGTTAAATGAGAAATAACAGGGCCGGAATAAAGTTTATGAGCAGAGACGTGGTGCGGAATCATGAAATAACTTTTCCCCGAGTGCTTCCTGTCCGACGAGCGCCTGTGCATCAGCGCAGCAGACAGGGTGACAGGAGCCCTCCCTCCCCGCCGGGGAGCCCGCAGGAGCCCCCCCTCCCCGCCGGGGAGCCCGCAGGAGCCCCCCCTCCCCGCCGGGGAGCCCGCAGGACGACATGGCCGCGCTTCTCGCTTCAGGAGACAAAGCCTTTGATTATTCATTAACCAGCCGGTGGCATTAATCATTTACCGGCCGGCCGAGGCGGGCTGAAGACCGCACACGCTCTGGGCCATCCCGTCCACCTGGGCCTGCTTCTTACCCCCCCACGCGCTCCCCCTTCACTGGGACACCCCTCTGGTGCGGTTTGAGACGCTGACGCCGACCCAAACACCACATCGAGCTCCCGCTTAGGACATCGAGAAAGAGAGCAGCACATCACGAGGAGCTCAGGTACAGAGACACGAGGGCGAATGTCACAGCAGAGGGGGGTGTAGAGGGTGTGGCTGATCTGGCGGGTGGGAAGTCCCACCTCCTCCCCAGACAGGTGGCTCTTTGCTCCCTAACCTCTCACTGAGACTCATCCCACAGAGGGACGTGCAAAGGCCTGCACAGAACCTCCATGACTTCGCATAACAGGCTCATGGCACCCTGCAGCATCCACGCCGGGACCCTAAGCCCCACCAGGGTGCAACTCCACGGGATTAATAAGTGGGCGGGGCTCAGGGGGGGCCACTCCGACCTGGCACAATCAGCGTAAATTTGACATGTCCCCGTGAGGTCGGCTGGGGGGTGGGCAGCCCTTTAATGGCTGAGACGAATGGTGGAGCGTGGCCACTAGAGATCAGGACCCCCTGTCAGTCTGGTGCTAACGAAGTAGCGGCCATCTGGGAAATAAAGCGGGTAAATGGAGCACCGCCCCCACCCCCGAGGTCGTGTCACCGTAGCACACAGCGTATTATCAATCGTCCAACTTAAAGGTGAGTATAGAACACGGACTCTTCCGGGATACGACTGCTGGCCTCAGGAGAGACGCCACACCAATGCGTGCTGTGACTGATGGGTCAGGACGGCGCTCCACACCACTTCCTGTAAATCCCCAAAGTCCATCTGTCATGCCACCCATGGCGATCCCCCAGACTGGCTTTCATTAGCGGAGCTGCGCTGACTCGCCCACCCCCACACCCCCTTCCCTGACAGGGTCGTCGCTTTGGGCTCCCGGACGATCCAGTGTGCAATGAAGCGACTGACGCTCTGTTCGACAGAGGATAAAAAATAAACAGTTACTGGAGATGGGGGTGGGGGCGCCCTCCCATCATTTAGAGAGAAAATGAGAAGCCCATCCCCCAGCCCGGGGCTCCAGAGAAGCCTGGTCTTGGCAGAATGGGCTTCGCCCAGTCAGATGCTGACCCTTCTGTTTGCAGTTCACGTGCCAAACTTCAGTACGCAGGCCTGCGGGGCAAGGAGGTCTCCACACGGGCGTGAGGGGCACCCCCAAAGCAAACGCGGCAGCCCCCTCCCAGGCAGCAACCAAACAGCCCCCCCCATCCCCTCTCCCACCATTGTTGCAGACAGACATCCTATACAGGCTCATATGCATCACTTGGTCAGAAGAGAGGAGGGATCTTCTGGGGGGGGGGGCTGCTGACTACCAACAGTAGTGAGGAGCCACAGAAAAATGCACCGGTTTTCAAAACACATGGGTGGCAGGACCCCCCCCCCCCCCCCCGGATACCCACCAAACCACCTCAATTTTACACAGAAACCACCTCCATTTACATCACCCTTGCCAGGTAGAAATTATAACCTACCTTAACCCCCCCACATTTTTTAACTGGGTGGGAGACTTTCGATTTGATCACCAAAATTTCGATACATAAAGCAGAAAATCTATAAAACCAACAGAATGGAGAAAAAAGAACAAACAAATCAGGATTGCTGAAAGTGTAACAACGCCTGTGTGCGGCTAAACGTCAGCCTGCGGGGGGGTTCCTAAGACAGGACTGCCGTGGAACCGTAACATGTTCTCCCTCCTGCACCCCCACACAAAGCAGGACTGAGGGTCAGTGTCAATTTTTAAGAAACGTTTAAACTGCGATTTACGTGAAAAACCCGGAGAGCGCTCCCTCGGGCGCCGGTTGGAGGCAGGCTCGCGTCCCGGTGCCCTGCCGTGTAAACAAAGCCCGTACGCTCTCACCTTGCAGCTGCTTGAAGCGGCCCTCCAGCTGGTTGTAGTTGAAAGCCGCCTGGGCAGAGTAGCCCAGAACGGGGCTGGGTCCTGGCCCAGGAGACAGGGGCCCCGACACGCTGGCCGCCCGCTGCAGCTCCATGGTTCGGTCCCGAGCGGCTCACGCGGAGAGAGCACACACGCCCCCCAAATGAGGTGGGAGATACGGAGATAAAAATGCAGAGTGGGGCAGAGGAAATGGAGCAGGGAGTCCAGAGCGAGGGTCCCCAGGAGAGAGAGCCGACTCTGGGGGAGGCTCCGGTCCACCTTGGGGTCTCCAGCAGCAGAACTGCTAAGCTCAGCCCCAGCAGAGCAGCATGGCTTCTGTCCCGATTCCACTGCCTTCCCCGCACCCCATTCAAAACAGCCGCCCCCCTCCACACCTCCTTCCACTCCTCCTTCCACTCCTCCTCCTCCAGACCCCAGGAGAAGCGCAGCAGGCACACGGTCAGGGAGACGTCTGCCGGGTCGCGCAAAAACCCAGCGCCAGCGAACTCCGTACGGGCGCAGCCTTAAGGGGGGTGGGGGGGAAGTGGCAGGTCTGTAATCCAGTGTTCAGTGAAAGGCTCCTCGCATTCTACACACCTTTCACACACCGCGGGGAGGGGGGGGCGGGGCCCGTGGCCGCTAATTCAATAAGGGGCCAGTCAGCAGCCGTGCTTTCAGAGATGATGTCACCGCCCCATTTCCATAAGGAGACATGGGAGGGGCAGAAGTGGTGGGGGGGGGGTTTGAGGCTGAACCAAGGCTGGGGAAAGGGGGTGGGGCAGCATGGGTCACCAGGATGTTGCTCATTTTCGAGACGTTTTCGTTATTATGAAAACAACCATTCTTCTAGTTTGACTCATGGCCGTCCTGGGGGGTGGGGGCTAGACTGCGACCGATTTCCCGCCACAGGGCCAGCAGGGTGAAAAGGGCAGTTCCTTCCCTTTAAGAGCACAGCAGCTATCTGGGGTTCCAACAAAGCCGGTGAGATTACAGACTCGTACAGCCAACGGCGTGGAGCTGTGAGGCTTTGGATTATCCCCCCCCCACACAGACACACACACACACACACACCATCCATCCCCCGCCCACAGCTCTCACTCCTCTAAATAGAGCAACTCCTCTTAAAGGGACGGTGCCCTTTTTCTTCCTTTTTTAAAAAAGGTAAAAACCGTTTGGCCCATCCTGCAGAGCTGAGGTCCTAAAAGAGGCCAACTGAACCAAAGGCTTCATCCAGCGCTCAGGACTGTGGCACAGCTTGCAAAAAAAGAAAAAAAGAAATCAGTTAGTTCAGTTTCTTTTATCCAGCCCAGAGCAAGGATATCAGAAGGAACTCTTCAAATATTCATGAACAACATATTAAGTCTAAAAAAAAAAACCACCAGACAAAACAAACGGGCAGCCCAACTGCCGCTCTCTCCCGAAGGGCACTGAGCGGCCGCCATCAGTATTCCCACAGAGCACTGAACCCCTGCACACGCTCTATCAGCATAGCGCTGGTTGCCCTGGCAACAGGGCCCACAAACCCCACTGCGCGCCTCTGACCATGAAGGTCAGCGCACTTAGATCCAAAAACGACGTCCCAAGCCCTCCGGAGGAGGGAATGGAGACTGCGGGATAACACCACCTGGGCAGGAGCATCCAGCTTCCTGTGGGGGGGGGTTAAAAAGGGCATGTTTAAGATGGCTGGCCGCTCTCCACTGTCGTACCCTGCAGGGCATCCTCTGTAGCAAAACACGCGTGACGATTCCCCAGCATCGCAACATAATTACATGGCCCAGAAAAGGCGGTTCCATGTTTGAAGGGAGGAGTCATCCCATCGATGTTTTGGAAGCACTTATGGGCAAATGTTTATGAGGAGAAAAGAAGAAGTGGTGGTTTCGGGCTACGGCAAAGCTTCTAATTGCCATAGGAGTCAAAAGGAACCGTCAAACCAAAGGCCTCAGCCCACCACACATACCTTGACTGGCTGTTTGATGATAGATGCACTTCCACCAGTCTGGAGACCCACTGCACTACAGACGCAGAGTCTAGAAGCATTCACAGCACTTCAGTGAAAAAAGTGCACCTCAAATCGCATGCCTGTGCAAACGAGAAAACGCTAACCCGACAAAGCCCCGTGTCGCGCTGACGAGGTGGGTGCCACAACTCTGAGATAACAGCCCTAAATCTCACAAGACCTGCAAAAAGAATGCAGGAGCAACACAAGGGGCCAACAGCCTTGTTGTTTAAGAGATGGCTAACACCCCTTTAGCTTGCTGAAGGGAGAATTTCCATTCAGTCAGACTACTGAACACCACCGTCTAGAATGTCATGACATGCTTTCGTATTCTGGTGCAATCCCAGATCAAATACTTTACAGACAGATGTTAAAAAGTCTACAGCTTCTATAAATCACTTTTTTCCCCTGAGCTGCATTCATCAGACTCCCGGTCTGACCCGAACGAAAACCAAATAACCAATAGGAAGCCAGCAAACGACCGCATGCTGCAGTGCGAACAAACGCGGGTTTCAAAGTCCCAATTCCCGGTGCCACCATCCAGTCCCTCCCTGACTTCCACCAAAAACAATCATATGGTGAAATTGCAAATTTTTCCTTATATTTTGGCATTCAGCAGTGTGACGATACCCCCCCCCCCCCCCCAGGGTCACACTGCTGATCACAAGGCTCATGCACCAGAGGGCATCTCCCTCATTATCCACCCCTCTGCAGAGCTTTAACGGACAGAGCAGCTGAATCATCTTGCTGTCTTCACTACCCGAGCTATGGAACCCATGTGTCTTCCAGGACTGACCATCACAATTCCCGTTGTTCCCACAATTTCAGTGGACTAAAATATCCCAAACAACATTTCATTTTCTGCCCTTGTACCAAGTTACAAAAACAAAGGGATTTATTCCACACCAAAAACCATAGCAATTTTACTCTATGTGGCTATTGTACAACCTCAATAGAGCATTTACTGTATCAAAACACTGACACAAGCCAAAACATTGCTTGAGAGCAGTTGGAACGCAAATCTTTTTTTAGATTTTTTTTTTTTTTTTTGCTTCAAAACATTTTTCTCTCTGGTTGACTGGATTTAACATTTCTTTCAGCAATTGGCTGAATCATCTGACATTAACAATACAAGGTGTTGTGTTGAGGTATCAGCTTTGGAGAATCTCTCGGCCTTGAGTAGAAGGCTTCAAGGATGAAACTGTTCTGCGACCAAACTCTCTCCAATCACTTGTCAGGTAGTATTGTGCAGAACAATAATGATCTCCTTGCTCAATCATGTGACTGTTCCTTTGCTCGAGTACCTTAGGCATCTCAGTTAATGTCGCGTTCTTGGTTCAGAGAGCTGATAAGAGTTGACATGAGTGGCAGGAGGCACAGTGTTTAAGGTCACCACTCAGCGGAAGGTTGCCATTTAAACTCGCAAAAGGGGATCTGTTGCTCTCTTCGGAGGAGACTGGGTTTGAGAAGCTCGTCCATCTTGGGGATGGAACTGCACATGGCTCACTAAGACTCACTAAGACTCCAGAGATTAGTGTAGCAGTCTCTTTGAAACAGCACATTTTGTTCCGGTCTGTCCGCTCCTGGCCCAAGACTAAGACCCAGAAATAAATTCCAGATACCAAAAAAGCTGAGCACAAAATTCTAATTGATTCCCCTCCCCAAATAAAACTGCTGATTAAAGATCTAAACCTATAGTAAGCTTACTGCCAGTACTAAGCCTGGGATATCGGTAACACCTCCCCCTAGGAGTCACGACCCAATGGACACTAAAGCACTGACTCAGGCGTCTAAGACTGTTAGATCAACCTAGTCAACCTGGATAGGTGGTGCCCAGAACATCCAACACAGACAGTCCTGCTAACTAAATCAACTGGGAAACATCAACATTTGGTATACCAGCAGTCCTCCTGACCACTGACTGGGGATATCATAAATTCTTATAGTTCTAATTCATAATTCTTATGGAACATGAAGAGGCTTCCAAAACAAAACATATCAGACTAAATTATGAGCGTAAGGGCGATCCAAGACTAAGAAAGAAAAAAAAGACTTAAGCTGGTCCATCAGACTTACTTCATCAATGGCAGGATATTCTGGGAATGTTCCAGAACTCGTAAAAGGAATGGAGGAAACTAGTGACAGAAATCCTTTTAGCACCCGGGCTGGTTTTAATTATTTAGGAGGCTCGAGCAGCCTTGCGGAATGTGTCGATAGCTTTCTGGACCCTCAGCCCAATGCCACTTACCTCACCCAGCGTTATTTTTGAAGGCCTCCTAAGGAAGGCCAGATATAGTTTGCAAATGGGCGAGACAAAACGCGGCCCGGGATCAGCCCAGGCGAGGGCGGCGGCCGCTCCAGTTTGTACGTCTGAGCACAGGGTTCGCCATCATAAAACATCTCCATACAAAACGTGAAAGACGATAATTGAATGATTTGCCTTTCTTGGTTTAGTCTTCAAATCAGAGTGAAAGTCAATGGAAAGTCCCTATGAACAGTGAAACGCAAACATGTCTTGTTTTTCGGGTGGGGGGGTGGGTGTCCCATGATGCAGTCATTCAGTCATACGCTTCTCCCTATTTGTACAGAAGGAACGCACTGACATCATGGCAACAAAAAATGGGGGCAGCTGATCCTTGTTCATTGTAACTGTGACTAAGAGCAATCATGTGAGTGTCGGGTCACCAGCTGGGTTGCCCTTGTGCCCTATGTGTGGTTATGGACCATGTGACAAGACAGCAGGAATACAGGTGGACAGCATGTCAAAGCATGGAGGAGCGCTGCCTCAAAGACGTTAAACAGCCCTCCAGAAACATATGCTACTGAAATGCGGAAAGAATAAAGCAGCACATAACCACGTAGTAAAGTAATGGGTCTGAACCCATTCCGAAGTTTTTTCATTACCAACCAAGTCAGGCACGTAGCCAGGTACTAAATTTACGAGTTTGAAATTCACTTCAGCCCCCCGACTGGTGAAATCTAACCAAAGGGGGATGCCTGGTTGGCAAAATCTACCGAGGGCCCCCCCGATCAGCAAAAACTACTGAGAGGAACCTATCGGTAAGGTTGCCGGACTCCCCGTGAAATTTAATTCTGGCTCCAGGCCTGGGAGAAAGTTCTCGGAGGTAAAACACGGGCATCCGCTCCCGTACCTCCTGGCGAAGACTGAGAACACGCAGCGCAGGCTCCAGGTTACGCTGCCGAGACCAAAACAGAAGGGGTAACACGCAGGGAATTCACCCAGGCCTTGTATCCTTGGCAACGCTTCTCCCGGATTGTTTCACAGGGGTGGGGGGGGGAGTGGTGCAGGCAGAAACCGAACACGGCTTCATTTCAGAGGGGATGAAACATGCAGGTCAAGCAATTTGCCCTAAACGAGCCGTCTCCAGCCGCTCAGATGTGACGTGCTTGGCCTCCCCCACAGCGCAGACTCAGCCCTGCATATGTCATTCAGTCCTTTTGGCATCTAAGTGACAAGCAAAAGCCCGAAGTGTGACATCAGCGCTAAGCAACGTCCGAATCCCCTCTGGCCCCACCCCAGCCAAGTCCACGCAGACTGTCACATCGCACCACACGCTGACCAGGAAGGAAACCCAGAAAATAAACCTCACTCACTATAACATTTCCGTGGCTAGCTGCCTGGCACCAAGAGAAAAATAACTATTTCCTCTATATCCAGGTCTGTATGTCCTATTTCCTTCCTGATACAAACTAAGATTTTTGAAATTTCAACTGTAAACAAATTAAGCAACATTCCATTAACTAGCTATGCAAATGTGCATTAACTAAACCCTACACAATTCTAGGCTTGTCTTCTCTAAAGCACCGACTGAAGGCCAGTATGAAGAGCGAGACTTTGCAAGACAAAAATGGTTAGAAGTGGCAGGTTTAAAACAAAGGCTCACTACTGAAGATAACTAATCCCTGTCAAAATGAGCCCCACACAGTACCAACGGGACAATAAGTGCCACCCAAAAAGACCATCAGGCGTCTTCCCAGTCACACCTTGTGTGTGATTTGTAGGGGATGAGGTGCACATTACCACAGACATGCTGAACTCACATCTGCAAGTCAGGTGTGGACGTCCCCCTCCTGCCCCCAGCCCTTGTCACCAGGGCCCGGGGGCACAGGTCGCACCCTGAATTCAGAGTGCGGCCCAGGCTTGGCCCCCCGCCGCGTTTATGCACACCGTGAACAGCACGACCCCGTCTCGCAGGTGGTGGAGAGAGAGGAATCTTCCTTCGAGCGGCTTAGCTTAGCAGCATTCCAAACTCCCCAGTCCCTCCAACGGACGTCAGCGGATCTGGAAACAAATTAAAGCCGATCGCGTTTCTGCACCAAGGGGCCAGGCGATCTAATCAACGGGAATATCGCACTTGGCTAGGACAAGCCTGAGTTGACGTTTATTTTTAAAAGCACTTGATTTTATACATTTTTGACTTTTTTTTTCCTAGGGTTATGAGAAGGTATTTAAGCAAAGGGCCCCACATTTGGATTACAAGGCTATAACTGGATAGCAGGGTAACTCCAGCCTGCAAGTACGCTGCAGACTTTCAGGACCTCCTGTGTTGCAGCAAGCCATGACCCCCCCCCCAGCCACCCACAGGGAGGGGGACAAACAACAACAAGCTCACTGACTGAATGTTGGCTGCCCAGGAAAGGCAAAAACAGCCATATAGGAGTCAAAAAGTCACGCCACCATTTCTTCACACTTCTAAACTTTTCTTCACACTCCAAATCAAACTAGCCTTCAAACTATCGTTCATTAACGACGGATACTCGGTAAAATACGCAAATTTTTCACAAAGCCCAGATGCTAATTGCTATTTATTTTCTTGAAGGCAAAAATTCAGCAAAATACAGGAAGTACTTTCAGCAACATCTACACACACATCAGAGTGTAATGTGGATCATGACCCAGCATGTCTTTCAAAAGCTAGAGAGACAGGGTGGCTGTTCGAGATACTAGGTGTTAAATATGAGGGGCGGTTTAATAAGATCTCTAGGGTTACCAGCATTCAGCTGCATGTCCAACATGGTTTTCATGCATTGCGACACAAGGGCTACCAAGTCCTGATGCCTTAATAAGTTATCTGGCCTCCTTCTGCATTTTTTACAGGAAGGTAAATAATTCAAGTGCTTGAGTTTCCTGAGTGGAACCCTAGCACGCTGGCCCACAATCCGCTGCTTTGACAGAGTCCACGCGGCTGCCACAGTAACCGAAGCAGGACCATTTATTATTCAGTGCTGGATCTTCACCTGGATCTAGGGAAACTTCTCAGGTTTCAGGAGCACTACAGGAACGCATATTTCAATACAATAAGGGAGCTGTACGAGGAGTTCACTGGTCTGCTTTTATCCTTTTGGCATGGAAAAGCGGTTTCTTTGCTTTTCAGGGTCGTTTAGGATCTTCAGAGACGAGCATCAATAAACGAAAAAGGTGAACCGGAATTGTAAGAACTGTGGCGGCTGTCGTCTCAAGACCAGGCAGGCCAAAGCCAGAGATGAGAGGGTGCCATGCCTTAACTTCCAATAACTCATAGCACATTCGGCCATTCTTCTATAACCAACCATGGACTATTGAAACTGAGTGTTTTTTTTTCCTTCTCTAAACTTTAGAAGCACCAACCTCAGAAGATATAACCCCAGCCATCAAACCCAGGAGGACTTGTGACCTGAGCTGCTGACCTCTACTAGTCTTCCATATCTTTGGCCCTGATCATGACTCCAATCCACAAACTATGTGGATTCCAGGCGCTCCTCAGAGAGGGGGTGGAAACGGCCTGGGATTTGAGGAAGGGGTAGCCCCTCATTGGAGGCCACATGGTTTGCGTTAGAGCGCATGCTAGCAGCTTGTAGGGTAGCTGAGGTGTGACCGGGCCCTGGAGACTTCCCTGGATACTTGCATTACACCGCATTTCCTGTCTGTGTCATAATGGAACCAGTCAGAGCTGGTGTTGGGGGCTGGGTGCTGGAGGGGTTGGGGCCTGCAAGTTTTGATGGAAAGTGGACAGATGAGTATTGGATCTGAAAATCACTAATATTTATTCAATCCAGCAACAGAAGGTTTTTTTTGCCCCCACAGACATGGGGATCGGCAAACCATACCGGCAACATGATTCCCGCGTCATGAACACCTTGTTTTTTTTTTTTTTTTTTTTGAGAAGGTCCTAGACCACTCAACCGCACGTCCTTCTAAGGAAGCATCTGGTCGGACAGGAATGCAGGAAAACATGGTCACATGAGACACAGGATGCTCAGAGGAATGCCAGGAGATCCGGGTTCTGTTCCCCCCCCCCATTTTCCTTGGAATGATTTCCGAGGTGGTGGGGTGAGGGGGCAACGGATCTGCAGTCTTGTTAAATAAAGACCACCACTCCTAACAGCAACATGGGTGAAGGTGCCTGGGCAGCTTTTGTAAAGATAACTCCCTGCACAGGGCAGTCTGAAGCAGACGCCAGGTCAGCACCCTCTGGGTTCTTCGACTTGGTGGTCAATAGATCAACTTACCTGACAGAGCAAATGAGAAACACCAGTGCTTCCGGAATCACATATGCTGTCAACAATAAAATGAGTGACAGGTCTAGCAATAGGTTTTAAGCTTAGTTAGTGAGATGTACTTTTTGCAAATCAAACACTGTGTCTATCCATCCATCTATCCATCCATCCATCCATCACTCCAGTACCGTGTTGGGTCCATTTCCAAAATCTGAATTCTCAATCCAGTTCCTTCCTTCAGGGCCGAGTCCTCTGAGTAATACAGAATTGGTCTACTGCTTGCCAAACCAAACTTGGAAGATTCTCCATGGAGCTCTACGGCAATCAGGAATGACGACCCTGTTGCTTTTTACAGCCTCTTATGTAAATTACTCAGACCCGCCACTCCCACATGCCGTCACACCAGCAGCCGTGTATGAGACGAACCACTCAGATCAGCAGAGCCCTGCCAAGCACCCGGTCCTGGAGTTACAGGAGGCCATACGTGGGTGTAGGCTGATTCATATGCAACATCTGTACAGAGGCAGAAAGCCAGGCACTGGGATGTGCCGGCATCTTATCTCTGGCAACCGAATGTGAGCCCAAATTCTCAGAAATACAGGCGGTCTGGCACTTTAAGAAGTGGGTTCAACACATGTGTTGAGGAACATATTGCAGGATATCCATGTATAGAAAGCCTATTGTATAAAAGTCCGTGGGTTAAAAGGGGTTGCCACAGAAACACTGGAGAGCAGGTGGGTGGAAGTAATTCTAATGTGCAAATCAAATCCATATCCATCTGAACTGATGACTTGAACACCTCACATCAAGACTTGAGCACCATAGTTACTGGGGGGGTGGGGGAATGACTCACTATTCCTACAGCTCAGCTGACACCAGGCTATGTGAACCAGCACATAATGATGGATGGAGGCAGCAGAGAGAAGAGTCTTAAGACCAGGGCCTCAGGAGAACCTAGTCCAGTTCCTGAATGCAACAGAAATATCTGGCAGCCATTTCACAGAGTCCCCCAGGTTACTTCTGCTGCCTCCAACAGTAAATCGTAGCGATAGGGAGATACGGAATGCAAGGAGGGTCATGTGAGCACGAACAAAGCAGAACTGCCAGGGAAATATGAACCCCTCCCCCAGATGTGGCTCTTCATATCCATCCAGTATGGCTCCAGGTGAAAGATCCAATGAGAACTTCATGAAAAGGACATAAACTAATGAAACACCTAAAATGTCTGCCGGCTTCCTATATTCCAATCCCTACCCAGAGTTCAGTTATGTCTTTTTAATGCCTTTCCTCCATCTCAACTTTAATCTGCTTCTTGCTGTGTCAACGGCAGCAATCTTAAGCCTGAGAGAGCAGCCTCTTACAGACTAAGGACTTCATTTTAAGCTGTAGTAGGTTCTCTCATTACAGAGCGGGTCTGTAGGCATAATTAGGCCTAGCATCAGCTGCCGTCCACCCATAGGGGTGCATCAGGGTCTAGTCCTCGGTACCATTGATTCTCTAACCTGCTAGCGCCTTGATACGGGAACGCTCGAACAGCCGGGCCGAGCTGTTCTCATTGTCCCATTCGTCGGCGTCCCAGCGGTTGTTGACGTCGCTGTACTGCTGCTGGATCTCCATGTGGTCGAATTCCGCGGCTACCGATGTCGTCATGACCCTTCAGCAATCACGGCTTGTCATCCGCTTCTTCTCATGAAACCTTAAGTGGTAGGAGGAAAAAAATGTTAATATCCACAGAACGCCATTGGCCAACTACTGCAAACACTTAGGGGCGGAGTCATGGTGGGCTTCACCGACACAGGCCCATCTCCAGATGTATCCCAAACCCATTTCCTCTATATAACCGTGAATGTTGCCTTTGGACATTCTAGCTGTGCCACAGCGACTTGTATCTCCTTTGCCCGTATGCGTCTGCTTTTACAGTAAAGGAGTTTTAACAAGGTTACCACCTTGAACAATAGCACGAGGGGGAGTAATACGGAGGGGACAGGAGCAACTTCAAGACCCAAAGTAACCAGACAACTGCCTCCAAAAAAAAAAATCTATTAGATTTACAAACACAGTAATTCACAATAAATGCATTAAAGTTTTGTAGTTGTATTACCCTAACCTACCTTTAAAAGTCTGGGGGCTTTAAATATTTTCCCGTAGAAGATGGCACATTTTAAAAATCTGTTTACAGCGCCACCCTGTGGTGAAATGTGAAATTTTACTCGGACACATACTGCAAAGCAACACTGTAAGTTTAGTGCCATCTACAGACCACACAACTGGGAACAACCTCTAGAACCAAAAAGCAATGCACATTTTACCAATGATCATGTATAGCTCTAGTACATTATAATGCTCTAGTACAGTACAGTTTGTCTTCCATTCTACATTTATTTTCATAAAAACACGTTTATATTCTGTGATATATCTTTGGTGCATTAGAACAACAGCCCACAATGCTGCTAACTTCTAACTGAATTCATTATCATCATCTATTCCAGATGACCATGTCCTCCTGATTTTAAACAAATTAATCTTGGTCATGTTTGCTCAAGGTCAGAAGAGAAAGCTTAAAATAAATGGCAGCATATTTTTAAATAAAGACATTACAGCCCAACTGATGTATGAATATATTTTGAGAATAAGACACAAGCCACCTGGTACATGTGGGGTGGTTGGCTCATGCGGGGCGGTCGGGGTATGCGGGGCGGGCGGCGCATGCGGGGCGGTCGGGGTATGCGGGGCGGTCGGGGTATGCGGGCCGGGCGGCACAGGCCGAATAATCTCAGCTGGTTCCAGCACAAAGCCGGCAACGCGGCTGCAGATCTGGCATCATGCTTAGTAAATAGAGCACAAGCTGTTCTGCGGAAACGTTGGCGTAGACGGGCGTGGCGCTGAGAAGGGAGACCCTCCCAAGGGGCTGGCTGTACCCGGCAAAGGAACGAGTGCCAAGGAATTCTGGGAGCCGGGACCTTCCTCCCACTGCTGGCTTCTGTAATTTGAAATGACTTAATGCCTTTTTTTTTGGGAATTTCTCCTTATTAGGGAAAAAGCCGGACCCCTGCAGCAGACCGAAGCGAGGGCCAGGCCGTGCCCAGGATGGCAGGGCCGCTGGCAGTCAGCCGGCTGGTCGTGACCCGGGCCCAGAAGCCATGGCGCTCTCTCTGCGCCGGTCTCGCCGAGATGCGGTTTCGCTAATCGGTACCACATTTCAGTTGTAAAATATAAACTTGTGGTTTACTCCTGTGGGAACACCCCCCCCCCCTACAGGCAAAGGCCACTTGAGATGTTTACCTCCCACGCTTAAACACACACACACACACCCTAACATTCCCCACACCCGTTTGTGTGGCCACTGCAAGGAAATGCACGTTCGCTCGGCTGCCGCCCCCATCTGAGCTGACAGATCCACTCGCGAGTCTCCTGCTGTGGACTGAGACGGGGGGGGGCAGCAGCTTGGGACTAAAATAAGACTGCATATTAAAATCCCAGAAAGAGATTTAAGTACAAATACAGCTATACAGAAGGGTTCTGGTTTGTTGGGGAGGGGGGCATCCTTAGAAGGCCAGTTAGAGAGCTGCATGTAAACCTTACTCATACTTTCTTAATTTAGCTGATGCTCATATCTAGAGAGGCAACAGCAAAAGATCTGAGCATTAAGGAACAGCCATTTAACAAATCAAGATGCTGAGTTACAAATGAATTTACATCAATATTAAATCTGCATTATAGATCCTCTGAACCATTAGAGAGCAGCAACTGGGAAACAGAGATATCAATTTTCACAAGCTGTTACTGACTCCCCCCCTTGTCATGCTAGGAATGGCATGTCCTGTGAGGGACCAGTCAGGACAGGTGTACCCAAAGGATTCTTAGCACATACCATAAGGCGAGAGTAGGGGGATTCAAACTGGGTACTGCCTCCCCATTATCAATCACCCAGCATCTTGTGGATTACTTTGAGAATGTGCAGTGGTGGAGGGTACAGGCTTCCTATCAATGCCAGCAGGCGGCGCCACAGAGCAGAAACAAGACTGAGTTCCTGGAGGGTGGCCGGTACTGGATGTCAGGACAGATATCCCCAGCCGCCAGGCTGACAGCAGGGGCAAATCGATACCATTCGTTTGCCATCAGGCCATGCTTCCTTTCATTGACATGTGGACTGTGCCAGCCCAGGGGGTGCTCTTGTTTTTCTCTGTTTTTCCCAGCAGGCCAAGCGGCATCGATACCGGAGGGAGAGGACAGTGCCGGGCTGGCTGACTTGCTGGGGTTTCATTTGGCTCAGAAGGACCCAGACCCTGAAAACCGCAGCAGTCCCATGTGGAATCCTGAGCCCTGAACCGGCTGCTCAGCTCTAACACACCTGCAGCCCCATGTGAAAATTCTAATATATTCAGGACCCCACGATTGCATGGCCCGCACATGCCTGTTTGTAATCACTGGTTCACCACTTTTCCATTTAGCTCTTTGAAGCCGTAATGGAAAATGCTTCTGGTAGCCAATGAACCCAGTTACTGTGTTGACTGCTTAGGTCTCCCACATTGGGCACAAGCTAATTGGCTCATTGGTCCTGCAAAGTGATTGGTGAGCAGAGGCAAAACTCATCAGCTGGGATCATGGAGTCGAGTCACAAGGTCTAATTATTAGGGATGCTCCGATCGATCGGCCGAAGATCGGTATCGGCCGATCATCACATTTTATAACTCGATCGGTACTCGTTA
>JAODJU010000062.1:2952730-2979856 GCA_026776725.1 Gnathonemus echidnorhynchus | reverse complement strand
ATTGGTATCGGCCGATCACCATGACAAAAAATCGGTACTTGGTATCGGTGGCAAAAATCCTGATCGGAGCATCCCTACTAATTATTACAGAGTATATGAGCATGGAGGAAGCAGACATTTCACTGAGCCTAAAAGGACCTGAGATGATAGAAGACATCTGACATAAAGGGAGTGAAGGCTTAGGAACGGTGAAAAAAAAGGTTGCACTGTGCTCCAAGATCCATGCCAACCCGATGGAGTGGAAATACGCGGCGGGATCTCAAATGCCATCTCAGCTGGGACCGAGGGAAGCAGACAGCAAATATCCCATGTCCCACTGAGCCAGGGGACAAATCAGGGGGCTGACCCCATGACATCATCTTCAGGGACCTCCAGACCTCAACCCGGCTGGAGCACACTGACGGCCCAGAGGAAGGAGGCCAGAGATAAGGAAGTCAAGCATCTTAACCGACCTGCTTATCAAAACCCAAGGACCCAAGTACTGCACATGCACTGTGGCCTTTTGTTCCATTACCAGTCGGTTTATTGGGGTTTAAGCTAAGGATCATATTTCTCCTTTTATTGGAATTAATACTTTCTACAGAAATTCAAACTGCACTGTGGAGCAGAAGCATCCCTCCTGAGACTTCCAACAGCCTTCTGGACACACTCCCAGCTCCTTAACCGCGTCGCCACCTGCTGTACTTATTTAATGTGTCCCTGACGAGTTTCCGGCACAGCATGCCAGACTGATGTCTGGATATTAAGACCCAAGAATGCAGGACGAGGCCACCAAGGGCCCCATCGTTTCCACACACAGGTGCAAACCGCAGAGTCAGGTTTGGCACCATTGTTCCAAAGGTCATCGACTCTCTAGGTCCTCAAACATAAACCCGACATCTCACAGCAGACCATGGCATGAGCTTCTGTGTCTCAGAGGAATGAATCGAGGTGCCGCGTTGATGTGATGTTCACACACGACTGTCCCAGGCGTGACATGCAACAAGCAGCATAAAGACATCAGCCATGTCGCTCGACACATGGAAACCATGAAATTAGTCACCCATCCCCTTCTCTTTCCTGGAGGAACAAAAGCAAAGTTCTCAGTCATCTGTTACACCCACCCACCAGCCTGACAACCATGCACCAGATTTCTGGCAGATACATCCCTTCCAAATCACAAAAAAAAAACAAAAACCAATGCATGGCTGCAAGATATACCTCCCCCAACCTAAGACGATGTGTATTTTAGACAGAAGGGGCAAAATCACTTAATATTTTAATGAATATCAAAGGGTCTCTGCAAGGACACATAAACTGGAGTATGGAAATAATGACACAAGCAGCCTCATTCTCAGGACTGAAGCCACACGCTTGTGTGACCATGACGTACGCATCCGCTCAACTCACAGAGCAGCCAGCTTAAAATCCATCAAGCCAGGTCAGCACATCCGTTTGACCAAAACAGCCACGACAACCAACGAGACAAAAGAAACTGGAGCAGAGAACTAGCCAGCCAGCCCTGAGGAACAGAGAATCACCATGGATACGGAAGAGCTTGTAACACTAGGGATTGCGGGGAAAAGAAGTGGTACGTTCTGGAACATTTTCCAGATGCGCTACTGCACGCGACCGAGAAGCGTGAACGAGAGCGCGATTCAGAGTTAACCGGCCACGTGACCCAGAACAGCCAATCAGTCTGCGAGGTTCCTGCACCTATGTAAGATAAGTCAAAAGATAATTACTTTAAATAAATAAAAGCTTTAACTGAAGTGTCTCGAGACTGTCTTTTCTCACACCAAAAACAGTGTTCAAGCCCCCGAAATACAACATCAGCGTGCGTACTCACCCCCAAACACGTGAGGAAGGTGCCATGTCAAGGCTGAGGGAGGACAGGAGTCCCAGGATCTGTCCCTCGTGTTCTTACCCCTACATCCATGGTGGCCACAACCAGGCTTGTCTAGAAAGGCAGTGCCCCCACCCCCCGCTTCCACCCCCCCCAAAAGTGCCCCACTGCAACCACAAACTGCATTCCAGTCAGTATCCACCCTCAGCCAGCATGCATGTGTGTGCACATGCGCGCACACACACACACTACATATATTCCTATGATTGTGGGGGCTCTCCAGTCATTTGTATTTGATCACCATGATATGGGAAATACGAACCCCCACACTAGCACGTGCACACACGCATGGAGTGACCAGCCGCAGCCTTCACCTGGAACCACAAGGACTGTGTCCTTCAAAAGCTTAATGACCTTCTCGATTTTCAATTAAAACCTTTATGTACGTTTATTTTTCCTCCAAGTTTCTTAAGCAAAAGAACATCTTTTGTCATACGGTTCCCGTCGCCGTCTCCCCCAGTCCTGCCCACAGCCTTCGGGGGCTGCTCCGTTATTAGATTCCTGCTGCATTTTAGCACAACACTGTCAGTCAGGATACGTGGGCCGGACAATCATTCCTGTACAAACAAAAGCAGAGGCCTTGACCTTCAAAATCACCTAAGGCAGTGTCTACAGCAACCATCCTTATATCTGACAACCAAATAAAATGTTTTATAGCCGCCAAGACATGAACAGCAGACCTCATTGTGAAATAAATCCTGTTTTCCCTCCTCTAGTGCTTCAGTGTTTCATAGCCAAGGCTCTCTGTCCAGCAATGGCGCTGACTGTAGCTAATCACCGAAATGCCCGCACCTACCCCCCAAAATCACAATGTTCATCTGTACGCACTTCAAAGCCACCAAAAAATCCTTCCCTTCTAAGAAGTTTCAAAGACCTTACAACCAACAGACCCACCCTTGTTCCAAAACATTAGGAAACCTATACATAGTTTTATTATTTCTTTAATGGCAGCCAAGCTTTCTGGCAGGTCCGACATGCCACAGTTCTGGTCCCTTCAAGAGTTTCACAAGAGGAGAGAGCAGCCAAAAAACACAGGAAACATGCTAAAGTGACCCTCTACACCATTTATGAAATCCAAGAAGCGCCAAAATATTCAACTTTATCCGTGCCGTAGCTTACAGCACCATCGATACACAGCTGTCTCAACATTAGCACTGCTTAACGCCAGGAAAAGTGAAAGGCATTCCACGCTATCAGCGCTAATGGCTAAAATATCTGAAGCTGTGCTATTGTTGTATTACGCAGTCCCGCGCTATTTTCTGCCCTGTTAAAATTACAGATGAGTCATGTAGTCTTCCTACCTTATAAGGCATGTGACAGTAAGCTCTGATAAAGCTCTGATAAAAGGAAACCCCTGACTGTCTCTATCGGCCACCTATAAAGTGGCAGCTGATAGATCAACGAAAGCTAAACTTCCACATCCAAACGAGGGCAGGAGAGGCGATTAATCAGGGACAATGCCTTCCCCTAACACTATGCTATGCTTAATGAGTAAAGAGCCGTCAAAGTCGTCCACATGTTGAGAATTGTGCAACGCTGATGGAGTACATAGCCAACCTGCAGGGCTCCGCGTTTACAGAGCAGTAGGACTGGACTCAATCACAGCTGGATGGCTTCCCTGCCAAGCCTGTCGGCGTTGTAAAGATACATCAAAGCACAAACAAAATCTTAGGTACTTAGTATAATCTTTATGACCCCTATTGGAGAATTGGGAATAAAGTACAGCCCTGATCACCAGGGGCCACAGTGCAGATTGAGCACCCTTATCCAGTACTGGGGAATGTTTCACTTTTTAACAGGAAACAGGAAGCCTCAATATGGATGAGCCATTTATTGCCAAGCGGGTAATGGTTTTTTAAAATACAAGTTGGATCCCGTGACAAAAGGCTCAGGTAAACCAATGTCGTCCTGGGGAAACCACCCCTACTGGAGAATGGTACATTCCTTCTGTAGTTTTTCACAGCCATACACACGAAAGACAATTAGCCACTGGCCCTTAAGCTAAGAAGGATCCTTTCCCAGTCGCTTTCCCAGTGCTCTGCCATGATGGTGCATGGAAAGGGAGGGTCTCAGTCCCTTGCCCTGTCCCAGTGGGGCCCAGGGACCTGAGGTCCTTCCTTTGAGGTGGGCGTGGCAGCCGAAGAGGAGCAAAACCAGACAGAAATGGGACACTCGCGCCATCTGGCCTCGGACAATCCTCCAAAGTTTTTACAAGCCAAAGAAGCATCAAGAGATTATAAACGCTGAGAGCCAAATCTCTGCACTCAATTCGGTCTGTCTGGCATCACAAAGTTGTCATTTCCTAAAAACAGTCTCCGATTCCTCAGGGAGAGAGCAGACTGTGTGTTGAAGAACACTTGAGGCCTGGATTCTGAAAAGAAGACAAGGCCATTCTACAGTTAACGCTGGAGATGAGAGGAACACATTAGCATTGAAACCTGGACCCACCCAAGCCAGTATATCACCACGTCCTTCCCCTGCACACTCTATGGAATACCAGGTCCCTGAAGTCACAGGAGGAAAATGGTCTGGACATCAAGTTAACCAGGCAGTAGAGATATAAGTTAAATCGAATCCGTGTCTCGTGTGCATTCTCAGACAGTAAAGGCGGCCGAATACTTCAGACAAAATCGATGTTGGTTTTGGCAATACGAGGCAAACCTTTTCGTTCTGATGCCACCCCCACGATTGGCTGACAAAAATGTGATGCAGTGCAGTTGGTCAGTAAAACTAATTATGCAGTTACCAGCATGCTTTGCGCCGCATTGCACTTTAGTGTAAATGAATATGCACTTGTGTACCTCTGTTAATAGTAAATGTTGTAACCATGTAGTGTTTGCCGTGACATGCGTGTTTCATTAGCGTGTAACGGTGAGTGTCGTGTAAATTGTCGCTGCTAGTATTAAACCGACAGTGGATGCTAATAAAGACGCTAACTTCCGTTTTATTTGAGCTGCCGCCTCCTTCAGTAAAGGGTCTCCTGCACTCGCCACCATGTGTTTATTCACGCTCTGCACATGGGCCTGCTGCCTCTTCTGCTCTCTAGGGCTGCGGCGCGACACAGAACGAACAAGGCGGCAGCGTCGCTTTAAGCACGTGACAGATTGTTCTCGCCGACGTGTTCGATTCCGTTTTGTCCAGACATCGTTTTCTGCGTACAGGCAGCGTAAAAGCACCACGTGGGGGTGGGGGGGAGGGGAGATGGGCCGCATGCTGGTAACTTGTTACCGCTGGACTGGACAATTTCCAGACTGAGTTTTCACAGGCAGCGGGGGCCTGGGAAGGGATTGGGGGAGCTCAAT
Organism: Gnathonemus echidnorhynchus; assembly: GCA_026776725.1. Classification (NCBI taxonomy): domain Eukaryota; kingdom Metazoa; phylum Chordata; class Actinopteri; order Osteoglossiformes; family Mormyridae; genus Gnathonemus; species Gnathonemus echidnorhynchus. The sequence continues at coordinate 2,974,669 of JAODJU010000062.1, read as the reverse complement.
AAATATAGAGAAACACATCAAACCCACAGGGACACGACAAACCGGAAAGGCCAGAAAATGCTGAGGGTTAGGGAAAAGGTCACTTTCTGATTGGGTACCTACAACGAGGAGGCTGGTGCAGGGCTGGGACGAGTATGCCGCGGCAGTCCCCAAAACCAGTAAGGAGGAGCGCTCTGCCAAATTAAAAAGGGAAGGGGTTCAGTTTGAGCAATCTTGAGGTCAGCGGACACACCTCCAGATGTGAAGCACTGCAAGCACTCCAGCCCCCAGGAATACACCATCGCTCAACATCGTTTTCAGTGGCCTTGTTCCAGAAGAGCGTACTGTTCCCAAGACCTGTGAGGATTACAGCCCACACACTCAGGGCACTGACAATGAATTACAGATGTGGATACTTTCTCCCCATCCAACACAATGGGAAGAATGAATATTCCAGTTTAGCCAATGAGGTGACAGATGCAAATAACAGAGTGCTGTTTAGAAGATATTTGCTGACAGTCACCATTTGTAGACTGCAGAGCCGTGGCTTATTCTGGAAGGGACTGTTCCAGTGAATAGTTGGTGCTGAGTCATTCCATTTGTCTCGTAAGGTCTAATTGGAGTCAAGAGGTTTAATGAAGGCGTCCGCTTGCGACAGCGCAACGCTGAACCCCGGGCTGTCTGCGATTAAGTCGATGTGCACCTCTATCTCACTCAAGGTTCCTGGGCTGGCGTCAGGCCAGCAGAACACCTCCCAGTGCCTGGGGAGGGTGGGGGAAATTGGGGGTAAAGACTAGCAGCCAAGATGCCGAGGTCGCACGCCCAACATCTGTGCATTACTTCATTTCCTGGATCCATCCTTTTTGGAAAATGTTAGACATCTCCAACCATCCCAGGCCCTGACAGAAAGCGGCATGTGTCTTAATGATCGATGCAATTTACTCCATTTGTCACCAAATTACTGGTGAGTAACTGGTTATAGTATCCATCAGAGTAGCCATTAACCTGGATCAGGCAGTACACCAAAATTTGAGCAAACAAATTATACATATGCAGGACTAACTGCAACCAGCATCCACACACTGAATTAAGTTGTGGCGCGCACACACACACACACACGTTTGCATTGAAATCTTTGTGGGGACTGTCCATTCAGATTCTATGGGAAAAACCCTAATCCCAATAATGACAACCTTAACCCCTAGCCGGCCCTAACCTAAACCAAACAAAATACAAGACATTTGGTCCCCACAATGTAATACATACATACCCCCCCACATGCAAAGCCATTAATGGAGGGTCAGGACTGTCAGCCAGCTTGAGCCCTTAGTGTCCTCATCATGGTTCAGAATACATCACCCGGCTATATAAGCCTAATGGAACGTAAACTTCCAGGCAGCCTCCACATTCCTCAGCTGCCCGACTGCCATTTAATTAAGCCATATGCTCCCAGGACCTGACTAAACTGTCCACGCTCCTCATTTCACTAGATGGACAGGACACAACGTTGCAGCCCATCGCCGAATCTAAAAACAGACGCAGTCGCCTTCTTTGACCAATGTGGCAAGGGGGTGCTCAAATGGAACAGCTAAGCGGGACCGGAACAGAGCTAGACGCCAACACCTCATTAGTCAAGATTATGTTGGTGTCTAGTGGGGAGAGAACGGTAAGCCCCGCCCCCCCCAACCCAGGACTGTCCTTTAAGGACAAGGGCTATGCCTGCTGTGGCCCATATCAGCCAAGCACATCAAGCGAGCCCAAGCGACTGAATGGAGACGCAGCTCCAATGTGTTTCATATTGTTACGTTATCTAAATTCTACTGCTGAGTTGCTTAGCAACTAGTGCGAGCACCAATTACTTGAACAGCTCATGTTTTTTCCCCCTTTTATACATTTTCATTTTCCAATTAACGGACTCAGTTCTAATGAGGCATCCAGCAAACTCCCCTGGATCTTTACTTGCAGCCATGAGGTTGCAAGTCCATGATCCTTAACCTCTGTAGTGGCCATTGGTTTGCCCAACAGCGGTCACGTGCCACTGAGGCTCTCCCAGCAGCTCGACCACACACTCAGCTTTTAGCCAATGTTTCCCATCGCGGTGATCAGAAGAACAGAAGATCAGAGAGGAATGTGCCTCTGACTGCGTCAGATACTGACGATGCTGCCACAAACGCCATACTGTAGCTTCATCGATGTTGCTCATGCCTCAGTCGCTTTGGCAGTTGAGCGACGCCAAGAGTCATCAATCCAACTGCATTCCTCAACTGCCAACAAGGGCTACGGGAGACTCCCCAAGGGGCCGGGAAAGAGACGTCCACTGAAAGGCTACCAGTCCCTACATGAGACAATATGCTGCTGCACCTTTGAGAAGAGCAGTGAACATAAACATGCACTCATTAAGATTGTAGCAGTGCAGAAGTACCAGCAAAGCCACCATCGCAAGCCTCTCCACATCAACACTTACTGGCAAATCTCATCTGCACTTTGTGTCTGATACTTTAAATGACTATCTGTGACTACTGACCTTCCACCTGAAGCAGCAGAATACTATACCATCTACCTAACACACACACACACACACACACACACACACACACACACAGAATGAAAGATGAAACAAAGAATCCCACTTCCCCTCATCTGGTCATATATCGGGGGAGATATCCAGCCAGCTCACAGCCAGTTCTGATGTCTTCCCTAGAAAAACAGCTTAACATCCGGTACTCCAAACATTTGGACCGAGCGAGCAGGTCCAAGCGCGGTGCGTTTACAGCATGCCGACACTGGGAAATAGCACCCGTCTCGGGTTCTGCCTCTGACATAGACACATAGGTTTAGATTATTTAACAGCCCGCCATCACTAAAAGGAATTAGCACACTTTCTCTTTTCAGTTTACGGTTCAGTTCCCTGGTGCTTAAGGGCTCTGAGCAGAGATGGAACAGAACCAGTCTCTCAGAATTAAGACTCTGCTTTCAGTCCCAAGCTGGGAGAAAAGAAAAAAAAAAAACCCTCACACTCACACGCAGAGCGGAGCTGTTGCTGGGTTGCCGTTATCCTTCCAGTCCTCGCTCCGCGTTGAAAACGCTCACTCCCACGAGCTTACATAACCAGCCCCCATCTCCCAAACGCTTTTTATTCACACGGCTGCCAAGGCGGCACCTGCCCACTAGAGCGCCGAAGCCCGACAGGACGGGCACTTATCGGCTAGCCGCACCCCACACCCGTTTTCTGACCTCTGTCTCCAAAGAGCGAGCCGTTGGGTCCCCGTCACAGCCGAGGCACCCGAGTCCACACTGCCAGCCCGCTGCCTTACCCAGCTTGGAAGGAGCACAGTCATTAACGGCCCCGTACCCCAGCTTCATGCAGTCAGACAGTCGTGGGAACACAAGACATAGCTTACAGGGGCCACACAGGAGCACTGACCCAGAGAGAGGAGGCAGGGTACCACCCTTTTCGGTTAGACCGCGCCGTTAACTACACCCACTTACAAGGACACATCAGACCGGATCGTTTTCACATTTCCACATTTTAGCGCTTTCTCCGAACGCTTCTGGCGTGAATCATACGGGGAAACGCGGCCACGAGAGACGCATCCCGAAGCACGCAACACTTAACGGAACAGGTGGTATGGCGTCGATGTCCAAAAATGCTCAGGCGTACAAGCCGGCGTCGACGCCAAGGCTCATGCCGAGGTGACAGCCATGCGGCCCGGACCTGTCGTTACCGACACCGAGATACGTGACGATTTATACGGGCCAGCTGAATGAGTAAGAGTGCGTGCGGCTGCAACGGCTGAGAGCGTAAGATCGGGACAAGCACAGCCTCTCCTGTGCGTCATGCCACTGTCTCCCTCCCTTCCTGCACACGTGGACTACAACAGGTGAACCCCCCTCCCCCCCAGGAGAATGGTGTCTCTCCACACACACACACTCACACACACACACGCTTCTTGGTGTTCGGATGGCTGCACTAAAGCCAGCTGCGATCCTCACACTGACAACACGCCCACCTCAGCCTCAATTCGGGAAACTCGCATGGAGTCACTCCAACGATCATCGCCGTGCTCCTCAAAGTATCTGTATCTACGGCAACCATTCAGATTTCACAGCTACCGTAATGCATATTTTCGCAGTTAAGTATTCTTAAAGATTGCATATATACTGAAGAACCCCCTCAGTAAAAGTGAGAAGAGAACAAACAACAAATAAATACATTATAAGATGCGTCTTTTCTGTACTGCTTACAAGTAACAGAGATTCAAGAAGTTGTTGAATTTTGATGATCAGATTTAAATTTTTTCTTTAATCGTTATGCATCTGACAGATGGCCTTCTCCTCGACGATGACGCTCCAACTGTGAAAGCAGCCACCAGATTTCCGAACCGCTCCGTCGTGACTCCAACGTCGGCTGTGGCTCCTTGGGGCCCAGGGACGGAGGGAGGGAGGAGTAACACAAGCCAGCTCCATAAAACAATTCGTTCTGACGTCGCCCCGCCAAGGAAAAACAACAGATCCAAGAGCATGCGGGTGTGGCTGCACGGGAACAAATCACAACTTGGCGGGATATCAAGCATAAAGGGGGAGATCTTCTAAAGCAACAAGACCGACACAACGGCTGATATTACTGCTGCTTAACTTGATCAGTCCTTTCATTTACATTTACCAAAAACAGACCACGGGATCATCTGCAACACACATGTGTGGAAGAGAAACCGACAAGAGCTGTGGCTGAGCCTTTCCTGTGCTTGGCTGTCAGAACGACCAAATTCCCCCAAGGGAATTCTGGGAAAAAGGACCTAACATTCAAAATACCACCATATCTCGAAAATGGTTAGGAGTCTACAGAAGTCCTCAACCAGATATTTACAGTGGCCAATGCGGTTCAAAGATTTAAAAGCGCTTTGGTGATGACAGGTAAGTCTCTGATGATGGTCTCCAGCACGATGGAAGCGTCAGTACAGCAGAGCTCTGAGACACTGCCAGAATTTTAGAGGTCACTGATCGCCTGGTTCCAAAGACGCACAATGGAGGAACTCCACTGAAATGTGGGAGTTTTTCATGACGCAGGCAGACTGGGAAGGAGCCAGCGAGGCCAGACAGCTGCACCCCACCAAATAGAGGCGGAAAAGCCCAGGCTTCACACGGGAGGAGGCAGCAACGTGCATCTGGGGAGATGGAAGTGATCCACGGGAGCGGCCTGTGGACGGTTAGATGGGTGTCAGTCCACAGCGCTGCAGGCCTCGAGGACACCGCGGGTAGGCCTCTGAAAGTCACCTGACTCCTGGTAAGGTCTCCTGTGTCAGATAACGTCATTTCGGTACAGCCTGAACCCCACCCACGCATCTGTTGGTCACAGCGGTTCCTTACCTGTTTTATTGTTTGCTTTTTTTGTGGGGGGGGGGGCAGTGAGAGGGATGATAATGACTGAAGACTTAATATTGAGGGTAAGCTCCCCCTTCTGACTATAATCCTGGCCCAGGCAGACAGAATTCTACGCCATGTTAACTGTGCAAATGAGTGACCTGACTGTATCTCCAACAGGATGTTTTTGTATCATTTGGGCAGTCAAGCTGTGGACCAGCTGTAAGCAGTTGCCTGGTCACGTGGCCTGCGGGAGTGGGCGGGAGGCTACCACAGCTGGTAGCCAATCAGATGTTAGAGAGGGGAGGGCAATCCTTCAGTCCAGCCTATAAGATGCTTGCATCGTGGTATGGCCAGGATTCACACATTGCAAGCAAAAATCGTTGATATTAACAGAGACACACAGGAATCACAATATAACTCAACACTATCGACATGTTTCTTATAGTTTAAGGGACTCAAAGTATAATGCAACTTTTCAGAAATATTACAAATGATACCTTAATTGATTACAAATGATTACTTAATACCAAAAAGAAACGAAAACAGTCATGACACGGTTCAGGACAATGCAGTTATTAGGATACTAGGTCAAACATTCAACTACATTTATTCCACATAGTAGAAAGTTTAGAAACCGTTAAGAACCACATTTTATGATCATTTGAGAGGCTCAGGGCATCTAGAACCACACAAGCTGCCAAACAGACGGCAGAGCCACTAACCATGAGTGTTTCCATAAAGGAACCCAAAACCGCGACACAGCGGGGGAGCGCAGCGTTGCCATGGCAATCCACCTTTACCCTCACACCATATGAACAGCGAGGAGGGCTGCCTTAACCAACAGGAACAACGTAATAAAAGGCCCAAAACAAACAGCAGCACTGTGTCTGGAGCAGACAGTGCCCTTCGTAACCATACAGCTGCTTCGTTTGGAGGGCTGCATATGGCTAAGACCATTCAGGAATGTTCAGTGTCATCCTCTCACTGAGGACCTAAAAGTCTTGTTCCCTGTTCCAGGTAACCCAGCTCGCATGAGGTCATAAGGAGAGAATCAGCACCAGTAGATCTCCTTCAATGTGATCGGCTCTGAAGACCCGTGGCGACCTGTGATGGGACAAGCCAGCGTGGGGGCCCTCAGTGCAAGAGGAAATCCCCAGGATCTGCGGGAACAAGACCCCGGCTCACACCCAGCGTCTCAAATAGGGACGCGACCTCAGGGCTGGGGGAAGGCCCTCTGGATTGGGAATTTCGCTGGGAAATGTGGGAGTCAAGGATTCACAGGGTGAGACACGACACGGGGGCAGCTGCATTTGCTGCACAAGGGTGCAAGAAGGCGGCAGATCGCCTATGTGGTGACAAGTTGTAAATGTAGGCAAATAAAAATGGCAGACAGCCACCATGCAGTCGCTCAAGGAAAATAAATCCTCACACAAACAAACCTCTCTTTAAAATTTTATTGAAGACATTTTTTTTCCTCCCCATTCAAGCCTCGCTAAGCAGACGGGGGCCGGATCGAGTTACGTCTCTCCTGCCAGCAACAGCCGAGATTAAAGTTTACCTATCAGCTGCCTAGCTGACATGGGTACCAATTATTTTTTTAATCCGTCCATCTCCCCCCCCCCCCTCCTCGCCTGGCTGCAACTGCCTGACAGCTCTCTGCTGGCTCATTAAGATGTCGGCGGCAGCAGAGCAGGACAGATGCGGACATCAGCAGTATCGACGGCTTTGCAGTCTGGCCGGGCAGCGGCTGCCGTCTAAACAGCAACCTCATCACACCCCCGGGGAGGGTGACATTAACCTTTACACAGGGGTGTAGCTAGAAATTCTGAGCCCCCTACGAAAATGTCACCTTGCCCCCTCCCCACAAGGATTGACACTTTCAATCTAAAAAAATATGGGAAGCTATGTTTTGAGTGCGTGGGTTTCCACAGCGCCTGGATTCCACAGTGCTGAGAAGATGGCGAGTGAGGTCACCGGTTTCTCCTGGCAACGGAACCACTACCCTCATCCTCACCCGGCAACTGCAGGGATGCGAGAGCAGGCACCAAACAAAGGATGGACCTCTGGCAGATCCATCAGCCTTTAGGTCTGCGGTCTGACGGGGGGCCATCCCATGACTCACCCCGGACGGCTGGCACCGTGGACCTCGACGGCGTGCCATGTGAACAATGCTCCCTTCTCTGCCACGAAAAAAAAACATCATAAAATGTCATTAGAAGGACAAAGGTTCTCCTCACTGTGCTCAAGTTTGGACTGGAGGACATGGTGCTGGAGCTCCTGCTGAAGGACCTTTTCTGAGAGCCTTTCCCCATGACCTTTAACCCCTTCCCAGCACACTGTCACTATTTATAGGAAAACTCTGTTCCAGCCGAAAGCATCTCCATATCCCAGATTCACAACCTTGCCTCCACTTCATCCTCCATAACAGAGCGCTGCCTGTCCATGGCTTATTTTGATGATGATATCTTAAGCTCAAACAGCCTGACGCTAGACAAGCTGTGTTTGGCAGGGTACTGGAGCAGGAGGCGTCTGACTGAACCATTCCCCCCTCCAGACTCCACAGAGTAGGTCTTAGTGCCCCCCCCAAAGCCTTCACTACCCTGAGGTACCTAAACTGTGTCATAGGGAGGAGAAGAAAAAGACAATTGCTGCTTTCTCTCCAGAAATATCGTTGATGCGGTGAGAACGTCGGAGTCCATCAAAGGGCACGACCACAGTCCGGAAACGGGTCACAGTAGCGGCGACCAATAAGTGGTATCGCGATTCTGCAACGTTCTGCTGCAGACACACTGAGGCACAGGCTAACATTGTCTCTAAAGGACGTTTCAGATGTGCGTGTGAGTGTGCTGGGGGGGGTTGCTGGCAAACAGACAGACTCTCGACGGACACTGTTAAGGCTTATCAGAGGGAAGGCATGAAAAACAATCCCAGAAATGCCCGGAATGCCCGGAATGCCCAGGCTGGGCTCACTCCAAACTCCCTCACACCAGCGCACTGCCATCCTCGGACCCACCTTGTCTCTTGTGGCACTGAGCCCCCCCCCCCAGACTGTGCCATGTGCTCCTCACCTGTTCTTCAACTACAACAGCTGACACCCCCCACCACTCAATGACACCCACCTCCCCAGCTAGCTCAGAAAAGCCCTCGCACTGACCCACCCCATGCTACCACCCGACACAAATTCCACATGCTCCATCTGCTTCCAGTGTGCCCCTAATAACAACACACCCCCCCCACTGACCTCGAGAATAAAAACAGGACACACCCCCCACCCCTGACCCTGCTGTAATACGGCCTATCCTGAGAAATGAATAATCTGCCGCTCCTGAGATAAACATTCATAAGGCCAGTGCGGCACGACGTCACACGGCAACACAATCGCAGTTGTAAGGCTCATGCGCTATAATCCCCAGGACATTAGATGATGGGCATAAAACATGTGTTTGGATGTCAGATTTTCGTTACTTTATGTTTATTATATTTGGTTAAAGGAGCATGTTGGCATATCATAGAATCGATAATCACTGAAGTGGCGGTGAAGTAAAGGACTGTTCAGGAGCAATGACATCTCTTAAGAGGAGATATTGTGGATAAACAAGGTAAAAGATGTCGGTGGTTTGGCGGTACTTTCTGCAGTTTAAAGTCCGACACATTTATTAAACATAAGGGTACGCCTCTTATTAATATTTTAGGCATACTGCTAATCTGCTTACCAAATCATGGGCGTAAGTAAACACCTGTATTGTATTGAAAAGCCGGCGTCCAGACATATGTTTACGCACGTCATCTAAAGCCCGGGTGATAACTGCATATATAATCGCGGCATGCGACATCCTGCAGCCCTAAACAAGACACATGCTGCCCATTTCTCAGCCCCGCTGATTCGCCATTAAGTGGTCAAACGCCAGCCATCCACCTCATTCACAGCCACGCCCCCTGGAAACGCCCCCAGACCAAAGCCACAGCAGCTTCAGCAGCACTGACGTGCTCACTGCGCCCCAATCTTTGCTCAGAAGCGAGGAGAACGCTGAAAGAGGAAACCTATAAAAGCAGACAGAAATGTAACCAGGAGCAGGAAGGTGGAGACGCATTTAAAAGAGAGGATAACACTGCATTAGCAGCAGCATAAAACCTCAAAGAGAACTATCCTGAGCCCAACAGGGGACCAGTTAATAACCATTTAAACTGAAGCGAAGGGGAAAAACTGTATGACAAGATGATCAGCAAATAAGAAGGTGCTTTTTAAACAGATTAGTATCAGTTTGTTCCAATAAGCCTGAAATCTGAATGACTCCTGTACCACAGATCACCCTCTTACTGCGAAACAGCAAAATGGATGCGATTTGTTCATAAAATGACAGCAGTCACTTTTCGGCCTAGTCGGGGGGACGCGGGCAGCATCCAGGCCTAAAAACGACTATTTCAATAAATGGTGGAAAATACCCCGCCCCCCCACAGTGGGATGGGAGGTTTGTTTATGCAGAAACTGGGAAAGTTGTGACAGACACCTTTAGGGACAGGTAGGGCCCAGTGACTGAGGGGGCCCCCAAAAACCCCCAAAAAGGGGAAGATGATTAAAGAGAGCGAAGGGGGGGTGCAGGTGGAGCTGTGCTGGCCGTTATGGCAGAACATCGAGGGCTATATTTAGCTATGCGCTACCACTGGGCGGCCGCACTGGTTCCTGTCGCAGCGTCCCATTTTCCATCCCCGCTGTCCCCCCTCCTCCCCTTCCCCCCATCCCCCATGAGACGCGGACCCATTTACTGCTGACTCCTCCCCCGCCACGCCCTGCACGGTCCAGCTGACTGACTGCTCCGGCGCTAGCCAGGATGCTAACCACCGCATCACCGCGGAAAGCCCCAGCAGACACATTCCACCCGAATCGTTTCACGACTCCGAAAATAAAAGGCTTTTTGTGCCCCGTTGGCTCAGGAAAAAAAAATGTAAAAAAAAAAAAACAGCAGGCTTGAGCATTAACAAGTGCACGTCCATTTTGTGTGGGGGGGCAGGGGGGCGCCCACTCACTATTCCAGAAATAGTTGTTTGCCTGCTTTCATTTCAACCATCAAGCATTCCTCTTACACTTTCAGAGGAGCTCTCCCTCAGCCTCGCTTCCCTCAACCCTTCCTTTACCAAAAATGCAATGGGGGGGCGTCGGCAATATTAGGGTGTGGGACATTGCTGTTTCGTCAAGGGCCCCGCATGGAGATACTCCAACTCCTCTCTCAGGGCCAGGAACCATCACACAGGAGAAGGAGTGGGTCATAAACCAGCAGCCGGAAGGTGGTGGGTTCGAGTTCCATGAAGAGCTTTGATGTAGGACCTTAGAGTTCCACTCCAGTAAAAACACACATTGCGTGAATGGGCAAAAATAGTGAACTGCTTCGGAAAACGTGTCAATTAAATGACCAAGTGCAAAACATAAGTCAACCGTTTCTATCCAAACCTACTGACAGCTCGGTTACTCCCGAAACTCAAATTGACAGGATAGCAGGTAACGGATCTGTGCCCTTGACCACGGTCTGACCTCGCTCACACAAAAACACTCAAGCATCACGTGCTGAAGTAGCGTGGGGCAAAGTGCCAAGAAAGCGTCAGTTTTAAATTGTTAACGTTAATGCTCATCTCCCAAGCGCACATAAAATATTCACAGCATTCTGGTTTATGAATCCAGGCTAAGACCCCCCTTGGCCTCTCTTTACTCAACGCTTCTCTAGACATGAGGTTAATGTCAGCTGACGTCTCAGACGGCCCTCATCCACAAACACAGCCATTAATGACTGTTAGCTTCGCTGCTAACGATGACTGGCTAGGCTGAAGATCCTTGTCAAAACCAGGGGCCCCTGACAGATATGAGAGGGGCCACTGAGGGCAGGCGAGGCTGCCACTGCCCCAGCTCACAGAGGGTAACACTGAGGGCCCAGACATCATGAGTGGCTCTCACAGGTGGACGCATGTTTGGCAGGAAAGACGACACTCACAAAAAGTTAAGATGAAAAAATGGGCGTCTAGAAAGAAAACGCAGCCTTCGGCCTGCTGGCTCAGGGAAATCGCTAAAGCATAACCACAGATGGTGAACGGTAAAGGAATTGAGCTGCCAAATCCTGCCAGGGACTCGAGCAGAACAAGGACCGTTCGATTAACTGTGAAGCTGGATCGGGCTGTGCTTCTGTGCCGTAACACCTTCAACCCCTAAACGAGGACAGACGGGGTAGAGTGATGGCGACGCAGTAAATCGAGGCACTGCGGAACTCCATATGCGACCGCAGCACCGCCATCATAAACTCTATAAGCACCAGGAACTGCAGCATAAACAAGCACCAGCCTGTACACTTCACAAAATGCAACCCCCCCCCCCGACACAGGGTGTCTGAGGTGCAGAGTCTAAGTGCCTTTCGCTCGCTCTGTTCCACTCTCCCGAACCTTCCGGCAAGATGTGAAGCGCTGCAGCGTCACAGCTTGAATCACGCCATGGACTAAGCAGAACCAGTAACATTGTGAAGCCGGAGGGAGAAAAATGCACAGCCAAACTGGGGACCGACCAGTACAACTCTGGTCCAAAAGACTCTATTAACTGCCTTATAACCATACACTTCACTTCCGAACAATCTGAAGGTAATTCACTCTGTCTTCTCTCCGCAGCTCATCCAGACAGTGTTTCCATGATCAGGTGCTGAGTCAGGTGGGCCTTACCCTGTGCCCTCCACCCCCGCTACGAGGAGACAAATCTGTCACCACAGGCCAAACACACACACAACCATACGGTAACACATACCACAACACACTCACGGCCTTCAGGTGACGTTGCAGAACTTTATTTCTTTTCAACAGCAAATCAAACACAGCTGAGGCCAATTTGCGTGGGTCTCCACACACACACACACACACACTCGCACTTTGACCCTGCAGCCTGGCATCTGCCCTGTTTCACAAACAGCCACTTCAAACAAAACGCACTCAAGGTAACACATCCTGCAAACACATTCTATCCTGCAAAAGCACATCAACTGCAACACAGAAACAACCATCCACTACTTTGCAACCAAAACAGCCAACATATGGCAAATAAGCTCAATTAGGTTATTCAGTTAGTCGACAGAGAGTGAAGCGGACATTCTGACCTAAAATTTCAGTCTGACCTCAAAAGCAAAGTCCCCAGCCCTTGATACCCTCCGTCAGGGTCCTACTCCACACAGCGGTGACATCATCCTCACCAAGGGCAGACAGAGCTTGATGAGGAGGATGTCATTAAACATGATAGACAGCAAAGATAAAAGTGGGGGCCAGGGGTTGGGGGTGTCCTGTCCTACCAATATTAGACGCCAGGCGCTTGGCACTGCCTCTGCAAACGTGTGAGCCTACACAAGCCACACGCAGCATCCTGGACACCCAGGCTAAAATCGCTCGAGCATTCTGGATTGGGGGGGGGGGGGCTGCAATATTTTCCGGTCTTACAGAACTTTTTGCTTGGCATCAGCCTCAAGTGCAACAAGAACGAGTACCTTTATAAAACCGTGAAAGATGTTACAAAGGCCAAAAAGATCGAATAATCGGTGAAAATCCCTGGGTGTCGAGAGCTGAGAGGAGATGGGGCTCCTGATTGGTGCGGCTCCGGGGGCCGGGGCAGGCCACACACAGCCCCCCGGTCACGGATCCGTGCGGCATCCCGTGCTTCTTTTTAAGGTCTTTTTTGCAGCTGGTCCGGTACCCCCTCCATTACGGCGTGCCGTGTGTCACATTAACCGCATTAAGACTGCAGTACCGCAATGGTCCAGGACGTAAGCCGGCCGTATCCGGACAAACTCCAAATTACAAACTTAAAAGCCGCAGACCTAAAATACCGCGTTCTGCCACCATTATATTGCTTTATTTTTTGTTTAATATCGCGAAGGGCGCGTTTCTCAATGGCTGGGGAGATCTGTTTAAACTGGCCCATATGGAAAGCAACGCAAAATGTGCATGGAGAGCTGGCAGGTATTTAATGATGCGTACGGTAATTAGCTCGCCCATTCGATACGGCAGTTTGAAATATGAGCTCAGACGCGTAACTACAATGACCCCCCGTCCCACACCGTCCCGTCCCGTCCCGTCACATCCCATCCCGTCCCGTCCCGTCCAGCGCGGAGCCGCAGATACCGAGCGGCGCTGACGCAGCTCCACACCGGCCAGAAAGGCGGAGGAGGAAAACGTCGCATTTCCCAACCAACGGGTCCCCCTTCGAAGCCGGACTGGAAAACCGGATGCATTTATTTATTTATCCACGGTTAACCCCAGTCAAATGGACACCACATTTCCCCTGAGTGTGCACCCTCACGACCACGCCTGTTTGCATCCTCCGAGTCCCGGGAGCCCGCACCGTGCAGCCATCCCTTAGCTACCTGTTATAAATAAAACCTCCATGTTGCTACCATGTAGACAGCCGTGTCCCCTCCTGCAACCGCCCCGATGTGTTCCCACAACGAAACATCGCGAAAACGTACCGACCCGCTCCGCTCCGCTCGAGCCCGGACCTTATAACGGCTTTAACGTAAGAGGCCGAATATACACTTATCCTCCGGTCTCCGGCGGCTGCATCCTGCGGCAAACGCCGCACGGCTTCGGCGTCTTTTCGATTAAACGCCTTTAAGGTCGATTGTGAGGGAAAACATACCGATTTCGGGGGGTTTCTGACACCAACGGAGCCCGCCGTGATGCAGCAAAGCGTTTAGTCGCGGCGCCACTTCCCCGGATCCCCGGCGCCGTCGCTCCTAACCGCAGATTTTTTTCCACCCAAAAAAGACGCCGATGTCCCCCTTTTTGATGCCTTTCCCACTTACCAGTCGAACGGCGTACGGCGAGGCGAAGCCCACGATGAGGAGCAGAGTGCGGGGGCTGGAGGGAAAGGCGGCGCAGGCTGAGCGATCCGCACTGATTCCGAGGGGCGGAGAGATGACACCTCCAGCGGCGGCTTACGCCAAGGGTCCCCGCGCAGGGCATCTACATGCCAGAGCGCCGGCGAGGGGCGCCGCACGATCGTCCCCCAAACCCACTCACAAACACCAAATCAGCAGTGGGCAGAGGAAAGTGCTTTAAAAATAATAGGATTGCCATTTCCTACAAAATCATCCGCAAGCTGTATTCATACCGTCTGATGTCATATCATCGCACGAAGAAATAAGATGTAACATTAGTATTGATAAAGATTCCGTGGCATTGGGGAACAGAAACCCTAATTAACTCATAAACAAGAGCTTAGAACGCATAAAAACATGGTACTTGAAAGTGACTAATAAATTGCTTCAGGGATTCTAACGTAGCAACACTAGGTGTTCGAGAGATTATGAGTACAAAACTTTTTAAAAATCAAAATTAACATCCGAAGTGGTGTCATTTGGAGTAAAGTTTTGGTAATACGACTTGAATGGAAGTCTCAAAATTACAACTATGTCGGTCACGTAAATCTTGCGTGCGAAAATTCGCAAGCTTCCACTGGCAAAATGTGTAGATTAATTCCAAGGAAGAAGGATACTAAAATTTGTTAAGCTTTACATCGCGTATTTTATACAATACAGCATATGCATTACTTGAATGGGGATGAAGTTAACACTGGTTTCATCCAGAGAACGATTTAACAGCTGTTTAACAAAACCCAGACTACTCGAATAATTAGAAGCGCTTTAAACGAGCCAGTCTGGGTAGCAGGAAATATATGTAATTAAATAAAACGGCCTAAGAATCGCCGCTTGCTTGCGCACACATTGGGTTGGTTGTAAGGCAGAACGGTTTCCTTGACTACAGGAGTCCATTGCGCTGATGTCATGCATTCCCTGTCGGCCTTTTTGTCGCCGGCGATTGTTATTGTCCACTCTGTCACCCGTGGTCACTCTTTCATTAATTACTCTATAGCCTGAACTCTGGCTAACTGGTCCACAAGCAGCCATGGGCTGTTGTTGATAGAGCCAGGAGGGACATGCAAAACTCATCTGGATGAAGCAGGTCTGCTGACAAGTTAGTAAATCTGATCAATCTGAACAGTCAGTACACAGTTATAGTTAACAGTGTTTATCAGACATCGCACTCCGGCTACAATCACTAGAAGGTTCTTGGTGCTGGCCAGTATACGTGACCCACAGGTGTCAGCTGGGATCAGGGGCTTCCTGTTGGACCTTAGATGGCTGCCTGTTGACGCACCGTAAAAGAGCACTTAGCACAAAGGCGACAAGCCCATCCTGGACATTCTCTCATCCTGATCCCTGCCAGGAAGGAACCCCTCCCAGCACTGCAAAGGGTTCCCGCCCCGCCCGCAGCTGTTGTGTGTGTGTGCGGGGGGGGGTCACCCACAGCTGCTTGTTCTATTGCTGGAATTCTGGGATTGGTCTGGGTCTCCTCCTCCCTGGTTCATGTGCCTGATAAGCAGGGTCTGCCTGGCCGGAACATCTGCTGAAGTGGGTGTGACTCAAACTTGGGGCAAGGTCACCCCATTCCCCCAACCCCCCCGCACCCGCTCCCCCTCACCCCAAGAGTTCACGCCACTGCACCAGTACATGACCACTAGTGAGCCAGGTAATGGACTCTCCCCACTGGGAATAACCATGTCTACCTTTATCTTTTTCCCTGCACACATATACTTCACACTCCAGATCGACCAGGGAGTTGCTGCCCTAACTCGGCCTGTGAGTTCCTTTGAGGACCGGCTGGCTTCCACCTCACTCCCTGCACCCCACCCCATTCCCGGCTGCCAGACACGCCACGCTCTGAACAAGGCTCTGGGAGGTGGGAGAATAGTGGGTAATCCGTGTTTAAAGGTGCTGTTGGCAGAGGGGGGTGTCTGCTCTGAGGGAAAACGTCCAGCAAATCGTCATGAGAGTTCTCTCCTCTCACAGGTTCACCAGCATTTGTCACTCCAGTGTGTGTCACACGTTGGCTTTGCACTGAAGCAGTTCAGCCCCCGCCCCTGCAGATCAGGTTTCTATGGATACAGTTTTTTTCTCCCTTCCTCTTCACTAGTAGTCATATAATTTAGACTAAAAAATGGAAGATTTTTTTTTTTTACATTTAAACTACGAGGATGGATGATCAGTTTATGGAAAACAGAGACGCACTGTCATCTGCACAGCATCAAAGACGTTTCTGAAACTCTGATTAACAACAGATGCATGACTCTAAAAGACAATAGCATGTGTCTTTATGCAATTCTTTGCATTCCTAAAATAGTAACTCTTTTTTGTAATCTCTATGGCTCTATAACCTGTACATTTCCAAACACTGCGTATCACTCTACAGTATGTCAATCACGACAGAGTGTGAACAGAATCTGAATGGTCAGTTGACTGCATTTGCAAAGTGCTTGCAAAGCTAAAAGCTATTGAGACCAAAAGCTGGTTTGATGCTGTTGAGCAAACTGTGCCAAGCACGTGAAAAGAGGCGATCTGGTTCTGGGGACAATGGGCGCACGTCGATCCGGGACACAGAGGGTGCCTCATTTCCCAGAGGCTATGCCACCAAGCTGGTATGACCGTCCGGTGTGGCTGAAGCCTCTGGATACGAGAGCTGGGCATTCAGGCTGCGAATGTTGAACCAAATCTAGGACAAGACAGCTTGTGACCCAAGAAGCTCTGGGTGTTTTTTTCCCTCTTTGTGACACAAAAAGCGAGTGGAAATAGATTCCTGTTTCCAAGCCCTTTCTGCACTGTTCTACTCTTAAAGAGCGTGGCAGTTAGTGCATTCATCTTACCATTCGCCTTTTGAACTTAAGAAATTTGTGTGGGTTTTAAAAACAGGCCAGCACAATGAGTTAAGCTTTTTCATACCAGAAGTATTTTTTGACAGGTTATCCAGACAAAAGGGAAATATTTCAGTAAGAGATGTGGAAGTACGAACAGCATGACATTTGGATTACAGGTCCAGTCCGTGCGGGTAAGAGTGTCTGGAACCGGAATGATGTTGGCTCGCAACCCAGCAGCGATGTGGTCATTTTCCTTTTCCCTCCAAAGCGTGTGAAATGACAGGACGGGTCCCAAAAGCCCCGTAACTGGCGTACCTTGCAATTAGGTCAACAACGGTCACATTCCTCTGGCATCAAGACAGGGAGTTTGAAAGACAGCTGAAGGGTAAAACAATTCAAAACGAATGGTGCTCTGTACAGATAGCGAGAAGGACTAAAGATGCCTTTTTACTGCCCTTACAGTATTTTGTGGTAACTGACAGGGAGAGTTGGACACTTAACAAAATAGTTGCTAAGCGCCGCCAAAGTGCGGCCTCAAACGGCCACAGCGCTGAATCGGTACCACTGAGAGCCAGTCTCAGGAAAGACTGTACATTGTGATCTACACAAAGCTGGAATTTATGGGAAAAGCTGCTTCTTGGAAACAACTTGGATCTGCAGTCCCTGGTGAAAAGATGCACAGCCTGGGGTGAGGAGCTGGGAACCTGCACCGCGAACGAAAGGAAAGGTCATATCGACGGATAATTCACCACAACGTGTTTAAGTTCGGAGAATGCCGAAGGCTGCCTGCAGCTCACAGTGCCTGTTACCACCCCCTTAAACATGGTGGGGGCCCCATTAGACTACTGGCAGCCATTTTGTGGGAATCATCATATCCAATATTTAATTTGCATGATCATATAAAGGCCCAGGAATAGAGAAGCATTTCACAGGACCTTTGGTGCAAACACCGTTACCCCGTGACATTTTCGTAATGCCCCCATGTACACTGCCAAACGAATTCAAAAGTGCTTTCAAGAGCTCCGCAGGGTTATCCCGTCCCAGAAATTTAAAATTAAAAAACCCAATCTCGCCTTCTAAAGGTTGCTAAGCAACCTTGGCCACCAAGTGTGTTGCTCATCAGGTAAATTGCTGTCACAAATAATAACAGCTCAGACTGGCAGCACAGCGGGACTTATGCAATATTTAGTTCAAGCCGTTATTGTCAGTGATTTATATTAGCGTTGTTTTTAATTTTATTTTAATGTTGAAAGTTTAGTCGTAGCGGTTTGGGATTGCGCGTGTCAAGCCCCGTGACAGTGACCCAGACGCCGTGAGGGGAAATCACGTAGACAGATCCTCACCGTACTGTCCTTACCATCCCCGACACGGCGTGAGGCGTGCTAAGTCTGTCTAGAGAGCCTCGGGGGTTCTGGGAAATGACACTGGGGAATTCACAAATCCCCAAAGAACGATCCCACAGACAGAGGGGCCCTTGTTTGTGTAGCATTCAGCTACTGGTGGTTGTCGTCTGCGTTGTGTCATTGACAATGAGGGGACACTGGGTGGAGATCCATGTTTAACTCCGCCCGTGTTTAACAGGAGGTCACAGAAACACCTCGGACGTCTCTCTCCTGCCCTATTGATATCCAAAAACCGTCTCAGTGTCTTAATATAATCACCCGTATGTAATCCCTATACAATATCCATCACAGAAAGCACTCACCTTCCAAAACATGTCACACTGATGCCACATTGACATCCTCTTTATAGATACGCTATATATAATAGATAATCACAATACACTTATATTTCATAACATATGATGTCTTCCCAAAATATTAACATAAATAAATCATGCAGTACAATTGATCTTTTTACCTTGCAACGAGCAGGGCCAACAAACTGCAGTGATGTGAAGAAAGGGTACAGAAAAATGGATGATATAATTTGTATAACACACCACATAGCAGTCTCACGCACACGCACGCACACGCTGAATGTCTCTCTGCCGCCCTGCTAACACACTGTTAAATACAGTGCACTGCTGAAGCATCACTGTAATGCAGAACCATTCTTACTTCAACATGCAGCTGCAGTATTCATGAACATAAACTGCCACAGCAATATAAATAAAGACACAAGCCAATATCAGCATGCTAACACGCCGGGCGTGACGCCTGCCTCACTGCACTAGCTTATCCTTAATAGCCGTCACGGTCAGACTCATTAACTTTTCAACTGATCGCATAAAACATTACCCATGACCTACATACACAGCACATGCACTGTAAAACTGTCACAGCTGCATCATGCTGCATCGTTAGGACGTGGGGTGAAGGAAGTGAAGTTGTGATGGTAATTTGAAGGGAGTCGGAGGAGCCGGCCACCTCCTCACTGCCGAGATCTGCAGCTGAAACTCAGGAGAAACTGGAATGGTGCAGCAGTGTGAGTACTGGATCACTTGGACAAAACAGATGAGCTCTCTGAATTAACAAAAAACAAAGCTACACTTAAGAATTCAGATTAATTTATGCCAATTAAACCAAAGTTAAGCATAGATTATTTTACTGAATAATCGGTCGAGCTCTGAGACTTAATTTTTCTTTTGACAGGATTCTTTTATGGGCCAGTTTTGGGATTAGACGCCCAGGCTAATAGGATCTACGCTTCGTAAAACCCTTATCCAACACCTGGCATCCGCAGTTCTTCCCACTGGAAAATGGAAAGACGGTCCAAGGAGAAACTGTTCAGTCCAATGGCAAGGTGTGCGGACACTGGGGGTCCCATAATTACGGGCCCATGTCCAGGCTCACAATGTGCCAGACCGGACCGGGGATTCCTTCCGAGCACGTGTTCCAGGACCGAGATTCTCAGAGAACGGAGTGAATGAGGACACAGGACCGCAGCGAGTGACACAGCCAGGCTGGAGCCAGTGTACAGGGTACAGCTCTGGAGCTCCGCCCCCGATTTTAGCTCTGAGATGAAGGCAGACATAAAGCAGGCCTGTTTCCTGAGGATATCGTACTGTCACGAAAGATACGCTACACACACACACACACACAAATCATTGCATGTGTAAGAAAATATCCCTTCTCTCACTGTAAAAATAGATCAACCCCCGCCCCCCCAACACACATAGCTATAGCGCACCTATGTATCCCAGCATGCATTGGTGAGGTATTTTCCCTGAAAAACTGGCACCAACAACTGGAAACTGGTGATGGACAGACTGGTTCACCAGTTAGAAAGGTCATGAGGTGTCCCGCTGGGCGGATGGGGTAAGATTACGCGTCCCAGGAAACGCACCCTGTAAATCGTGGCTTTTCCCCACGCCTGCCGCGTCAGGAGTGACCTCTTTTTTCTGAGACGAATGCCGTCCCAGTCAGGCCATGAGAACACAGCTACCCCTGAGGGTGCTTTGGAAGTCCAGCTGGTTTCCCCGGATGCCACTGTCATGTCGGGGGGTGGGGGGTGCATACTGGCTGGAGGGCACATCAGAGGCCACTGGTGTCACGACGGGCGGACTAGCAGGGGGGTCTGGGTGTGTTGTCATGTGAGGGGGTCGATCCTGTCACACGGGAAGCGGACCATTAATGTAAACAATCACTACTGCCCTTGAAAGGCTGCAGGAAGGAAGAGGAGGCAGGAAATCAAATGCAGCACATAAACTGAAAGACAGAGCGGCAGCAGCCCGGTCCCAGGCCCCGTGCAGTGATGTGCTCATCACTCATTCAGAATCACCCAGACGCCCTGAGAATCGGTGCTCAGACTGCCTGCGCCAACTGAGCCTGTTTATAATCGGCGATATTGGTTTCAGAGTTCGTTTTGCATAGATCCTTTTGCAGTTAAAAATGGTGATAATTAACTTAACAGTGTAGTATCATGTATAACCATGAAATTAGAGTTTTAACCATGTGCTTGAAAGTGTCTCCTAAATGACAGGGGTAAAGTAAGTGCCAAATTTATTCAGCTTTTGCACCTGTTTTTCCCACTGGGGTAATAAAATTTTATGGTAGTGAAACAAAGACGAATACAATTAAAATGTCACATATGTGTGTAAAACAAACTGTTTTGCTTCAGATTTATTTTCAGTTTCCTGGTGTGAAAGCTCAGTGAAGCTGGCGAGGTGTGTTTGGGCTGGACGTCAGCCTGGAGGGCACTGAGCCACAGGACACACAGCTAGGGGGCGGGTCCAGGTACCACTGCCCCGCTTCCATTGGCCAGGTCAGTGGAGACGGCCGCTTGTGATCTGGGTATAAGGTGGCTTTGTCCCCCCCCCCCAGTGACCTGAAGGATAAGTAGTCCTGGGATGAGGACTGGAGCATCGTCACGGCAACGTCTGCATCTGGGATGGCCGTAAAGCATGCATTGACGGCTGGGCAACGGGATGAGGAGCTGAAGATTCCCCAAGGAATAGATCTGCAGTCTCCAGGCAGTCTGGACTTTGCATTCCCAGTCTCTGCGAAAATTTTTGACAGGCTCCCAGGACATTTATGGAGACACGGAGCAGGTGCACTTATTTCAAAGATGGTCCAGGAGAAAAGACCATCTGAGATTGTCCAGAAGCAGCCCCAGGAAGATCCTCTTAAAAAGGCATGAAGAGCAAGCAAAAGATTTACACAAAATGAGCAGCAGACAGGCACATAGGATCACAAACCGGCCCAACAGTGCATGTGCCCCAAATTAAGGTCATTGTGCAGAATCAGAGGAAGACAGACTCTCCGGAGAGGGAGGCTGGGCGAGACAGCAGAGAGGAGTCCCCACAAACCAGGACACCATCAAGCACTCTGCCATCACACTGCCGACAAGGGGGGCAGAGAAATTTAATCAGGGGGATCTTAATGGTTAAGGAAGGTGCTCCCTATTGGAGTGATACAAATGTTTTGGGGGGGGGGGGAGAAGGGTGGGTT
>JAODJU010000062.1:2913235-2931586 GCA_026776725.1 Gnathonemus echidnorhynchus | reverse complement strand
TATATATATACATTTTGATTTTTAACAAATCAGCAATAATAAAAACCAAATGAATGACATATTACCTTAGCAGGCATTACCGCCTCCCAGCATTACGGGTTCAAATTCAAATCTTCCTTCAGATCTTTAGTTTTTCTTCTGTTCCGGTGACTAAAAATTCCTTAGTAAGTGATTTGATCACGAGAGCCTTGCTATAGACTGGCGTCCAGCTCAGGATGTTAATTTGCCCACATTACGACATATTTATCCATGGCGGGATTGGCTCCGAAACGCCGAACCTATTTAACGGATCGATCATTTAAGTAAATTTATTTTGGATTACCTTTCTTTGATATATGAGTGCTGCGTTAATCACCTAAAATTCACTCATGCGTATCTAGATAAAGAAACACATTACATTGGTTTTCGAACATATGCAGGCGATATAAAGTCCAAATAAAATATAAAACAATATTTTAAAAGTGGACGCACAAGTGAAAATGTTAGCAAATAACGCACCTATTTTTGTGGTTTAAAGTCCATATTAATACATACATACATTTTCGTTGGGAATACGCCATTGTTGTTAAATGATCGAGTTGGCGTCCTAGAAAACTACAGCAGAATCGTCTGAACTTCATTATACATTATTTCAACGTGCGCGAAACGTTTACAACCTACAGCGCGCTTTCGGGTGAAAAGGCTCACCGCCTACAGGGCGACAATTAAAAGATACACTAGGGGCGCTCAAGTTATGAGCCTGCTGCGTATCTTGGCGGATACTATATTTTCAATGTGCATTTAGAGCGTAGGCCTATTATTCACATTTGCATTAAATGAGGAAAAGTGAAGTATAACGCAATGAAAATGTAAACATTGAATATCTGAACTTTGGACAAAGCTATGTGCAACAGTAAGGAGACTGCATGCAATCTACCTGTCTGCTGGCAGGGTATCTGTGTATTACAGCACTGGTTTGCACGTTCACCCAAGCATTCAGTGCTGTCAATAACAGCTTTCTCTCTTTCAGTCTCTCTTCTTTTTCACACACACACGCGCGCACATACACACAGACACAGACACAGACACACACACACACACAAAGCACGCGCGCGCTTCCATTTCGATGCATTTTCCGGGAACATGAACCATCTGCGCTACTGCGGTAATAGAAGATACAGAAAATAAAGGACGAGTCTCCTCAATGAGGCAGGACAGCTGGAAACATCCTAATATTACCTCAAGTTGCTAGCTCCTCCCCTTCGGTGATGTCGCGGTAAGACAGAACCTCCTTAATTACTAATTTCCCCATCCCACTCCAAGCGCTCCTCTGTCCTAGAAGTTCCCTCATGCATGCAATGTCCTGATCCGATCGCGTCTGACCTTTTATTTTTTAAACACAAAACCCAAGACTTGCGAGTGCCCAGCATGGGAGATCAGAAAGAGCCGACAATGGTGCACAAATCCACTTCGTTTAGTATCAAGAGCCTGCTGCTCCCATCTAAATGTGACAAACCCGGCTTAGGGGTTCCAGAAAAAAATATCCCCCCTTCAGGGTCCGATTCGGAAAAGTCTCTGGATCTCACTGAAATGGAATCTGCTCCGTTCAACCAGGAAAACAGCCAGAAAGACAAAGATGAGGGCAGCGACCAAGCTACAGAACCGAACAAAAATGGGAAATATGACAAACCACCGTTCAGCTACAACGCTCTAATAATGATGGCTATTAGGCAGAGTCCTGAGAAGAGGCTTACGCTGAACGGCATTTACGAGTTTATCATGAAAAATTTCCCATATTACAGAGAGCACAAGCAAGGCTGGCAAAACTCAATTCGTCACAATCTGAGCCTCAATAAATGTTTTGTGAAGGTGCCAAGGCATTACGATGATCCTGGAAAGGGGAACTATTGGATGTTGGACCCCTCCAGCGATGATGTCTTTATCGGTGGGACTACAGGGAAACTTCGCAGAAGGTCGGCCACTTCCAGGGGGAAACTAGCAATGAAGAGGGGACTTCGTTTCGCTCCGCTGGGGCTGGGATTGAACGACAGAGCGAGTAACCCCTTGTATTGGCAAATTTCGCCGTTTTTGTCTCTGCATCACCCTCATTATAATGGATCTTCGCCTGGATTTCTGAATCAAGGGCACGCATACGGCTCTCTGCTTTCCGGAGTTGAGCAATTAGGAAACGGAGACCTTGCCCGCCCGATTCTGGGAGGATCTACCGGAGGGATCAGTTTGACAAATAGTTACGGCGTGAGCACGTCTCCCGTTGGTTTACTGTCGGGACAGCCTGGGTATTTCGTGTCCGGCAGCCAACACGCTCAGCCGCTGCAGCCGGCCGGGACTGGGTTCGCGGTGTCGTCCAGCTCGCCTCAGAGCCTCATCTCAGAAACACTGAGAACGGCATTACCTTCATTCACACCCGGAGCGTCGAGCGGATTTTCGGGACTTATGTCCCATCAAAAGAGAGTGGCGTCCAATTCTTTCTTAAACTGATCGGATCATTGCAAAGGGATTGGGGATGCACTTCTAAAACCACTGCAAACCTGGCGTTTACCCCCCTTAAATTGCAAAAAGGTAGAATTTACGTGATAGTACGTCCACTTTGCAAGTAAACGACCCCGATACTAAGTTGTTATGGCCGTATTCATCTGTTCTAATCTGCGCTGCCGTTTTTTCTTTCATCTGAAAGGACGAACTTTAGTAGGTTATAGACTGCAACTAGCCTTTCCGAAGGTAAACACGTGCGCTATTGTTATGTATTACCTGTAGAAAGAATTTCAGTTGTTTGTGTGTCGGTTAATTTATGTTTTATATTTATTATAAAATGTATTTAATTTTTATTGTTATTGTATATATATCAACCAAGATCAACATACAGATACTTAAATTATTTATGTAAATATTCACTGTTGATTTTGTGGTTTTGAAATAGTTTCCTACAGTAAAAAGCGCCTTAAATTTACAAATCAGGGTTGTTCATATGCACGGGGGAAAATAGCCTAGCATACTCGTAGTTTGTATCTGCTCAGGTTCTCGATATACACTTCAGCCATGTAATGTACTGCTGTCCAATGTATATAACCTACAGTACCTAACAAGATTTATAGACATGTACAGTCTCCGTTTCTCTTCGGTCTGGGGCAAATATTTTTCTCTTTCTTTCTGCAAAGCCGGGGTATGTGGGTCATCCCACGCTGATGCGCATGTCATAAGACAGAGAAAAGTACACAGGCTTAACCCAGGGAAACCGACTACATTATTTACCTTGTTGATTTTTGGCTCATTAAAGAAACGTTTGATGTTTCGTTCATTTTGTTGTGTTGCTAAACAAATACCGTTATCTGGCGTTATCGAAAGACGGATTATTGATAGTTATGCTTTTACAAATGGGACTCCTGGGCCCGTGTTACAGTACAGCGCGCTTCACGATTCCGTGTGTTGTCGGTGCGGATGACCGCGTTACGGCTGATGAAAAGCGAGTTCGGCTGTTAAAATGAATATCGTGTTTCTTTTGTTCCCTTTCCCTTTCTAAGGAAATAGGCCTATACGGTCTTTTTTATTGTTATGGGAAAATAAATGCAGTAACGAGGTCCACAAAATTTGAATCTAAGATATGGTCATCTTGCCAACATATTTTGCCATTCCCTGCAGACAATAATATAGACTTTTACTTCGAAAATGTGATAAATAAATTAGGTGTTTACTGCATATTTGTTTATTCCGGTATTATTTCGGATGTTTTATTTGTATATGTTTCTTAACGGTTTTGCACTTTTAGGTTTTTTTTAGGTTCATTCATGTATACGTAATTCGTATTTGCCTGTTTTTGTTGGTGTATGTATATATAAACCCATTTTACTTCGTTAAAGTCAACGGTAATGAAACATTAAAATATTTGTTATCAAGAGAACCCTGTCTTACTTTTCCACATATAAAGCATGTATACATTGTAGGGTACAGCATAAAGAGAAAGTTACCACTCTGGGGTTTTTAGGTGTTCACAGGTCGTGTGTGAGCACTGAGACGAATTTCGGCTTAACGTGATAGAAATCAGAAGCTAGGCCGACGGATAAAAGAAGCAGACAGAGCAGTAATATATATTTTTTTGCTTTCGTAATAGAACCGTCAAACTTTTACAGTTATGAGCGAAGTAAACGACTGGGGACTGAGGGCGGTTTTAAGGCCTAACGTCAGGGTGCTCTGTGGGGTCCCAGATTAGGGCCGGACAACAAGCTACGTTTAATAAATCAGAACGAATATACCCAGTTCTGTCATTTTAATCATTAAGGATGAGCAATGAAACTTAGCATGAGAATACCGTGAAATAATCATCCACCTGAAAAACGTACTCGTTAACACCGCAATGTCCTTCGCCCTTAAAGACACGCGAATGTTTCAGTTGCATAACAGTTACGTACTAAAGTAACCCACTTTTATTGTTGGTATTATTTTTAATATTAATAACAGCACTCCTTGCAGAATTTGTGCTTAGTAAATAAGCCATGCTAGTGGCAGGCCTTTTTACTTAGGCTGAATAATTACTTATTTAAGTTCTCTATTGAAAGCGACTTAAAATAGGTTTTCTTTATTTTTACCAAAGTTCATTATCGTACTAATTCTCACTATTGTTGTTATTATTGTTATGAAGTAGGAAACTGGGAGCTTTTGTTTACCGAATTGCCTTATCGATCTCCATAAGGCCTACAGAAATTCTGTATTAGGCCTATATATAACGGCCTAATTTGTGTGAATTATGAGAGCGATTTTTTCCCAATTCATCGTAGATTTACCGAATCCATGTGTGTAACATTGATATTTACAGCAGATATAAAAAGACTCCAAATTTTATTGTTCGGATTAATGTAAAAAAAAAAAAAAAGCCTCGATCTACTACGAGAAAGTAGCTGTGGACATTTATCTTTGGATTAGAAATATATTGCTTAAAAAGTATGGCGCTGACAGAATGTTAACGGATTGGTGAAGACATCTGTGGAAATTACTATTGCTACAACAAATAGAAAATTATAAACACAGCATCACTTAATATATTATCTTTATATTCGGACAAGTAGGCCCAGTTTCAAATTAAATTTTAATTTATTCATTTAAACATAAATGTGTAAATGTTTAGCTTATTAAACAACCGCAGAGTTACGACTTATTTTTGATTATTCTACATAATAAACTCGACACGTCGTGCTACCCAATCCAACATATGGATGTTTTAAGCCCTAAGTTTGGTAGACTGCAGAACGACGTTATTTCAGCAGTTTTATAAATAAAAATTATAGGCTAGCACCACCAGAGACCACGTAGGATATTTAATGTACGGACAAAGCAAAACGCCATGTTACCTAATCTTGAAAACTGCGCACTCAAGTATTTTTTTAAAAGGTGAAAATTTAAATGCTCAGCGCAAGGTCTTCAGTATTACTGAATGACCGCTGGTTTCCTGGTATCGATCATTTTCTAGGGTTATTTGTTCAGTGTCAGTATCAATGTCGATGCCAATTCTCGGCTTGTGAAAACAAACCCTTTACTGTGTCGGGTAAGATGCAAGAAAATACGAAAACCATAAAATTGTATGATACTGACATTCTTAAAAGCCCGGGTGTGACACGTGACACCACGTTGGAATTCGTGCTACAGTGTCATAAGTCCTTTAGGCCTAAATATTCCAGGGACACATTTCAAATTAATATCACGCACAACGGCGAATGACAGCGGTTACTTCACGGGAAGATCACAAGCTGTGACGTATCCAGAGGACGTCAGCTTGATAAGTCTTGGTGAGGCGCTTCTCCGCACTTGTGTTGTGGCAGCTGGCGGATGTTCAGCGATCCCTCTCTGGCTGTTATAGCAAGGAAGACAGTAACTGTTCTTTTCGAAGGGAACAAATGACAATACAGTGCAAAGTCATTGGCAGCTTTCAGTAATGTGCATGCTGCAAACCTTCACACGACACACCATCAGCGGAAGTTTAGTATTGTTAACCAAAGGGTCCTTTTGCTCGATGCCATTTTAGCGATGAGTGTCATTATTACAAATATTTGGCCTGTAATTTACCTTTTGGTTTTCGGTTTTGAGATACGTTGCACGACGTCAACATAAATATGATATCCAGTTTAAATGGCTCTACCTGTATCCTCCATAAGATTTAGGCCTGGTGATGGATAATATTCATCTACTACTAACTAGTATCTAGGCCTGTGACAATCTGAAGTGGTACTGTCAGGCTTTTAACATTAATATCTTTAATTACCAAAACAACAAAGCCGGAAAGTTTATCGTTAAGAAAAAAAAACTGCATAATACGCGGTTTTTTTGCATCTCCACTACGATTTGGCAATTTTGTTTCTAAGGTAACAAAAACAGTTTATGGGAATTTGCATGAAGAGGCTGCCTACGTAGTGTTTCCGAAAGTTTGGCAAGAAGGCCAGAGAAGAAGTTTGTCTGGCTGCTGTCCGAAATTCCTATAAGAAAAGTCATAACGCTGGTGTTTTAATTGCGTAACTAGGCCTATTATAAATACACGTAGGCCTTTTATTACCACAGCATTGCAATCTATTCAGTATTAAAGCTTCATTTGAGTAGGTCTGTTTTGTGTGGAAAATCGCTTTCTTACACCTGAATTATAAGTTCAGTATGGGGCAATTTTTTATTTGTTTTTTTTCTGGATATATTTAACCAACAGAGATGTATTTATATAACAATACTCATAATTAAAGGCGATATCCTGTTTCATGAAAATAAATAAGTAAAATAGGCCGTTATAATCTTTTGAATATCCATCACTCTGCCATCGGTAAATCATTAGTTTTACTTTAAAATGTAGGAGGTCATATGTATACATTTCAGCTATTTTGACAAAATACGTTATATAATCTTCGTCAATACACTAAAATCTATCAGCATGTCAACTCAGCATACTGTGACCCTCACATCATCACGCTGAGTATACATAGTCTGGAGTACTCATAAATGGTCTATAACGCTCATTTTCTTTAATGTCGCAAAACTTCCTCTCCTCGCGTCGAACATTTCGCTCCACAATGTTTGCCCCATTGCCGTATCACATCGGGTGAGTATTCTTAAAACGGGACACTTTTTGAAATTTTGCTTTCTGGAGGAATCGTCTGTGTCTTGAATCCTACCTTGACCTCTTTCTAGATACATTAATACCCCTTGAACTAGATATGGAAGAGAAAATAAAGTGCTACCATATACATATATTAACTGCAAAGTTTAACTGTCCCATTTTGCTTGGTGTCCCATTTTCAGTATACTCACCCTAAGCTACACCCTTGACAATTATTATGACGCTAAACCCAGATTATTAAACACTTCATTAACCAATTAATCCATTGCCATTACAATTTATAGTGTTGATTCAAGCGTGAACAGTTTAGCATCCCTGATTATTGCAGAGCACGTATGCGATGATTATGCATGTTTAATAGACTGTGTATAAACGCGACCAATGTTCTGAAAAGAATAACCCTAATCATTCGTGCTATAAAATATCATGCAGTCTTTACGGACGATATTTTTCTGAAGGAGTTGGCCATTTTATGAATAATGCACCTATATAGCAAAGGCGTATAGGATTGATTCAGCACTGGTATAGGGACCAAATCAGGGCCGAACCCCCAACTCCCATAATGATAAACATATGTGGTACCGCCACATGGGCTTGTCCCTACCCAAATCTAAGCTCGTGACAGACTCAATTTATTGACAATAAAATAACAAATCTTCTAGAAGCAAACAGTATCATTTGAATGGGCCGCATTGGGTTAAGGCTAATATGAGATAGGTTGTTGACCATTAGCATGTATATTTAAGTACCGTGATATTACATTTTTCTTCAAAGCCTAAAATACGGAATCAACTAAGTAAATAATTTAACTTATTTATCAATATCATGAATTAATCGTTTTAGTTTACAGCCCAACTCGTTTAGCAAGAAGATTTAATAAACGCGGTGTTTTATCCTGTCGGCTACCTTTTTTGTAGTTGTCGATATCCACACCACCTAAGTAAAACACTAAAGTCGTTTTAGCTACAGCTGCGCCCGCCTCTGGTGGCTGACGTGACTGTAGTGTGCGTTAAATGAAAACACTAATAATTTTAATTTAATAAGCCTTCATATACAAGGACGGTTTGCTATTTATATTGTTGATACGTGAACCGTGTAAATTGAGCTTTCAATATTTATGTTTACACTTCATAAATAGGATTATATTATCTATTGAGACCGGTTAATCCCGTAAAAGAAGTATGTTAAATTCGTCCAGTGCTGCATGGCGGTGGAAGGAAACACCCCCGGGCCTTCAGCTGCGCTCAGGATATAATTTTTGTGAGCTATGCAATTTAAATTCTCTTAAACATGGTAGTAACGTCTCAACGTAACTGTGCGCGCGCACACACACACACACACACACATATATATGTGTGTGTGTGCGCGCACAGTTACGTTGATATATATATGTGTATATATATTAGGCCTATATATATATGAACACGGTTCTACACTTTCTTTTCTACTTGAAACACTGACCTGCTTTCAAGCTGATTGACGACACTTTATGGCTAGGACATTTAGTGTTGCAATAAAACAAACGAAACCTAATTGTACTTCGCCGCGAAAATTAAGGCATATTTAAAAGTTTTTTTGCCCAGTCTTAGGCAAGTATAGCTCCAATTAGTGACTACCATCTCGGAAATAATTTACCAAAATATTTTACTAACATAATCGCTTATAAATCACTGCAAAATCTGAATATGTCTGTAAAAAAATCTCCAATATAGACCCAATGTAATTGCGCAAAATTATTTAAAATTGGTTTGGACAGAACTGATTATTTTAGTTTAGTTTTTTGTTGCTAGGCCTATATTCCCTCCTGCTCTCCCGAAAGACGAACAGGTCTGCATTTGTAGCTACTGAAAAATGCATAAATACGGCTTAAAATCGCTGTGAATCATGTGACGTCATATGATTTCTTCGAAACAGATGTAAAATCTAGTATAAAATGCAGTGTTTAAAAAGCAAAACCAAAATATTAAATATGCCTACTTTTTCCAATTTTTAAGATCAGTAATCTTGGTTCAAGTAGACGCTGCGTGTACTGTAAAAATAAAACAAATGCAAAGCAAACTTAAACAATTTAAGTAGCCTAATCGATCACACGAAATACTTGACTTTGACTCAATGTAAAAAGATATTCAGTAAAAATAGGTTCAACCGTAAACCGTAAAAAGTATAATGAATCAACTAATATTTGTCATCTAGCCTACTGAAATAAGAGAAAACACATTGAATGAACAGCTTTGGATGTTTTCAGTGTACTGCTTCATTGATTTGTTCCGATTTTCGTATAAGTTCATTTAGCTACATGGCAAAATTAAAAATAAAATTCTGTATTCAAAATCAGGTTGCAAAACGTCAGTATAATTTTTAAAACGCTCATTAAACTAAACCGACTCCAAAGCGTAACAAAATCGACTGTTATATTGACGCCGTCACTTGTATACTGCCTGGTTCGATATTCGCAAACCTAAGGCTGTTAAGACTTGTTTGAAACACAACATGCTTTTGTAAAGTAAAATACCGAAGGTAATTTTGGAGTTTTTGAAATTTAGGAAGCAACTGTGGGAATTCTTGAAATGCTGTACGCAACCGTATAGTTTGTGAAACGTGGATAAACATGTCTTATTAAAGCGAAGTAGCACATTACCTAATATCGTAGGCCTATAATATACAGCACACGCCAGTAGTCCATATTTTCTGTATCCATTATCAAGGCCTACTCGCAGTATAAGGCATTTATAATGCAAACAGCGATGCTATTACATTCTTCGACAGTGTTCACTATATTTAAAAACATTTTTGGTATCAAATCATTTGAAAGAGCCGCAAAGAAGCTCCCAAAACCAGCTCCATCTGAAACAGAAACATATTACTGCCTTGGTCCGTCCCTGGAAGCAGGTATAGCCCACATATATCCCAGGTAACCGGGGACGTGCAAGTAGCCTAATGTACGCGGCCTTGGTCTAACTGTAGAACTTAAATGTCATATTTATGTACATACATTATTTTGCAATTAATTTTTATCGATCAGAAAAAAGACACACTTTACAATTTACATTGCGGGGCATGAAAATTTCAAGTTTATTTTTCTGCTCCGTAGTAAACGTAGGCCCATATGCTAACCTATAATTGAATTAAAACGATTTCAGAATAAAGGTACTTTACATGCGTCACATGAACGGTAATTACTATTACCAGCTATTGTTTTTATATTATAAGGATCATTAAATGCACATTTTCCATAAGACATATAGGCTGCGATCGGAAAATTTTGCCTTAAAACGGACTTTTAGTAGACTTGCAGCATGCCAAGCTGGAAGGAAAATTAAATATTTTAAATACAAAAGTTTACGCTGTAATTAAATAAATGAAGTAAGTGGGATATTCTGGAGTCATTCCTATTGATCCAACTCGTGAAAGATGCGCTAGTCAGTTGTACTCTAAATCTTAACTTAAACTGCGTACAATATCCGATTACTTAAGTTATAACGCATGTTTGGTTTAATGCATAATTGCAAAAGATGTTTCCAGTAATCTGCCTTTGATTGAGTTTTAATCAATTATATATTGGCTAATGTAGATCTAATCTATGAAACATGTCTAGAATCTATATAGACAAAAACATTTATGAAGTCAAATTAATGTATTGAGATAATTCATTCGCACATTTATGGGTTTACTATATGTATACACCGTTTCTTAATGAATTGGGCAAAACATGAGTTTCACACCAAAAAAAAAAATACTCGCCTATAACTAGGTCTGTACTGTACACACACACCTGAATTGATATATAAATACCATATCTGAATTGAGATAAGCATCCTCAGAGTCCATGCGAGTATACAAAAAAGGGACAAAGTGGTAAAAAGTCGAACATATTCATCAAACTGATTTTCCAGTGGGAGAAGCAGGCAGGGAGCCCGCGGGAAGGATTTGTCGCAGCCTGCGCTGGATCTGCAGAGGCGGCGTCGCAGTACCCGGGCCGTTAGCGAGCTGCTACCTTCACGAAATACTGAGCCATTGTGCACAATCTGCACGCCCAAGGAAACTCACCAACTGCCAAAAAATGTTAAGCTGTAGATATACAGCACTCGCCTTATAAGGTATGGAAAATAATAAAAAAAAAATGATGGCGGAACTCTTTACTGTTAAATATCCGCATACGAAGTGTGTGGAAATTTACTGAAAACACCAATTATATCCGGTGTA
Organism: Gnathonemus echidnorhynchus; assembly: GCA_026776725.1. Lineage (NCBI taxonomy): Eukaryota > Metazoa > Chordata > Actinopteri > Osteoglossiformes > Mormyridae > Gnathonemus > Gnathonemus echidnorhynchus. Next base: position 2,920,299 of record JAODJU010000062.1, on the reverse strand, counting down.
TTGGCTCACTGCTGCTCCACTAGCAGTGTTTAGTTAGCTAGCGAAACGGTGATGGGTGTTCATATGAAGGCATGTGTTAAACACCATGATAGGTCCGTGGCTGATCGATCTTGCTTCTCAATAAGCAATTTCTTCCCACCGCAATGGTCTGGATAGACAAACCAGTATGGGCAATTAAGGAGAGAAAACGGCATTATTTATACAAATTAGAGAGATATTGTGTGTATGATAGTAAAACTCATATAAACAAATAAACATTTTCGAATTACTAAATATTTTGAATGAAAACTTGATTTACATTAAATATCTCATCTTTAACGTAGCATGACATAAATGCAGATTCATTGTATAGTATCCTGTGAAGTTCTATCCTGTTTGAGACTCTGTCATGAGGCTGTGCTGATTCATATCAATATGGAAAGTCATGAAAAAATGTAAAACTCTATCTGGCCCTATATTCCTGTAGATACAATATGAAGGAGTAGAAGACTACAGGGCATTTTAATAGTAGTCTGGTGACGTTTCTGTTGGTGAAAAAAAAAGAAAGAGTATAAAAAAATTCACAGGAGGCCAACAGTCTACATATGTAATGTTCATCCATCCATCCATCCATCCATCCATCCATCCATCCATCCATCCATCTATCCATCCATCTATCTATCTATCTATCTATCTATCTATCTATCTATCTATCTATCTATCTATCTATCCTGTAACTGTATGCTACACCATATCTGATACATCTTCATTTACACCTTGACTGATGGTTCATATGAATTCTGCCCAGTCTATCCAGCATGATTCAGGATTGGCTTTCCTGACCACTGAGGACATCCCCAGTCAGCTGTCAACAGGAGCCCCTCTCCAACTACTCTCATCTCCATCTCTTAATGGTCCCATGTGGAGGATGGATGTGTCAGAGATGTCCATCATGTAGGTGGGCGGAGTCGTTTTTGTCACACGCTTTTGCCTTCAGAGACCTTCCTAATGGGCTTGCTCCGCTAATGAGCCGTTTTTTAAAAAGACGCCCCTTTAAATGTGAAAGTTTCCACATCACAAAGCAATCATTTAGCAAAAAAGTGGTGGTGAGGGGGGTGGGGGGGATGGAGTGTGAAACAGGAAACTGGTGTGTGAATGGTTCTGCCTGAAGTCATGACATGAACTTATTAACTTGACTGACACATTAAATATATTTAATATCCTTTAGCCAAAAACACATTTTAATCTTGAAAACCACTTTAGCATTTGCTATTTGTTTGCTATTACATTTATTTTTTAAAAATGTAAATGTTGATTAAGGTAATTATGTTTTTAAATCATGCAGACAGGGCTAAAAGTTAAAACAGGTTTGTAATTTCCATAGTAATGCAGCTTCTTTGGCTCTTTTTTTTAGCCAATTGCGTGCGAGGTAGAGCGATTTTCTGTGGCGGACCAGCGAGCCGGCAGCTCTGTAATCATGTGGGGCATTGCTGGTGCAGATTATGCACTGGGGCCTGGGTCACGAGAAGCGCTCAGGTACACGTGAGTAGCCAAAACACATGGTAAGAACTTACATTTCAGCTACCAGCTGAAGATTTTGGTAAAAGAATTAATTTGGACAGTATGTGATGTAGCGACATAAAGGTATTAATGTGACATAAAACAGGAATTATACCAAATATTATTTTACTAGTATGTATATTTCTATAAGGTTAGCACTTCAAGAGTTGTGGATTCACTTGTACACACACACACACATATATATATATATAATTTCATTTTGCAGTGTGGGTTCTGCACTCTATTACTGGACTCTAATGCTGAACAATTCAGCTTACTGTCATTATGACTCATCACGCACTCCTAGATATCCTCTGCAGGAGCCAGGTAGTTGATTAACAGACACAGATGGCGGGATGCTTTTCAGTAATTTCCGGAATGTACTGGCGTGCTGTAATTTACTGTATGGACGTCATATTAAGTGGCACGGACTTCTGGCTGGATCTGATGCAGTCAGTTAGCTATTCCGCTCATCTCTTAATGTGGCTATGCCCGCCTTTTAAACAACAAGCTTCTGGAGTTCGGCAGAACCACCAACACGGCCTTGAACGACTTGAGTGTCGAGTAGAGTTTCCACGTTTCAGAATCATGTTCGCACACGGCAAAGCATCACAAGGCTTTTGTTCTGAACAAGAGTTGCCCTTCAGCCCGATATGTGCTTTTATCGGTCATGTGATACGTAACAGACGGCTTGGGACTTACGTTTGGGTTGAGACCAGCTGCTCATATTTTGCTCTGAATGACTACATCTAGAGGGGTGCTATTTCTAATCTCAGGTTTTCAAGCCATGCGGCTGGGATAGAGCATCTGCCCTACCTGCATACAGACTGCTGAATGGCTTGTTCCAGAAGCCAGGCCCCACTACGCGTTTCACCCAGATCATGGTAACGCTTGCGTAATTCCCACCCACAGGACGCATTGTCTCCTCGTATGCTGGCATGCAGGCCTGTCCACGAGCAGAGATTTGATGCCAAAATGTCATAAACATGACATGCAAGGTCGACAGCAGGAAACAGCACAGGTAACAGATGTGCTGCTCGTTCATTTTTGGCATCATGGAAGAGTCTTACATAGTAATGGTATTTTCCGCAGGGCAACTTTTTGAGCAATGTTGCTGGGCAATTTCTGACCAGGTGAGGAAAAAGGGCAACTCATCTGCATCTGGATGATCACGAAAAGTAACCCACTGCCGATCAAAGATTTTCAAGTAGAAATTTGTTGCCCGATTTCAATGGGAAGTTGCCCTGTGTATCATCACCCACACTTATGTGTGAAACTTCCATTATTCTATGCTTGTTTATTACTCGTCCATCTACTACAGTCACATGGGTAATGCAACATAACCTCTATACCTCTAACCTCTACCGCACAATTAATGAAAAAGGAGATACTCGCTTAAGGTCATTAATCAAATTAAGGGCAAGCTACTTTGCCGTTGGGTTGAATCTGGGCCAGAGAAGTTTCCAAACATACCTTCTGGCTTTTAGTAAGGAGACCAACACAAAACCACCCTGTTGTGCATGAACAGGCAAGTAGAAGATTGTCAATGCAGACCTTCCCACAGTAGGATGAACTTCTAACGATGAAACTAATAGTGAATTAAACCACAAAAGCCCGCTGACTATGAAGCGTGACCACAAACCTGAAGGAGGTTAAGGGATATCATGTTCGTACTACAGAAATGGGTGGGTTTTAAAGAATGCATTTATATATTAACATCAGCCAGTGTAGACCTTGCTAGTGACAAATGAGCATATTCCATTCACCGCTGAATTTACACATTTAAGTGCTGCCATGTGCCCAGGGTTCCTGCATGCTTGAGCAGAGTATCTGGTGAAATCCCACTTTCACTGTAGTGAAAATGAAAGTTCAGAGGACATTTTTGTCAGTTATTAGTGGAGTATTTGCTGATTCTGGTTCGTGTTTATTTGTGTAGCATTAAAGTAGAAAAAAAGTAAAAAGAATTTGCCCTGAAGAAAATATATTAATGTCTGAATGGTTCATATTCCTGCATGTCATCAGATTATATATTTTCAATTTTATTTTAAACAATTTAAACTTTATTACTGTTTTAAGGATTAAGGATTGGCGATCTTCAAATAGGTGATATGTTCAATTTTAACATTGGAAAGACATTTTGGACTTAAAACGAAACCACAGGGACTAATGGATTTTACACGGATGCCATTCATGCGTTTGTCTTGTTTTCTGCTGAAGAGGTAAAGCGACCTGAATTCATAAAAGCTAATATTAATGAAGTTTATGGAATCAGACCTCATAAATATTACATAATCAATAAAAATATTTATTTAAAAGGAATTATTTTTATGGAATTTTACAGCAAGTATGCTAAACTGCATATTTTACAGTTGAAAACAATCAAAATGCAAAAAAGTAATAATAAATATATAAAATACAAATGTATTTTATTAATTTGTTATTAAAGTGACTATAAAGTTGGCGTATGAAATGTGGGAGGAGGGAACATTCCGGCATTATATGTACTGTGTCTGTAGTAGCAGCACAGTATGAACATTAAGGCAGCAATACTCATGTGAGAGAGGGAAGCATTCGAAAGCTAAACGACAGACTCTGCTGCATTTTGGATGAAACGCTTCAGCAGAACATGAACCTCTAATGTACCCCCAGTTACGGGACGTAGCCTTTTGGGGACGTTTCAAAGTTATCAGTTTACACTCATGGAGATGACGGCAGTAGATACCCAGCAAAACCTGGGACAGCAGAATTACTTGAATAAGGACAGTTTTCTACAGGGGGGGCAGTGATTATATATATATGTATATGAACTATACTAAAGTCACACAACTGTCAGTTGTAGGCCAGAGTCACATCTATTCTGTTCAGGTTTAATTTCGGGACAGAATCAGGGCACAAAGGGACGGTCATCGAGCATAAAGGCTGTAACGTGACTCGTCGGGGGGGGGCTACAATGAGGGAAAAGTGATGAATGAGGGGCACTGATAGTTAGATCAGTTAAGATCAGACACCTTCTGGTCAAACGTGCTATACCCATGGGTGCGTTTCCCAAACAACGACGGAAGTTAGCATTAACGATGCATCGTACTATGGTAGTTGCTAAAGTAGCTAGCAACTATGGCTTTGGGAAACGCACCACAGACCCCAGAGTTTACATAGCAGGCCCTGGGTGAGCAACTTGTTCTGCAGTAATACCCGAAATCTGCCGTCGTGGAGTAATTTACTATTTAGCGACAGTTGAGAGTTTGGCCGCAGGTTTGTGGATTTGGTACAGCGAGGTATTTTAGGTGGGGGGGGGGGGGTGATGAATGGAAAGGAGAAAAAAATGCAACAAAAGACCATCTTACTTAAGCTGAGATGATATTGAGAGTGAATTGACTCAGATTCCGACTTGTTCTGGAAGGACATGAAAGACCCAACATCCCCTGCCCCCCCCCCCCCAATGGTTACACGCTGATGCTGACATCATCGCCGCATGTGCCCCACGCTTCCGAAGGGTTTGCGTGACGATGCTAATAGACCACGCGGATCGCCGCTGTAGAGAATGTCACCTCTGATTACCAGGATCCCCGGCTCTCGGACGCCTCGCTGGGTGCTTCTTGGAAGCATCCGCCATTCTCAGGCTCCGCCCCTTCCCACCTCCATATTCCACCTTCCTTAAGTTAATCTCTGCATTTCAGAATATTCCGAATTCATACCTGGCTCCTTCCAGGTAATTAGCAGTTTAATGTGCATGTGTGTGTTTTTTAAGGTATATTAAAAAAAGTAGCTATTAAAAACCAAACAAGCCCAGTGGAAGCTGCTGCCTTCACTTTCAGTCTCCTGATGCCATAGTTCTGTGTGAGTCTGTGTGGAAACATTTACAGGTGGGTAATTTGGCCCTAAAATGTCACTGATGTCAGCTGTAAGTCATTTTAAACGGTAATTCTTCTAATAAAAGTGTATATCAGTCTCTGATGGAATATCAGGCTTTATATCTCTGTATCACGAATTTAATATGCAGAGAACTCTTTGTTTAAGATATGGAGCAAGTCTTTTGTATCTGTCATATCTGACAATTGATAAATAATTTAACACATTGAATTGTTTTGATTTTGTGTTTTTTCATGGTTTACTGGAACTTTCCCAGTGTATTTGGTTCATTCACAGTTGTAGTTTTTTTTTTTTTTAAATAATTTTGCCACCCTGATTTTACATATCCAATGTCTTTCTTAAATTTTCTCTAGTCATTGTAAATTATTATACTTTTCTGTTATGTCTACAGATATTTTCTTCTGGGTATCAGAATATTTCCTACAATATTGTAGAAATCCTGCCACACATCTCACATCCAGCTTTGGTGCAATTTCACAGAAAAATGCCTTTGTTTTTAATCAAGATGAAATATTTATGCCATTTTCAAAAATGCAGTTACATTTCATGCTTGGGTCGTCGTGGTAAAATATATTTGTACTTTTGCAGCTATTTACTTTGACTTTAAATTTCCAAATTTTTTTTTCTTTTTCAATCTTGGATTGATTCTGGTTTGCCGTCAGTCATAAGTAGGATTGTAGAGGCACATCTGTAACTTATTAATATGAAGCAAAGTATTAGATTGATATGACAAAAGGTACATTTGAAGCAAGGAACTGAACAGTAGCAAAATGAAGATCTTCAGCCTTTTTGATAAAATGGAAAAGAAATCTGACTCATTCATAATACAAATGACATAATTAAATATGAATTAAATACCCTGTAACCCAGTATCGGTTATGTGGTTATGGAACATGTCTGGATGAATAAGGTTCAGTGCTGTATTTTCTGTTCTATATCCATGAAGAAACACAGTAACCATATCTAAAATTGCAATAATATAATTTATGAGACACTCAAACTCTTTTTCAATGGACTACAAATCCTGATGCGTTATTTAAAAGCTCAGTACAATAGAAAATTCCAGATTCCAAGTTATACCAGGTATGTAAACTTTGACATGTAAAGGTTTTAACATGATTGATGAGCTTAACGGGGCGGGTCGTACAGACGGTGTTTCTCCCCTCGCTCACACACGCTCACACCTCACACCCAGAAAAATCAAAAGGATAGAATCTTCTAATGCAGTATATTCATATTATTATTATATTACGAGTTTAGCTACGATGCTCATTTATTCACTATTTTTCCTTGAGCTTAATTTTGTATCGAAAATAAACAAAACCACCGCACCATTGGTATTACGATTGTCTGATTAAAATAAAAATCTTTGCTTTACAGCGACATACTTATAAAACTGACATACGGTGTGACCTGTCAGAAAGGAGGGGGACGAGGAAGACTGTGAGCAGGAAAGACGTGGCGGGAAACTCACACTGAGGGTGTCGACGGCGTCTGCAAACCCAGAGGTCAGCTTCAGAGGAGATCAGGGTCTGCTTCTGGTGCTAAAGCAGATCTTCAACCAGACCCAAAACAGTTTCCCTCTCAAACACTTAAAACTATCACAGAACTAGCTAGCCAACCCATCTGCAGTAGCCTGTAACCCCCCCCCCCCC
>JAODJU010000062.1:2900006-2911803 GCA_026776725.1 Gnathonemus echidnorhynchus | reverse complement strand
GGCTCTGAGAGGCAAAGTACTCCCGTCAAAGAATAACAGTTTGTCTTAGAAAGCTGAGACCTGCATCTACAGCAGAGGTGGTATTGACAACCCATATAGGGCTCGATAGCACCCCCTAGAGCCCCCATCACACTATGCAAGTTCCTTAATGACTATTCAGACTTTTCCCATTAAATGGGCGACCGACATGATCTGCACTGTATATTCTGCAACTGAATCCCCAATTGCTGGGACAACAGCTTCCGGAAGGTTCTATTATTTGGAAGAATGGTCCTCTTCGGTGCTCTTCATGCGGCTTGATCAGACTAACCCAGGCCCTAGGGGCCAAAATAGCAGGACAGTATTAGAGACTTCGCTGTCACAACTCAGAACCACATCCGGAGTGCAGCCTGGTTTCGATAATGAAGGATCTGTTTTCTGGTTCTGGTCCCAGTTTTATAGATGGACTCTTTGTGCTCAGGCCAGTCAGCTGGTGTGTTAAATTGCCATTTCAGGGAAAATTCTCTAAATTATATGCCCAGTGCAGGACCTTTACCCCACAGGTCACGTGTAATTTTTAAATGTCAAAAAATACCAAATTTCAGATGTCAGATTTTTTTAATAGTCAAAATTAGGGCATTTTATAAAAAACCCTCCTTCCTGACCATAGGCTTGCAATGAAATAATCTGCACAGTGGACTATTTTTTCCGAAGAAAGGCATCCTACCCACTGACACAGCTGCACATCATGATGGAGCAGTTTCTGGTGAGAACCTTGCCCTCCAAGTCCATGCCGTTAACCACCGCAATCACTGCGCAGCCCAGTTTCAGGGCTCTTACTCAGCACGCATCACACAGTATAACAGCATGGTGTGCTTTCATTTTGGCTTCATGCTTGTGGTGATGCTGACCAACCTTTACGGCTGAGGAAACACCTGCCGTTTCCCCTCTGGTGTCCGGACAGATTTTCAGGCCGCAGAATGAGGAAAGATGTCCAAATGTGATTAGAACATAAAGAAATGGCATGCAAAGGGCCTTCTTTGCCAAAGAGACGTCCCTTACATTGCCTGATTTTATTTTAATTATCAATATTGCTTGCATTTGCATTCATTCACCAGAAAGGCTCACAGCCTCATTCGGATATGAATTGTCTTCCTGCCAATTTCCACCGTCTCTTCTGATCTTTGGTTCTCTAATGGGGGCAATTACATGTTTAGACACAAACAAAAGCTTAAGACACGAAAACTGCCGCGCCACTTACGGCTTCTTGATGTCACCTAACTGGAAACGCGGGATTTTAGTCCCTGAGGTTCACGGAAAGGACAGCAAACAGCTTCGCCTCCAACTTTCGCTGGCGCAGCTGTCAGAGAAGAATGCGGCCAGCCTCCCATCAAAAGGCTGTGGGCCCACAGCCTGAAAATGGGCGCGGGTATGCAGTGGGCAAAGAAGAAACGCGTGCCACAGTAAACACTCACCGTTTGTTACTGTTAATCTTTCAACATCGCACATCAATCTTCCTTTTCAGAGGCAAGCTATTAAAAATATATCATCCTAACAAAATACAAAAGCAGTGGACCAAAGGTGTGAAGCTGATCAATGTATCAAACTGGACTTTTGTTTTGTTTAGACGCTCATCGTTTGAGTAACATATCCTTTCTCCAGTCAGCTAACACAAACCCCATCACCACGGAGTGTATTAAGAACAGAGGGTTGTAGGCAGGTGCTGACAGATGGCCTGTTCTTATGGTCTATAGTACCCGTTTTAGGTTTTGCCCCTATATCACCAAGTAATGGATTAATGGGTCCGTCTTTCACGGCACATGTAGCAAAACTAATGTAAAGGCTTGCGTTCGCTGATATACGGGGCTCAGAACAGCCCGTATGCCGGCGCCACGGGGACCAGGCCCTGCAGAATTGCTTCATGTCTGCGTTTCCTGGGATGAGAACTTAGGGAACTTAACAGTGATAGGAGAGATTCAAAGCCTATAGATTCATGTCCCTATTAAACTGCTATATTTGATTTAAATCTAAGACTTCTTGTATTTAATGTGTGTTGCCACTGTAGCACTAAACCGTGTGTGGTCCATTGACCAGGAAGGTTTTCTGTTCTATTGAGCCTTCCAACTAATACCATCGCTAATAACCATCCATCCATTGTCCAACCCGCTTATCCTACTGGGTCGTGGGGGGTCTGGAGTCTATCCCGGAAGCAATGGGCACGAGGCAGGGAACAACCCTGGACAGGGGGCCAGCCCATCGCAGGGCACACTCACACACCATTCACGCACACACCATCGCTAATAACTTGACATGGAATTCATTCATTTTTAAAAGATTGCATGCAGAATATTCGTATTCTGATACGAGTTCATTGGCAGATTGTACAATGCAAAAGATTTCTGGGACGACGGGCTACTCCTGCCCGGGGATCAGGGTCCACATGCTTCACGGACGGTAGCGCACCTGCAGCCTGAAACACGATGCGACTGTTTAACTTACACTGAGCTCTGGCCAAAAAAATTCACGGCAAACTATCCTTTTATGTACAAAATACCATCGACTGCATTTTTGGTTAAAGATCAAATCAGACCCTCGATCCCCTAAATAAAACCATCCCCCAGTGCCCATTATAACCAGCGAAGGACAGGTGGCTGCAATTTCTTGCGTGTGTTTAATCTGTTCCGGTTCCCCTGAAGCTGCCCTTATCATCACTAGCGTCAGACCATCAGACCATAATAAAAGGAAGATCCCTCACAAGCACTCAAAGGGTTTTTTTTTTTTTTTTTTTTACCTTGGAACACAAGTCTGTAAACACACACGTCTGCCGAAAGCACGCAGTTCACCTTCGACTTCCCTACTTGATGGTCTGTTTGTGTAAAAAAAAAAAAAATCAATTTTCTAGGATCCTTTGAACAGGCAAGACTGTATTTGGGGGTTCCTGTAAGATCACCCCAGGCTCTGGGGGGGGATGTGCTGTTAGCTTGTCCCAGGCTCTGGGGTGGGGGGGGGGTGGGGTTCCTCTAAGCTTGTTCCAGGCTCTGGGGCCACATTTATCTGCCCTTTTCCCTATTCTGCCCCCTCTCCAGATTATAACCTGGGCACATTGTGGGAAACCCAAGCAAATGGCCACTCAAGCGTGCATGATTCAGATTTGCAGAGGAGAGACCAGGTACAGAAAAACTGAAAAGCAGGTATGAGCTCAAGTTGTGCATCATACTGTATCCGTCTGAGTCAAAGACATTAACGATAAACACATCAATCAATCTGTCAGTATCATTTTGTAACAGTAAATGAGTTTAAATAGATTCACAGAATCACACACCAATACAGCAGCGGTGTAAATGTGTGGCCCATTCCTGCAATTGCATCCAACCTTAATCTACAGCTACCCCTGCCTGCGCCACAGTGCCCCCTTCTGGTGGGAGGAGAGGCATGACTCCATATCCTAACCCCAGACACAGCGACCTTACAGCCATGCAACCTCGAGGCACAGGGTGACATGATAATGTGCTGATTTCGGTGAGGGACACTATGGACCACAATCTGTCACTCAGAAACAGGGGGACACTGGAAACCGACAGAACAAACAAATCATGTAGATTGCATGTTATGTTCATTATGAAGCACTGAAAATCATTTAATGGCAAATCATTACTAGGAGATAAATTTCATTAGACAAAAAAACAATCACATAAATGGATCCTGGTTACATGAGAATATAGTTAAAAGAGAAAGAGTCACTAAAGACATAAAACTTAAATACACAGTAATAAGATATGTTACAATGCAATTAAATGAGCTGTCACCTAAGTTTAAAATTACAGCAGAAAAAACAGAATAAAGCAGCCTGTTCCACTGAAAAGATTCCCACTGAATGTTTAGAGATCACAACAAATCTTCTGATCTCTTCTCTGCCTGTTACTATTGTACATCATCCTTTCATACTTGCAGCTGGACAAATGGCTTCTCTCCCCCCCACAGCATAACAACCAGATTCCACTGCAAAACAAATCCAGCACTTATCTGCAGATTCCTTCTCCATGTCAACATGTGTCACGTTCGTAAACTGCAGCGTTTTCAAAAACATGGACGTTCTCAAACACCAACAGACAGATTTAGAATTCTTGACTTTCTGCAATGGCAAGAATATTATCTGATTCATTCGCAGCTTTAGGACTTATTTAATACATAAATGCTGTACATTTCAGTCAATAAATCTGTTCAAAACAAGCAGCAGTGATTAAACGCCATTCATGCTTCTAAGCCAATTGTAATACCACTATTTCAGAGTCTTGTTCCTTCAGACAAGAACCAATATAATTTCCCCCCCGTCAGCTAAATGTGCCCATTTTGTCAGAGGGTGTGCCCCCCCCACCCACCGCACATACCAACATTTGTCCTTTAGGGTCAGTGTTTCACATAATTCTTTGATTTACGTGCCTCCCCCTTCCCCGAGTCATTAACTACAACCTTAAGCATAGAATCTCCCCAAATAATGATTGCCTCCAACCTGCAATTTGGCCCAAAGGGCCCCCAATCAGCTGACAGCATGAGATGAGGTCATGATCTTTGACATTTTACATCCTAGATGAATTAAGCCATTCAGAAGAGTCCTGCATGTATTAAGACCAAAGATTTATATTTCATTTCTAACCAATGAGCAATTTCCTGAATGCCAGGAAATCCCACGACACAGAAACATGTTTATACCGTTTTATTTTTGGAATTGTGGAAGGAATAAAAGGTTGTTCTAATTCAAGTCATTTTTACTAATTTTTTAATAAAGTTTGGATGAGACCAGACACTGAGGTCTTTCTGCCAAAGAACTCGAGTGACCGCTTTCTTTGACAGCAGCTGCATGGGGGCTGCAGGGCCCCTCCTTCATGCGCCCGCAACCACAGATTACAGACCTCAGGAGACGTGCAATAAAATGACGCAGCAAACGTGCAAAGTTTGCCCACACTGAATGACTTAAGTGGTCAAACTAATGAACTTAATTCACTCAAGGGCCACAGGCCATCTGACGGGTCTATGGGCACTGCCAGTCACGCAGTGTCATCACGCAGTGTCATCACGCAGTGTCATCATGCAGTGTCATCACACAGACATCACCCAGGTTAAGTATGAGTTTGACTTCCTGTTCATCGCTCCCAGTTCTCAGGGTTATGTCCTAACGAGTTCTTAACTGACATTTGGCAATTTTTACAGAGCAGTTTTACCGTTAATTGTGATATAAACCAGGAAAGTAAAAAATATATTAGGGGCATTGAAGAGACCAAAAGGCAGACTTTTAAACGCAAATGACCTTTATGATTGAGATCTTTTTTAATGGCACCAGTCCTCTCTAACTCGTCACAGGAAACGGTTTCCATTTAAACATGGCTGTTTACTGGCGCTAGGCTGGATTATCAGACTCCCATCTGGGTCATAAATAGTTTGATCTCCATGACACCCTACCGGGACTCCTCAAGTGAAAGAAGAAGTATGTGTGTGTTTTAATTTTGCCTAAACTAGCAACAGAAAGGCTACTAGGGACCGGTGGCCAAGAGGATAGAATAAATTAAAAAAAAGGAAAGCAAAACAAAACCAAACAAAGCTTAAAGCCTCAGGAGGCCGTTGTGCATCCTTGGTTTTCTGAGGATTTGCAAACAACAGCTTCTCCCCGGATTAACGTGTCTCAATAATCTGTACCCCCTAACCGGGACAGAATCACTGCTCTGATAGTCCCGCCCTTTTAAGTGGCACTAATCCGCTTTGTATGTAATTGCTTAAGCACACTGTCAACAATGGCTTACAGCAACTGAAAACAGAGAGTGCCACCTGAATGAATAGGCCACTAATGATCGGACCTGAAGAAGTTGACACATATTCAGCGTCTAGGTGATTTATTTTATAGCATGAACAGATTTTGTCTTGGAGCCACAAAGCCTTTGAAATGACATCGCAACCCTCGACGGTTAATGAATAAGTAAGCAATATGAGAGAATTAGGAACAGGCTGGCCCGGGTTCGACACAGGGTGTGAATCATGTGACAGTCAGATGTCACATGACTAGTCTCCAGAGAGAGATGCTGCAGGTGATCTATGTAAACACAACATCATTGCAAATACTTAGCTTTTTTTCCCCAAACGATGGATGCAGCACACAGGAGAAAGGAAAGCAGCTCGCATTTAATCTTGGTGCATGGATCCAATAAAGCGATCAGGTCGTGTTTAACCGTGCTGCCGTCACAGATGTGCTGTTCTTAATGTCCGAACACACCGTACACTTGTATATATATAACCTGCCAACTGGGCTAATCCCTGTTATGCAATATTTACGGCTGAGAGACAGCCGACATGTTTAAATCTGGAGACTCCCCAAAGGCCGCCCATGGCCTCACTCAGAGCGCAAATCACCATGCATGCATCTCAGCAAGCCATCAGCAAAACATATCCTTGAGTCGCAGAATTCCTTTCACTAAGGGTTCTCTGATGTCTTTTGTTCCTACTTAAAAAAAAACAAAACAATGAGAGAACAGGCTGCGTGGGTTCGTCACTCAAGCTGGAGGGGAGGGGCTTTCAAGGGGCTTCTGATTGGGTAATGGACCATGCTGGGGGCCTCATATACACTAAACAGAGACCTGGCAGCCAGTGTCCTGTTGGTGTCCTTAATGTCGTGACAGACCTGCACAGAACCCCGATTCCTTACCTCTTAATCCAGCCGTTATGGCTACAGCAATCATAAAATCCTTAGTCTACATCAAACGGCACAAAGAAACAGAAGTGTGATGGACAGGGGGTGTGATAGCGAGGAGGGGGGGTGAAGGAGCCCAGGGCCGTGCTCCCAGCAGACTGCCTGTTCCCAGGCGGCTGGTTCCGCTCCAGCGACCTTGCGGCACTGACCCGAAGCCTCTGCAGAGATCATTAGCGACGGCGGCCCGCTAACGGACGCATGGGCTCAGCTTCAAGGGGGGAAGAATGTTCTCATTGTGGGGAGAGCAGGCGTGGGCTGTGCATTCTTAGCGGGACTCGGGGCTTTTAGTGCCCTGTGCTGTTTGGGTTGAAGTACAGACCTCCTAACCCCCCCCCCCCCCCCCCCCCAAAAAAAAATTGGTGATTTGCTGTCTGATTCAGTGTGGTATGAATTGGCCCCTAGCTCAGGTTCCTGGTGTGGGATGAGCGACAGATGGACGGGTGCCCCCTCCCAGCCAGGGTCACGCCTCGGCACAACTGTCAAACGCAGTAATGATGGGGGGGGGGGGGGGGGTTGTGCTTTCCCGTTCATTCGGGGGGGCAGCCTCATCCTCAGGTTCATAGGTCATTAACCCATCCTCTCAGATAACTCATGGTGCTGTTGGAAGCTGGAGCACCTACACCATGAAGATACAGGTGGGGGGGGGGGCATCAAAAGTACTATGTGATCCTGTGCCTAAAAAAACAGAACAAGAACATGGTTGAACCGTGTCCAGTGCAAATCCCACAAAAACTACTCCCTGGTCTAACTGCTGGCAGACCTTGCAGGATTCACCCTGGGGGGCTTTATCCTAATAACATGGCCGCCATGTTTGCAAAGAAACAAGTCTTGAGAAGATCACCAAGAAACAAACTTGACAAGAACTCTGGTGGCCGTGGATACAGATTCAAATATCAAAGATACTCCACCAATTTCTTTCTTCAGTTCTAAAATGACCATAAAAAAGGAGGAATATGACAGACAGAAAGTAAATGACACGTATCTGGAGCCTTCAGTGTCTGCAGATGATGTTTATCCTCATATGTTCTTGAGGTGACATTTTCGACCGTGTTGAGCATCACACACAACGTCAGGGTGACTCATGTTGTCTCGCTGCCCTGGGGAACGAACCCTTTCGGTGAAAAACGTTGCCAGTCTATGAGCTGTGCGCACCACAGGGGCAATTCCCAGCATGCTTTGCTGCCCCTGCTCCGCTTCATACAATGTGACATCTTCAGCTTCGTGCCGCGACTTGACCGATTAGCTGAGGGCAAGCGGCGGTCTCTGAAAAGCTCGTCCACAAGCCGGTGTCTGAGGCTACGGGGGGGGGCTTCTGCTGGCAGCCCCCTACCTCCAATTTGTTTGGTATCAAACGCTTCTAAAGTGTCAGAATTTAAGGACAATGGAGTAAAAAACAGAGAAGTGAGAACAAGAGAATCCGATTAAGTATAACTACAGTAAAGAGCAGCTGAAACAGGGATCTAAATGTCAGATAAATGTTTGCAGACTATATTAGTATTAAAAACAAATTAAAAACAGCTAAACAGGATTTCCAAGCGCTTCTTTTGGTATGAGATGGTTTAAAATAACCTTACTGGCTGCGTTTTTACATAATGTTTACATATTACATGTCTTGTCCTTAGTTTTTTGTATGCAGCCCCCCAGACAGGTGCTAACTCAAGTACAATGCACCATGCAGTTTCAGCTGAAAGACACTTATCTACAGGATACCCTGTGGCTTTGGTATGCAGGTAACGCCGTTCTTAGTGCAGAGAGTGACCAGCGGTCAGGTTACCGCGCTGCCTTTTCATCAGCTACCCACCAGCTCGCTACGGACGAGTAAGCGCAGATCACCGGAGCGGCCCCCACGCCACCCAGGAGCAGCGATCTGCTGCGGGTGTAACTTTAGAGGCCGAAGATGGAGGGCAAACAGAGAGGAGTGCCGTGCATCGCGAGGCGGCGCCTCTCAGCCGCGGTATCGCGCAATCCGAGCACAGAGGCGGACACCTCGCGCCCCCTGCACCGTCACTGGCAGCCAGGCTGCGCGTCAACCTCAGCTTGAGCCAGTGGAACCAGTGGAAAGGCGTTTAAATAAACGGGCAGTCTGATAGTCACCCCAGTTTGGGGCCTCCTCAGGACCCATGACATGTAAGTATTGTTAGTTGTTAGTATGAATCACAGAGAAATTTCAAAAAACAAATAAAAAGGGTGCTGCCAGCTAGCTGGTTAGCAGAACATGCTGCTTCAGCTGCACTTGAAGGAATTGATATTTATTGCAGTAACCATTTGTGGTCAACAGGGGGCCCCCAAATCTTGAGGGCCACATGCAAATGCATAGTTTGAATGTCGATGAATACCACCACTGTGTTTCCAGGACTAGAAAATGTTTCTGCTGTGGATGGAGAGCTGTTGCAGGATGAGGTCTTTTATTCTTAACGGTTCTGAGAGTCGGCTTCCGGCATCGACGAACCCGGCCCTTCAAAGCGACAGCAGGAGCGCGGGGCCTTCGCGGGAATCCCACGATGCACTGCGCGCCGGCAGGGCCGCTCATATTGCATAACACGCGTTCGGACGAGACCAAAGCGTTTAACAAATCTGATACTCGATTAGAAGGCTCCCCAGCGTGAAAAGGAATCGTGGGGAGAAAAGCATTCAAACGGCCAAAAAGCTGTTTGGGCTACAGACGGCGGCCACCTTGGTATCCGTTACCCGGAATGGAGACGCGTAAACGATAACATAACAGGCAGTCAGCAGCAGCCGCTCTGCTAGGGCCGCAGTCAGGCACTTAGGAGTGGCTCACGTTTCAGGCCAGCCTCGGCCTCCAAGCCACACCGGGACCGGATCCGCCCGTAAAAACCGGGACCGGTGGCGAATTCTCGACAGGGCTGTCAGGCAGCCAATTGATTTTGTTCAGCTAATTAGGATCAACATGCAGTTTTGAGCCGCGGCTCGGTGTCGCCGCGCGGCCCAGTGAAAGGTTACATCCGCCGCTTGAGAGCGAGGATCGCGTTGCGAAAATTTTCACGAAAACAAGGTCAGGCGACAAGGTTACTGGACTGCGGCGAGTATAATTTGAACTATCTGAAAGCCATTAAAATTAATTTTTAATATAGGCATATTGTTCCATGCATCACGACCTTATGGACCCAAGAAGCATTTCGGATTATTATAATGCTAAAATGACAGTTTTAATGTTACTAAACAGTTTCGCGTGACATTGCGCAGACCTTAGCTGCATCTTCCTCTGTTGGTGATGCGCGGAAATGGCAATGTTCAGCCGCTGGCGTGAAATTTTATAATGGGGTCACTGTACTGTGCAAAACCCGGTAAAATCATGACAAGTGGAATCCCAGCTCCAGTTGGAGTCCAGCATGCTGGATAGTAGCGATGTCATATGCAGCGTACATGCCTGACGTGTGCAGAAACACTCTGTCCATGACAGGAGTGTGCTGGTCCAACACAGTCCCCAGAATCTCCCATCACCCCCTAGGCAACAAGATGGCAACGGTCAACCCCGGACACTGTCCACTGGCAGAAGAGAGTTGTTGTGTCACTGGAAACTTCTGCGCCCAACCTGGAGTCAAAATGATATACGTTATCCGACTGTAATTCAGATAACGGTTAGATGGCTCCATTTTGAAACACTTTGTATAAAGCTGCTGTTGTTCTGAAATGTGGCTCTTCTGGCAGGTCTTCCTGGTGCATCGTGGGAGAAGTCTGTTGAAGACAGCAAAAGGAGGCGGTGAGAAGAAACACTGCCCCTTCAGGCCAAACGAGCTCAGTGCAGGAGGTACAGTCATCTCAGGCTTCAGGTTTCCACCTGTCAATGACTGTGCTGAACATGCTACAGTCCGTAACACTTAGCATGAATGACTGAAAGCCGGCTTGACAGCCTGACTAAACTGTTCCCAGACAGCAGGAACGGTGCTGGATTCAGACTAGCTGCTGATTTTCTGGGGCGTAGCGGCAGTGAGACTTTGTAAAATCAGGGAAAGAAATCTGCCTGCTTTTGGAAGGGGGGATTAAGGTGCCATTTAAGCACATTTTCCATATAAAAGTACAGCACGTTTACACTTCATATCTCCCAATGCAGTGACTGCACTGGCTATGGACACACTATGCAGTGACTGCACTGGCTATGGACACACTATGCAGTGACTGCACTGGCTATGGACACACTATGCATCACATTTATTAAACATCATACATTTTTTAAGAAGCAGTGTCAGACAGTCCCTGGAGCAGCTGAGGGCTAAGGGTCTGGCTCAGGGCCCTATGGTGACATCACCCTACCAGCCCTGGGAGTTGAACCAGCAACCTCCTGATCACAGGCATAGCACCCGACTCCACGGAGCCACACATCCCCCGCACACCATATCCTCCAACATATCTGATGGCAGGGGGCACGTACACATTTACCGTTGAAACATTGAATCTGCGAACGTGTGGATTGTATGAGATCGAGGTCCCACCATTATACCCGATTATACCTTAATGACAGAACCTGACCAAGTGAGCAGAGTGTAACCAGGCCCCAGGTCTTCGGCACTCGTCTGGAACGACGCCAGTGTGGTGACTGGCAGAGAAGCGAAAAGAAAACACAACATTGTGTCCTGAATGGGAGGAGCACACACTGTGAGGGAACTGGGTATACTGGAACAACAGGAGGCTGAACATGACACCAAACAGCTGAAACAAATTCGGTAAATAATTTTTATTCCTAAAACCGGTGCACTAAATGGAATGTAAGTCCTCAGATTCTAACAGTTTTTACTCCACAGAGGAACCTTAAGAGTATTAAAATGATACAGGTACCATTTGCGATATAAGCCGCACAGTATAATACGCTTCGGTTTTTCAATTTCCAAAGTCTGAAAATGTTCACAACTGAGGGTCTTTATGTGAGACCAATGATGGGGGGGGGGGTACGGGGTAGTGTCCAGGACTCCTGTGATTGGCCAAAACGCTCATCCCTCTCCAGGGCCACTGCAACGTGATCAAAAAGACAGGAATGAATTCCTCCCGTCCAACGTGTTGTGGTGGCTTGACTCTCAGGTAGTTATGCCCCCCCCCCCCCCCCCCCCCCCCCCCCCCCCCCCCCCC
>JAODJU010000062.1:2873398-2886044 GCA_026776725.1 Gnathonemus echidnorhynchus | reverse complement strand
TCACCTTGCCGACCCCGGGACCCCAGGGACGGGGGCCCGGGCCCATTACTGAGCGTGAGGACACATTCAATCCGCGACCGGGAGCCTTCCCTGATTCGGGGAAGGGGTTTGCAAACCGCAGCACTTGGTGGCGAGCAGTGCATCGAGCGGCCCGGCTCGGGTGTCCGCCAATGTGGCGTATTTAAAAAAAAAAAAAAAAACAATAGATCCCTGCATATGTAAACTAAAAGCTTTATTGACTGACTACACATAAGCACCTGACTGGGAAACCGGAGCCGGTAAGAGGAAGCAGAACCCCCCCCCGCTGACTCGAGTGGCTCAGGGGCGTAAGGTGAGCCGCCGGAGACGCTGCTGATGCGGCTGTGCCCTCGCCCCCCCGCAGGGAGGAGAAATGTCCCTGTGTCGGGTCTCGTCCCCGAGGAGTGCAGAGCCCTCAGGAGGGCTGGCTGCATGCTGTGTCAGGCCCAATGGTGAACACCCCACAACAGCAGAACAAAACGGGCCCTGGGGCCTCACTCCAGCCAAACTGGGTCGATAAGTTCCCCGAACACCTTGCTGAAGAACACCAGGACACTTCCTGAAGTCCGGTCCACTTTGCCGCCCAGATCGTACCACCGGGAACGTATGAAAGAAAGGAGTCGACATACATATGCAGCCAGACAAACCGGGAAATCCAAACGGGCCCTTAAAAACCCAAACCCAAAGAGGCACCCCGAACAGAAGGACCAGGAACTCCAGACGGTACCATCTCTGTGAAGAGGCTCCTGGAGGTGCCGGGTCACATTCGGTGGGTAAACCGCTAATTACATCACTGCTCGCGGCGGTATCAGTGTCAAGCGATAACAGGCGCAGACCGGCGAGCAGATGGAGGCCTCACGAAAACGCCCAGATTTCAGTAACTTCTGTGAAGGACGCTATCTCCAGCACACGATAATTAATAGGTACACTTCTGTAACGGGAAGCTGCAGATGGCCAGGAGAATCCTACACCTTAAGTGGCCGGCGGTAATGAATAGATGGAGAAGACAAGCCCCCAAGGAGACTCGCGGCGGGACAAGTATTAATGTCTCCATTGGCGATGAGCTCATCTTTCCCATTCGGCCTGACAAAAGCCTCTCTCTCACTGGGTGTTTCTTTGGATTGCCTCCTTTCCCTTCAAAGGCCGGAGATGCCCACATTTGCTTCATATCTGCCCAAAACAGCCAACAGCTAACGGGCAACCTGGAGTTTAACGTCCATTTATGGGGGGGCATGTGGCCTAAAAGAAAAGGTTCTCTGAAAGGAGTTTCTCACACTGTTGCTTAGCGCCGGTTTCCAGGGTGAAGGAGCGCTTTCACAGATTACGAGGACCTGCTTTCACAGATTACGAGGACCTGTCCCTCAAGCGGCCAGACAGTAAGACTCGGCCGCTCTTCCATGGTGACGGGGACGGCTGAGGCCTGGGAACCAGACAGGAGACACACGCACACACACACACACACACACATACAACTCTCCTCTGAGCCCAAAGCCTCATTTCAGCTTCTTTTCACTGACTAGCTTGGCCGATTCTCATCAATCAGCAAAAGACGACGCTGCGGCTGGCCGGGCACGGCAGAGCAAAACGTCACAGAGGTGGCGGACGACACACGCTACCCTGGCAACAAGCCAGAGGGGCCATCTATCATGGCCAGTGGGACACACACACGTGCCGTAATATGACAGACACTGAATAAAACCCTCAGCAGTATGAGGTCACATGGGTGGGTGGGTGGCGGGCAGGGGGGGCTCTTGAGCCGCATGAATGAGGGTGACGAAGCATGTTCCCTCCCCCACAAGCAGGGCCAAGGACACAGTGTTTGTTTCCAAATACAACATTTTTAACAGACATATGTGTAAACAAGTTTGGCGGGGGGGCAGAGCACTGATCTGATTACTGCTCAGAAATGGGTTGCAATGCAATTGCAGTGCTTTGACGAGCATGTTGAGAGCCGACGGGGTCCCACCTACTGTCCCAACCCTGCTCCTGGAAGCTTGGTAACCAGTAACCAGGGGCCACCCCCATCACCATGTCTGCCACGAGCTCCACACAGCGGCCGGTACTGCAGCCATACACTCACGCCAATGGAGACGTCACGTCACACATCGAGAAAGCCTCAACATCCCCAAACATTGGTTCCAAACAACTCGCCATCTTGCGTACAAAGATACTCCCTCATTTCGGATCAATGAAGTTTATCGTATCTTATTTGCATCTACAAGACAGACTTAAGAACTCAAAGACATCCGAGGGACTTAAATCTCAAACAATCTGGATAACGGTCTTTAAACAAAAGTAAATATAAGACTAATGGCCCGATGAACTGCTTCCCAACTGAATTTGGCCCCGAAATCCAACAGCCATCCAAGGAGACGACTATACAGTAGAACCTTTGAACTTGAACACCTTTTAACTCAAGCAACTCATCGAATAGATCTGCTGAATTTTTATTTATTTATTTATTTATTTATTTTTTAAAGAGTTTTACTTCTACCTAAATCTTGAAACGCAACCATTCCTGCTAAAACTTGTATGGGTCGAAACCTGTCCAACTCAACAAATACAGACCTCGAACAGTTCGGTCGAGAAAAATCAAACTGCTACAATAATAAAACTCAACCAAAAACTAGTAACACAACAGAATAAAACAGACCGGCGATGACTTGTACGGGTCAAGACACGTCTGGGATGGGCTGAGACAAAGGCGACCGGACCTACTGGGACTCCGATGCTTATGAATGGCTCTGTCTCACAGCACCTCTCCGCCGAGTTTGACGTGCGACAGCTGTGATCGGTGTGAATTTTTTATGCTTTATCTACAGTGCATGTAGTGATAGAGTAATCATGGCCCCTAAGAAAGTGAGCAGTGATAGCAGCAAACTAAAGAGAAATGTAGTGAAACTGCAGACCTTATATTATTATTATAGGAAATTACAGTGAGACTTGAAGGTGACACCCGTGTGCCTACTCACTTTGTAGTATGGGATTGTCATTTATTTATGTTTATTGCTTTTGTATGTGTGCTTTCTCATGTATTAGTTTTATATTAACTGATAATGCTTATCATTAGGTAGGTAGATTAGTTTAAATAGGGTTAGGGTCATTTGGGGTGGTCTGGAACGGATTAAATTCATTTACATTATTCCTATGGGGGAAATTCCATTTGGACCTTGACCAAATCACAACTCAACCAGCCCCCTGGAAAAAATTTATGTTCCAAGGTACCACAGTATTACGGACGGACGGACGGGTTTATTGACACCGGAGTGAACGGTTACACACCCACTCCGTAGAAACGTGCTCAGACAGTCGCAGGCAGCTGGAGTGGAAAAAGGGCCGAGCAGGTCCATTAAACATCATGCTGACACCTCAGCCCTCAGAACCAGCTTCTGTGCAGACTGCCAACCAGTAAGGACACACACAGCAAGCTCAGGGGGGGCACAACCGGGAAACGGCGAAGCCAAACCTGCAGGGCCTGTATTCACCATTTGGGACTGGTCTCTGTTTTCCTTTTTTTAATGACCTACATGAGCGCTTCAGGGCCAGGCAGCGCATCGATCCGCTCAGGAAAAGTGTTGACAAAAGGGGGACGCACACATCGAGCCCAAGTACATACAGCTTCAACAGCGCGCAACTCGATACCGTCTTCCGGGGCAGAATTTCATCCCAGCACGCTGACGACCCCAAACTCGCTCCTGTGGACTCATCCGTTTCAGATTCTGCAGGGCACCTGAGGTTCCAGCCCGTTTGCTCGCCGGCTCGCAGTGGAAGACGGACTAACGGATGTCAGAACGCCACAGTCGATTCCCCTCGGCCAGCTTCCGGGAAAATGCACGCTGACCGTGCTATTCAGTCGTCTGGTTTCATTGAAGACATGTTGAAACCTGCACGTGTCTCCTGAGTGCTGCTGCCACAGTAACCAGAATTAGGCCTGATTTTCCCTGTCAGTGAGTAGTGTCATCAATGGCAGGGTCACAGTTTGCAGTAAAGTATGATAAATAACAATGTAATGTGCTTCAGGATAAAGTTACTATCCATCCATCCATCCATCCATCAAACGCCACTGTGCTCAGAAAATGCCTACATAGCAATACTTCTGCAAAAGTTTTCTTGCTGCAGTTTCGGAACAGTTCCACAAGGGGGACACATACTGCACTACTGAGCGTGGTGTTCATCGGTCTTCAGATGGGATAACGGCAGGACAATAGCAGCTTTAGTGCTATAAGAGCACAGGGCCCTTAAGTACACAGGAGCAAGGGTTCGAGAGCGGACTCAGGAGCGGAGTCATGCAGCCAGCTCACGTGCATGTTGAACAGATGCAGGGAGGCCATTTCCGAAGCAGTCATAGATGTAGATGCATGTTTTTGTAGACCAGACGGCTCACAGAACAAATCAGCAACGATTGTGAGAAAGTGGCTGCTCTGTGGCTCCCCTAGTGGACAACAGCACAAGTCAGGGCTCAAAGAGAATATAAGGTGACATAATCGTACTGCATTCAAGAAATCTGAGGGAGAAGAGCTTCAAAAGATCGTAAAAAGCAAAATGTGGCGACACGTCTGTGTGGCGTCGTGTCACGGGGAGCCG
This sequence comes from Gnathonemus echidnorhynchus, assembly GCA_026776725.1. Taxonomy (NCBI): domain Eukaryota; kingdom Metazoa; phylum Chordata; class Actinopteri; order Osteoglossiformes; family Mormyridae; genus Gnathonemus; species Gnathonemus echidnorhynchus. Next base: position 2,881,442 of record JAODJU010000062.1, on the reverse strand, counting down.
AGTGCTGCGGATTTATCCCTGCCAGTTCTGAGAAGCGCCAGGCTCGCTTGGCGGGATTGTTTGTTTGTGGTGATTATTGACTTGAGTATTCTGTTCTCTATGCGGCACTGAGACTCAATACAGGGACGTCGTCCTTCTTCCTGCCAGGCACGGGGGGGGGGGGGGGGTTGCTGCAGTCTACTTTACAGCGAGCTGCATATCCAAAATCACAGAATGCAAAAGGAGAACCAGTCGTCTCTCAGAGCAGCCGGACAGTGGCCTAAAATGTCATGGAGGTGGAAGCAGGGGACGGTTACCTGTAGACGCACAGTTCTGTAGAGCCACAATAAAATCCCTATATTCTAATTGCACGCTACAGTCGCTATGAGTCATCCAGCTTTGCAGAGTAACTTAAACAATTTTACTGGAAAAGTCATACACCTAGTTACGGCACAAAGTTTAGGGCCTGATAAAAACTGACAAAACAGCCCTTTGAAGCAGCCCCAGTTTGTCCCTTTTGGCTGCTGTTAACCAGCCACGTGTCATTACTGCAGACGACGAGTAGGTGACTCACCCATACTGTTGGAGGAGTTGCACCAGGTGAGCAGACAGGTGACGCAGACCACGTTGAGAACCCCGAACAGCAGGATGCGCCAGGACTGCAAAGGAATGGGCAGCAACACGGCCGCTCTTTACTTAAACTGGTGGAACATTCCAGAAAAAAAAACAGACTTCTGGTAGGAAGCAAAAACATGGACTGTCTGCGTCCCCGAGGACTGGATTGGGAAACACTGATCTAGAAAGTTCAGCTCCCTGACCATATGCTCATAGCCAGGGAAGAACTTCTAAGTGCAACATTCACAAATAGAGGAGGTATGAGTAGAATCACATTGGAATTATTTAGTTTTTTGCATGTCACATCTTGCTGTATATAACTTTAAATATATGCAAGTCCATAAATATATTTAAATTTATTTACATCACTCAAATGTCGTCAGCTTACACATTAATAAAGGTGAGAACATTTCATAAAGCTTTCATCTTACAGCTGGAAGCCTGACATGCTTATTTAACGACCCGAGTCTGACGCTCCTTCAAACATCTGATTCATGCCCTCAGATGCTGAGCTAATTCAGATGTTTGGATGAGGTAATGTCATCCTGACCTTCACCCCCCACCGCGTCGATCTGAAGTCCAAATCAGAAAGGCGCGTACACTGCCACCGCCTTGCATATCACCCCTCGGAATATACGATTACTGCGGTAAGCAGTATTATGACAGGGGCTACGGCGGGCTGTCGCATGTGGGGGGGGGGCACGTGCAGGCGAGCGGAGGGGAGGACGCCTCGCAGTGTGACGTGACCTTGTGCGCAACGTGCTGGTGCCTGTCGATTCCCATCGGATGGAGAAGCTTGGGAAGACTGGAGTGCAGGTCAACAGCCGACGGCCCAGGTCGCTCAAAACAGCTAAGGACTCCCGAACAGGCCCCCCCAGGACATTTATCCACCTGCCTCTGCCCCTTCTTGGATGTGAGAAATGCTCTCAGAGTGACAGGCACTAAAACAGGATGGGGGGGGGGGCAGCATCACTGGGGTCCGGGCACATGGAGTATCTGGTGGATTGCACACCGCCCCAGAACTGGGCCTAGTACTGATCCAGAATTCTGATCACCATTGTCACTGGGGATAGAACCACTTGCCCATTTTAAAGAAAATGCCTTCAGAAATATCTATGGAGGTGTGTGTATGTGTGGGGGGCGTTTAAACCAATTAATAAAACTGTCAATTTAAGAACATCCCATATGAGGAAGTCTAACTCTTACCAATTAGTAGCAACCTGGGCGCAAATGAACCTGTACGCACACGCACTATCATCATGCCCCACAGGGGGCGCTGGAGAGTGCGAGTCCTCGGCAGGGTAACAGTGCATTTTAAGGGTGACTCACCCGTCTGTCTGCAGCCACCAAGCAAAACTCTTGAGCAAACTTGCCAATAAAGGATCTGTGGGTCTTCCGGAAAGGATGGATGGTTCCCTGCATAAGCACAAATACACAAAATACAGATTTACTTCTCAAGAGAAGCTGTGAGCAAAATTTCACTTTTTCCCCCACAACCTCCTTTTAGAGCTAATTCTACCATAAATAGAATCAGTTCTGAGGTTTCCAGTTCATGAAACAAGAGCATTGAGGTGTGCACTTTCAGTTTACAGAACATACTGTCAATTTGTAATTTCAGAAGCATTTTGCCAGGGATGCTATAAGAGCAGCATTTTGTTGTACACTTTGTTTTTTACATTGCGCAACTCTGCCATCTAGTGTTTATCCAGACACATGCACACAAATACTCAAGAGGTACAACTTATGAAAAAAATCTATCCATTGTAAAGATGCTTGGATCAGGTAGCAGAGGGACATGCAGTCTATCCCAGGCAGCCCAGGACACGAGGACGGTAAACATCCTGCCAGTCCATTGCAGGGCACACACTCACATACACATAACCATACACTATGGACAATTTAGACACCAACTAACCTAACCGAACGTCTTTCACCTGTAGGAGAAAACTGGAATAGCTGGAGGACACCATCGTAGCTTGTGAACACAGAGGGCACTTATTTTAATCCCAGTATTGAACGATACATTTAATACATGAAGGAATCTGAACCACACAGGAGTCAGTGTCGACATGAAAACACAGGAAGCTGCTGGGTCGAAGCATGGACACCGGTCACATCGCATGTATGCCGACAACCCCGAATTACACTCGAGTGATGTTCACGTACCAAAACATACGTGTCAGTTTCCCGCTTCTTCCGATGCACTGGAAGATCTGGAAAAGAAGAATGACGGCTACGGCTCAATAGGTACGGGAGTGTCCATGTATCATGGCCTGGCTTTCCGGGGACAGGCGCTGGACGGGATATGCAGCTCGGGCATATGGACAGCGCCCACTGTCTGCCAATTTAGACAGTTTACCTTCTTAAATGAAGAGAAAAACACGTTTCACCGTGAGGTCATTTAAAAAAGAGCAGCTACAGCCAGCTCACTTCCCACGAGAGATTTGACTATAAACCTAAAAATAACTGACGTGGTAACGTGATCGCACTTTTCCATGCAGGCCCACGGTTCCACTGCAGCTGCAGATATGACCATTATTTAAAATTATGTCTCAAATAGCAGTTATTCTGGGGGAAAAAACCAGTCAGTAGTCAGTATAATGTCAAAAGTCAGAAAAAACAAATGACTCGCAAACACTTCAAGTTACTTTTGGGAAAACGATTTAGGAAAGTTTAATCCAGGCTAACGGACTAGTAAAAGATTCTTTATAGCTATTCAGTTTTCAAAAGGTTTAAATATGTTGCTTTCACTTGTAATTGTATGGCATATAAACTGGCTTTTAATCGGGATATAAAAATAAAAAAAGTTTGTTTCACTAGTTGAACTGAGATGACGCTGTCGCGGCAGGGCGCACTAAAATCTGAAAAAAGAAACGGCAAAGAAATGTGGGTTTGTGGGGAAGTGGTCACCCTCCCGGTGGCTAGCTGGCTAAACGGCTAATCATCTGCTCGGGCTCAAGCAGAGCATCACAGCCGCCCTACCTGGCTCCTTGATGTTGATAACGTCCACGGCCACCATGTCAGGCTTATCCGAAGGGCTGACTTTCCTTTCCGTTACCCCGGAAGGGACAACGTCGGGTTTGGGGCCGAGTTTTCTGGGGTAATAATCCCCAACATTATGGTAAGCCAGACCTAGTGGAGACGTGGACGAACCTTCCACCGCCATTTTAGACGTCCTATAAAACAAACGCCAAAAAACATGCGACGGCAAGCCGTTAGGGCCAAAATGTTTGCGGGAAAAATGCGAATCTGTAAATGATAGGAGAAAGTTTGGTTTTTCATGGAGATGGAGACTATTATTGTAGTGGTGACAAATAAACTAAATAATACAGTCTCACTTTATTTTACTATGTTTATCTGAAAGAGTTAAATCCATCCATCTTCCAACTGCTTTTTGGGATCAGTGCGTTGCTTATCTTGGTATTGCTTAGACTCGTTTTACTTGTCGTACAGAAAACTGCAAGTCATGTTAACATAGCTTTTCAAATGAATGCTGCAAATAAATGTTTAACCGCTCAGGTGGAGCACCCAAGATGATATGAATTATCACGTGATATTGACTCGCCGAGAACGTAAATTGAGGTGGCACGTGAGTTTTGTATTGTCTGGTTGCGTGCGAGAATGAATGAAGTGAATCGTTGTGGACATTGTCACGTAACGCTTTGAGAAATCTAGGTGTGAGGGCACCTGTAATGGCAAGCAAATATGCGATCAGTTCACGATTAGTTTCAAGCTGGTGGTATTTCCAGGTCATGAAACATGAGCGCCACCAGATTGTAACTAATCATGAACTGATCGCATATATGCTGGATCGGGGTTCTTGGTAGCTTAAATATGAGATCAAAGATATTTATGTTCTGGACCAGTATGCAAATGTTCAAAAATAAAACGAATATACAACGCCAAATTGATCACTTCAATTTCAATAAAAAGTGGTATTTAATATACCTCTTTTTTCTGCATATGGGAAATCAGGTCAAGTCTATACTACTGCATCATTGTATTACTGCACTATTGTTAAAATAAATGGTAAACCAATCAAATTCCAAGAACAATCTGCCACGTGATAATAGCAGAGGTAGAATGACTTTTTACGAGAAGCCGAAAGCTTATAAACTGTGCAGAAAATGCACAATTAAAACTTATGTCAACCCATAAACATCCATCCATTTCCCATACGATCTTATCATGAAAAAAGGGGAAAAATGTACCTTCGCTTGTCACTGGGGCTGTACCCTTGTAATTGTACCTTTTAAGGTACATAAATGGACTCTGAGGAACAACATCATTACAAACATCATTAATTTACGTACCATCAATGGTACACAAATGTTCCTCAGAGTTCATTTATGTACCTTAAAAGGTACAATTACCGACAACTAAGTGTCCCATTGGCAGACCCTCGAGGGTACAGCCCCGTACCCTTTTTCTGAGAGTACACTCGATCATGGTTGTGTCATACAAGAAAGCTCCAAGTCATGCCAAAACAGCTTTTCAAATCCCTAACCCTAATCCTAGAAGAGGTGCTTTGTGCCTAAATAGCTGCAACCCATGAATGTAGTATGTATGATTCTGTCAGTCCCTCACTTTTCTTGGTAAGCGTCACACTGAAAATATAATTAGTGAATAAATATAGTTTACCTGCAGTTTTGAAAAGCGGGAATATTTTGGTACACTCAGGAAAATGGATATAGAAGCAGGGCTATGAAAAGAATTGCAAATCGGGTTGTTTCATGTTGTCAGCTCTCGAGCATCTTGCGTGACACTCACGCTTTCAGACTCACTCACGCAAGAAATCTTACGTCAAATCTCTATTATTCCATTATAAACCCCAAAAACTACATCAAAAGAGTTGGGGCTGTTTGCAAACCATACAGACTATTTACAAGGTAATAAAACTATTACCTACATGTAAATGTGTGTGTAGACTTGTCTCGAATTGAAAATCGCAGCCCAGCCAGCTGACCAAAATTGGCAACCCCGATTTTCACTCCTTGTTGTATAATTATAAATTCAGAAGGTGAATATTTTCTGACAGTATCATAACGATGCTTCACCGTACTGAATGTTTGGTTTGGCTTAATAACGAATGAAAACCCAGATATGCCTAAGCGTTGCAATAACAACCCCTTAGATGTCGTTACGGTCGCTGCGCCCTGCTTTCGGCTTTGTAGTGAGAGGGATGGACTGTAAACACTTCCAGGTGGCATCGACTTATTCAGCATTATATGGCTTCTTTTCTCTGTGGACTTCAGGGCAGAGCAGAATAGCACAGCATGTCAGATATCACAGGAACGACGTGAGGAATGCTGTCTCACGGGACTGGTTATGCAACACCTGGACGGGTAACACAGAGGACAAAGTCATGGACAGCGTGTTTTGGCTCGATGCACAGTTAGATATACACACTTCTGTGTTTCCTGAGGGAAGAGTATTGGCTTTCGGATTTGGAAAACAGCAACAGTTCCGAAAGATCGTGAGGAGAAGTGAGAGTTAAAATAAAATAAAGGTACAGGAATGAGGACGTTCATTCTCACTGGCCAGCACCTCCTTGACTAGAAGTCCCAAAGTTCAGCCTATTCTTATTCATGGCACTTTTCCGAAGCAGCAGAAGCCCCCCTCCCCCTCGTCTGCTCGGCAATTCAAATGTCCCCCCCCCCTGCAAACTCCCACCCACCAGCACTACTGGAGGGCAGGCAGCCGAAACGGGCGGGCGGACGTTCGTGTCAGTTTCCAACAGAGACGGGCAAACCAGACCTTCTATGCAGTAGGACAGGAACCAGGAAACTCCAAGTTCTCACGCAAGCTTTCTGTGGAGGGGGCGGGGTTTTACTCTAGAGACACACACTCTCACAAAGTACAAAATGCAGCACTCCAGCTGCAGAAGCAGACTTCAGCCCTGCGCTCAGACCAGAAGGCTTCTGACTACTCCAGAACGTCAACATGAGCGGCCAGCTCCGTTTAGATGCCAGTCTGGAAAAAGGTCATGCAATGAAGAATGAGGACAAGGTCTTCAGGTACAATGGGATTCTGTACCCTACCATCATGAGCCCAGAGGAGAACTTGAAGGCCATGGCGAATGTGGAAGCCCGACCTGATGACGTCATGCTGGTTGCCTACCCAAAATGTGGTAAGCGCAGCTTAATATTAAAAATTACTGCTGTGACAGTGTAAGAGCCTCACATAGGAGATTTTCACTTCACATATAAGGTGGCAGGATTCAAATATGATTTCAGTCCAAGTCTTAATAATATGAAATTATGAGAAACTTTCATCAATGCCTGTAAGTAACTATGAGAATGAGACATTCTGCTGTTAGTGTAGCCTTCCTTACACTATACATCACGCTTATGTAACCTTTTGTCTCCCAGTGAAAATGCGTAATGGGACTGAAGCGACAGAGACGTGGCTGTCCTCCTGAGCTGGGGGCCAGCATTTCAGTGCCGCATTTTCATGGGGTCTCTTTCGGGGGGGAGGTGGGTGGGCCCTTGGATAACCATCTCTGGATTTTCTATACTACCCCCCTCTCGTCTCGGTTTTCCGAAAACAAAAGCTCTCCTCAGCTCGTATAAAAAATAGTTCCTTTCTCCCCCAGGATTCAACTGGATGTTTGGGGTTGTGAAGAAGATCGTAGCTGCTGTCAAAGGAACAGAGAGTGAGATGAAGATGCTGCCATTGATTGAGTTTCTCGACCCAGTTAAGCAACAGGTACAAAGCCCTGTAATCTTAGCATGAACCCGAGGGACGTAATAAAAGTATGTTTGTGAGGCCTTATTGCATGTATAACTGCCTTTCACTGGCCCAGGGGAATCCTTGCAGAATCTTGCTTTTGATAAACATGTCATTGAATTACATGTTGAGGTAGCTGATAAGGTTGAGAACTATTGAGAAAATTAGTTTTAGGAAGGAAAACAGAGGTGCAGCCTGAATGTCTGGAATCTGACAAGAGTCTCGTAAGCGTTTGAAAGGAACATGCATCACCTCATGTTCTCTACTGCTCACCTGGACTGAGAGGATATGGTGTGTCCAGGCATTCACCTCACCTCATGCTAGAGGCTGACTGGAGGCCTGTCCTTCATGTTCAACAAAGCTGAACCCTGCAGACCAGTGCTGTCATGTCCCAGCAAACACTGTTCCCTTTGTTTTGCCCTCAACAACCATTCTGTGTTACAAAAGCCCACAATGCACCCTGGGTGCTTTAAAAATGTCATATGTTTCATTCTGTCCACATTGGAGCAACTCCGCACTGAATGATTTTTGAGTAGCGCTTGTATTTTTTTGGGTGTCACCACAGCAATGTTGGAGAAATCCCAGAGGAGCCTTGTTGTGTGTCAGACCTGCAGTGTCCCACCTAGGGTGACCACCTAATCCAAGTCAGGAGGGACACTATGAGCGACTTCAGGTTTTACAAACTGCTTTGAAACCGAAAGGCTCCTGTGTTTGGCTAAAT
>JAODJU010000062.1:2856832-2873298 GCA_026776725.1 Gnathonemus echidnorhynchus | reverse complement strand
TGATTGAAATGGTAGTTTACAAACCCTGTTGTAGCTCATGGTGTCCCTCCTGACATGGATTAGGTGGTCACCCTAGTCCCACCTCCCTCACAGCGCAGCAGTGTATTACATGGCCCTAACTCCCCAACATGTGACCCTCCGAACTGTGTCGCAAGGCCAATTTGCTATGGTGACTGGATGCAGGTCATGTGTCATTCCCTGGCTTGTTTGCTCTGCAGATGCTGGCTGATTTACCATCTCCCAGAGTCCTGGGGACACACATGCACCCCCAGAACATTCCCCCTTCTTTTTTTGCCAAGAAAACCAAGGTTAGTACTCACTACACACGCTTATTAATCTATTAATCCTGCCCTTCTACAGGCCAAGCTGACTTCCTTTGTGCAGAGGATACGGTTTTGATTTCCATGTTACATAACAGGCCTCGCATTTTCTGAAACAACGGAGCCTGCGGTGAAAGACCTTCCAGGCAAAAAAAAAGTGGCTGTGAAAGATTGGAAATGTTGCAAGTTTAAAGTCCAGGAGGGGAGTGCCACTCCCCCCCCACACACACACATACAAGCAAGTCACAGCACGTGTCAAGCTCATCTGTTACAGGCTAGTGTAGTATAGGATAGTGTAGTATAGGATAGTATTCAACATCAATGGGTTTTTTTTGAAACTTTAAGCAGCTAGTGAAATGTGGCCATGTGTAAGTTCTTAGCCAATATTCAATTTATTTAAATTTAGTTTATTTTAATAAAGCGTCTTTCACAACAGAGTTGCCCCAAGGCACATTACATAAGTAAACAAGGAAAAGGGAGGACAATGAATTCAATGAAAGAGAGACAAGATGACACAGAGGAGAGGAACCAAAAACTCCCTAGAAGGGAGAAAAAACCTCTGGGGGTCCAAGGTCAAACCCCCCCCCCAGGCCTGTTTGCTAAAAGCAGGGTGTAAACTGTGATCATGGTCATCAATGAGTCAGTTCTCCATGTCGGCTTGTGTAGGGCGGCAGATTGAAGGCTGCTCCCGAATCGTTACAGTTTGTAGGTCACATCCACGATGTCACCCCCCCCATAGAGCATGGATGGTCAGAACATGCATACACATTAATGGACACGCACAATCAAAATCAATAATAGGTCTTCAGTTGAGATTTAGAGACTGACACCAATTTGGCAAACCATTCCACAATATAGGGCTGCTCCTTTTCAATCTCTACTCATCAACAATGACTGGGTGGATTGAGCTGTCACTGGCCCTGTCTCTCCGTAGATGTTGGTCGTGTTCCGGAACCCTAAAGATACAGCCGTCTCCTACTTTCATTTCACCAACAACAACCCAGTACTGCAGACCTCTGAGTCCTGGGACAAGTTCTACTCAGACTTCATGCAAGGAGAAGGTAATCTCGGCCATATGTGTCCACAAAAAATAACTTCTTAATATATCTATATATATTTTTCTAACACACACAAAACCAGCAAGATGAGTCTGAAGATGGTAGCTAGCAAGCTGGTTATCAGAACGTGCTGCTTCAGCATCCCCTGAATATGGAACGTAATATTTAGTGCAGTGACCATGTGACCGACAGTGAGCCTTGTGTGAGTGTGAGCAGTGGTAAATATGGCGGCCGTCTATGTCTGAGTGTCAGGCAGATACTCGCCGGCCCTGACTCAGTGGAGTTTCAAAAGTGGCCTCCTGAACTTTTAAGCATTTGACTTTTTTGCATCACAGCGCTGCCTGACTCTGTCTTATCCGCAAACATGAATCCTCCGCTAGCAGTTAGGAAGTGACTTCACTTTGTTATGTAAATGCCAGCAGAGTTTTCTTGGGTCTGTGAGACGCTTTAGCTGTGTACTGTAGCCGTGCCTGTACTTGATATCAGATAAGGCTGGGTAGACTGCATATCTACTGATAAAATCTCAGGCAAAAGCAGTATGATCTCTCTTTACTTTAGTATGTCATTTCACTGTTGAGTGTTTTTTGGAGGAACAAGAGATCAGATCTTTAAGGAAAATGCATGTAGATTCTGCTTTTCCTAAGTGTCATTCTCTAAAATGTTCAGGCAAGTACATAAATGTGTTATTTGTTAAACATATCATACATAAACCCTAATTTAGGACATGGCCAACGAAAGCTCATGTCATTTCCGTTTGTCGCGCTTCTTTCAGTGCCTTGGGGTTGTTATTGTGACTACGCCCTGGCATGGGAGGAACGTATCGACGACCCCAACGTTATGATTGTGACCTTCGAGGACATGAAGCAGGTAATGAAGGTGCAGCCATGAGCTCCTTCCCTGAGGAACCACTACGCATTGCAGGTCTTACTGTTAATAGGGACCTCCAGGGTATGGAAGGACAAACCAGCTTATTCTGACGACACAACAACAGGGTCAGCCTTGTGACCCTCTAGGTCAGAGGTCAGCACCCTGCGGCTCGCGAGCTACATGCAGGTCTTTGACAACGTGGCTGCGGCTCTTCTCAGGATGACAGACGGATTCACATTTCTTAACATATTATGATAATACTTTCATAAAGTATACCTCACAACGAGAAGGTCCTGGGTTCAATTGGCCCTTTGAGCGTGTGCCCTGCGGTGTGTTGGTGCCCGTCCAGGGTTGGTGCCCGTCCAGGGTTGGTGCCCGCCTGTGCCTGTTGTTCCCAGGATAGGCACTGGGCCCCCCACGACCCCAGTGGGGAATAAGTGGTTATAATAATGCTATATGTGAATGAGGGGGTCTGTCGCCGACTTCTGTGATGTCTTAACTGCATAATTTAATCTTCCTCAGTCATTCTCTACGATGAGATTACGTCTCTGGTCAGATGGTATATGTGTTTTCCGGAGTTTTCTTCAGTACTGGAGATTGGATGTACGTTTCAACGTTCATTGGGACTCCTAATTCTTTCATATACTTTTTGTAGTAAATCGTCACCACGCCTTCCCAGGTCTTCGTACAAATGATTACGTTTTATAGCCCACTGATTTGGGAGGGGTGTGTACATTTTGCGCTGCTCGGTCAGCAGTTACAGTAGTGAAGCAGAGAGTGAAGGGCAGACGACTGCTGAGCCAAGCAAAAGGAGGGATGAGGGTGAAGACTGTCGCTACAGAACTGAACAGTGTTGTAATATTAGTCACCTTTTCATTGTTACGCCTCCAAGTGATTCAAACCTGAGATGCCCCCCCCCCCCAAAAAATAGTTTTTTATTTTTTGTAATGCATATCCCATACCCATACCCATATCGCATTAAAAATCATATCTCAAACCCCCATTGTGGCTCTCTGTCAATCTTGGGTCCGAAATTTAGGATAAAGTGGCTCTTTGCTTTAAAAAGGTTGCCTACTCCTACTGTAAGACATAAGCCCAGATCTCAGACCTGCAAGGATAAGACTGAAAAATCGTACAGGTGTAACACCTCCTGAGGCTTCACTCCAGAAAGTCCATCATAAGATCGTACTGCATAATGTTTTTAGTTGTGCTATAAGAGTTTAATTCTGCTTCTGGAATGTATGGACTGTTCTTTCTGTGTGATGAGGTCACATGACACGCCCATCTTCATTTGAACTGGGATTTCCACCCCCATTCAGGACTTGTGTAAGGGGGTCGAGCAGATCGCCCAGTTCTACGGCTACAGCTTGACTGAGGAGCAGATCCAGAGCATCGCCAAGGCGAGCGGCTTCGACGCCATGAAGGAGAGCTCCAAGAAAACGCACGGACGAATAACCGACGTCATATTCAGGAAAGGTGGGTCAGGGTTGGCTCTGCTGCTCCTATCTCTTTCCCGGCGCTTCCAAGCCAAGACCAGACGAATTTAAGAGAATAAAAATTTCCGGAATAAAATTCACAGATTCACTGGGGTGGCTGAGAATCCCCTTCAGCCAAATACATGCTTATCATAGTTTTTCATGCCAGTAGTCACATACCTTCTGTAATATATCTGTCATATAAATTGCTGGGTTACATCACATTTACACTTTATTTATGTAACAGATGCTTTCATTCAAAGCGACATTCAAGTTTTTTATTAGAAATTCAATTCAATTTATTTTTATATAGCGCCTTTCACAACAGAGTCATCCCAAGGTGCTTTACAAGGATGTACTGTGATAAATTACAACATCATTAGAGAAAGTAATACAGAGCGGGACAAAGGAAGGAAAGAAATTAAATAAAGAAAGCCAGATGACAATGGAGGTGAGGAACCAAAAACTCCCAAGCAAGGAGAAGGAAAAACCCCTGGGGGTCCAAGGTCAATTGGCTGCCCACCCCCCCCCCCAGGGCAGGCTAACATTACTAAAAACAGGAAAGAGTGGACTTGCTTGCTAAAAGCTCGGTGTAAGCTGATATTAAGGACCAAGGCAAAGTCCACCAATGAGCGCGTTCTCCACACTGGCCTGTGTAGAGGGCACCGAAGGCTGCACCCACGATGATAGAGTTCGTAGGTCCCATTCATGATGTCACCCCTTCATGGGACTTAACCAGGACTCCAGCTCAGATGGTGCCCCCACTCCGGACACCAGCCAGACATGTGGGAAGGCAGAGAGTATGGATGGTCAGAACAACTGTTTTTTTTTTGTAAAATGCCTTCCTCCAGGGTGGAATGCTTTTAAATTGACCGCCCTTGCGGTATCTGCTGAGAACAATCTGATGATTGTCAGTCTCTTACAGGGACGAATATTTTTAATAATGGGTCTGGTGCCACAAGCATTCTGTGTCCTTCCTGTCTTGCAGGTGAGGTGGGAGACTGGAAAAACCACTTCACTGAGGACCAGAGCCAGGAGATGGACGCTGCTTTCGAGAAGTACCTGGCTGGGACCAAGCTGGGTGCCAAGCTGAAGTATGACGTATACTGCAAGTAGGCTGCGATGGGCAAATGGAGGCAGCAGAGGAACATGTAGGGAGTCTGATGCTCAAATACACAAACCTCAAACATTAATAGTAAATGATCCTGGGTTTAAAATGAGGGCACAGGACTTCTAGATAGGGTGGGTTTTTTTTATAAAATCTGCAAATGAACTACACAGTTGTTGCTTTTGTATTAACAATGTGAAACATATCTACTGTGCATTAAAATATGCATTGATTGAATTCTCCATGGTTCTGTATATATTTCTTTCCACAATGGCCCTGAATTTGAGTAAGAACTGTTGTTTGCACCATGTAGACCAGGAATAGAGGATTTGTGCGCAGTCAGTTTTGCTGATTAATTTCCTTCCAAGACAGTTTCAATATAGTTCTCTGCTGCCATCTAGTGAGTAAAATTGTTGAGGAAAATTGTCAAAAGCAATGAGGTACGTACATCCATCCATCCATCCATCCATTCATCCATCCATTCCAGGAAAAGTGCGTTCCTGGGGGGTGCCGTTGGCTTGTGTCCAGTGCACCTCTCAGATGTGGAGGGGCCACGTTTCCCTCCTCCTTCTGGCTCTCTGCCCACTGAAGGGTTCGGTCAGTTTCGCTGTTCTCTGATATGACTGGCTAACCTCAACAATGCCTCCTCATATGACCTCCACAGTGTGGTTTTATTTATTCATCTATGTATTTCCTAAGAATCTGAAGTAGATCTGGCATTGGAAATAAAATTCTCCAATGCAATCAACCAGGGGCACAGGATCCGGTGGGTGGGTGGGCACGTTCCCCAAAATATCAACTTTTTGGTTAATTTATCCCCCCTCCAATAAATAGTGATTAATTTGTGTCCCCCCCCCCCCCAATATCAAACTCATTAATAACACTTCTGCATCCAGTACAAAGGGTAAAACTGGCCAAGCTCCAGTTCTGGTGAAGTACTGTGGCTATTCAGGTTGCACAAACAACGCTAGCAGAGGCAGCGTTTTGCCAATAGGGGGCGCCCTTGTCTTAGCACCCACCCTGGCAGCGGAAATGCATCTAGAGTCGACCTGCAGAAACAGGACAAGATGGAAAAAGTTCTCTCCTCCTCTCTCACAGCAAATTTAAAAAAAAAAATCTATAATCACTGCCTGAAAGGCTGTAATTAAACGTTATTGCGAAGGACAAATCGCAGCGAGTGCCTTTATTTTTAGCAGGTTTACGGCGCCCAGGTTGCGAGCTGTAATCAGCCGGCTCTCCCGCCAAACAACCCGTTGTCTGCGGCGTCCCGCTCGCCGCTGGATCCAGCTGGGGGTTGTTGACAAGATTCAGGGGCGGATCCCATAAACGCTGCCCCCCCCCCCCCCAGTCCGTCTCCTTGGGGGCACATCATTAGGGTGTCAAGAAACAATGTTGTAATTCATTTCACTACCAAACGTGACATAGCTTAATCTCCACTGGGATGCTGCACTTTCAATACACCCTGAAAGGCGGGTCTTCCATCCAGACAGAAATAAGTAGAACAATTTCAGTCTCTTTGTATGATTTTTTTAAAGGCAGCTAGTTATAAGGCTTTTACTTCAATTCAATTTTTTTTTTACATAGCGCCTTTCACAAGAGAGTCACCCCAAGGTGCTTCACATGGGTGTGTTGTGATACATCAGAACATCATTAAGACAGAATAGTACAAAAAAACAGGGTAAGGGAAGACAAAGAAATGAAAGACAGAGAGACATGCTAACATTGCTAAGAAAAGAGAGAATGTGCCTGTTTGCTAATTGCAAGGTTGTAAACTGTGGTTAAGGTCAAAGCCAAAGTGTATGGATGAGCCTGTTCTCCACGCCGTCCTGTTTAAGGTGACAGAATGAATTCTGCACTCACCATGTTACAGTTCATAAGTCACATCTATGATGTCACTCTTCCATGGGACTTTTATTCAATTTCCGCATTTTATTTACCCGATTTTTCCAGTGAATACTCATTACATTGATTTAGGGCATGCTTTTATCTGTTTTTAAGAAGGCAGGATCAGACTGTCCCCGGAACAATCGGGGTTAAGGGCCTTTCTGAAGAACCCAAAGGTGAAATCACTGCACCTTCACATCACTGGCACATAGCCCAAACCCGCTGGGCCGCACACTGACCTGCAAAACTCCCCCAGACAGCAATACAGCTCAACAAATCAAATGCTTAACAAATGATGTAATCCAGCAGGGGGGGGGGATGTGACACATTCACTGAAATGGCCCCCAGGCGTGATTATAGTGATGGGGCTGGTATGATTTATCACGGTAGGTGTCAGCAGCGAGGCTGGGGTAGCTCTACATCTAATTTTGGAAGCTGAGGTAAAGCTAGCAAAGATGGAGCTTGGGGATGATGGGGGGCTGATGGGGGGGTGGGTGATTGGTAGCCACTTCCACCACGCCTGAGTACCAGTTTCAGGTGCAGTTAATGGGAATGTTAAGCGTGGCTGATTTAGCAGATGCCTTCATGAGCATTTTTTGGAGGACTTTTTGTGAGGCCACATCGTGAATCGGCTGATGACGTCTGGTTTGGACCTGGGAGGGAACAAAAACATGGACCGTCTGGGTGTCCCTGTGGACTGGGTTGGGAAACGTTACCCTTGTGGGTTTTTAAGTAAAGCAACTAGTTATAAGGCTTTAATTTCATTTCCAGATTTTATTTAGTTGATATTTCCTGTGAACACTCATTACATCTCCAATCACGTGCTCTACCCTAACTTACTGAGCCACATGCTACCAATGGGAGTGAAGGACACAGCTGGACTGAACGGCAAATGACAACATCTCACTAAACATAAATTACTGCCAGAGGCGTCTACTACATATGTTACGGTAAATAAGGAATACGGGGCCATATGGAAATGTACACCAAGTCAGTACCTGGGTCAATTTACCTGATTGGTTAGAAGAGGGAGTCAGGATCAATTATGGTTCATTTAAAAGGTCCATTGTTTTTTTGCAATAAAGAAAATGTCACCCTAAGCTAAGAGCCATACAAAAATAGCTATGGTTATGGGGACTTCCTGCATAAAGAGCAATTGCCCTTAAATATTGCTGAAAGCTGCAATTATGCTACAGAAAGTCACTATGCATGCTGGCCTCCAGCTGACAGGGAGGGTATGCAGTGGTCAGCAGGGAGACGCACGCCTGGACAGCTGAGGACGACGACGACCTCAAGAACATCGTGTCCTCTTTGATTTTTCTGTCTCTAGCTAAAGAGGTTGGGGGGCTTATGTGTCTGTGGGGGGGGGGGGAGTTCACTTGAATTTCCATGCTTATTGTTGTGTTTCTGTTCACCCACACAGTGTTGGTTTGCATGCACATTGGTGAAGTTTCCATGGCGAGGGTCGAGGCGGTTTACGTAGGAGGAGGTTTGTGTCTGCGGCTGGGATCCCCAGAATCCCCAGGGGCAGAGTGTACGGAGAGGAGAGAGAGAGAGAGACAGAGAGAGAGAGAGAGAGAGAGAGAGATGACTGAGACGCAGAACAAGCGTGCAGCACTTACTCGAGGAGGATACACTTCCTGTTAGGTGATGCTGTGTCTGTGGTGTCAGGTGTTCCACCGAACACCCTGAGCCGCCCCTGACACCCCGCCCCCGCTTCCGGAATCCACCGCCCCTGGATTGCGGCTTGGCTTTGTGATCGTCAGGACTCCCAGGGTCTGCTTCGTTTGGGCCGTTTTTGTGAGAAATAACCAGCGTCTCCTTCATCCTTTGATTCCACAGAGGGACAGTGTACCAAGGTTAAGCTGAGAGGATTATTCTGTATGTCTGCTCACGTACATCTATAGGTGGGGGCGGAGTCGGCAGGACCCGGGCCGGTTCGCTATAAACCGGCATCTGCTCAGAAGATGGCGTCCAAAGTGGCCGCCCATGTTGCCAACTCTGTGCACAGGCTTGGCTGAACTTGCCATCAAATAACCCAGATAAATGCATATATTTGGTGCAGGTGGGTGTAGAACCAGGCCGCAGTGGAGGCACCATTGAGCAAAGGCGCAGAGTTTGGCCAGCGATTAGATCCCAGGCCTGATTCAAAAGCGGGGGGGGGGTGGTGGAGATGGTGCCCTGTTAAGCTGGAGGTGGGTCTCACTGAGTAGTGAAGGTGCTGAATGACTTTACAGGGGTTTCCTTCCCTTCTAAGGCAGGAAGTGAGCTTCTCCGCTCATTGGGGTGCTTACAGACCCTCTCTCAACCCAAGAGACTGGCTTCTGGTGCCATCAACACCCAGCAAGTTGTACAGTTTACGGTTAGAACACTGCTTTGGGGTGTTGGGGGGTCGGAGCGGCCATTCTGGGCTGTCTGTACAGGCACCTGCAAAGTGTCAGATGGGAGATAAGCGCTGTGGTATACCGGGGTGGGGGGGGGGATGGTGGGGGACTGCAGGTGTTTCAGAGCGTAAACTCAGCTCCCCTACTCGTGCACACACAGGCACGCGCCTCCAGTCTCAGAGAGGCCCGTGTCTCAACACAATCGTGTTCAGTTCTCAGTGGCAGCCCAGCACAGTCAGCGCCGTGCCAAACAACACCCCCCCCCTCATACTGCACTTTCAGATCCTTCCACAGCCTCAGAAGAGGTGAAGAAACACTTAATGCTGTCCGAATGTTCTCTTCAAAGCCCCTATCGGTCATTATTTATCTCAATGCTCTGTAGCTTTGGGCCCTTCATTAAAGACCATCAGATTATAACTGCCCCCTCCCCCCCAACATCTGGGCCTGGAGGAATCACAACATCACTCTCGATATCTGACAGACATCTGAAGGCTGTGTGTTGGGCCGCTCACGCGGTGGGAGTCCATCATGTGCAGGAGGCATCTCTGCGGCTTCCTGACACCTCCAGGGCCTCAGCACCCTTCTGCTTCCCCTGGCCTGGTTCCCCCTTGACCTCACAGTGCTGAGTTGTGTTAAGAATCAATAAAGCAGAAGCAGACTGCTATTGCTGTTGGCATTACTACTCTATTTTGTACCCATCCTGTTAGTATATTATTATTATTATTATTATTAATAACGTCTTATACAATTTTTTATATTTTGTTTATGTAGTAGATGCTTTTATCCAGGGGAAGCATCCTTGGAGGAGCCTGAGGGCTGTGCGGAGGCACCCAAGGGTGACATCAGTCTGGCAACGCTGCCATTTAAACATATGACTTTGATCTGGTCCACGGGCCTCTAACCCGCAGAGCCACACAGCACCACCCCAATGATACTGAAGCAGTTTTCCAAATGGCTGGAATGTTACTATAATAACACACAGTACTGCTCATTAACTCATCTTCATATGCGGAGAACAAGGGTCATCTTCGGTTTCCTAGGGAACCATAAAACAGATACGGAAGAAGAGGTCACAAACGGGCACGAAAAGCACAAGGCTGATTTATGCGTTACGGCCACAAACGTCGTGGCCCACAGTGTAACTTGACACACACCACCCAAGTAATGTAACGCCACGTCGCGGCGATGAAGACCGCAACAAGTTTCATTGGTCTGCTTGGTAGCATCACACTTCCTCCTAAACAAATGTTTTTGTTGTTTATTTCCAGCTAGTGTGATTTTAGTGTCGGACAAGATATGTTTAGACGGCTGCTAGCCTGCTGTTTGCCACGGCTGCAGCTGTTCACAATAGGGCTGCACGATATTGGAGAATTTCAGATGCTGCATTGTTTTTTTAAATATTGCGATATTCATAAAGCAAAAAAGGAGTTAATATATAAATGAATAATAAATAAATAAATAAGTTTCTCTCAAACCCATCTATGAATAATTTAAACAGCAAGGATGAAAATGATCATGAATGTCTCTTAGATTTCATGAAGAGCTTGTGTAAAAGCAATGGCGCTAAACTTTGATTTTGAAACGCATACTGATAATAATGAAAAGGAACAATTATTAAAACTGCAAAGCTTGTTCAGTTTTGTTTCCTATAGCAGAGTAAAAATATTTTAGCAAAACCCACTGCACTCAGTCAGCTAGCATTTTGGTGGCGTAATTGCTGAATGACAGACACACCAGCGCACAAGTACAAATGCTTTCCATAGGTCATGGCATAAGCTCGACACAGAAGTATAAATCAACCTTTAGGGTCACAGAAGAGGTGTGATACCCAATCACATCAGTGCAACAACTTCAAGCCTGTTTTGGATTTAGCCAATCGCTTTGCTTTGCAAAGTCACCCCAACCTGATTGGCAGAAAAGGAAAAATGAATTTGATACAACAAATAAACTGGAAATCATTCAGGGTAGACCCTTCAGTAGAAGCAAGTGATGTGATGACATTGTAATATCATCATTTAGTATTGGCATGTGCATGTAGTAAATCTACATCAACCACAAAAGCATCATATTTGCTTACACGCTTAATAAACGGTCCCAGTAGACCAGGACTGTCCCTCTGTGAACGTGGCTTGACTGTGTGGCTGGTGTGGACCCGACAGCTCTGAGGCATGAGGGGTGATATCAGGCCATGGTACCGAAACATCAACTGTGACCGATTCAGAAACACAGGACCCAGAGCCATAGCTATTCATTTTGTGACTTTTGAGTCACGAGTGATGAGTTATTTTGAAATGATGTTAGAAATCATTATGAAAATCTCCACAAAGCTTTCGTGTGTTTCGGTGCGTGAGGGCTGAGGAAATATGTTCCTTTTCAAAGTTGGTCATGAAAACTATTAGTCTTTCCAGTCCATAAGCAACGTCCTTGAGCAGAAGAGTTGCATAATACAGACTCTGCTGATATGCAGCTCCGCAGGCAGATGATGAAGAGCACAGCTACCTCAGCCGTCATGTTTTTGGTTTCCATCCATCCTTTCCTTTATCTTCCATAACTGCTTATCTAGAGCTTGATCACAATGAGCCTGGAACCTCTTCCTGGAAGCATAAGAGATGTTAAAGGGCTTGAATGACTGCAATTAGCCTCATAAGCATTTGTTCTTTTTTGGCTTCCGGTTAGCTTTTGCCTAATCTATTTAATAAATCTATGTCTTATCTATGGCTTGAAGGTGAGTTAGTGTGACCACCTGGGGCTCCGCCTCCGAAGCAGGTCATGGATGCTGATTGGACAAGGCAAGTCACCTGAGAGACATGGAACCCAGACAGGGAGCCCAAAGGAGAGACTGACAGCATGTTGGCACCCTCATCGGTGGGCAGTCATGCGAAGGGCACTGACAGTAACAGGAGGGGCTGGATGTCTTGCGCTCAGATATTTATAACCTCTAGGTAGAAGTATTTGGTGCAGTTCCAGTTCCTTCAGAGAATAATATGGAGGCCATGGCAGCATGTGGAGGGCTTAAGGCCTTGGTGTGACCTGTGGGTGGAAGCCAGCACCCATATAACGTATGTTACAGGCTCACTGGATACACTGCCTGCTGTGACTCCATCTCTGTTCAGTCACTGGCTTAGTTTAGCCTAGCAGAGGCTAGCATAGCCTAGCATAGCTCAGCACAGCTTAGCGTAGTATACCACGCAAGCTGATTAAACCATAAAACGCTAATCCACGGTACGCTACAGTCACACACAAGCGCTTGCGTAACTGAGAACCCACAAACCAAAAACCACCAAAAGTGAGAGATAGACAATGATTGCATGAAAATTAAGCCATAAAAATGCCTATGACATATGGCCAGTTTAAACTTACAGACTACCTCGAATGTCACATATTTACATTGTGGGAGCGGAATTGCAAAAAAACAATGCGAAGATAGATGAACTGAGGCCAGATTTGTACCCCAACCATAGAGCATCAAAGGGAAAATAAAAGAAAAGCCAGTGAGTGAAGCACATTGGCAGGCCTTCGCTACACCTCAGTGCGGGCCTTCAGCCCAGAGTCATTTCATATAAACGGACTCCTTCGACCTCCTGGTTGCTGGATTTAAAACGACATCTTTGAAGGCCACAATTGGCCAACAGCCTTTTCTGCTGGTTGGGTTAATTGCTTGTTGGGTTCATAGACAATGGTCTAAGACTGCAGAACATTTCTTATTATTGAACGAAACATCAAACAATTGCATGAATATAACATGGTGAATGGCGCATTTGATATCAAGTGTCTTATTTAGATGTGGGCAGTTTGTACAAGCTGGTCCGTCCGCGACCAGGGACCCGGCTCACTAGTGTCTATGCTTCACAATCTCACACAAGATGACATCCAGCCTGGCCGCTCTGTCTTGGAGGTTTTCTGGAAGTTGCGGTGGAGGGGGGGGGGAGACATCATTGTAGCAATTGATGGTGTACTAATAACAGTAGAGCATCACACCCCCCCTTCTCGCGGTAGTTTCCTTTGCCTAACACATGGCACATCAACCACAGCAAAACCGAGCGAGCTTGATTTTCGCATTCTGAGAAAAATTATACTGAGAGGCAGATTAAAGGAAAAGCTACATGTATCTAACCCACCTGCTTCTCAGAAGATCTAAGGTCTCGTTAAAAACCTTCCGGTTTTCAGTACGACCACTAAAAAGGAAGAGAATCACTCACAACGTGAGGCAGCTCCAATGATCTGAGATGCTGCAAATATTATAGTCTCAGTCTTAGAGAAAATATTGGGCTACAGAGGGGAGACAAGCAGGAGCATAAAGTATGTGACAAAATATCCAAAGCAGATAAAATGTTTCCCAGTGTCTCTTTACCCACTGATTCTGATCATAGATTTGGGGGGGGGGCATAGATCTAGGTTACAAAATATTCATTTGGATTGTTAAAGAATATCAAAGTTTGTAAAAAGTGCAAAAGTGGAAAGATCTTTTTTTTTCCATTTGTGGGCAAGATGCAGTTCAGATTCATTCTGGTGAAATCATACAGATACCTAATCATTCAAGCAGACTTCATAAAATAATTAATTATAATTGACTACATTGTAATGCTAAGTATCTAAAATTACACATTTTTAAGTTTTGTTACAGGCAGAAGATCAGTCCAAGCAGCATAAAATAATGACTCACTCAATGAATTAAATAAGAGTTCAGATAGATCCACAGATCAGGATTTACAGCTTTAAAATTGCTTTGGAAAAACTGGTGGTGGGAGTGAGGGGGCGGGGTCAGGCGTTCAGTAGTTGCGCTGACAGATGACGTTAGGCGTACTACATACTGAGTCGTTCACTGTGTAGGTACCACCTTCAGGGTCAGCCTTGTGGAATCGCAACCCATCTAAATCAGGTGAACATGACTTTCTGGTGTTACTGGAACACAGGGAAGCAGAAAAGACCAGTGCAGTGATCTGAAAGGGTCACATGAAAGGCAAAGTGCCTACTTTGTTGAAAAGAAGGAGCCCCAGTGTCAACGCTTCCATCTGTGGCCACCAGATGGTGCCATTATTTCTCTTAATACTTGCGTGTAGGAAGGATACCAGCACAAACAAATCTATGGTTTCCAGTTCACTAACCTGCATTGACAAACCTAGCAGGTGTTTTCGTCCAAAAACAAATCTAGATTTGAATAAATGAGGCAATAAGTGCTTGGTGATTTTTTTAAGCTGTCAGAGTTTGACATTTGTTAATGCCAGCAGCTGCAGTGGCAAGCCACCCCCTAACCCAGCGGCTGGATTGGGATTTCCTCCCCGTTTCTCGGGTAGAATTAGACTGGAGCATCTGGACAGCATTTCAATAATACATGCACGGGTCCTTAAGAAAACAGCAGCAGGTGAATGTTCCGCAGAGTTCTAGTGAGGGTTCTGGGGTCTATCGAGGGTTCTGACAAGGCCAATCAGTGTAATTAGAGGGCTGCCACTATCTAATGACACACAGAGGGCGGGACTGATGCCCACATGGCCCAGCGCTGCCCTCGGGCACATGGGCTCGAAACCTGTGCACTCAGCATGTATGACCATGACTCAGGAACTGGACTCCCAGTGAAACGGTTTCCTAAATATACTTGACGTAACTTCCTCTGGTCATGTTTGGATAGTAAATACATCAAAAAAAGAACACAATTGTAAATTTATTGTTAAAAATACAGCAGGAATGGTGGGGGGGGGCACTGGGTGTTGTGCCGAATCATGTAAGTGATTAACTGAAATTCTTTGAAGTTGCAAGTGTAGCCTGACCCCAAAAATAGCGCGCGTGTCATTTCATGCAGCTTCTGCTTTCAGATTGAGTGAGTCGCCTTTATAATGTCAAGCAGCCGACCACAGAGAGCAATGTCTTTGACGTTAGTACCTGATATACAGCAGGAAAACAGCAAGCTGCCACAATTTCTGGGAACTGCCGCTCACTTCCTAGCAGCTGCGATGCCCAGCATGAATGTTTTTGTTTACAGTCGTCTCGCTGTTACCCAAGTGCATCATCCATGCTGCTCAGCAAAAATGCTGATTAATATTGTCACAAGAAGGTTGCTTTTTAAAGTTGGATAGTTTTTACTACAGATACTACTGTTTGTTGGCAATTTTACATTGGGTCAGTTAGTACAAAATGCTCTTTTTTATGTAGACGAGTCTAGGTGCACATTTGCCTACTCTGTGCTAATCCCTGAAACAGGTCTGCACTTCGCCTGTATTCTCCTGTGCTAATGCCTGAAATTATGTGTATTTAACGAAAAAAGCATGTTTGTGGAATTTGCTAATTACAGCAGTGCATGATGGGTAGGATATCTGGAGGCTACTTAAATTGCATCATCTGCAACTGCATAGTCAGGCGTTAGGTGTGAATTTGGAAGGGGGGGGGCATGGTCCATTTTTGTCCCAGGGCCCAGTGTACACTTGTTCCCCCACTGTCTGTGTGTGTGTGTGTGGATTATGCTTATATTACATTGTGGAGACCAAATGTCCACCACAATGTCATAAAAACTTGACATTTTGACATCATGGGGACCATTTTTCAGGTCCCCACAAAGATCTGTGGATGCAATCAAAAAAGTAAAAGTGCCAAAAGTCTTGTATTATGTTTGGATACTGTGTGTGTGTGTGTGTGTGTGTGTGTGTGTGTGTGTGTGTGCGTGTGTGTGAGCTCTCCCCCAGGCCTAGGATTCAGCTGTTACTCTTTTTACTTCCTCTTCCTGTTAAAATGTCCCTGTCGCACCCCTGTGAGCCACAGATCGGCCTTTTGGGATTGTAGCTTCAGCACTTGCTTGCTGAGTAACGATGAAAGCAGCCAGAGGGCTGGGAGGGAGAGCGGCAGCAGACCGGGGATTACTGAGGGTGCGGCGCGAACCGTCCGGTGAGTCTGTGCCGGCCTGCTGAGGCTCTTCCCATGCCAGGGCTGTAGGCCGCACAGCGCCGGCGGTGGAGGCAGGATGCACTCTGCCTCCTTGCCACCTCTTTGGGGGGGTGTGTGGGAAGCTGAAGCCACAAGAAGGCGCCCCGGCACCCCGGCTCTTAATGTCAACCCCTCCCAGAGGCTTCCCACCACACCGACGGGGCGGCCATGCACGTGTGAGAGGGAGTACGGCCCCCGTACTGCTTCTCTCCTCATTCTCTTTTTTTAACGCCTCTTCTCTTCTTTTTCTCATTCCGCATGTCAGCTTTCTGCTGCATTTTTTGACTTCTCTGACTCGAAATGCCATCCATCCAAGCTCCCAGCCATTTTCCTTAGCCGCTGGTGCATTGTGGGGAAAATGCCATAATGGATAATTACCAGGCTGAATGCTCAAGGTTCGAGTCACTGCTGGCGGGTCTGGGGATGGGACTTTTTTTTTGGGGGGGGGGGGGGTGGGT
>JAODJU010000062.1:2822807-2843217 GCA_026776725.1 Gnathonemus echidnorhynchus | reverse complement strand
CATCAAGTCACCTTTTGAGAGAACCATGACTCCGCCCCCTGCCTCATGACCTTTCCTCTTCATTCGTGTTTGCATAAGCTGGGGGGGGGGGGGAGAGAGACTTTTATGTGCCGCTTGGACAACATTGGCACTAGGCCCGAGGATAAGAAAGAGGAACCGAAAGAACACGGGGGGGGGGGGCGGGGGGGGTCAGGCGAGAACATTCTGGAACATCAGGAGAACGGTTTGACAGCCGGGATCTCTCTGTGGGGCAATGGGCAGCAAACGGATTGTGGCGCTGATATGTGAGCGCTGTTCCGCTCGGAACGCAAAACCAGTGGGACTGCACGCCATAGCAACCGCCCGCAGGCCTGAACCGGTCACGGCGACCCAACACGCCCATCCGAAATCCCTGCACGCTAGCCGCAAAACGCCTTCCGGAAAATTCAGCTGAGAACACACAGAGTAAGAATCCCTCCGTGCACAATGGCAAACTGGACCATGTGAATTGAGGACAGGAAGAAGGAACAGGGATTTTATTTTGGGGCTGAGATTGGCTCGGAATCAGCAGGGGAACAAGATGGAAGTGAGTAAGACGTTGCATGGCCGGGAATGGAAGAAGAGACCAGGAATCAGACCCTAGGCTGCAGAGAAGAATAAAAATGGCTGAGGTTACGCTTCGGGGTGTGAGTATACAGAAGCAGATCCTGAATGTTTACGATGACCCATAATGGCCTATAATGAGAGACTGGAACCGTAAACCCAGCTTCACACCCCCCGAGGATGTCCAGCCCCACCGAATACTCCCCCGGCTGTCTCGCACACACACAGGACTCATGTTAATGCATATTAAGGCTACCGTGACCTTAACTTAATTTAAAGAACACGTGGCTTCAAAATCGGCGGACAAAGTCACGTAGTGTACCTGTCCTTCCGAGAGAACGTCACCACGTTTGGGAACTTGGCATCAGGTGTAGGTGGAGAGGCTCTTTGCAGGGTCTCCGTCAGGGAGTTCAGCACCATTCCAGAGCTGGACAGTTCCTCTGGCCACACACACGCACACACACACACACACACAGACACACACCCCACACGCAGCCGCTGGGCTGAGCGCTCAGTTATGCAGCAACACAGCCACAACGAACACAAGCTTAGGTGACAGTGACATGCTATTCTGATTATGGTCCTGGTGACCTCCCCTAACCCAGAAACACATTGGGTGGGCTCGACTGTGTTAACCTGAGTTATCACCACATGGCTAAACTGACCGAGAAAGTGGAACTTCCCAAAGCTAATTGGGGAGGGTGTATCGTCTCACCATGTCTCTGGGACGCCGCTGATGTCATCTCTCACAAAGGACGCCTGCGTGCCCCGCGTCTGGATTCAGCCACAGCACCTGGGAGAGCCCGGTGACTCATCACGCCTTGGCTTTTAAAAGCAGGCCACACTTCAGGAAAGACAACGAATAAATCACAGTAAACACGGGCCACAGTGGCATATAAAGCTTGCAAATAACGCGCTCTTACTGTACGTATCTGTCAGGAGGTGCGTAATAAGAGGCGAAGTTTAAGAGTCCGTGAAACCCTCTCAAAGACATTTTCTATCTGAAACCACTAGATGGCACTGCTGTGTGTTTTCAGAAAAAAAATAACTGGTAGTGGAATTCGTTACTATTCAGAATTTCATCAGAACCTCCTTAATTTAAGTCAAATGCACAAAGAAGGAAGATTCTCTGTACTTAACTATGAACAACAACCTACCCTTGCATCCCGTGATTGGCAGTGTCCTCACCTCAATTTGCATATATTAGACGTGATTTACAATTGGATGCATGATTGGTGTATGCTTTACATTTTGAGGTGTTAAGCGATTTGTTGTCAGATCATAACACCGTCAGCTGTCGATTTAAGTGAGAATCGTAAACGATCTATATTAAATTCATAACACTCCCTTTTAACAGAAGGCATAACCAACAACAGATGATTACAAACTGACCCAAAATGCCATTTATGGCAACTGATGCATGTCGCTTGATTGTTATGACCCCCCGATGACCCCAAAGAGGCCCCGGTCCCCTCATTCTTTCAGGTTGTCCTAATCCCCTAATCATCCTCTGCGTAGAGCTGCAGTCTCTGGCTCCGGCTAAGAAACATGATGTCACTTGTGCGTCCAGCCGGTACATGAAAATAAACATCCACTGAAACAGCCAGAAAGCGGGATGCCATTCCTCTGCTGCAGCGTGGACAGGAGCGCAAGGTCAAATAACTAACCATCTACTGGCAGAATTAGCTAGTTGTTTTTTGAACAGTTTTGTGTTTTCATGACCTCCAGTGATCTCCAGCGAGAAACAGCAGCTACATTGTCTGGGAGGATCTCTTAAACTCGCTGACCAAAAAAGAACCTGAACGCCGCCTTCACATCAGACCCTGGAGAACGAGGACGGCACGGTGTGCCGGGCGTCCCGGGGGCTGCCTGACGCCAGTCTGACCCACTTCCTTGCCGGAGTCTCCAAGAATGGTGCCGGGCCCTTTATCCGGCCGAGCTCACAGGAGAATTTGCAGAAGCACAATTTGAATGTGTAAGGAGAGATGCGGCAGTAGATGCGACAGTAGACGCGGCAGTAGATGGCGAGGCCGATGTGGCGGCACGGCGTAGCGCTGACGTCCTGCTTCTCCTTCCTTCTAGTCGCGGAGGGGGTGGGGTTTTTGTAAAAGGCAAGTCACCTGGCAGGTCACGGCAGCCATGATGCCAGCCTGCATTTTCCAGCGGGGCTCCATTTTGAGGCCCTTATGGGAGGGGCTGTTGCGCCATCAATCCATGCGGCGACGCTGCGGCGCATACCTCAGAGCTGAGTCATTCGGGGCTTATGTCACCGTAGCCCCCCCTCATTGGTCTCACACAGAAGGAAGTGTGTCTGGATGCTGTACACTTTCATCACCCCCCAGGCATACCCATCCCCAGGCATATCCCCCCCCCCCAGCTGACTCAGCCATGGTGGTGTAGTCAGGGCTCCTTCTCCATTCCCACCCCCTCCCAAAATCAAGTTCTGTGATAAACTGTCCAGGGGGGGTGCTCTTGGCAACTGCTATGAGGTCACACTAACCCTCGCCGCTCACAATGCGACGGGGATGAAAATGGCGAGATGAACAATTCAGCGTCGACAGAGAAACAAAAGGACAGAGAGGGAGGATAAACTAGCCCAGGGCCTTGTGCTCCAGCATCACACGTGTTTACAGACAGTCACGCCGCACGCCTACTAACTACCAGCTGGGGCGTGCTCTGCCTCCCAGTTTGTGTGACGTTTCCAGGCCACAGCGAATCACCTTCCAGCCTTGCAATGCCACATGGTGGAGATTTGAAGAAGGTATTAGCTACGTTAGCTGCCTACCAGCATGTAACCCGCTTCACATGTGGATGTCTGTGGAGGAACTTCGGGAAACAAAAAAGGGAAGAACTTCTAGTAGCACACTGAGGGCTTGCCGTCGATTGCGAGAGGAGGACACTGTCTGCTCCATCGGCAGAGAGCCCAGGGATCAGCCGAAAGCCTACAAAGGAAAAGCCTAAACCATCGCAGAAATCTGCAAAAAAAATCTCTTGGCTTTATTTTATTTTGCTTATTGTTTTTGTGGTGAAGCCCTTAACCCATCTGGAGTTTCCTGCCTTTAACCCCCACCCCACCCATCGCCTATTTTCTTTTTTTGTTGGTCTGAAACGTAGGAGGAAGTTGTGGTCTCCATTAACGTCAGAAGACTTAACTCAGCCTTGAGGTCTTGACACTTTGTAGTGTCATTCCTCAGATACTGGCGTGAGGGTCACACCACACAGGTACCGTCCGCAAACAGCGCTGGAGCTGGACAAGGCCCTGGTGGGGACACCTCCCTACGGCCCCCTTTTCCACCCAGCTCCAGAACACGCTTCCATGTGGAGCTCCTCTTAACTTTTAGTAGCGCTCAGCTGAAGATCTTCAGGGGAGTTATGTGAAAGAAAAGATGAGATCTGAGTGATGAATCCCATTTGGGCACATAGACAATGCTGTAAACATCTCTAACATCCTTTAGGCCAAAGACTGAGTAGAACCAGGGCCAAGAATCATAGATATGGTACTTCACCTGTAATCATTGGGGTGAGACATTCAATGTCCAGCCTACTGATCAATCAGTACCCCTTTTTTTTAAAGATACTCAAAAATATCCGGACATCTAAACGGTCAAGTCTTCTACACTTTGCGAAACTTTCCGGGTGAAGGTGCAAGTTAAACAAAACTGTTAATAAATCTTCGCCGACCTTTCACGTTCCTCCAACACAAAGAGTCTTAAAGCATTTGGGTATTTTCCCCGGCGTAACCACAAACGTGTCAGGAACGACACACTTTTATTGTTGGGTTTTATTTTTTCTTACTGTTTTCATGCTGCAAATGTTGATTTTCAAAACATCTGCACGTCCCGGGTTGACGATGAGATATTAGTACACATGTGTAGGCCTATTTGCAAATATACAATACACAAAAACCATACAATATGTATTTTTGCAAAAGACATCCGCCCACTAACTTTCCATAAGCAATAATGTGATATTTGCACATTTCCTAATTACAGTGAAACAGCTAAATCACATTATGGACTTTTATTTGCATGCAAATCTGGAAAGCAAAACTACTTAAGCAAAAGTCCAGATGGTTGCAGCCGAAATATATCTGCTAAAGGTCTCACATGAGTCAGTCTATAATTGGGCGTGTGTGTAGGCTTTGAGGAGTCGACGCACAAAGATACTAAGCAAGCAAAGCAAATACATCAGTGAAACTGATGCAGTTGCCAAATCCTGTCAGGATCAGCCCCTGTTGTCTTACTCAGTGTTTTTGTTCCTGGAGCCGCAAGTGGGTCGTTCACTCCTTCTTTGTGCACGGGTCATGCCTCGTTCCCGTGCCCGAGCCGCCCGGAACCCTGACAAAATCCACACTATGCGCTGCAGTTAAATGTTGCTTCAGTGGCGAGAAGGGGCAAATGAAGACAAATACACTTTAACAAAAAAGTCCAATCCGTGTCTTCATCCTAAGTAAATTACAGCACTTCGCCTCGCGCCAGGCCTTCGTGCCCTGCTCTGCAGAACCCCTCGGCCAGCTGGCTATTCATTCGCTTTATTTGCCTTTTGAGCCTAAACTGTCAAACTATCATAAAAAGTACAAGAAATAATAAGTGAAAATGTTCATAACGTGATTTCCAACCATCTAGTTTAATTTGTAAATCCTTCAGTCGTGGTTTTGTTGAAAGCTCGTGTAAGTGGAAGTTGTGAATCCATATTTATACGACAATTACGGAAATTGAGTAATCCGTAAGAAAGGTAATCACTGCTTGTTGAAATTGTTCACTATAAAGAAAGATCTAATCTTAAGCTTTGAGAAGTTGAGTTTTTCATGTAAATTACGTCGCATTAACAAATTATTTAAGTTTTAATTGTTGTTCCCAATATATTTTATACTGCTTGAAACAAAGATTTCATTGTTTTTTTGCGATTATCTGATTTTCTCATAGTTTCTATTTACGTTTAAATGTAGCCATAAATAACTGAATATCATTCTCATTCATAATGAACGCTGTTCCTTGATAGGCTTGAGTAATCTTAACTGTTACTATTTTATTTGGTTAAACATTGTTTCATTATTAGTTATGGTTTTCAGTGTCTCGTCTGAGACAGTCAAATTCTCATCTCAGAATTTATTTTTAAATCATGCTAATAGACTATAGGTACAGCCTACGGTATAATGTGCAGAGAATCGTTAACACCATCTTCTTCAAATGTCAATTTTTTTAAAATGTGATGTTTATCAACCGAGTGGTTGTAAAGCAAAGGTCTCGTAACACTTTGATGTTTTTGAACCCCCAGCTTCTTCAAGTAGGGTTTTCATGTGGAGTTCGTATTGAAAGCGCGTTAAAGTGAATAATTTGTTTTAGCGGAGACGTTTCCTCCACACTTCGGGAACACGAGCTTTTGAGACGACGGTCTAAAGCGAAAAGGACAGATCGATTGTTATTGTACTGGCTCAAATCTATTTCTTGACATTAATATTTCGGTTTCACGAAAAACGTTTCCCCACAATAGTACACAGTTAAGCCGAAAACCACAAAATACATTTCAAGTACCTAAATGCAAACTATGTGTCATAGAACTATTTGGGTGAAACGGTACTTGTTATTCAGATATCAAAATATAAATATTGCTCGCTTGTCATGACGCTGTGATTATATTTCAATAACACACCTGCAATCGCTTCCCCTCGTGCATATGTATTATATATATATATATGTTCATCGCGATTTTTCTCAAACAATTATCTAGGCTATCTGTCCATCAAAGGTTTTAACATAAAAATTATATCACTTCGTGATTATGGTTCCCCGACTGTACCAACAAAAATAAAATCACCCGGACAAATAAATAAATGACCAGATATTTTCGAAACAACGCACTGATAGCCTGAATACTTGATAGAATGGAATATTTGCGTAATGACCGTGGTTTGTTTTCTTTGCGAATTAAAGCGGAAAATAGCTTGGTTGACTTTGGAAACTTTGCGATTTATATCGCCAAAACAGGAATGTTGCGCATATTGTTATTTAACAGCTGGGAGCGCAATCGGGTTTATCGGGCTACTCGGGGATAGGGTCCCCCCAAAAGCAGCCTTCTGATATTGTAATAAATGGGCAATGGCAGGTCTCTCGCAATAGTTAATGGACTATCGGCGAGCCTGCGATCACATCCATCGCTATGAAAAGGTGCGCGTCGAGGTCCAGCTGGTAGGCGGGTCGTCAACAGTCACTTCTTCATCAACACTACAGCGCATAAGCTTTGCTCAAATCGTGGCAGAAGGCAGAAGTAGGAAGTATCATCTAGTGACCTGCTGCTACACGGGCAGGTTTTTTTTTGTTGTTGGCGTGTCGATCAGAGGACGTTTCTCTTCGCCGGGCACATCAAACCGAAACACGCTTCTTCTAAAACCGTAAAATAACTCTTTGACATTTCGATTCGAAAATAAGAATCGTGGGCTTTCACGAGAACACCTAGCCTACACGTTACGCTTTCTGGCAGACAGTCGAGTCGACTTGCACAGCAGCAGCTTTTGCATTATTTTTTTTCTTTATCCCTTTTTTTTTTTTTCAAGAAAGTTTTGAAGACGAGATATGTCCCAAAGGTAAGTGCGAACGCATTGCATGCGCTTCTCGTTTTTATTCATTTGATCACACTTCTGTCAAATAATATCCGCGGGTACATTATAACTTGTCGACACCGAGCGCTGCCTTGAGTCGGCGGAGAGCGTCGTACACAGTCTATATTCACAGTAGACTATCTACCCTGATCGCATTAAAAATATATCCGCATGTGTCTTATATGTCTCGACAAGCAGTGCCTGCAATCCATCCATATTTATACCTTCAGCTAGAATCAGAAGTCCGGGCTGATTTAATTATTACGGTAAATATAGATTACGAGCTCATCCCGTTTTCTCGTTTCGGTATAAAGCGTAACGCCACGCAAAGCCGGATTGCGGCTTTCGACAAAAAGTGCTGTAGCATTTTGTAAAACTACTGCATTGCGTCTATTAATATAGCGAGAAATGGATTA
Source organism: Gnathonemus echidnorhynchus (assembly GCA_026776725.1). NCBI lineage: Eukaryota > Metazoa > Chordata > Actinopteri > Osteoglossiformes > Mormyridae > Gnathonemus > Gnathonemus echidnorhynchus. The sequence goes on along the minus strand of JAODJU010000062.1, from coordinate 2,835,621 downwards.
TACATTTTTGAAACGGCATTGACTTATTTTTTCCCTCATAGCAACTTTATTTTTATTTGGGTAGGATACAGTGTTTTCTTTATAGTATTCGAAAGTCACGTTAAATTGTATTTATTTTCTGGCGTAAATGGCATTCTCCAGAATTATACGGATGTATCAGAATAGATGCCCGCGATAAGCGCTGATCGTTATGTCGGTTCATTTACGGGCACCGCGGCATGCAGCATTGCCCTTCTGCCTTTCCAGCGTTTCAACTCCACCACATAGTAAGTGGCCCATAGGTGGTGCTAATGTGCAAGAAATATACAGAGACTTCTTTTTTTCATTTGGCCAGTCGTCTGTCAATCAGCCTTCAGCAGAGTTTTAAAGCTCCGGGAGCTGCGGATAAGTTTTCATAACACAGCGGTGCCGACAGGAAAGCGCCGGGCACGTCGCCTTCCCCCGCGTACGATGATCACTACCTGCCGGACGTTTGCGCATCGTCGTGCATTAATCTTACGGGACTATCTTTGACATTCCGCTTGTATGTAAAACGTAAGTATGAACAGGAGCGGTGGGGTCGGAATTATTTCTTAAAAGTATGAAAATTAAAAAGAAAACTTCTGAGAAAAGAATTGGATCGCTATTCTGCTGTTTCATTTACAAAAAAACATAAAGTGCAGACAGTTACTTTTATTTATTTCGGGACGTCAGCCGAATTGCTTTTTGCGTTGCTTTTGCTGAATGACAGACTGCCGACAGACCGCTAGACTGGTCGTGCTATGTTATTTTTGATTTTAACGCGCACCCATTCTTGAGCGCAGTGTTTACAGAAAACGGGAAATATTTATCCCATACTTGGCTCTCGGTGCAGTGCGTGTGTGTGTGACGCAGTTACAACTTACACCCTCTGCCAGCGTTTGCTTCGCTTTTAGAAACTGCTACAATCAGCAGTTTGCGGTGAACAATGGGAGCTGGGATTGAGTGGGAGGTATATGGTTGCGGCAGCAATATTACGGACGGAGAGTAACGTTACGAGTAGCGCAGTACAGTTCTACATTTCCTTTTTCGTTTCAAACATTTTCCCCTTCCTATGCGAGACTATCTAACGGAATAGTGCATGTTTGATTTTTAGTTTTTGCAATATGAATTAGTCCATGCATTTTAAAGCAACTTGACAGTCATATCGGTTAGATAAAACAAACTACATGGGATAAATTCTATTAACGATCCCCTGCTCTGTCTGTTCTGCAGAGGACAAAATCACACGAATGGCTCGACCACCATAACTGAGCAAGGGGAAGGCGGAGAGTCGCAACCCAGTGGCGGAACAGACTCCGATCCAAGCCGGTCCGAGAACCGCCAAGCCGGCGAAGGGGACCAAATGTGGGGAGGGATTGTAACGACAAATAGGGTCCCTGTTCAACTGCAAGCGACCCCGCGATTTAGTGCGCTGTCCGCATCGTCAAGCGGATATCATTCACTCGACATTTCCCTTCCAAACTCTCCCTTTATGACTCATAACAAGTCGACACAGACCCCCAGTCCGTCTAGTCAAGTAATTGCCCATGCACAACAGCGAATTTCCCAGGGGCAGCAGAACCTGCGAGATTATGGTAAGCAGTCTCCGGGTCTGGAACTCACGCCGGTCGCGGTGCGTGTGGATCTGTGTGGTGTGACCTCCCGGTGTAAGATCGGTCGGACCGGCGGTGCGTTTGAGGAACTCTGTGCTCGGGTTAAGCCGCGCCAGCCCTTGTAAAGCCCAAACAGTTATGCAATAACTGGGGGGAATACAGAGGCACCATCGATATAGTGTCCCCGAAGTTCAGGATTCCCACTGACTGTGGAGCATGGGAGACCGTGCGTGTGAAGCGGACAGTCAGCACATCAGTTCTTTAATAATGTTTTGTGTCTTTTCGCACTTCCCACTTCACGGGCTGAGTTTTAATCGTCTACATTTCAGCAGGCTACGCGCAAAGCCTCCCCCCCTTTACCCAGCGTTGCCCTTTGATATGACCGTACAAAGTCCGACGGCACCGGTCACCAGCTCTGCGTGCGCATTCGTCTCTCGCCTTTTTTTGTTGTTGTTGAGGAAGTGAACCCACCTCGTTCTGAAACTCGCCGCGCGATATCTCTTCCAGTAACATTAAGGCACCTTGGGACCTGCAGTATGTATAGTGCGCCAACACGTCCCAGTCTGTCACCGTAGGGTGACGATCAGCCACCGCCTGCGGGACCTGCAGGAGTGGAACGGTGGTTTCTCTTGAAACAGAGTAAATTATAATCACGTATTTTGGATTTTAACTGGAGTAGATAAAGAGTCTTGTCCTTTAACAAAACAACAGCCAGCATGACAAAGCTAACGAGCGTAAGAAAGAAACGTCGTTAACAGTACTTAGGTGAGCGCGGCACCGTTAAATGTTCTCCTTTAAGTTGTCCTTAATAGTGATGACAAGAGGAAAATGGCTAAGAGATTGTTTACGGCTTAATGGTGACAGAGCGGTTTCTGCAGTTAGCAAGTTTTGTCCGTATGCTGGTTCCTGGCTTCCAGTGTCGCACCCTGCGTCTGCTGCCTGTCAAATAAGGGCGAATCTGACGTTCTGGCGGGGATTCGCGGCAGCCGCCCCAGAAGTGTTACTCTGCAGGCTGTTTACTAAACTCTACTGGAGACAATGTTGAAGCTTAGACTTACTGGCCCAGTTCTCTAGACGTTGACAACCCCCCTCCCCCCACCACCCCAGGAATAGGAGATAGGAGCGTTTTGGATATCTACAAAAGACATTGTGGCTAGTAATAAAAGAATTAAAAATTGTTGCCGGTAAGAATGTAATTTCATATATGTAGAATTCCTATTTGAGATACCTAAAGTGGAATTGTTACCCTCTCGAATGAAATCCACAATGCAGATGAACGGGAAAAGTGACGTCATTTCTACTAGTAAGAAGAGAATTACAGATGTCTGAAATGCTCGTTTGTACTCGTAAGTATAGTTAGAGATACATGAAATGCCAGTTTGTACTAGTAAAAATTGCAATGCATAAATCTAAAATGACCATCCGCTTATTTATTTAATATTAAATCGGCCACTTAAATTTGTTAGAGATTTGAAGGTATATATTTCACTAGGGGAGTCTAAGTTATAGATATCTTCAAACACCATTTTTGACAGTAAGAAGAGAAATTTAGAAATGACTAGTGAAAATACAATTCTTACTAGGAGAAATAGGATTCTGGTTATCTAAAATACAATTACAGGTAGGGTAGGGGTGTGTTTAAATGTTGAAACGGCTTGTCATAGGTGGTGTGGCCCCAAGTGAACAAGCAGAGGATACGCAACAGCGGATGTTTAGCTGTTCCCTTATAATGGATCTAATTGAGCTGGCAGATCATCTTGTTTGCATTTATTTGAGCTCAGTGCTGCAAAGGTCACAGTGAGTGATTCAGAGTGGAAGCTCTTTTCTCAGTCAAAATAGAGCCACATGTGTTTTCTTTGTGAGCGGGAGGGAGATACCAGGCTCAGCTTCCTATAGGCTGCCTGCTTGATGTGTGGCACTGATAAGTGAGGCACTGGAGACTTTCGACACACTTCTTTTAATCCTTTAGAAGTACGAGCTGAGGTTGGGGGGGGGGATGTTGTGCATCTCTTATTCAAAAGCAGATCTCAACCCACCAAGTTTCTTGACGCTAGTGCTGAAAGTTTGTTATCAAGGACAGCTTAGATGGGGCATTTGCTGAGTAATGGTGTCAAAACTTTGAGGCACAGCTGAATCGTCAGAAAACCAGGGAAGAATCTTTCTTTCTTTAAAAACCTTCTTCCACTAGTTTAAACATCAATTAGATATAATGGCATCATTCTAGATTTGAGACTGAGATGACTTATGTGTTATGTCTTGAACCAAAACGTAGATGATAAAAAAAAAAAATGTCATAAATTTTTCACATTTTCAACATAAAGGGCAGTGACAGGGGATAAGTTTACATATCAGGGCTGTTGGCTTCGGAACCATTTGATAGATATCATTTGGGATGGTCTATCTGTGTAAAATTGGCAGTCAGAGTCATTTGAAAACCACAGACTTCCACACGCCTGTTACACAAGCCTTGAGCTGGTGGAGAAGGAATTTTCGATTCAGCTGCTATTGTGATTGACCCGACGCCCTCTGGCTAGCGCCATGTCATGCCTGCTGTAGTCTGGCAGTGCCTAACCAAGTCTTTCTCAGAGCATGTGCCCAGGTGTAATGTCAGCCACCATATTCATTTCCTGAACAGCACTGTGTGATTTCGCACCGTGGAAATGGAGGCAATAAAAGCCATTTGCCGCATGAATAGTAACGCGGCAGAATGTACAGATTCTTGTACATTTTGGGTGTGTGGATGAAAAGATATAACGGCAAATCTGGTTCTCACATGACTCATACTGGTAGATCAGAAGGGCTGCATGTCAGCAAGTAGCAGGATAACGTGCAGCATTAGGCTCCAACCTCAAGAGTTTCTGTGCCTTTCAGATAGTTGTAACTCTTTCTAGAAACCGGAGTGTCTTTGGTATGTGAGTACATTTCTGTACTGTAGACACAGGTCAAGTAAGGCATCTGTGAGATCAAAGGATTAATTATGCTGATTTTGTCAGTGTGGCCTGTTTGATGGGCTTCTCCTTGTCCAGTGTGACCAATCAGAAATAGCCTCCTTGGGGCAGTGTACACCAAACCTGGACAGAGATTGGGCTGGCACGTTAAACCCCGGTTGTCCGTTCTGTGCTTATAAATGGGGGATGGGAGAAATGAGGGCTCTGAACACGCCGTGGGCTGGATTCCTGTCGCAGGCTCATTTATCCTAGTGGGAAACTTTAATGTAACTTAGGAGCCGTGAATTTGATCAGTACTGTATGAGTTTGAAACCCTTTCTCCACTGTTAGTAATGGCTTCCCAATCCTGAGAAAAATCATTAAGACGTGAAATAATTCAGGGGCAGAAGTAGATTTGGTTGAATCCCAGACTTTTTGATCTCAAAACCCTTAGTGTAACATAAGGTATAGTTGCCTTTGGGGGCCTTACACTGACATGGGTGCGGGGGCCCTAAATGAGCTATTTTTTTTAGCCAAAACAGAAATAAGAGTGAATTAAAAACAATGGAACATCAAGAATATGCTAATCAAAGCACAGGGTGGCAGCAGTAAAATTTACTAATTAGGGTGGGGGTGGGAATGCCCCCCCCCCCCTCCAAGATCCATTCCTGACTTAACGGTAGCATTGAAAAAGCATAATTGAGACTCCCCTGGGCCTCCCCAGGTGCTCTGGAAGCCCCAAGTTGTAGTATGAGCAGCTGCTTCCCGCAGGTGAGGTCCAGCCGTCTGATGTTTCTGCGTGCATTTCGTTTGTCCCAGACACGCGACGAGCCCCTGTCCCCTTCTTTAGAACGCGGACGCTGTCGATGCTGCAGGACATGCGGCCAGAGATGCTGGTCGCACAAGAGCTGCGGCGCATCGGCGACAAGTTCAATGATATCTACATAAATGGGGTGAGTATCCTACTCTGTCCTCACTGTCCTCCTCGGCCAACAGCTATGGGCCAAGGGGCAACACTGGCTCCTAACCCTGGGGTCAACAAGAACAAAGAGTCACCCCTAAGATCCAGATCTTCCTGGCTCCATATTAGAATGGAGGAAGTGAAGCAACAGGAAATAGAATGAAAAACATACTGGAAGATAGTCAACCCTGGACAGGTTTGGACATGTTACGTCTTGCGTGATATTTTTCAGCCATTTCTCAATATTTAGGAACAATGGATTTTCTATTTATTTAGCAGAAGAGAAAAGTCTGCGATTAAAATCAAGTGTTCCTTTAGGAGAAGCAGAGAAGGGCAGTCAGATTCTGCTGTACGATGGAAGGTGTTAAGGGCTGTTTGTGGTTCCTTCAGTTCTTATGATCGCATCACCCTAAAAGAGCAAAGAAATCTAGGTGAAATATAATGGCCGAGAAAATGCAGTAGGCAGTATCCTGCGGTGCACGTGGTGTTTCGGGTTTTGGTCACATTTGGGTCTTTTTCTGCACCTAAATATACCATTTAATTTAGGTCCGTGCGGCTCGTAATTCATCACTGCCAGCTTGATTAAATTCTGGCACTGAAGCCTACAGCAGCTAAAATGGGGAAAGAGGCCTTAGCTGAAATACCTTGGCATCATGAGTCACGCCACTGTCATCGAACCAAAACACATCTTATTTATGGCCAAGTCTAAAAGAGGATTCTCATTTTTATGATCATACATTATTAGCCTGGCCTATTTTTAAGGGCTGTTGGTGTCTTGTAGCTAAAGAGTAACGTGCTAACATTATCGATAACCTCAAGCGAGTGCTTGAAAGCTGGTCGGATGAATGGTTCTACCAAATTTATTTAATCCCAGAACTGCATATTGCAAGTATAAGCAAGCAGATCAATTAGGAAAGCAACACAGCGTCGGTAATTGGGACAGGAAATTCCGAAACGCGCGGACTCAGAGCGAGAAACAGCATTTCTCACGTTGTTTGGAAGCTGGCGACTAAGCCACATAGTCGTAAAGCGGTTCGCCGGTTGTGTCATTCATGTCTACTCGTCCATGACTCGATGTATTTCATCTTTTCTTTTCTGAGGACACGCTCCGTTCATTCTTCCCTTCTCTCTCCTCTCAGGGGTTAAGTCCCTTAAACAGATTTTTTTTATGTGTGGTGCAACAACAATACACTATAAAACATTTATTACCATCTGCCCGAAAGCTGTCCTTACCTTCATGCTTTAGCCTGTTAGCTGCAAAGCTCCCAAATTGAGAACAGAACCAATAAAATGAATGAAATATATAAATAAAACAGACAATTTATCCAGGTTTTCACGTGGCCTGAGCCAGTTGAAGGGTGAAGGTTAGACCCCTCTAATAATGTTCCTAAAATACTGTGATTTTCGACCCCAAAAGTGTGCAGCTGTACTGTATTACTTGACTGCATGTAGCTGTTTTGTGGCTTTTTAAAAAAAAATATATGATCTGAATTGACTCAGTGTAGGAAAGCTGATGAGTCAGTCCGTATTGCCGGAGTGTGACTTTATCGCTTAGTGAAACCTGCGATTTTATTGCTGGGTTCAGGAATTTCACTCAGCTTAATCCGCGCTGATGAGCCAGCGCTCTGACATTGATCTGTGCGCCGTGGAGACAGAGTGACCTCTCTGTAGACGCTACTCCTGGCACGTTTCCAGATCTGTTCTTGTGCTGTTCCAGTCTACTGGCCGAGCCCGGTACGAAGGCCCAGGCAGGACCTTGGTGTCAGCGTGACGTATATTGGATGAAGGTGGCGTGTCTGGAACGTCCAAATATAGCCCAGGCTGACCTATTTTTTGAGGTCACCGGGCTCAGCATGGGAAAAATATTGCAATGACAGATCTTGAGGACATGAAAGAGCAGCTCAGGTTCAGCCCAGGATATGTGTGTGTCTGAGCGCATCTGAGGTCTTCACGTAGTTAAGGTTCTCAGTTGCGTGGTTCTTCATGCGAAGCACGCTCAGGGCATTTCAGCCGGGGGTGGCGCCGTTGCTTGTATGATTAGATTGCCCGTCGGCCACCTCCCAGTTCTTCAGGTTTCGGGTTGAAGGGGTGTTCTGAGAACAATAATAAAAAAAGCAGAAGTTGATTGGCTGGGCGTTCCACATCGCCGTGCCGACCTGCGGCAGCAGCAGCCAATCCCTGTAAAGGACACACCCACCTGAGGGCTGTCCCATGAGAGGCACCCAGGCCTGGGACATGCAAATACCACAGGCAGAACAGCTTGTAAATAAGAGCTATGTGAGTGAACCGGGTTCCCCACTAACTCAGCAGAAAGAATACCGTGCCAACAATGCAAAGGTCATGAGTTAAAATCCCAGCGAGCTCACGTAAATGGTAGCCCTTCTCTCTGTAAGTCACTCTGGACAAAAGTGTCAGATAAATGTTTCTGTTTTTTACTCACAGCTATCTTGGACACTGATGCAACGGTCAATAATAACTGATAATAACTTTATCACCGTTATCTTGTAATGCCTTGAATATCGATTTAATAGGAGTATTATCTTTTCTTTTGTTTCATTTTCTATGCATTTTCTGCCCTACCTTGGTTTGACCTTGCGCCTACTATGGCTGCAATAACAGTTAAAATATTTTCTTTTCCCTAGTAGCTGTTTTCTGAGTCTCCTTCCTCTTTTTTCAGTCTGGACTTTCCTCTCTCGCTCTTTCTGTCTCATTTCATCCACCGTAGTAAACACACGCTCACTCCCGTGGGCTGGTGGGCTTTGAAGCAGCACCTTAGGGTGTACGTGCGGGTGAGTCCCCCCCACCAGCTGGCGTCCTCGTCTCTCCCCGCCCGTTTAAAGCGGCGTGGGGGGGGGGGAGGGGGGATAGTCGCAGACGTGCCTTTTTCAGACACGGGCAGTTCCAGGCAGGAAAGCAAGTGAAACATCGGGGCCGCAGACGTGTGCAGACGAGCCCACAGGACGGAGAGGCGCTGAGCAGCGCGGCCTGTGGGAGGCGATCTTTGGTGGGGGGAGAGACGAGGCCTGCCCCCTACCCCCCCTACATAGAGACACCAGGAACCGCATGCACAGAGAGGCTGCAGGATATGGCCAGAATTTTGGACCCCCGGACTGCGGGTTCAGAGCCCCTGTGTCATATCCTGGGTCAGGACTGTGCTTCAGTCCCGTCTCAGAGGCCCGCAGGAGAGGCTTAGACTAGACTGCTCTCTGGCCCATTTGAGACCCCTTGCCTGACCATGGCGAAATCATAATTGGGGGGTGGGGTTATGCCTCGACAGAGCGGAAGTGCGTCTCCCGGGTGAGATGGGAGGGGGTAGCCCTCCAGCACCAGCCGGCTGCTTCAAGGTGTGTTTTTCTTTGTGGTTTTGGGGTGGGGGCGCTCTCACGTGCCCCGCACGCTCTCTCCCGGCAACCGGTCAGGTGACGCGTGAAAAAAAGAGAAATCGCTCCCGGAAAGGAATGCTGCTGACGTCACGTCGTGCTGAGGGGGCGGCGGACTAGTGAAATCAGAGGAGCGTGACTGAGAGGCGATTGGCGCTGGATCATTTAAGCATCGGGGACGGGCCTGACTATAGGAGGAACAGGAAGAAAGGAAAGGATGTTTTGCTTGCCCGTCATCCACTCAGGGCAGCTGACCCCCAGCCACCAAACGCCGGCGTCGAGGTGGGGGGGGGGCAGCTGTCTGTGTCACGAACGAGGTCACTGGGTTTGGGAGCCCCGCCCTGCAGTAAACTGTAATCTCACACACAACTACTTCCTGTCTCCTCTCTACTTGTTTTTTACCCCCCCACCAGAGACAGAAACTGTGAATCAGTCTTTGTTGGTGGGGGCCAGGAGGTCTCCTGCCCCTAGAGGCATATGCCCCCCCCCAGCCATTACTGGGTAACAGGCCACTTTTTTAGTACCTCAGTGTACACCCCCCTCCCAAAACAGACCTGTCTTCACAGGGTCACCCCTCATTCGCCATTAACCCTGCCTGTCTGCCTGACCCTAGGGGCCCCCGCTCCGCCCAGGGGGACAGAAACGGGGGGGTGGGGGGTGGGATGGGTGTGAAACACCGCCGTCGCAGGGACCCTGGCGGGGTGCAGAGCTGCCAATGGGAAGCAGATGTCCGCCCTCGGGGACAGACGCCCCCCCCAGGAGCAGCCGGGGCTGGTGGCCGGGCTCAGCGCTCCCTACGCCAGCCGCACGGCTCTGTCTGCTTCTGCGACGCCATCGCATGTTTTACTGCTGCCCGACAGCCGGCTTGGGGTCCGTGTCGCAATATGCCGTGTGGACAGCGTTGTATGTAAATATCCGAGGTGCCCTCGGTCTGGGACGCTTTTTTCCTATTTATACTTAAGTCTAATTATAGATTTTATGGTTATTTTATTTGTCCTGTATTTACAGTCTTCCTTTTCCACAGTGTCCTGGACTTGGTTACGGCTGTAGCTCGCATGTGGTGCTGTGGATTATCCGGTGGACGTACCAGGCTTTTGGCCGGCGTTTTGGTCGTCTAGTCAGTGTGAAATGGTTTTCTCCGCAAATGCCAGCGTTAAGTGTTTTAACATCCAGGCGGCTGAGATCTGACCCCTGTGAGCTCCAAGATGTGGCTTTTGTTTTGGATTTGCTGGACTACCCTCGCCGAACGGAGGCTGGTGAAGGGCCACTTTCCCCGCAGTCCGTATTTAACCGTCTTTACTGCCAGAATAATCACTTTGACTTGCAGCGAAAATAGCCGCCTTTGAAGACTTTTCCCTGCATGTCAGTAACAGGCACATACACACAAATCACGCCTAATTAACAGGACAGTTCCCCTGTCATTTTGAGTTACATGAAATGCCCATAATGCAGTTCTACATAGGTAGCAAGCCTGTTTTTGTTTCGGTGTTCATGTCGGGACTTTTGATCGGATGAGGGTCGCGTTTAATGCTTCCGTGACGCACGCCCCATTCAGCGGCCTGTGAGGTCACGCAGAGAGCATGAAGAGGACAGCAGATAGGCCCCCCCACCCCAGTGCCCATCCACGTGCACCCCTCTCATTTGGGGTTACATAGCCCAGACAGACTCAGGGGGCGGGCAGTCTGAGGCCACTGGTGGGAGCTGGAAAGGAGGAACCTACTGGAGCATAGCCTGAGAGCTGACTTTTTACCTGGGTGGGGGGGCTTTTCAGTGAGATGGAAACCACAAAGTCGTCCGCACCACACATGATTGGCTGTGGCCGGAGGGTGTTGGGGGAGGGGCATCACATTCCCCCCCTCCCTCGACTGACCGAGGCGGCAGGAGCAGCTACCTTGCAGCCCGTTGGCGGGGGCTGGGCCAGCTGTCCCCCCTGGGAGGTGCCCTGCCCCCCCCCACTGCCGGGCACACAATGTAGGACGGGCAGTAACTCCCTGCTCCGAAAACACACATCCTGGTTCCTCTGCTCTCTGTGCCCCCCCCAGAGAGAGTTCAGCAGAACATGCATTTTTTTGTTGTGGTGGTGTGATCTCATTGTCCGCCAAAGGAAGGTTTAGCTGACGATCGGCGACACTGTCCTGGGCTTCGGAGGGCTGGCTGCGGCGCGCAGACTGCATCGCTTCATCATCTGTTTATTTACTGCAAGGAGCCCCCTCCCCTTGGGGTGACCCCCCAGAATAACGGGTGCACGCGGCCGCGTGTGTGTCCCGAGCCTGGCCCAGGAGATAAGGGCGTGGCACCTGAGCTCCTCGTCTGAAACCAGGAGACGAGGGAATCGCAGAGTGTCTGTGATCGTCTGTGAGTGCATCTTGTCTTTTTTCGCTTTGTGTCGCTGTCGTCGTCGCCCCCGGCCAGAGGGAAGGGCTAAGGCTTATTTTGGTGGCTGGTGCCAGGGATCCGCATTCCGGGCGCACCTTCACTCTCTTCAGGAAGTCTGTAAACAGAGTGGATGAGACTATTTGTAGCTGTTCAGGTACTTCGCTCAAGGATACAAGTTTCCCTTCCTGGAATGTCTGTCGTCCAGGTCTGGTAAACACAGTCGAGGGTCTAAGTACTGACCGAGCAACACCTCTGACACAAAGAGAACAGGGCCGGGCCCTTTCGGAGTGGCTCATTCTGACCCCCCCTTGCCTCTCCCCGCTGTCTCGACTCCCCCCTCAGTTCCACTTCCTCATCCGTAGGTCTGTCATTGTGTTGGGGGGCAAGAACAATGGCTGCTCTCAGGGGCCTCGCTGTTTGCCCTCTGATGGAGGCAGAAAGGTCCGACGCCAAGCGGTGGCGAAACCGGGCTGGGCACTGGCCACCCATGTGACCTGGAGGAGACGTGTGATTGGAGGAGGCCCCGGTCGTCGTTCGATCCCGTGCTGCTCCCGCTCATGTGGGTTACTTGACCTCGGTTACTCATGGTGTCTCAGACAGACCACCTGTTAGTCTGGCCTCCCAAATTGGAATATCGGCCGAAAGCACCTACCGCTGGGAACACCTGGAGAATGTGTGTGGGGGGGGGCGGGAAATAGGCCTTAGCTTCCGACATTTGTTCTCAGGACGGACCCACAGCATGGGCGGCTCTGGGCCAATGGACGATGACTCAGGCTGCGGGGGGGGGCATGTCAGCCCCTTGGCGGCACCTTCCTGTCTACCTCCAGTGCCCCAGACACTGTGCTGCTTCACAAAGGCGCTGAAAAACTCGGCCGAGTATTTTTCCAGCCGGAGAATTTTATTTGTGTTTGATCTAAAGCTGAGCGGCTGCTTTGATGGCCGGCCGACTCCGGGGATTCATTAATGGAAGTTTATATATAAATCGGCAGGTTTTGCTTTAAACGGCTGGCCTTTGGCTTGAAATGCTCACCCTAACAGTGGGCCAAAGAAACAGGATGCAGTTTACGGTTATTAAAGTGCCTTTTATTAATATATCGCTTCCTCTCGTAGATCGAAAACCCTGTCTATTGTTTGAAGCAATTAGCACGCCAGGTTACCCGGCTCGACGGAGCGGCTCCTAGCGATGCCTATTGAATAGGCCGTTATTTTAAAAGCTTTTAGGGGGATTTTTCTGATATATGTCAGCCACAAACCAGGAGATTAATGGTAGATGTCCTGAAATCGATGTTTCAGGGGGAATGGAGTGTGTCCAACAACAGAAATGTCAATTGAGATCCAGATGGGTACGTCAGGTTCTCGCGTACAGCCTAAGCTGCTGTCGATGGGTAACTGCAGGGTTTGTGTGTGTGTGGGGGGGGGGGGCGCAGCGGCACGATTTGCTCTGTCCTCAAGTGACCCCTCCCCCCCTTAACTCACAGTCATCCCAACGTGGGAACACAGTGGCCTGGGCGTCTTAATTTCTCCCTTTTTAAAACCAGTACCTTCTTAGGAATGGTT
>JAODJU010000062.1:2778933-2794139 GCA_026776725.1 Gnathonemus echidnorhynchus | reverse complement strand
TGTCCCCAAAAGTAGGGAAATTTCAGGTTTTACTACACTTTGGGGACAATTTGGTCCTCAAATGTGATCTATGCAAAACCCACCCACCTACACACACACTCACACACACACACAAAAAAAACACCCCGTGTCCTAATATACACGTTACCCTTCAGATTGTGGTATTCGGTCAAATTCAGTACAATCATTTAACACCTTGTCAGCGAGTTTAAGATGTATGGTCAGCTTCTGACACTGCCGCAACGGTACAAAGGACACAGCAATTTGCACTTTATCCAAGGTGCAGCGAAAGCCTGTATTTATCAGCTGTCCAATTAAATGGATTGAGTCCACTTTAAGAAATTGATATGTTAAGGTTAGAAAAAAAAAAGCAACAGACATTGGTTCCGTTACGTTATTCTGGTGGTTTGTGGGGGATGATTAGTAAATGTCTGCTGTTTGTTGAAGCCGTAACCAGACAAAGAAAAAGCACGTATGACCTCTGGGACCGGGGCTTAATCACTGTCTGCATCCATCACACTGTGGGTGGAAGCGTCTGATCTGCGCCACACATAGCCAGGACGGCTGCATCCACAGGTGTGGCACCGCGGACTCTCCACTTAAGAAAACACTATTAGTGAGAGAGGATCTCCCGTCATGCAGGCCAAGCGCTCAGCCATGCACACCATCACAGATACACTGTGGTTTTGACAGGGATGCCTCAAATTTGTGACTGCAACTGCACCCCCAGCTCTGACCCTAAAAGTCAGACCTGTAACAGATTGTAAAAACAAGAGGCCAGCTATGACTGTTACTACCAGGGTTAAAGGTCAAACTGTAGTCATGCACCCATAAGTACCTGCCACTGTTTTCTATCTGAATATGGATGAGTTCAATTAGTTTTAAATTCACATTATAACTGACACTAAATTAAATGTGTCCATCCAACCATCTATCTGTTTAGATCCTGGTCATGATTGTGGGAAAATAAATTTGTATTTGACTTCATATTATTGCTGACAGACAGATTTCAATAAAAGATTTGGTGATGTCCATCTTCCACAACTTCTGCTGTCATACACAGAAACAGAAAGTTAAGCAAAACCACATCAAACCCCAATTTTAATGGCCGAAACACCGGCAGGCGATATCACTGAAGATGCTGCGCGGTCCAAGTGGATCTTGGTCGGGTCGAATCATTTTACTGCCTTGATATCGTGTTTGCAGAGACACACAGTGCTAAAATGAGCACGGCATGAAAAGATAGCCGGCAGAGCAGCGATGAATTAGCTGCAGTCAAGACAGACTAAACTTTTAGCAAAATATGCAAATAATTCATCTAAAGTGACTTGACACCAGCTCACTGAGAGTCAGCATTATTTTAAACATATAGAGCACGTTAAGTTTGGCGCATTTTAGGCTCTGGCTGAGAAGACAAAGAAAAGTTTCCATTTTCCCGAAATTTAGGTCACTTAATACAGCCATTCTACACCTATCATCTGCCTTAATATATGCGCCTGAGAGCAAGACGGAGGAAAGCAAAACATATCTTGACGAGCTGGCAAAATATGGTTAAAAATAGAACCTTGGTAAACAAAACAGCGTCAAACAGGAAGTGAGCCACTAATATTGAGCGTGCTGGTTTATTTAAAAAAAAAATATATATATATATACTAGCACAAAAAGTCCTCCAGTTCCATTCTAATGGGAACCTTGAGAGTCACTATGACACATGAGCTACACGAGTTAAAATGCAACCAGCAGGTATTATACACAGTACTGGCCATTCCCAGGAACTTTTTCCATTCATGACATCATAATTCCAACCTAAGAGTTTGAGATTCGCTCATGCCCTGAATGACATCAAATAGAGTGTCACAAATGCCCACCTTAATTGCAAAGTAACAAGTGTGCAAAGGGGAAAAAAATAATCCCATTTGAGCTGCAAACATTTACCAGTTGGGACTGGGCATCACGAGTAGAATGACATGGAACTGAATGAAGAATCAATCTTTTGTTCCAGTTGAATAATTTTATATATGCATGTAGCCTCATACAATTATAAGTACACAGTTACTATTACAAAGTTTATGTCCAACTAGCAAATACTGTGGATATGTCTGCTTTTACTTCCCAGAACAATCTTCTCTGAGTTTAATCATATGTTTGCACAATGAGCTAAACTCACTCACACACCACGTGCTTCCAAAAAATAATAATAAAAAAATACCTGAGAGCAATTTTTCAACATACTAACATGCGTGTCCTTCTATAAAAATAAAAGAGAGAAACACCGAATTAGGACCTGTAAAAAAGGAGAGAGAAAGAGACAGAGAGAGAGAGAAAAAGTAACTTGTTTTTTTTTTACATAAGCATTTAAAGATTTTCCTACTGAAACTTGAGTGGGTTGTGAAAGAACATTTTCATAAGGTAAATTTCCCTCCACAGCTATATCATTATCACCCCATGCCATCAAGGTTTCAGAATGACTTTTTGTATATATTTATTTGAAAAACAGCCATTAAACAAGTATAGCAAAAATCTGATCATTTAATTAACTGCATCATTTTATAACTGACATTCCTACGTGGTGAAAATATTCAACCTTGAGTGGCAGAGCTGCACTGTAAAATACTGACAATTACATCACAAACTGATTTTTAGTTCTTGACCCATTTCCTGTGGTCATCAGTAATATTTACCAAGAAACAAACGATGACACATTACCAGTGTGACTTTGGGAAGGTTGACATTATAGAAATGTATTGGCTTTGCTATTTTCATTAAGTAAATTGAACAAAACAAGCTTCACCAATGTAGAGAACTGAATTATGGGAAATTATGATAGATCTCAAATAAGCATAAAATATGTATATATCCTTTATCTGCATTTTTTTGCTACAATGTCATAATTAGTCAGATGTCACGGTGTTGGAGATAATCCTCTGATAAGCTCACGGCAGCCAAAGAGAAGCTGCTTTGGTCACTACTCCCCGTTTCTGAGAAGCCCAGCGTCGAGCTGGGGGTGCATTAATGCAAGTTTATAGCTGAAAATTTAAATATAAGTAAAACTCATTGACACTGAACTCAGAGGAAAATAAAAGCTATTGTCTGAGCAGCAATGTTGGATGTAAACAAAACCAAAACAACCGCAACAAAAAACTATGTTAAAATACCTCAAATTTAAATGTCATTTAAAAAGAGGACATTCCCCCGTGTTGTTTAAAATGAGCCTCTCGATGCAAAAGTAATTAAACTGATAAAATGTGATGCTTGGCATTTGGCAATCTAGATTACACTCAGACATATACTCCTACGTGTAACTAAACCCAAATATCAATATTGAAACTCACACGCAAAGAAAAAGAAAACTAAAGAAGGATACCGCATCGCCCTGCGAGGTCCAAGCTCATCCTCCACAGGCACATTTGATGTAAACAAAAATCAGCCATAAAGCAGCGATCTCCTCTTTGAAAAACGGTGTCATGTTTTTGCACAGGAAAACCCATTCTTGTGTGTGCATTTATCAGTAAAAGACAGAAATTTTAATACTGCAAAAAATGCATGAACAGATCTAATTAATTTGCCAAGAAACACCTACAGATTTGCCTACAATTTTAAATATATAGCTGCAGTGAAATATAGATTGTTTTACATATTTTAACTGCCTGAAACAAAATGATTTAATTGGGACTTTCTTAATTTCCAAAAGAGCTGTTTTGCTGTTATTTATTATCTCTCTTATTATAAATACTATCATAAATTTCATGTACAAATTAGTGTCGCCCATCAGACAATATAAAGGTTCTGCTCTGCCTTGGCAGTCGGCTCAGTGTGTGGCCCACTCACTCAGTACTCAGTCTGCATAAAACACAAATGACAAATTATGAAACTGATCCACACACATCAGTTTTTTTATTTAAAAAAAAAAAAATCTTCAGAGACAATCAACTACAGCTAACCTCCCCAGAAGGTAAGATACATGACTAACCTCAAATGCATGCATTTTGAGAGGGAAACATTTGACACAGCCATTTTTAAATATTCTTGTCAATTCTAAACATATGGGAACCAGTTCCATTTTGCTGGAAGCTTGTGCAACTTCACAAAGTACATACACTATATACTATAATTATACACTTTAAAATAATATATGGCTTATTACAGATAAGATTAACAAAGTCCTTGTGAAGGACATGCAGTTTGTTCACTGTGGCAGTTTGTAGCAATCTCACTAGCTTAAAAAAAACTTTTAAAATGAAAATAAAAATATAATAATATATCTCTGTTTAATAAGAGTAAAACTGACCAAAATTATATTTAACTTCTTAGACACTCTGCATTGAATAAAGATACGAAATTGCCCACACTTTATAATCTTGAAAGATTATACATTTCTACTTTCAAATGCAACCTGACTACATTTCACAGTTTTTAGTTTTATTAGAAGAAATTATGCATCTGCCGCTCTGACAAGCAGATGGACTGATTTAAATGCCTCCACATTTTTGAATAAACATACCAAACAGGCCAAAGTATGACATTGTTTACTTAAAACAAATATGGATTTTCAAAACAGGATATGGCAATAAAGTAGAGGAAAAACAAAAATGTACACGAGAAAGAAAAACCTGAAAATGCAGAATGCAATTTTTTAATTTTAATTAAAAAAAAAAAAACAAAACAAACAAATCAATTGACAGGATGCTCAAGTTTTCTTGTATAAACACTGAGGTTATAAATTAACTCGATATACCTGAAAGCAAAACTGAGAGAAGCCATGTGGGTTTCAGAGAGGCAGCAGAATTATGAGGCAATATACAAGGGCAGCTCTCCAGTTTGCCAGGCTGACATTTACACATCCTATGTACTTCATTTGTGCCACCTGTACTCTCAGCCGCGGCCCACGCCGATCCTGATATATCCCTTTTACTTCAGCACATGTGATTGTTTACTGTTTATAATCTTGGCTCGGTCTCTCCCTCTCTTGTTATCTGAGTTGTTTTCAACCTGTGACCTACCTTACAAACTCACAATCAACACTTTACAGAGGCGTCTCCTCAAAGCAAGGCAGGAACAAAACGAGCTTAATGTCAGTTTTATTCACCAAGGTCAAAATTTATAGCTCACTTCCTGTCAGAAAGCAAGCACGATTCTAGTCATCAGTTTCCAGTTTAATATTACAGAAGGTGCTTATTTTAAACAGCAACAAAATAATGACATAATCACCTACAAGAGACGGGCAGAATCATTCATTTTTTTAAATGTCATATAGTTCTGTCAAGACTCTGCCTTCTTTGTCAGTTTGTATAAATCTGTAGTTACATTTCTGTATGCAAAACTGAAGGTGACTTGAGAGTAAGTTTCCATTTCACAGTGAAAAACTGTGACCCATCCTCACCAGAGAGACAAAGTGGTGTTGGATGGCCGACCTCTTCATCCCAAACCATGCAAAGGTCAGAGGTCACTGACTGAAAACCCCTACTATACTGTCCAAACAGAAGCATCAGGATTGCATGAGTTTAGATGGAAGCACATCACTGTAATGCTTGTGGCTTCATGTGACATGTGATGACACACGTCGGCAGACTGGGCCTGATGTGAATGCTGAGTATGAATGAATTCCCGTGATGTTGCTAAATGACTGCGAGATGTAAAATCGAGACGATTAGCCAAGCTTCACGTGGTTTCACTGTACACCAGTGTTTCACAACACACTACGTTTCTGAGCCGCAGCTTGAAGAATCCGTCCCTTGGCAGTGGCCGATCGACAGGAAACTGAGATGCTCAAGAAGAAATTACCAAATGATGAAGTCCACGGCAGTTTCACTCTACCTCAGTGCTACGTCACAAACGTATCGGTGGGGGGGGGGACGCTGGCAAATCTCTCCGGTCTATCGGCATACAGCATGAAGCGGTCCGTGCGTTGGACCTTCTTAGGAACATGATCAGTCTCAGTTAGGATGTCCCCTAGTGCTGCACTGGTCACCTCACACGCCGCCAGATGGGACTGCTTACAGAATCTCAGCCTCAAGTGACCGTATTGGCATCACCCACCCCCAGCTGGCTCCGTCGTCACTGTACGCAGGTCACACAATAGGGCAGAACTAGTCACCATGGGGGAACTTGCTGTCTTAGGTTAATAGTTAATGAAGTGCAGAGTTTTATACACTTTCCCAAAAAAAAATCATTGTATATCAAGAAGTAACTGTAATGGCAGTGAACTATGTTACTACTACAGAGAAATATTATATATATATATATATATAGTGTGTGTGTGTGTGTGTGAATGTATTAGGTGTATTAGGCACATTAGGGGCTTATATATATATTTTATCTGAAATACAATGACAATGCCCATTTCGCCTCTGGGTTGAGAAAGCAGAAGCAGTTATCCCACTGTCAACGTCATCAGCAAAGGTTCTCCCGTACTTTCCGAAAGCTGCCGTGAGCCCGCCGGCTGCCCCGGGTCCCTCCGCGCCGCGCGCCCGTCCTGACAGAGCTCCGCTTGGCGCGCGGCGCTCACGCATGGCCACACACTCATAACGCAAAACTAAAACCAAAGCAGAGGCAGTGACAGTGACATCTCGCACGTCTGTATATCACTCACAATTTCACAACTAAACGGCGTGTTTTGAAAACCGTATCATCATTTTTATGTTATCTTGGGTCATCTGAATTGTTTATTTCACATTTTCCATTTCAAAACGTATAGCTTCGAATTAGGCGTCGACTTAATGACAATACAACCCTTTCCCATTATGAAATAAAAAGCTTAATTTATATATGTAATTTCAGTGAGACAAAAGGAAACGTTTCTGATACATATTATATTGTGCAGTCCTTTAATAGCAAAACTGTAACTATAGTTTGCGGATTAATTCTATCTTAACAAAACCCAAAATTTCTTCGCAACATGTACCACCAAACTAGACACCACGCGCCGTCCAATGGAAAACAGTAAAAATAAAGAGTGATCTTGCCGGCACTTATATAAATATGCTCTTCCAGCAAAACGACAGAAAAGCAACCGGATAGTGACCTGAAAAGGTCTACCCCACAGACTGAGAAAAGACCGCCCGTCTGTATTAACGGCGCCCTGCCCAGTCGGAAACGTCGGAACCCGGCAAAACGGTCAGCGCGTTTACCGGCTCCGCTCGCCGCTTCGGCTGCGCCTCCATCCAGCCGCCGGCTGCAGGTCCCCGATGTCTAAAGCGCATCCGCGACGCCGCCGCTCTTTTAACCCCGCCGACGAACTCGATATTTTCCAGTGACTAAGAATGAAATAAGTGAAAAGGATAAGCATCTTTCTGGCGATAACCACAAGTCGTGGAGCTGTGGTGGAAGGCTGAATCACACACAGACGGCAGAAGCCGGGACGTCCGACATCTACGGTTTTTCCTCCGGGCGGATAGTGCCCGGCGGGGTGGGGGGCTTCGGTCACCTGGGCTCACCGTGGGGCGCAGGATGCTGCGGAGGGGAGCTGGTCCGCACTTTTACCCAAATGCCGTCCACTTGTTTCATCTAGAGCCATTTCAACATTGAAATTCCTACACATAGACCAAATTGACGCCTTTTATAAAATCCTTACCACCGTAAATGGCTTTCCCCCGTTTGTTTAATCATTTTAATGTCTTTTTCATAGTTCATCTTGTATGTATAATCCTGCATGTATCTTGTATGACCCCGTGCAGTCACCCCAGTGCACTTAAGCCCGGTTTGGGTTCACTTGTGCACCGATGGGGGGTACAATTCACACGCAGCTAGAGGCACTCTCCAGTTATCACCAAGTCACCCCGACGCCATTAAGCTGCCCTCCATGGCCTAGTTTCGGAGTGAAGGTGCCCGTGGGCGGCCGGTTCACGTCAAGGCGAGCAAACGCAGTCACACCGCCGCAATACGCGAGCTGTGTGACGGGCCACGTTCACGCAAAACCCCGTGTACACAAGGCAAACATATTCAGTGCATAAACCTCTTCAAAGCAAAATTACACAACCTTCTCATATTGCTAATGTCACTATGTACCTCCAATTTTAACAACCATGCAGAATTAGCAATATAAAGTGACAACAATCATTTCTGAAAACATTATTTTGCACCAACTCATGCAATTGCGAAAACATCTTTCTCCGATCCACAATTTTCAGAAACAAGCCGTGAGCGTATTATCATTACCCTCTTATCACACAGGAAGCCTCGATATACACCGTGACATTTAATTAACTGTTTGTTCAGAAACAAGAACAAATAAACAGGCTGTCAGACTTTCAGATGCGTGCCATTTGTGCACGTTGGCTGTGCCTGCAAGTTATGGCAAGTGTTTGTTTCACGGCGACCGATCTCGGGGGAAAATGGAAAAAAACACGGACAATAATCTGTCTCCTAAACCTGGTTTTGGAGAAAACATTAACTTACAGTCAGTGTCAAGTCAGTGGTATCAATTCAGTGCTTTTGTCCGTTTAAATTGGTTTAGGTGGAATATACGGCGACGGACACCGCTCCGATTACCGGTCGTGGAAAAAGTACAGTTCTTTGCTGTAAATCAGTTTGTTGCAAAAAAAATAAATAAACAGAAAGAATCTTTCCACTAAGCATGTATGTGACGAGGTCGATTAACTGTAATACACAGGACCACTTTTTATTTTACCTCCATCTTATTTCTTTGGATATACCCTGTCTTCCATCTTACCGCACCCCATACGAACACTTTGTGAATCTAAAATCTGTGTAAGAGAAAACAAAATATAGGTTACGAATAACCTGTTAACCACGCGCAGCCTTAAAAAAAAAACAGTTTTAACATATTAGGCCTAACACACTCTTACTTTAATTTTTTTCAAGTCTTGCTTTTTCTATGATTAAGGAAATTGTAACAGATATATATTTTTAATTATATTACACCAAAGATAAATGCATTTAAATATAATTATAGTTGTACAATGATATTATGCGGTGAATTTCTTAATCAAGTAAATGAAACTAATATGGTTACCGATTGTGCACGTTTCCTTTTGTTATTCATGGTGCGCTTCACCACAAAAAGCAAAAGAAGTCCGAAAATGACTAACGATGTTACATACGGGCTGAATTCCAGTCGTACTGCACGGCGCTAAAGCCTGTAATTACAAATTTAACTTTGATCTAAATTTAAAATCACCTCCAGGCTTCACAACACATTTGGGTTGTGATAAAAAAGAATGTACACCAAAACTGTTATAATTTAGACATGATTGTGTCTATTTGCATCTGAAGTAATCTGTCTACTACTCGCGTTGGTTTCAGGATAAATGGCCTCATTAATCGAAATCTAGAGAAATGTAAAAATATATACATCGATTTTTATTAACGATAATACGTCACAATTATCTAAAAATATACAGGAAAGAAATATGTATAAATAAGGCAACACAGTCACTAAATATATATATTTTAACAGACATTTCACTAATTATCGGTGAACAACTATTTAGGAAATAAAAGCATGTTTTCCTTCTAGATATGCAGTTTTAAGGATTCCATATAAGGGTTCATTTATAATAATATGATTACATTTAGGATTGTAAAATTTAAGACTTTTATAAAATGTACTTTGATTTTATATATTTTAGGAATATATTTAATTAACACTACAGAAACAATACTTCTTTGACATATGATGTGTGTTACATATACATATATAGATTTTTTCTTTATTTGAAGATCTTGATCACAACACCGAAATACGATTTGTAACCATAATCTTAAGTAATTAAGGAGATTTTAATGATTCACTCGAGTAATGTATTTAAAGAGGTAAAAACTTCCCGCGAAGCACTGATATTTGCTTGGGTTTTTAAGTAGTATATAAGGAGTATTTGTAGACTAATGCCTCATATTTCTGCTGAAACGAAAACAGGGATGATAAGGTCAATATGAAACCAGCACCGGTTTTCTCAGGTATCACAACTCCCTCAGACTGGTTCTCTGGTGTGGCGAGAAACTAGAGCATTGAAGTAGGCGGCATCGCAAACTGCTTTTCTCCATTTGAACCGACTCGACCGACATAAATACTAAATGCAATGGAGTGGGCCCGAAAGATCCGCCAAACCAACACTCTCGTCGGTGAAGCGTGCCAATCTATCGTTTCATGAACACGGACTAATATTTTTAAAAACACAACTGTGGGAACAAAGCGTTTTGTTATTTTTCATTCTCGCAGAAGTCCCAAACAACAAACTAGCGGTGCGCTTATTTCTTTATCAACACCGCCACCTACTGGCCATTACCACGCAGTACGGTCAGTAGGCCTTTTTATTGTAGCTGTACTTTGACAACAATTGCTTCATTTTACCTGTAAAGAGGGACACTGGTAGCACAGTTAGACAAAGATATTTGTTCTTTTGTGTTCAGGAATCAATAACCAAGGAGAGTAATAAACAGGAGACTTGCCATTTGTAATTAAATTTTAATCTTGGGGTTTAGTACTCAACAGATACTACACAATCCTTACAACTGGACAAATCCGACCGAAACACAGAATCCCGAAATCAGTCTTGAAAGTTATAACTTCCAAATTAATGCCACTCCTGTTCTGCAAATGTGAAGCAAGAAAACGTTCACCCTGCTCAATAATCCCTGTCTTCAAAATTCTTCAAGTACATCGTATACATCAGTAATCATGGAATATTTGATGACGCAGAAGTACACCTCAGTGAAGACATCTAAACACTACTGCTTTCTGAACAGAAACCTGAGTAACACAAAGGTCATCCACATGTAGATTATGTCCACCTTAGAACTGTAGAGGAATACTATCATAACGTGAGCTAACCAGCACAAATAACAGGCATCTTTAATGTGGCATCATGTTAAATCTCCCATACTTCAGTACATACTTTTTTGCAAGCCTCAACTTGGATGCAGACATCTTTTGTGAACCATATAAGTGATCACTGTACTTTGCTGTTAAGTTTACATTGTGGCACCCATTAGCGGTACCCAGTGCAGGCAGATGCGGTGTGACATAATAGTATCGCTCTCGTTTTCCCCCAGCCCGCGCGGTCCTTGGGGGATGCTGAAAAAGAGTCTGCGTTGGTGGGGACGCCACACGGAGCTGGACTCCATCTCTGGGAGGTAATCCCCCGCCCACACATGACTTTCCAGCAGAATAAGTGAAAAACTTGGCAGCGAATCAGACAGCAACCCATAACCGAGAGTCAGTCCTCTGCTGGGCTTCACAGGCCTTGGTTCTGGCTAACCGACATGGTAAACTGCCGTAGTAAATAACAGCGTAAGAAATGGATCGTCAACCTGTCCGAACACAGACAAACATGCAAGACTCTCCTGTGTCCGTGGTTAAAGAAAAATAAACTACGCTACGTTTTGAAATACCTTGTTGTGGTAAAATTTGCATTTCACAATGTCCATCAGAATTTGATACAGAGTTGACCCCTGTGAGCTTACAGAATATGCGCAGATCACATTTAAATGTACTTTTTACACAGGCCTATTTAGCAGATATTTTTTGTCCAAAGTGATGAACAAGTGAGGCAAATAGCCCATTTCAGACATTCACACCGTCAAGGAGTCAACTAGGCGTAAGAGCAGCTAGGCTGAGCTTCCAGGGAATGTCCAGGTACAAGAGCAAGCAGGACTGGAGCAGGAGCTACACGACAACATCTAACAAAGCAAGAACCTAATAAGACTATTCAAGGACCAAAGGGCTTCATATTCCAACACATGCAATTTACATTTACTTTTATTTTAAAGTTTTATATATTTTCTGATGAGTAGAATATGCAGTGAGAAGATGGATGGATGCCGTATTTTCATTTACATTTAAACTGATTTGAAAATGATGTAATGTAAGAATATTTAGACAACAAAGGTTTATGGCTGTCAATCTACATGGAGCTGAAAATATGCTCAAAAAAGTAACACTGCATAGATTAAAAACTGTGAAACTGTGAAGCCTCCTCTTAGTCTATCGTACAATAATGCGCATTTAAAATATGATTCATAAACATGCGCTTTAAACGAAAACTTCTGTCAGACACAGCACTGCGCCTAGAGTGTTGCGAGAGTCGTTTTGCACCAAAAGCCGTGAGCATTCGGGTGTATCGCTGAGGAGCATCCAGCCATCTGTCCGTGGGTATAAACCCACACAGGTCCTGTTCCACTCCAGAGACACCAAGATGTCTCACACAGTGCGTCCAACGAGCCAATCAAGAACAAAGGACACTTTCACTAAATTTAGTCTCAAATTAATAATGTGCAGGTAAGACAAATTCATCATTTCCTCCTGATGAAATAACCATATTCGTAATATGTGTTTACATACTCAGCTGTGCTCAGATTATGCTTTATTATATATATGTAATTGCCTTTATCTTCCTGTTTACAGCTTATGGTAAAGTGGGGCTATTTTTCTGGAGGTATCTAGTAAGGTTTTATTTATGCAAGACTTCAACCGCTACACCCTCTACTGTCCTCTGAATTCTGACATCTCAGGAACAGTCCAGACCAGACCAGGAACACTTTGCCCTGTACTGAGATTTACAGCTTTTTCTAAGTTTGTCTATCGCTACATGCCAAGAGATTCACAGCTTAACCCTGACAAGAAAATGCCGCCTGTCATTCACCAGTCAAATCTGAACAAAGGTGTGGGTAAAAGCCACGACCTCATCCGTGAAATTAGCTCTGGACCTGATCAATAACAACCAATCAGATTTATGGGTGGGCAGGGCTTGGCACAGCTGTTGAGTGCAAGTCAGACATTGTATTCATCCCTAATTAACAGTGGTGGTGAGAAAGGTTAAAGGGCACACCCTGATTGTTGTCCATAGTATACTTTATGAAAGTAACACTGAAGAGCCCTACTAGCAACCCAGTGTTTGTTCTGGATAACTTTCAGACATCAAGGTGCAGTTGCTAGCCATTCCAGCAGTGGGCGCTAAGAGGATGTTCCACCCATGCTCACAAACATGTGCCTGCCTGCCCCCTCTCTCAGCTGACTGCCAGGGCAACAACAGCGCCGGCTGCAGGCACCGCAGTGGAAGAGGCACCCAATGCAGCGAAAGCGCGCGCATGCAGCACCTCACTCCGCCCCTTTACCGGCTGCTAGTAAATTAGCGCCATGGTTTGACCAATCAGCTGCTGAGCGGCTTGCAAGTTGATCACACACCCTGGCCTGACATCTGCAAGCAGCAGGAATCCACTGATGCACACGATTGCACGTGGAGACGCGTTCGAATGACTGTACAAAGGGTTAAGAAACTGTACATCTAAGAATATAAAGTGAAACCCACGTTCAGCCGGAGGTATCGCAACGTGCTCAGGTAACACACAAAAACACGCCAGTAACACGTATGGCCCTTTTCCAGACAGCAATCTGGCATTTTCAATCAAGTGCCGACTTCTGTGCCAGCAACTAAGAAGTGAAGTCGCATGAAATGACGATTTTCAAAAGCATGCTGCCGCGTTATTATCTAGCTAACGAAACGACTTCAGCAGGAAGTGATGGCTCATACTTACTGGTTATGCAGATAATTCTGACGAATAAATACCGTAAATATTGATCAGAATTTTTACTGTTAGCTACTTAATATGAAGAGCGTAACCAGGGGAAAAGTATTCAGAACAGCCAAATAGCTCATTTAAAAGGCAAAGTTTAACAGAATTTTGGTTTATCATGTTAAAATTTTAAGCTGATGAGCATTTGACTGTGAGTTATTGAGTAAAACAGCAAAACTAATCTGTTAAAAGTCAGGCATGCTTAGTAAAGTCGGTGTTTACAAAGCTGTTGATTAGTAACTGTGCATGTCATAAAATGCAGCACACATATGTGATGTCTGTCTCAGGTAGGCATAATTAAACATCCTAATATTACCATGATAAATGTATTTCAAGCAGCATTAACCAACAATATCAAACAATCCTGAGTCTGCATAACCTTGCATGCCTCGTCCTTTGCCCCGGGACCTCCTTAACGCTGCCTTAACACTGCCTTAATGCTGCCTTAACACTGCCTTAACGCTGCCTTAATGCTGCCTTAACACTGCCTTAACGCTGCCTTAACACTGCCTTAACGCTGCCTTAATGCTGCCTTAACACTGCCTTTACCCTAACCCCACACCTCCCAAAACCCCGCAAACAGTGTGTGTGTGTGTATGTATACATACACACACACACACACACACAATAATGTATAGCTTTACAATACTTTATCTGAAAACATTAATCTAGGCATTGAAAGGAACTTAAAAGCCTTAAAACAATATTTAAGTATTTAATCCACCTCCGGTCTAGTTTTTCCCATCACCCTGACCAGGATGGAGGACAGATGGATAGACTACTTCAGTTTTTTTGTTGAAGATATAGGTTTTATGAAGATTATAAAAATGTTGTAGGGGTAAGAATGATTAATAGAGGGATACTTTCAAAACACCAGTAACCTCAGCCAAGATATAAGAGCCCTCAATCCAATCTTGTTATGTGTTATTCAAATAATAACAAAATAATAATAATAATAATAATAATAATAACAACATTATTTTCAGTATAAACACAAGTAGGCAACCACTCCAAGCCATAAGAATCGATCAATTAAAACAGCTGCTGCTAATATTTAATTAGCTCCTTATTCATTCATATCAGCCAAAAAATTAATAAATGAAAAAATAACCGCAAGCAGTTAATGGGATCTTCTTACTGTAAAATGACTAAAGACTACAAATCAATCATGCAGTAATAAAGAACCAGAACCCACAGACGGAGCCTTTAAGCAGCCAGTCAGGAAGCTGCCTGTCTGTCGGCCGTTTTCCACGCCAGCCGCTGTACTCACACGCTGCGGGACGGGAGCCTCCCAGGTTCGCTCCGGCTGCACGGCCCCTCGGACTCTGACCTTCAGCATGCGGGACAGACAGCCCGCCTTCCAGTTAATGCGCCTGCAGCGCTTGCGGCTCGCCGGGCTCCAGCGCCGCGTGGGGAAACCCAGAGAGTCTGCCAACTTCAATATTGCAGACGAAGAACTAGAATGTTGCTCATTTGCAAAGTGCAAGACAGATACATCGAGCTGAGCAACGCTGCACAGATGAGAGGTAAGGCGTCCATCTTAGAGAGACGCTGTAAGAAGCAACCCACTGCCACTTTAAAAGCTTTAATTACACCCAAATGCAAATGCACGGTTCTCTCATAAATACTCCCTATATGTCCGCAAATGCACGGTTCTCTCATAAATACTCCCTATA
>JAODJU010000062.1:2768404-2778833 GCA_026776725.1 Gnathonemus echidnorhynchus | reverse complement strand
ATGTCCGCAAATGCACGGTTCTCTCATAAATACTCCCTATATGTCCGCAAATGCACGGTTCTCTCATAAATACTCCCTATATGTCCGCAAATGCACGGTTCTCTCATAAATACTCCCTATATGTCCGCAAATGCACGGTTCTCTCATAAATACTCCCACCAAAAAGAACCCATGAAAATGTGACCGGAGTGCTTTGGTATGATGATACGCGGTTATTTGAAGATGCCCCCTCCCTTTCCCTGTACTGAAGTGTGACTTTGGTGTGAAACACACAGACTCATGGCTCATGTCTCCTTCTCCCTGGCAACAGCATGCTGACTCATCTCAGACAACGGTGCCCACGCAGAGCGGAGAGCTTCACTGACATTGGGCTGGTGCCAACGCGGGCGGGCCGGTGGGGGGGGGGGGCTGGACGCAGCTGAGTTACAAAGCGCTTGGTTACAAAAACCATCTTTGGTCTGTCTGTCAGTGCTTACCGTAAGTGGGTTACTCTGCGGGTCACCGTGTGCAGAAGGAGCTGTGTGTCACACCATCACGGTGACGTGTATCTACTGCAGGGTCACATTGACGTTTTCTCAAACCTCTTGCCCCCAAGTACGCCTCATATCAGCCACAGCCTGATTTAAACACCTATTGACTCTGCTGTTCACGCATGCAGTGAAAGGAGAGTCACGATATGTGCTGAAGGACAAGGGCCGTGTCACCCCACTTAACGGGGGGGACCTAAACGTGAAGTCAGGATGTGTGCAATGGTGACCCAGAAGATCCTGAACTGATAAACAACCCCTCAATTAAAACCATAAAACTGCTGAATATAACTAGGCTTCTCAATATCAAAACTGACAGGCTGTACTTCACTGCACACTTCACTGCACACTTCACTTCACACTTCAACATGATAGTAATAAAAACTGATACAAACTTTTGGTTTAAGTATCACATCCACCAGCCTTCAACATCCACCTGGCATGTGAACCCTCAGCAACAAGGAGGGCTGGAAAAAAAACACCCAACACCTTGCTGATTTTTTATTTGGAGCGTTAAAATTATTTCTGCAAATGTTCATTATAACTGCACGTTAAAAAGAAGTCCAATCCCACCGATCAAATGCACCAACAAAGTCCAACTGAATTCATGTCCATGGTTAAATCCAAAGAGAGTCCATCCATCTTTTATCCTATAGGCCAAATGTTTGCCCTCTTGCCCGTCAGACTCCACAGAATTCCTGACATTAGAATAAGAAAACATGTAGCCAAGACTGCGAGTATTAGGGACTCCATGGGCCCCAGGAAAGCATCATACTGGGTCCCCAGACCCGACGTTCCAATATTCTAGGGCCCCTCTCACTCAGGGCCCCGTGCTGTCTGGGATAGGCCCCAGGGCCCCCTGTGATGCACTGACACCCCGTCTGGTGCGTAGTCGGGCCCCGTGCTGTCTGGGATAGGCCCCAGGGGCCCCTGTGATGCTGGTCAGGATAAGTGACCTTTTTGATAAAACTATTACACATCCTAAAACAGGCAACCGGTGACGGGGAAACACACACAGGATGTTAATATCCCAGTCATAAAGCTGCAGATATTCTGCATATGTATTTCTAGAAAGTATTAATATTTCAGATCTGCATAACACTCAATACAAAAGTTATTTGCAATTTAGGCCTGGTTCCATAGCATCATTTTAACTCCAGAATTGAGTGACTTGCAATACTGTCCCGCTGACGTCAGGTGTGGTGTGTGGTGAACCCTGAGTCAACGTTCTGTGGAAGACTGTACAGTAAAAGATCTCCTCATGTTAAAATCTCTACTGCATGGTGGTAGTGAGTTTTTTTTTTGTTTGTTTATTGTTTTTAACCTTTACATTTAACTCTGATGCATGTTATAATTATGATCGCTGACACCCGACGGTTAGACTCCAATCCTGAGAGCTTCTGCTGACTGTTTGGAATCTCTTAAGTGTTCGCTACCAACACAACGCAGGCGAGCTGGGTCATATCGTAAATACTGGTGCCAGTTTAACGTAACGAGGCCACGCCAGGCTGCCTCACTAGGGTCACCAGATCTAGTGTCATTTCTGTGCCAAGAACCCAGCTGGTGACTGCGATTAAGATCAGAGACTAGAAAGAAGATTGCATACACGCCAGCTTGGGCAGGTCAGCCTGGTGGCATCTGTGTGCCTGAAAGTAGTTTAAGCAAGTTAGTGATCTTCCTCCTTCTAGGCTTAATTCACAGAAGGTCCAACAACATCTAATGTCAATGGCAGTGTGATTCGGCTGAAAGTAACAGCGAAACACCAACTTTCCGCCATGCCCCCCTTGTCCTGCCCCCCCTTAAGTCTGCTACTATGTGCTTGTGCATTGGGACACTTCGCTGTCTTATTGCAAGTCTGTTGCTAAAAATGACGATGCAACTTATTTTCTAGGGCAAATGGCAAATATAATTCCTGGCGTGAATACAAAATGATGTTTGACTGTGCTGACAGCACAGGTGCTACAGGATTGAGGTAGATAAAGAGAGCAGAAAGACAGATGGACAGATGGATGCCGTGGGGGGGGGGGGGGGGCCTAACACCAGGCAGCCCATCCACTTTATATGGCGACAGCACCTGAGTGACAGGAAGCCAGTCATTAGCTGCTAACGACTGTGTCATGATGTAAGGAGCCAGCTGTGCAAGTTAATCCATTATTTATATCAAGACAAAGTAACCAAAGAGCTTTTTCATCAGGACAAATCCCAATGCAACGATGTCAAACCCCCCCCACCCCCCACTCACGTTACCCGGGTTACATTGTAGATAACTAATAATAGAGAACAAGCAAGCTGTCATCGGCCACCCAAACTGACCAGCAGCGTCACACTGTCGAATAACACTTTCCATTTTAGACTAAGTCCTGACCCATGAAACGACAACATTAGGTCACTTTACAGAAATGTGTCACCCACTTACAATACAAACAACGCAAATATTAGCTTCTTCCAGTGGGGTTCCATGCTTACCGCCTTTATTTAACAGCTAAAATAAATATCTGCAGTTTGAGCTCTCCTCCTCACTTAAGATGCACCAATTTGCAACGGCAACATGACAATTAATAAAAAAGCCTGATCTTGGAGCCGCCTATCCCTGCGCTGTTGTCCGATCGCGTCAAAGCTCATTCTCCAACCTCTGTCCTCTCACGTTGCTCTGTTACAGAGCTTTAAGTGTTTTATTCTTCGAAGATGTCTTTTGACCTAGTTGACCCAGCAGGAAGGTGCAGGAAAGGCCAAAAATTCTGACGATGGGAAACATGCGGGTCCTGGCCAGAAAAACGGCGTATTGAGCCCAATAACAACCCTCTGCGCTGGCATCGACTGAACCAATCCAGAAGCAAGGCCGTCGCTCATCGGGTGCCCACAGGACAAGTGCCACCAACAACAGCAACAGAATATGAAATAAATCATTCCTGACATTTGCTTACCAGGTCCAGGATCCTCTCCACCACTCTGAAGCACATACTAAAGAGGCTACAGAAGACGCCAGCACAAGCCGACTTATTTTGTTGCCCTGTAACGGAAATCCAGTATCTTCCCACGCACCTCCGATGTCCCACACAGCGCTACCCTTCAAGGACTACAAATATCCAAATGACTAAGACAGTGACGGAGACAGAGAGCGGGCTATGGGTTGATGGAAAATCACTCACGCTGTGCTGACTCACCAAACCACGGCTTCCTGCCAGGGCGTGTTTTATGCAGCTCCACTGATGACTGGTCAAGTTTTCACGATCCCTACTTGCACCTGGGAGGCTTTCCCTGGGGGGGGGGGGGGGGAAGGTCGCGGTGTATTTCCGCCGAGCCAAATCACACCCTGCACCATTATTCCACTCTGGTTTTGTCCAGCTTCCCCTGAAGTGTCCCTGCTGAAGAAAAAGTTGAAGAGTATCTCTGAGGGGGGGGGGGGGGCGGTTGGAGATCAAGTCTGAAATCAATGTCCAGTATGGGTGATGTCCAGTAGAAATCCGTGCCATCTTTGAATGGGTCGACCGTATCGATTCCCTCACACAACTCACCAGAGGGTGAAGCCGTCCGCAAAGCTGATTCCTCCTCCATTCCTGCAAATGAAACACAGAAATCAGATGGAGCCATAGTGTAATTATCGCATTGTATATCTGCCGATGTCAAACTTCTCCTCATCCTTTAAGCTTTTGGTTTCTTCGTCCAGAGCGCCCCTGAGACAGTGAGATGCAGAGGGCGGCAGAGGCAGGAATATATATGCGAGTCGATAATACGACGGCGAGGGGGGGGGACTCTGTGGGAAATATGCAATCTTCCAAACAAACATTTCCTGAGCTCAAGTTCCCAGGCCGCGCGATCTGAGAAAAGGGGAGAAGAGGCGGACACAGCCCACACGCTGAGCTAACCCTGCCGCTCCCTCAGGACAGCCAGGCAGCCAGACTGCAGGATGTTCAGAGATGCTATCGGCAGAGGCATTGTCCTCCTGAATAAGCTACCTAACAGCTGATTGTCCTCAACCTCAACATTTAGGTAACTTTTTTAAGTTTCTACAGCCTTTTGCAGTTTCTAAAGCTTGATTCTGAGCACCAAGGAACGCCGGCGTCGTGGCATTGAACCGTGCAAAAAAGGCGGGAAACGCCATTAAGGCATAAAACTTCTGCGAAAAGTGTGACAAAAAAACTAAACAGCAGTGGTTTGCAAAAAGTATCACTAATCGCTTGTCTTTGTATGTTAAATAAATTCCCGGCTCAGGGCTACCTGAGTCCAAAGGGCTAACAATGTCACACGGAGGCCGTACAGACAAGGCGCTTCCCCTTTCAGGCCTGAAATTTCAGCTGCCATGAAGAATCTTGGGCTTGTGCTGATGAACGCTGCTACAGTGTGAGATCAATACACAGCAGTGTGTGAGATCAGCCGGGGTTCCATTTTCGCTTCAGCACTGTGGTTCCCAAAGCAAAAACAAAAATCAGCAAAGTAACACAACGGTTACGGCACCATTTAAGATTAAAAAAACCAAAACTGCAGAAACGACTCCTGTTTGTCAGAAAGCTTTTCACAATACAGACATTTCCATCTGTTGTCAAAATACCGTTTCATTTGATGAATCAATACCGTATTATGTCCACCCACTCACAGAAAAAGGTGATCGGTGCGATAACTGCAAAATGCATCACACATGTGACTTTTTAGAAGGCAATCTGTGATAAATGCAAGGCTCGGTCTTAGTGAGATTCTGGTAAATCACCGTCTTCTAACATGTAAATAAATATCCACACGTCACTTATAGATCTTAAGAATCATCAAGGGAACCCAGGCTCCAGTGTGGAAAGAATACATTTTCACGTTATTTCACGTTGTAACGTTTTTTGTGTACAACTATCACATAGGTTATGCATCTTATGTGGTCAGCCATATAAATGATTATATTAAAATGAAATAATTCTGCCTTCGAAAGTATTAATATGTTTAAACAGGGTTTTATTGTTTTATGCTTTTTTTTATTTTATTGTTATTCGAACATTTAAATTATTGCTTTTATACGAAGGAACAGTGCAGTGGACTGAGTGATTAGTAGTCTGGCCATATTTGGTTGTTCTTGCATATTGACACAAAACCAACCAGGCATGATGCAGGCCTATATGGGAAACTATACAAAAGCATCACATTTTGATTTAAAAGGTGCCCCGACATGGACTGCAGGCCGTGTCACGCTGTGTGCTGCCATGTCAGTCGGAATACCGCGGTGAAGCAGGCCGACATCATGTGTGATGTCGATGAGTCTCGGTGCCGCTGAGGTACACAGTACATATGGGTGAAGGTGACTTAAAGAACCAGATGGGCGTCATATTCCTCCAATCAGAAGAGGAGATGGGAGCACATGACGCCGGGGTTAGGGGGAAAAAAAGAGCCCTTCACTGCAGAGTAAGACAGGGGGAGGGTGAAGGTCACATGGGCTAGAAAATAACACACTTTTTGCAAATGCAAAAATGAACAACAAGAATCTAAACCAGCAGGAAACTAACACAACATGCCCATAAATAATCTTAGTGACACTTCACCTGAAGCTGTCATCTATAATGTACTATAGATATCATCCTAATGCATTATAATGGTCAGTACATGAATTAATAAAGCATTACAGCATCTTTTGCTATACTGGCAGTCATAAGGTATACATTATAACACATGTATAGATTATATACATTATAACTCCAGTGAAGCTCTCATCTATAATGAACTACAGGTACCTTCATAGTGCATTATAATGATTGGTATAAGAATTAAGGATGATTAGTACTGCATTATGAAGGTGCCTATAGTGCATTATAGATTATACCTTCATAAAGCATTAATAATGCAGAATGAACATGGCTCTACTTAGGGCTGGGTGATATATCGATAAATTATCCTATCGTGATTACGCACATTCATATTGTCATAAATTTGAATATTGTATTGTGATATATCCTAAAGACTTGTTTTCTTGCATATTCACAGTAATAATGCACTGTTTTTACATGAATACCATCAAGGTTTAAGTCTGTCACTGGTAATTTATCGTTATATCTGTCTCATGCTCCATAATTAACAGTAAAACAATCACCTGCCATATTTTACTGTCTTCTATGCATGAATTTTACAATACTGTGACAATTATCAATATCGTGAAAATCTTATCGTGAAAAAGTATTGCCATATCAGATATAATGTGTTACGCCTTTATAACTATTTATAGCCACATTTATCCTGCTTTATGAATGTGTTAATATATGTATTATGATGCATTATTATGTGTTATGAACGTGTTCATAGATTTTTATAGACATGCGTTTATAGAACATGTTACCATAATCTTTCTGAGAGGGATGGACAGGCAGAACTAATCACCAGGAGTCCTCAGGTCCCAGAACATGCCTGCCCTCCTTCCTGCAACGCTATTGACTGAAGGCCCTAGGAACCAATCAGGGACTCTTTTGTTACAACGACCGTATTCTGGTTCCGGTCGGCGCCGTCTTCCTTTTGTGGCACCAGGGCGGCCCATTCCAGCTGCTGATAGGTCACACTCAGCCCCCGCACTTCAGTCATTGTTCACTTAGCCACTTACCGCAGCTGGTTTTTCACGTCAGCCACCAATCAAACGGCGGGGCTGCCCCCCCCCCCCCCCCACCAAGATGTCCAGGTCTGAATCTGGTTGGTGGTATTGCACATAAAAGATATCCATGGATTTCAGTGGCCAAAAACATTAAGTCAAACAAAAATGCAACCATAATCATGCCAGGGACTGAGTTGTAGTTCCAAGCAAGAACAACATAATTATTAACATTTCATTATGGGCCTGAGTGCAGCATCTCGCCGGCAGTCAATCTATGATCTGAAGCACTCTGATGATTTCTGTACATAAGTTTGGAAACTGAAGACATTTAACCGCAGTCAGGTCCTTTACCGTCACGTTAGTTGCCCTTTTCAAAAACACATACAGCTTTTGTTTGCCGTGCTTTCAGTTTCTCCTCTCTGGAGCTTGCAGTCAACAAGACGGCTCTCTTACGGTATGTGTGCTCTATATATACCTGCTATGTGAGAGAATCGCTTTGCAATGAGTAAGGCGGCCTGCCGTGACTCATTTCGACTTGAAACCGGCCCCTTTTTACGCATGGTGTTTCCTTCGGTATCACTGTTTGAGAAATACGATTTGACATTTAAGGGTCAGTTTAGGTGAACCTCTTATATTTGCTCGTAAGGGAAAAAAAAGGTCCATTAAGAGCGAGAAATGAATCATTATGTTCTGATGCCGTGTTCGTGGAGTGGGGCTACCTGCTGCTGCGTCCTGCCCGCAGACTGCCCACAGACTGCCCACAGACTGCCCACAGACTGCCCACAGACTGCCCACAGACTGCCTACTTCTGCCAACAATTTGGATATTAAGCTATTACTTATTTATTAATTTACTAAGTCTTAGTTACATACTGACCTCATGTTCGTGACGCATGTTTTATTTTGATAATATCTGTTAATTCCGTAAACCTTTGTGAACTACTGAAGGAAGAAGTAATGAATAACACAAATGAAATACTGATCTCATGTTTGTTCATCATTATTGACGCATCTTTAATCTCAAGTAGCAGCTGTTCATGATTTGTACTTCAGTCATAACTGAGTCATTAAATATTAGTAGCCCCATTAAATATTTGCGCCTGTCAAGTGTTACCAGACTAATTGAAAAATGTCTTGATGAGTGTCAGCTGATCCTGAAGGCCCGGGGATTCCTGAACACCGACGTCACACACACAGGCCATATGGCCATCCAGGGTCCCATGGGGGATAAAGAAAGAGAGAGAAAGAGACTCCGGTCATGTGACCCTCCCCATGAGGATTCCATTCCCACGCTTCCGAGCAAGACTTTCCCATATCCGAGTGGCCTGCTGGTCCCAGGACAGCCCCCAGTTCACTTAATACGAGTTCTTTTCCCATGAAAGGGATGGCAAGGAATTTTTTGTACAACCCACATGTTTACACTGGTGTGTGGGGAAAAAACAGGAAGATAGATGTAAATCCCCTCAATAACAGGAACAAGAGATTGAACTGTGAGGTGTGTAACACGACTTTCAGGTGAAACGTCAAATACACTGTATATTCAGCCCAGGAACATTTAAGAGTCTCACACAGGAAAAAAAAACCCGAGAATGATGAAATGTGACGCTGGCCGGCCGTGTGTTGTGGCGTGGGCCTGTGGAAGCCATTAGGTGAGCTATGCGGTATTTACATCTGAGTAATGGCAACAGTGGGCCCCCATCGGACTGCGTGAGAGAGAGAGATTCTGACACATGTGGAAATGTACCATCATCTGGAAGCAGTGCTCACCCGTGCATTTTAACACGCCGTTCATACTTTCCTTTGACCTTAAATTTGAGAGTGCTAATTCCATAGAGTGCTAATTCCATAGTGCTAATTCCATAGTGCTAATTGCAGTGTTCTGAGTGAAAATGGTGACCTGCGTCTCTAATATGCACACAGAAATACAGCCAATCTGTGTTTATTATCAGAAGTAAAATTACCCGAAAATGTGTGCGTCCACCCTGAACGGCATGCCGACACCCCCAGGGCGTGGGGGGGGGGGGGGGGGGGGGGGGGGCGTGGATCTGACCAGTCAAATAATAGGAAGAAGGGACCTGACTCAGCCCTTGATGCAGCCACCGGCTTCTGTGAGCGAGTCGAAACCAGCCGGAACATGCCGGAAGGACAGGCCCTGCATTATGAGGCTAGCTGTGACCTCGCCTCTGTATCTCGTGGGTGGCCTCCATCAGCCAGTCCGGAGACAGATATGCGTCACATGCGACCACAGAGGATGCATTCTGCATGCGATACATGTGTGAGATGGACATCTGGATGGGAAGCTGCTGAAATTCTTCTAAACATCTGGCTCAGATGTGGTCTTACTGGAAGTGGACGCAACAGGGGCGGAGCTAAGGTTTCATTCACAAATTTCTTATTCTTATTATTTTTTTATCAAAGGTAACTTATCCAGCTTAATATGTTGGAGTTTTACCCAGTTACACCATTTGTTTTGAATTAAGACCCTTCACCCAACAAATCCCCTCAAACCTCAACTTAGGGATCTCAAGTTTTGCTTGTGAATCCGATGGGTGTCCATGATTTGATTGACGAAATAAAAGGTACAACAGAAGATCCCCCGCTGGCTCTTGAACCTAAAACCTTCCACAAGTCCCATTTCCCCCAAGCAATTTCAAAGCTCCTTCAGGAACCCACTGATTGTGCTCCCCAAACGCCCCCAGGGATAATGCTCACCCAGTCTTATGTGTGGAAGGTCTAAAGACGTCACCATTTATCCAAAACAAGAGTGGCTGAATTCAGACTACGGACCACAAACTGTTGGCACCACCTTTGACGTTTCCAAACAAACGTTTTCAGACAATCCCACAAAACGTACGACAGACCAGAGCAGAAAAACCGATTTGGTGTTTGCTAAAAAGCTGGTAGCATACATGCTAATATAGTGGCAAGGCTTATATCTACAATCATCGCTGAGATTGTGATCAATACCGAATGCTGCTACCAGCAGGGAGCATAGAGCACAGCCAGACCGCTCTGCTGTCTTCTGTAAACCCACCTCAGGCTTCCAGCACCGCCACTCTGCACTGCTCAAGCTGATGTCAGCAGCCTATAAAATGAATTTCTGCGATGATGTGACTGTTTATATGTCTGGAAGGAAGCACACCGAGAGTGAAACAGAAAAGCAGTCTTGGTCGTTATGGAACAAGGCACCTCATGCTGGACATGACCAGCTAACACGGCCCTGTGAGGCAGCTGTCTCTGTCCCCCTCACCCAGACAGCTCGCAGGTGTCACGTGGTGGCCCCTTTGGAGCTCTGTTAGTTGGCCTGTGTTGATTTGAACACTCAAAGCGCTGATTAGCAGACCCCCTTT
>JAODJU010000062.1:2740116-2755105 GCA_026776725.1 Gnathonemus echidnorhynchus | reverse complement strand
ACCTTACCGGGCGAGCTGCTTCAGCAGCACCACCAGCTGGTGGGCCCCCTTCCTCATGAGCTCATCCAGCTTCAGGTCCTCGTAAACCAGGTGCAGCACGAAGAAGACAGCGGGGGTGTGACTAAAGAGCGGGGCGGCGGCATCCAGGCAGGGGGGGGGCGAGGCCTCGCCAGTGTGCGGTGGCGCCACCAGCAGGGGATCCAGGTGCAGTGCACCACCCAACCTCCGCGACTCCACCTGCCAGTGGTAGTCAGAGGCCAGCTGATACTCCCAGTCCTGGGGGAGAAGAGGCCAATTCAGGGGGGGGGGAAATCAAACAAACGCTGCATAACCCCAAGTCAGGCTGAGGTCTGATTAAAGGCCCTCAAACAGCTTAGTGCCAGACACCCAGAGCTGGGAGTGTGTTTGCTTGGGGGGAGGGGGGTGAATCAAAAGGCTCCCAGGACCCAGCAGCGACTGTGGGAGGAGGTCAGCCCCTCCTGCGATGGCGAGGAACTGAGCTCGCCTACGGGCTGCGAAACCAAGACGGTAAAACCGGTTTAGAGGAAAAAAAGACAAACCCATTACGAAGGGTAAAGAAACGAGAAAAAAAACAGCAGTCATGAAACGCCCACTAGGCACGTCTGCACCGAGCTGGCGAGACAGTTCCCACGGGCCAAGAGGTCAGCCAGCCCAGAGTGATTAAAACGGAGACATGCCCATGCTCCTGCGTGGGGGGGGGGGAGGAGCTTACCTCGTCTGAGCCCATCTCCGAGGTCCGGGCCTTCTTGGGTGCGATGACAGGCGAGAGGGGAACCTCAAAATCCAGCTGCGAAAAGCATCCGCCCAGGTCAGGAAAATCTCATCTAGCGGGTAAGTCAGTGTTTACCAAACACGCGGCACCTAGTCATCACTGGAGCACAGTGAAACCTGCTGTGTAGTGAACCCCGGTGTGTAGGAGAACCCAGACTGCAGGCTCAGAGGTCCCGTCAGGGCACACAGTGACTGCACCTGCTACTCCACTTTCTACAGACTCCGTTCATCTCCAATTTTAAAAATATTCTTTAGATTATTTTTGATTCTGTCTGGAGAAATCACAATAACTCACTGCAAACGCTTAGTGATGAACCTGCCTGTAAAAACGTGCTACACTGAAATAACTGGAGGATTCCCCCCAACAGGAGGAAAGGCGAGACTCGGCCACAGGGGGGCAGCATACTACAGCGCCCAGAAGCCCCGGTCCAGGGAGACACTAACGTTGCGGGTCCAGGACAGGCGCTCGGTGCTGTAGCCCATGAGCGTCATGATGCAGGTGACAAACAGGTTCCACTCGGTGTGGCAGCTGGGTCCGCCTGGGGCGTTGTAGATGTTGTACCACTTGGTGAGGACCTTCATGGCCGTCTCCTTGGGTAGGATGAACCTGATGGCCTGCAGGCACTTCTTCACTGTGGGAAGGGGAGGGGGCACAGAGTCAGAGCCAGGAGGACACAATTACCGGCATCCGGCTGTGATCAGGCAGTCGCCATGGCGACGAAGGGACAGAGGCTGGCAGTGAATCCGCAAAAAGGTCGGACTCGGGCTGTTTAAATACCACCTCGTTAAACTTACGACGCCACGTGTCACCGACTTCAGGCCGGCTAACGAGGAGGAACCCGACCCCAAACGGGCACGGACCCGGGTTTCGGAGGACGCACTGAGAACACGAGAACAGGGCTCCTCTTTGGGAACAGCCAAGCTGGTGTTTCACCGTAACTCCGAACTGCCTTTACATTACACTCACATTTTATTTAGCTTGTCCAAAAAAAACATTAAAAAGTGAGTAGCCAGAGGGACTGGAGGATAAGGCAAAGCCAAACCATGACATCACTTTGCTGACCCTGGGATTGGAACCAGCAACCTTCTAATCACAGGCACAGGGTCCTAACCCACTGGGCCACACAACTCCCCAAATGCAACTGACCACAGAGTTCAGTCTCAATATAACCATTAAGTGACCATAATTTGGGCCCCCCTAACCCTAATCCCCCATCCAGCAGCAACTATAATGAAGCTCTTGCTTAACAAGTATCTCTCAGTTTACCATTAACCAGATGAACTTACTCACAGGTGGCTGAATATCAGTTAGAAATGGGCAGGCTCCCCCCCACGCTCCCTCCCCAAGCCCACCCTGAAACTGCACGTCAACTGCGGACAGCAGCTCCGAAACCCCGCTGTGAAACTGAGAACTTCTGGAATGACTTCTCCCATCTGACGCCTCGCTTGAGCGCCCCCTAGCGCTTCTCAGGAAGCCAGCTGCGGTTACGTAACTCATTAAGTTAATTACAGATCGATTAACTAAGGACCTGCTTCTAGGAAATAAAGATGATGTTAGCCGTTTCACATTTTCCAAATTATTGTTCCTAAATCTCTAACCATCCCACTGAGTCAAGCACATCCCTTATTATCCGTCTGCATAGCTGTAGGTTTTAGGGACAAGAGCAGGACTGCTCCTGGGATTTGGGAATGACATCACATACTATCAACCTCATCACTCACTGCAAAATGTTAATTTTTTATGTCGTGAAAAACAGAGAGCAGGAATAAAGATGCCAGGGGACTCGATCGAACGCGAACGCTTTAATAAATCACTGATTTATGAAAAATATAGCAAAGGCCTGATGGCAGCATAGACCCCACCGGCACACAGTCAGTGCAGTAAAAGCATTACCCAGGATTACCCAGCATTACCCAGGATTACCCAGCATTACCCAGCATTATCCAGCCAGTGACAGCAAGATCTGGCCCCACACCCAGAATACAACATCCCTGATTCAAAACAGACGCGCTCGGGCTGGCGTGCGGCCCGCGGAGTGAGACGGCGGGCCATTACAGCACGTCTGGGGGAGCCCTGTGCCTCTAATATCATCATGCCCCCACAGGCCCGGCAGCCCCCCCCCTGCAGAATCCAACTAACGGGCCTCTTTCTCTTTCTCTCCCTCCAACAAGAGTTATGATGTAGTGGGAATTAAATGCAATAAACAAAAACTGGGCAAACAAACACACAGAAACACACGCAAACACAGACACAGATCTGCGTTTGCTGTGGGGGCTTGTTCATTTCCCATATCAACCCCCCCTCCTCATCCCCCATCGGTGGGGGTGGGACCACAGCTATTATGGTGTCTAAGGCACCAGCGCAGGGGGTGGTTAAGGGGTCAGTCTATTTGTGCCCCTACAGATGTGCTGCAGAGAGCGATGGATGTGTGAGGGGGTCCACTGGCAAAATGAAAAAGGCCAGGATGGGCTTCCAGAATGAGAGGGGGGCAGGAGAAGCTGTTCCCATCCTCTGCCATGGGAATAAACATCACATTTCAGTATCGGGACGGAAGAGAGAATCGGTGGCCTCACCCAGTTCCGATGTGGCGATCTCCGGGATGGCAATGCGTTGCATTATACCGTTACTCAGCTCCTAAAGGGACAGAGTCATTGTCAAAAGTCCAACTGTGCATCCTGCAATCACTCGGCAAACTTAAATACTTTAACAAAACATCTGAAGAGTAAGAAAGAAAAAATAAAGAGAGAGAAAAAGCATTTTCCAATGGTGCGCCCTCTCCAGGCCACCTCTGTCTCTGCAGGTGCTGGCAGTCACTCACCAGGGTGACCCTGTTGTGAACGGGATCTCGAAGGGCGTGGACATATGGCGCCACCTGCTGGAAGGTGCAGTCATCGAGCCAGGGCCAGGAGGACTCGTGGTGTTTGGTGGAGCCGCGCAGCTCACACACTGGAGATGGTAGGACCACCTGCGGATGATTATGTGATTTATTTGATCATTTTCCGCGCAGGCACCCAAATCCACGTCAGCCCTTTCTAAAAATAGCCAGAGTTCAGTGAGTGACGCAAACCACGGGAATCCACGTTTTCCTGTAAAACTGGACAGAATATTAACCACGACGGCAGGAGCAGACTTCCAAATCTTCCCCTCCTGCCCCCAACAAACCTGAAGTCCAGCCCTAGTTTGCACGAATTCCAACGCACATCTGACACGTGTTCACCGCGCCACTGACGCCGGCCCACCAGGGCACAAACGCGCACCCTCACCTCGTCCAGGCAGGTCATGTGGCGCCCGGTGGCCTTAGCGGGGGTGCTGATGCCCTCCACGGGGGTACCAGGGTGGGACATCGTGCCCGTCATGCCCAGCGAGGGAGCCAGAAGCCCTGATACGAACACCTTGCTCACCTAGAGGACGGGACAGCAGGACGATATTTAGATATTTAGTTGGTATTAATATCATCAGTGAGCGCTCATGTCAGGTGGGCAGGCAAGATATGCCAACAGATACAGGTTTGAGGCCCGAGGCCCGAGGCACGAGGCACGTACCCTGGAGATGCCAGTGAACAAGACCAAGCATCCACTGGGCTCCAAAACCAACATGGCATCGATGCTCTAGCAGAGAGAAAATAACCACTAAAATTAAGCTCCACACACAGCACAAGCTAATACATCCATCCATCAGCATCATAAGACATGTCACATTCCTACCTCCAGGGGCGCTGCATCTCTGGCTGGGATTGTGGCGGCGGCGACGAATATCAGCTGGGAGGGGTCGTTGCTCTCGATGAACTTCACACACCTGCCAGAAAAGTCAAGGACGCCATGAACGCCACCAGCCTGACGGAATCGAGCAAACGCGAGGTAGCGGACAGCGGGAAGGGAGGTGGAGGAGGAGGTGAAAGTAAGGAGGAGAGAAAAAGAATAGGAGCTGGGGGAAGAGGAAGGGAAGCAGCAGGTGAGCAAAGGTGAAGGAACAAGGGGACGGGATTCGGCAGAAAAGGAGGGGATCGGGAGGAAAGGATAAGAAGGAAGCAAGTGAGGAGAGAGCAAGAAAAGGCGACGGAATGAAGCGGCCAGCGGGCGGCATACCTGAGCTGCTGGCTGGACTCCACAAGGAAGCAGAGGAACTTGTTCTCGCACAGGTCTGATGTGATGAAGACCTTTGTGGCCTGGCTGCTCCTCTCCCTGGGGGGCGACAGGCAGAGCAGCTCAACCTTCACTGGCGTCGTTTTCTGGCAACTTTCGAGAAGCAATAACAAAAATCATCTGAATCTGAAGCAAGGGGAGCTTTCACAGCCAGACCTGGGCGACGAGTCGCTCCGGCTCCCCGGCGATGTCTCCATCCACAGCTGCTCAATGCACAGCTCAGGGACCAGGGGCTCCGCTTCAGGTGCCACACCAGAGTCATTCAGCACGCTGGTCGGCGACGACAGCAGGCTGTGTGTTCGTGGGGAGTGGCACGACATGTTGAAGCGCTGGGCATTGGAGAACGAGGGCGCCGCCGTACTGGGGGAGTGGGCCCGGCTGTTGGACGGTTAAACAAACGTCAGGTCAGCTGGACAGAGGATCTGGGCGCTCAGAGTGAAGGAGCACAGCTGGCCAACAAACTGCTACACTAATGCTAATGCTTAAGCCGCTTTCGGTCGCGGACAAAGGGACGTGACGTAAATTTATAGGGGTCGGCTGCGGAGAGCTGCAGTCAGGGCCTGTGGAGCCCAGAATTTCAGTGGAAACCTTGCGGATCCATGGGCACCAACTGCACATGTGCGAAATAACCCATCAGATATTTCCAGTAGGTGGCAGCGTGGACTTTCACAGTCAACGACAAAAAGAGGAGAAAAAGAATAGCTGCAGTAGATATGGTGAGCATCTGTATGAGGAATATCAGAGATACTCGCATATCTAATTTTTCACACTGTCCAGACATTATACTATTATACTGAGGCACACGGCATTTTAAAAAGCAGTACTATTGCGGCATTTTGAAATCTTGTAATAAAATTCACCGAGCGGGTAAGGGGGCGGGGGTTCCGAGCTGTTTTTGTCAGAAGGA
Organism: Gnathonemus echidnorhynchus; assembly: GCA_026776725.1. NCBI lineage: Eukaryota > Metazoa > Chordata > Actinopteri > Osteoglossiformes > Mormyridae > Gnathonemus > Gnathonemus echidnorhynchus. The sequence continues at coordinate 2,749,263 of JAODJU010000062.1, read as the reverse complement.
TTTGGGATTTTAAAAATACCATGGTACGCCATATTACTTTAACACCCTATAAGCCTAGACTAACGACTTTAAAACTGTTCAACTACTCTATGCGCACACTGACCGTGACCATCTGCATCCACAGACAAATGCAGTATGAACAGCGTCAGGACGCACAATAGTCCACAGTCTGAAAGTGCATGCGGAAAAGTGAAGTATGAACTAGCCTTAAGGGTAATGATTAGGCTAAGTGTGACAGTAAGGCTAAGGCTAATGTAACAGTAAGGCTAATGTAACAGTAAGGCTAAGGCTAATCTAACAGTAAGGCTAAGGCTAATGTAACAGTAAGGCTAATGTAACAGTAAGGCTAATGTAACAGTAAGGCTAAGGCTAATGTAACAGTAAGGCTAAGGCTAGCAGTAAGGCTAATGCTAAGGGTAAGAAGGAGGATATTGCTAAGGGTAATGGTTAGGCTAAGGGTGACAGTAATGGTAATGCTAACAGTAAGGCTAACGCTAAGGGTAATGGTTAGGCTAAGGGTGACAGTAATGGTAATGCTAACGCTAAGGGTAATGGTTAAAGCTTTGCAGGCCCACAGACCTGAGGGCTGCCATGCCGGAGATGCTCGGCGAGTGGACACGAGAGTGCAGCCCCGGGGACGAGGTCACACGAGTCTGGCCGTGCAGAGAGCAGCTGTGGTAAGGGGAGGCTAGAGACTCCAATTTGGAGACCGTGCGGAGGTGGGAACTCAGAAATCCAGGCGCCATCAAGTTCTGGACCACCGGCTGGTCTGAGTATTTCAGAACCATAGACCGCTCCTGTTGAAGGCAGGGTGGGATGTGGCGGGTTAGGGCAGCATGGGGCACACAAATTCAGAACAAACAAGTTCTGTTTAACTCGGGGCATCAGATATCAGAAATCACCTCTGTGGTGACCCTGCGCAGTGCCCACACCGTGTGGCTGTGCTGCACAGTGTCGTAGGTCATGATGATTGAGGGCTCGCAGCTGGAGAAGACGATCCTCAGGGTGCTGTCCGACACGTACTGCACGCGCGGCGCTTCAAACAGGCCTGCTGGGGGTGGAGGGGACAGCAACCAATCAGACACAGCTTGGCTGTGTGTATGACTGGCAGCCAATCAGAGACATAGCTCGACTATCCTCGGCTCCAATAAGCATGCAGTAGGGGCGGGGCACAAAACACCACATGACGAGAGATGGAAGGGGTGGGGGGGCTGATGTAATGCTGAGTGCCAGCCTTACCTGAGGACTTACAGACGACAGGGGCAATCTCATCCAGGGGGTGCAGCATGCTGAACACCGTGGGCAGCGGCTCCCTGGGAAAACGGCGCATAGAGCAAGAGCAGCTGAGTCTGTATCTGCGAAACACCTTCCTGCTGATGCTGATATGGAGCAAGTCAGGGAGGCAGCAATGCGACAGCGCGGGTGGGGGGCACGCACCTCGGGGGACTCATGGGGGCATCGGATGCAGGATTCTTGCGCTCAAAAAGGAGGCCAAACTTGGTGGGCCACAGGGTGGAGACCTGGGAGGGGGCGGGGAGAGAATAACCCCGAGGAACTGATTAGGCCCTTCTGTAATTTCCAGCACTAGAAGACCGGAACTATATCAATACAGGCAAGTTTATACATAGAGATTATCTGTAAATGTTGTATTACTTTCCATCTACATCTATTAACCCTAGTTAGTTTAATGTAGCCACTTGTAAGTTTAATTCTCCAGCCTCATCCCTTCAGAAGGCTGAGTGCCAATTCCCCCATTATGGACCATTAGAAGTTAAATGGACTGTTCTGGGGAATATTTCAATATCAGCGCCAAACCAGGCTCATTTCCCCAGTCTGGGGTGGTCAAATAGCAGCATCATCGCACACTTAGGGCAAGCCTTTCCCAAGTGCCAAACAGTCGCACAGGACAGTGAGGTTAACCCCGTGTTTATCGAATCACACAAGCATGAGGCTCCCTTAGCATTAATGGCGACAGGCGCGTTAAATTATCCACAAGAAAACAGACCTGGAAGGGCAGCGGGGAGATGAAGTCTTTCCCAGTCACGCTGTGCACGTTGACGCAGGTGTTCTGCACGATGCAGACGGTCTGCTCTACAATCTCCTTCTCTGAGATGAATGACAGGGGGCCAGTTTGGTCAAACACTGGGGGAGGAAGAGCAGGTCTTCTAGCCCCTTCATAAGATACTTACCATCCTTTTTTTTCTGAGGCAAAGTAAAGTTACACCACAAAGCCTAGAAGAAAAAAAGAAGAGAGGAATAAAGTATAGTACACTTGTATGTCAAGGATATAAAGTCTGAATGCCACTGGTCACCGATCAGCAGAGTGCATGCTACATTCCGGAAAGTTTAATCCGATAGGCTGGCAGATCTGACCAATAGGCAGCCTCTCTCTGCCTACATCCATCTACACCAGGGGTCTCCAACTCCGGTCCTGGAGAGCTACTATCCAGTAGGTTTTCTATTATACCCGGCTTCTGATGAGCCACACCTGTTCTCAGGTAAATACCAGGAACAGGTGTAGCTCATCAGAAGCCAAGTGGGACAGAAAACCTACTTGATAGCAGCTCTCCAGGACCGGAGTTGGAGACCCCTGGTCTACACCAACCTGTTGCACCGGGCTGTCCACAGTAAAGGCCTTGTACACGTAGGACGCCTGGTTTTTGCTGCCACGGCTCCAAATCACCACGTTTCCCGCGACGTACAGCTCCTCCTCAAACTCGGCTTCCTGGGCAGCCCCGCCCACCCCTTTGCTCAGCTGCCACCATTCCTGTAACAGCAGGAGACAATGGGCTTGGTCACCAGAACTTCCCCACTGACCAAATGTGGCAAGCCATAGCAGACAGTGGCATTAGCATCCAAATAATCTGAAAATGATGTGAGGTACATAAAACCTGCTATGGTTTACAGGTAGCACACAAGCTGGTTTATATAGCTGACTTCGGTAGGTGGGATTTCAATAAAACTAAATAGAAATTAAGTATTGGCCAGCTAAGGTTAAGAAGTGACCAGGTAACAGGGCTGTGTCTGGCGGAAGTTTGTTGGCCGTGACGCACTCTCTCTCTCTCCTGCAGCGTGACCTCCTGGAGGGAGCCCACCAGTCCAGCAGCCCCGTCCGAAGACCACAGCTCCGAGGCTGGCTGAAGCTGTCGCAGTTGCAGGTTGATGGCATTCGGGTGCTTCTTGCAGTGCTCACGGCCAAACGGAACGAACCACTGCAATTCCCCTGCGGCTATCATTGTGGCTCTCTCTTCATAGACGTTCGACATGAGTCCCAGATATCAGCATTATTTCTGTGGAGGAAAAAAGGGAAAATGTAAACCTAGTATAACTAGTATATACAGTACATGTTGTGGAAGTAGAAAATACCTCAGCATTATAAATTGGAGCAAATGTCAAGCTAAAGAATTAAATGGGATATATGCAAATGATAGACAGAAAATATAAACAACAAACAAACGAAGATCTCCTTAACAAACTTAACTACTGATGTCACCAGGGGAGTTTCTAGAAGTTACCAGGAACTAAGTCAAGTTTGCCTGGGGTTTGACGTTTTTCTTTTTTGAAGGAAGATTGGCATCGTGGCTAAAATCCTCGGGGCTATAGTGATCAGACATAACTTAAGTTACCGAAAATTATATGAAACTGCTGCTATCATTAAGGTAAACAACAAATGTATTTATTTTTGTCCCACAATAAACAAATGTGAACGAAAAACAAATCTAAGTCTGAAACAGTATTTCTCAATTTGACATTTGTAATTGAGAATTTAAACAAACTAATCACACGAAATCTGACATTTTTATATTTGTATACATGACGATTACAGAAAAGTCATCTTTGACGTGAGACCATATTTAAGCAAATCATTTACATTAAACCCAGCAATTACTTCACCCTGTGAACACGCTCCGTATACCCGTGCACGTGACGCACTTAGCGCCGTTTTGTTTTTACCTTTAAAAAGTTCTCTCTGGATATCTTGGTAGCACGCAGGAATCCTGCACATATTTCTATGCTTGTCCGTGCCTATGCCGCCTTGTGTCCTGTGTATAATGAATTCCTCTGTACCTGTACTAGTGTAGCTGACACAAATGACAACCAAAGGCTCTAATCTTATCCAGTGCTTGCCTATAAAATTTCCCAGAAAAATGCTACACGTAACAAATGCATTTCCTGTTCAACCAAAAACAGAGACAGTATAATTTTCTTTTAGCTAGCTTGTTATACACTTCGCCGTATGCCAGAACAGTTAGCTAAGGCTTAATACAGTTAAGCCTTCGGAGAAAAAAAAACTTCCAGCATGACTAAGCTGCTTAGTTAAACACATTACCTGCATATCGCGACACAACCAGCAAAGTCACACCACAAGTAATAACGTTAATTATTGCGTTATGATTTAGCGAGCACGTGGAGACTAGTCAGTGATGTGTAACTAGCGGGTTACTACTGCATATAATATTCTTCCTCAGAAGGACCGGAGACGGGCGATGTGTCACGAACCTGTTAATAAATGGTCGACGGCTGGCTCTTGGAGTCCTTGTATATTAATATACTTATTTATTAGACGTCTCTCTCTTGGCTGACACTTGTTAAACATAAAGCTTAACGGAAAACAGCGAAACTATAGAGATACTCTTTTGTAAAGAAATGGTAAACAGCACTTTTTTCAAAAGGACGCGGCCATATTGCCTTCCCGTGATGCTCCTCTGCATCCTCTGACCAATCACCAGCGGATCTGCGTGTTGCGCGATGGAAAAGGTTCAGCTAATCAGGGAAACCCAATAGCATTTGCTGCAGAATTTACCCAGTTTATTTCTATAATAACATCTACTACCACTGTATTTTGGTTTCCTTTGTTTTTTAATAATACATAAGTGTTAGCTTCGTTTATTGATTTGAAGAGCTCTGAGCTCACTGTTCTTGTACCAACTTGGATCCCTTATTTAGGGTTGCGTGATGGGTGTCAGTTAAGGTTCGGTTTTAGGATTTGGACTGAGAATGAGTCCTTACTCATATGCACAGTCTTTTCTGAGTCTGCGTTTAAGTCAAACTCCAGAAATTGGACTTCACTGTAGAGCAAAATTTTCACAAGTATTATTATTATTATTTATGTGAAAGCATCCGGTTTGACATTACAGTGTGACGTGGGCTTTGACGTGATTCCGTCGTTTACACATACATGTATATATCTGCATCCAGATCCTGCAGTTAAAAGTGTGCATAAGGAACATTTAACTCTTGAGATGTTATATAAACTTTTTGGAGGGCAGAAGACTAACACTGAAGAGGAATGCAATTAATTCACTACTGTCCTCCAGCGGCAGTGATGAAGTGCGCGCCATTGTTCAGATGCTGGATGACTCCCATCCGGGCGTTGGATATCCCCCTCTAAAGGCTGACGCTGTGCTTTCAGCAGCAGTCACACACTGACCCCCCTGCTTCGCATGCCGGTGATCCGTCCCTCGACATTTAGCATCCACTTCCACCCTAATGAATGACTGCGCATCATCACGGCGGAAATGTCCGCGCTGAAGCCGCAGGCTCATTACAGCAAATCGGGTGATATTCAACGAGCCGGTGTCCTTAGCAGCATCTGCCGGCAATGACCAGTTTTTTTAAAGGAAAATGCCTTTAAATTTGTATTTTAAAATCTTGTAGCCAGAATACATTATTATTTTATTATCATTATTGTAACCACATTAAGCTGACTTTGATATTGCTGTAGCCTGCACATAATTGTTTCATTTGCTAATTATTGTATTAAAACCAACCAATCGTTTAATTTGCCTGGAGCAAGAATATTTTTAAAGGTACAACAACGAGTCCCTTCTTAGGATCTGCCCTTTCAATTTGCACTTATCAAGTGCTTGTCCGTAACGGCTATGTTACCCACTGACAGTCGCATAGTTATATGTAAGCTATGATTTATTAAAATGATCGATATGGGTACAGTGCGGATCACGACGACAGAGCAACTGAAAAGTGGCCATGTCTAAAGATGCATCCGTTAGGGTGAGATTCAGTCATTAGGGCGCCCTTACGGTCTTTCTCATCCCTTCATCAGTTCTCGACATAACCTTCTAGAATCCAGTTATCTTGGGCCCTACATTTCTCTGAAAGTCATGAGTGATTTTGTGTGCTGACGATTAACATTTTAAATGCAAGAAATCTAGAAAATCCGCGTTTTTGTTTCCATTAAGCGACAGCCCTTGAAAAGGGCAGCGCTGCTCTGCACAAAAACAGTATTTGATTGCATTTTCAATTTAACAGAAGCCAATTGCACTTAGCAATCCTGCATCTGTTTAACCATGAAGAAATGCTTGTTACTCTCTCTTTGAGGTGGAATCATGACTCAATTCTGCCTGCTCATCTTTCAGGTTTAGTCTAAGTTTGCAAAGATATTAGCAAAACTGAAATGTGCCGGACCACCAATGAGTACGGGAAGCAAATCTTGGCCTGAAACGCGGGACAAATATTGCTTGGTACAAGTTTCCATTTTACACGTGAAAGATATGATTATCTGTTCAGTTTGATGTGTTAACTGGCGTGTTCAAGGAATGCCTTCATATGTTAAAAAGTTTGTTCATTATACTTTCAGTAAGCTTATTAATAAATTATTAGGCCTATTGCAATGAAGATGAAAATGCAGTGTAAGAAACGCCTGTTTGTGGTCACATGATCTCATTATGTTTACACGTCAATAAAACCTACCCTGGAACAAATCATAGCTTACATATAACTGCATCTGCCTTTCAGAGTTTTTTATTTTATATTTCCCATTTTGGGTGTGTGTGGGCACCAGAAGGAGGTTAGTCCCAATCCCTTCTCTCATTTAGGCTACTGAAAAAATATCTCCATCCATCCATCCATCCATTTTCTGCCGCTTATACAGGGTAGGGTTGTGGGGACAGCAGTCTAAGGAGAGATGCCCAGACCTCTCTCTCACCAGGCAAAGCCTTTGATTTACCAGTCAACCGACGTTCCTACCATCACGTATGGTCATGAGTGCTGGATAGTGACCGAAAGAATGAGATGGGCAGATACAAGCAGCAGAAATGAGTTTCCTATGCAGGGTGTCTGGGCTCAGCCTTAGAGATAAAGTGAGGAGCTCAGACATTCAGGAGGAGCTCAAAGTGGAGCCGCTGCTCCTCCGCATGGAGAGGAGCCAGCTGAGGTGGTTTGGGCGTCTGTCTATAAGCCTCCTGGACGCCTTCCTGGGGAGGTGTTTTGGGAATGTCCAACCGGGAGGAGACCCTGGGCAGACCTGGGGGTGGCCTGGGAGCACCTCTGTATTCCCCCAGGGGAGCTGGAGGAGGTGACTGGTGAGGGGGGGAAACATCTCCAGTACATCTTAATTATCTCTGTAATTATCTCAATCCTGACTAAGAAATACATTTAAAAATTCTTGTCAAGTCCCTCTGCCAAAAAGAATGGAATACATAACAAACACAACAAAGTTTTATTTTAAGACAGCCTAATTTTACAAACCAACATTTAAAAACTTTTGTTGTAGTCAAATAGAGGATATTGCATTGTTTTTTTTGGAACACAGAATATTCGTACAACCAGTTTAAGATTTTTTTTATGAAATGATTTATTTAATTTATAAACAATCTTTTTAAATGTGAATTTCTTCACTTTAGAAAAATTGGACTAGGAATTAAGATTTTTTCTTTTTTTCTACATTGGTTGTACCATTAATCTACAGTTCTGCATTGAGTTTCTCTCACAGAGAATATTCTGGACAATTTGTTCTCTGCTAGAGAGAATTATCCCAATAATTATCTCACCACTTTGCCTTTTTCTCCCAACAGATGATAGCACTAAATATTCAGCAGATCCATTGGGCTTTCATAATACATCTCAAATGTAAGACCTTACATTGTTAGCATTGAAGTAAAGGTAAAATGCAATTTTATTACTGGATCGTGGGAAAGAAAAGCCGTAATCTGATTGGTCTTTTTGAGCGGCAGGTGCATGAGGTGTGTGCTGTAGTTTGTGGGCATGACTTTGATGGTGTGTCGTGTTTAGGTGGATGGCATCCAAGACAGAACCTCATAAAACTCTGCAGAGGCTCTGAAAGCTGATAGCATGACTGGAGATAATGTCACCCAGAGACACAAATAAGCTTAGCATGTTGGCAGTTAGCTTAATGATGTAGTACGGAACTACTCAAGGAAGGAAATCACTCTTATCACCTTGTGAGACCTTTAAGGGAAGGACGTCATGATTTTTCATTCTTCTGGAGGAACTGAAACACTTTGTAGACACACAAAATAAAAGGATTCACCAGATGTAGGCTTTAAATATTTAGGATTTTGTAGCGATAGCAGAGCCAGAAATGACAGCCTGGGTGAGCTGGCAGAAAATCAGATGGGCCAGACCCATAACAATTTGCTTGGTGACAAAATCACACCACAGACTCAACTACATATTTTTTCTTAGCAGTTTTTAATGACCCGTGGCATTACTAAGACCAAATGAACAGAGAGATACAAAAATATTTGCCTCTCAACTGAACTCTTCCTCCAGATCCAAGATCTAAGGAGACACACATACCTATCAGACACATTCATTTTGTCATAATGTATCGCTCACTGCGAGCGCTGTGTGGGGGGGCCTGAGCTCCATGGGGGGGGGGCAGGACCCATGCTGCCACTGTAGGTTTGTACACCTTTGTAGGTCTAATAAAAGTTTCATGGACTCAATACATTCACCAAAAATAAATGATGAAGTGTAGTAGTTATTAAATTCATGCATTATATGCTTTTGAAAACATGAACAATATTGATACTGGTAATATATGAAATATATGAAGGCATCATATAGATAAGCAGTCTTCAAAATGAATAGATTGGTTGAGTAAATATTTTATATCTATATACCAGTCAAACAGACGTAATCTTTTATACTGAGGCTAAATTTCTTTCTTTCACCCAGCAGGGGTCAAAGTTCACTTCCACTCAAAGTGGAAGTTCCATTTTGATTTATTAGATGCAGGTCAGCTGGCTCGGTTAATTGGGGATGCAGGTTCCTTGTGTGCCCACTGTTAATCAAAGCACATTAATCAGGAAGCAAAGAGGCGCTGGGCAAAATCATTAGTGCACTGTTAAGGTCAGTGTCTGAATACCAGGCCGTCTCAGGCCG
>JAODJU010000062.1:2725635-2737958 GCA_026776725.1 Gnathonemus echidnorhynchus | reverse complement strand
CAGACCCAAAGGGGGAGCCCATCCTCCAGGGGGCAGCAGAGGAAGCCCTAACCCTAACCAGACTCAAAGGGGGAGCCATGCTCTAGGGCCCGGCAGATCAAATCAAATGAGCAAGATGACGAAGTCCCAATTCACACTGTTACAATTTTAACAAATTCCATATGCATGGATCCAGGTCAGAGACCAAGCCTTGGTCCTAGAGGTGAGGGGCAACAGTGCTAAGAACTGCAGTGCCATTATGTATCCGTTATGTATCCGTTATGTATCTGTTATGTATCAGTTATGTATCCTTTATGTATCCGTTATGTATCCGTTATGTATCCTTTATGTATCCGTTATGTATCCGTTATGTATCCTTTATGTATCCGTTATGTATCCTTTATGTATCCGTTATGTATACCAGTGTGTGTCATTTATCTTACCAAGATGCCATTGGATCCCTTGAGTTTTTGGTAGTGCTCACAGAAAGCCTTGGCACACTTGCATAATTCAGTAAAAATGTTCCAAATTTTTTGGTTTCATAACAAAACTTCATCGACAATCAATGTGTAACATATCTGCATATATCTTCCACACAGACATTTTCTTTTCATTTAAGTGTCTTTTTTTGACTCATTCAGTTCTGTTCTTGTCATTTTGCTATTAATCGCAATTACATTCATCAGCTCCCGAAAGGATTTGAAACAAAAAGCTTTGGTGCTTGATGCTATTGCAGACGTGCCACTGATTAAAAACACACAATGAGCTTGCTTGGCAATGAACTTCTTAAATCAGAACAACACTATAAGATATAAGAACTATAATTTAAATTCCAATTAATTACTACTTGAAATTAACATTATACTTAAAACTACTGGTTCTTTCTAATATATATATATATATATATATATATATATATATATATAAACATGTGAACAAAGTAATGATTTTTGTTATAAAACCAACAGAATTGCAATATTTTTACTGAATGAAACAATTAGTGCACCAATCCTTTATGTGAGTACTGCGTCTCCGGACTATGAGTCATTTTACCATCAGACTTTGAAGATGTTAATATTCATTTAGCATCGTCTGATTGTTGCAAATAAGCACGTTTTCTTCTTTGTCATTAAGTCTTATAAGCATGCTGGACGTAAAACATCAAGTTCGGAACTCAATTCCACCACGGGGTTGGATACCCAGCAAGCCAATGACGAATGCAATTACCCCAATGGGATCTTCATGACGTATCAGCCATGATCGAATCTGATTGCGTTTCTGCTTTATGAAAAGTATTCCGTTATATAAAAGGGGGAACTGCTGAGAGCCAGCAAAGGAGACCTGACTGGTTGGCAACCATCAGTGAAGGATTCGGCGTTTCGGAGGTACTTCAGAGGAGGGTATCAGACCAAGCTTTCAGAACCTCGGCCAGCACCTGTGGAAGAAGCATCAGCGGTAAAGCACAGGTGAGTGCCGGGGTACTGGCATCTTAATATTTAACGGATTTTACTGGCTGAAAGTTTTTGTGGCGAGTATTTTTGAGAGTGGGAACAAATGAATTATTTTCACGTCCCAGTGATGTAATCTGCAAACTCTTATCGGTCAGCGTGTTGCTTTTTATCTCTTTTGTCCTTCTATAAAGTCGAAATCCTTATAGCTCTGGGCAATCGAATTCAATCCAATAAATGGACGCTCTTTTAGTGTTTCCGAACATTGTAAATAGTTATAAGGACGCTTACTACCATATTACACATCTAGTAAAGTTACACATTGTGTTACATATAGAAATATATTCATGATTGGAATGAATTCAGGTTTGGTGGAATTCTGCAATGAATGTAACTGAACATTTAAGGGCCGGTTTCCTGAACAAGGATTAAGACTAGTCTTGGACTAAATTGCCGTTTCAATGGAGATTCACCATTTTAACTCAAAGCTAGTCTAGGCTTAGGCTTAATCCTTGACTGGGAAACTGGCCATTAAAACGATATCATGGTGGATTGTTTTGTCTGAAGTGTCAGTGTATAGTTTTGAATTTTTACTTTCTGTCAGGTTTGTTCCAATTGGTGTATCTCGCTCTTGTGTAGATTCAAAGCGATGTTACACAGGAGCGGCTCTCAGTTCCTGCTCTTGATAGCCCTGTGTTGCGTTCTGTACTCTGGGACACTCAGTCTACCATATACATCAATGAGGTAAGCGCTGTAAAACGCCGAAATCAAGAACGACCTATACGTGTATATATTACAGGCATGCTAAACAGACAGTTAAACAATTGTTTGTGTGATTGGGAAGTACGTATACGCTACTTTATCATAACATAATCGGAATGTATTTGTTTTTCTCAATGACTTGCTCAGAAATCTGCGTATAGATAAAGCTTTAAAACCATTATCACCGATATATAGTTTCAGTCACTGTCGTAATGATCACCCTAAGTTAACATGTAACGCCTTTAATGCAGAACTATAAGATTAATAATTTTAAAACCTCTGTTTGCGTTTCCAATTTACAAGCAGATGCTGTTCACGTGGATACATTTTGTAGTTCATATTATATTATAGACTGTATGGATAAACATCTAACAGGCAGCTTTTTCGCTAAGGAAAATTAAAATATGACAGTTACTGTCAATCCACAGGTTGGCTAATCTTGACGGGGATAACGAGAACTGGACCAAGACCCCGTCCATACACGACTCCCTCCCAGAAAACTACAAACTCGAGTACGATTTGTCAAATCAAATGCAAAGGTACGAATTGTGTTCTTTAACATGTCAAGAACATATTCAATAAAGAACTTAAATTTTAATTTTCGCTAAAGATTGTATGCATGGAAAAATGAGATTCTCAACTGTGTTTTGTACATCCATTTTTATGAAAGGGCATTTGTGAGCGCATATAAGGTAATGCAGTAAGGCACATGTTGAATTTATTCTGATAGCGCATTTCTGCGTCGTTTTCCTTCCGTCTCGCCCCGTGCCGCACGGCAGACCCACGAGGCACGCAGACGGTCTCTTCACCAGCGGGTACAGTAAGCTGCTGGGGCAGCTCTCCGCCAGGCGCTACCTGGAGTCCTTGATCGGAAAACGAGTCAGGTACTGGTTCGCTTTGCTTCATTTACCATTCATCTTCAAATAATTCACGGTCATTCCTTTTATAAATGTTTTTTAACCGTAAGTTACAATCCCTAAATACTTATTAAGGTGTCATATACATGGTGCCTATGTGTAATTTGATAAAATAATGCAGTAAATGTGAGGATGATCCAGCGCCCCCTTAAAACATTTCAATCTGAGTGTGCAGGTATCCATTTGAAAAAAGCTATGCTGGGAACAAGTTTTGATGCCGCGGCTAAGATTTCTAAAAATAAATAAATAAATAAATCTTGCTTCATCTATACACAAATACCGATCAGGACAACTGTTATTCGCATCATCGTCTTTTTGCGTCATACAATATCGCTAGAAAAGGTTTCCCAAAGTACAGGGAAATTTACACTGGCAGACAAGAGAGAGAAAGGAGGAAAGAGACTCACATGTACAATGCAATAAAATAAATATGCTGTCTGGTGTGTGAGCTCTCAGGTGGCGTTTGTGTTATAGCCCGGTCGCTTGGGCATGAAAGAGAATCATTGCGCAGCAGGGCCGACAATGTAACACCAATTCGACGCATTGGTTCATGTATATGTCACATGTAGTATATTTTAGCTTTTTGTCTGTTTGTAGGAAAGGGAGGTAAATTAATTTAATTGCTCAGGGCCCCAGGAACGGGGGGGATACCGCCAGTATTTAATTTGGATTCATTCACCCACCCCCTCCCAATTTGTGTTCTGCCTATATCAAACCCTCTCGCACGCCGTTATATTTGTTAATTTTCTTTGTCAATTCAATGGAAGCGATGAGATCGCGGAGGACCAGCTGCCTGTGAAGCGACACTCCGATGCCATTTTCACTGACAACTACAGTCGGTTCCGCAAGCAGATGGCCGTGAAGAAATACCTGAACTCCGTCCTGACGGGGAAAAGGAGGTACGTGCAGGTCCCGTAAAGCCGAATGTTCAGCTAATTTTGCTAAGAGAACAAAAACAGGTCGCACTTTAAGTAATATTATTTTTTATAAAACTGAACATTCAATTTAATTTAATAAAATAACATTAAGCAAAGTGAGACCTCTTGTCTTGATCCCTCGTTGCGTTCAGCACTCTGAAACTTTATTATATTTAAAGGAGTGAAGTCAGTTTTTTTTCTGAGTCAATTTTGCTGAAAACGGGAAAAAGTAGTCGATGACCGAATGCTTGGATGACCTGAGCGACATTTTTGTTTCAAAGATATTTATAATCATTGAGATGTGGGTGTTCAGGGTTTGGAGAAAGCCCGATTTTGCTTGTTCTCACCAGAACTGTGTCATAAGAGGCCTCAAAATGAGATAGCACCACGTTATTGAAAAGCAGGAGTATTTAACCTCAGGGTTACCGTATGCGTAATTGTGTTTTTCATGTAGAATGACATTTTTATATTGTTTTTTGTTGCTCTGTGCTTCTGACAGCCAAGAGGACCCTCCAGCTACACACGATGAGTCCACCAGAAGTGAGCTCTCCACTCCAGAGAGCTTGGATGACATCAGCGTAGATGAGCTACTCAGCCATCTCCCATTGGTAGGGACCCAGGAAGATGCCGTCGGCAGTGACTAGTCAGGGTTCAGGGGGTTCGTAGATGGGCCGCCCTAATTGGTTCAGAATGCAGGGGCCGGGAAACCCTGAGCCGATGATACACAGGTGGAAAGCTGATGAAGGGTTATGGGTGTTTGTGTGGTGCGGATGGTTGCGGAGCTTGTTCCTTGTGTACCTGAGCCCACCGCGGAGTCACCCCCTGTGGACTCACAGGAGAACATTGTTAGGTTTCCTGAGCTGGGGATTTAGGTCTTTAGTTTAATCCACCACCTCTGTTACTCAGGACAGGGGAGAAAGTTATTCCTAAGGCTGGTCAGACTGGCACCTGTGTTGGCGAGGAGGTTGGAAAAGCTTGTTTGATACACGAAATGTTTGACTACCAAATGACTATCCAGACAAATGAGAACAAAATACATCAATCTTACCACCTTAATATATAACCTAAACATTCCTATCTCACATTTTTTTGTTCACAGACACTCTGAGGAATACTGGCCCTTGGGAGAGACAGCCGTGGTCATTCATCATCAGTGATTTTAATAGCATTACGAGGACATCAGTAATCAAAATCCCAATGGAAATATATCACAGTAAAAAAGAAAAAAAGAAATTATATATAGAGTAAATGTTTACATTGTACAGACAATACTTTAGCTAGAGTTGTTGACCTGATGCTGTACATAATGCGCATTGGCCTTGGAAAAAAATGAATTGCTTGGAATAGTCTTCTGTAAATGGTAGATCAATAAATGCATTTAAACAAGCGCTGTACTGGGCATAATCCAATTGTACTGTATCACAGAGTCACAGTAGGTACTGCAGCATTCCAGTATGTATTCATATTAAACTATAATAATCCATAAATGTAATAATCCAGCACTTTGTGATGCAAGGTTGGCCTAAGATATAAAAGATGTCCATTTATTTTTAAAGTTGCCTTCATTTTGTATGAGAAACACTATTTTATTTCTGCTGATAGATTATAGTAAATATGGGGGATTAAAATAGAAAAGCCACAAACACAGACCAATCCAATACTGGATCAATCAGCGCCTGCAATTTGTATTTGCAGTCAGGACTGGGGCAGAGCTCGGAAAGTGAGAGCTGGAATGGAATAATCCTGTCCCATTAAGGTCTGTCTCAAGGGGGAAGGAAGACCAGGCGGGCCATTGACCCGAAACAGCAGATTAAGAGAAACAAATAGCCCTGTCCTTCAGAACAGCTAGTAAAGGCAAGACTTAGCATGTTATGTGTGATTCTTTCCTAAATAACACAGAAATCACTGTTTGATTCACAGGCCTAATGTCAAAAACGACAAATCCAGCATGTTGCCTTTCTGCCTAAGAACTCAAGTGAAACGTTGCACAATTATCCATAACCTAAAGATTTCCTTTTATTATTAATAAAATGTCATATTAAAGATGAGAAAATTCCTTTTTCATTTCTACTCTGAGAAATGTTTTTCAGAGCACTGCGACAAAATCTTTTACTCCACAATTGAATGTAACTTCCGATATGTGCAGCAAATAAATGATTATTTATTAGTGCAAAGAGACCCTTTGTGTGTTACATTTATTTGCGAAGACAGCAATTACCTGGCCTTCCCTTATCCTCCATTTTTGGTCGTCACAATGCCCAGATCTGTGAAGTGATAAGCAAAGAAATTTCAGCGTTACTTTCATTTAACTCATTTATCTAACACTTTTTTCCCAAAGTGACTTACACTAGAGGAAGGGTTTACTTTTTTAAATGCCTGCTTTCTGAGATTTGAAATCACAGCCTTTGCATTTTCAGCACCGTGCCTGACCTTGCTAAGCTGCAGGAGCAGGGACGTACTGTAATTGTGTGACCTGGTAGAAGATTTACCAGGCATCCTATAAGGCTGTAGCCCACCAGCAAATGGGAGCTGAAGAGTGAAATGACATCATAGCAAGAAGACAATTCTGCATTGACGGCTTTTGCCATAGTTATAGCTCTGGCATCCCCGATACTGCCAACGCGATAAGGCCTCAGGGTGATGATGACTGACATAGTAGGTGTTCCTTCGCCATGTGGGGGTTCCCGCTCAGAGGAAGTCCTGTCCCCCAGACAGCCATTATGGGAGGACAGGAACACGACCAAGACAATCTGTGATGCTTTTCACAATCCGCTTTTATGCTTCCAAAATACAGAAAACTCAGAAAGTGATTCTTATTTATGGTTATGCTGATGTCACCAACAGCACAGCTTTACCAGGTCAACCAAAGGTTCCAGAAGGTTCCAAATACAAGATAAATCCAGACATCGCAATCTCAGGATAAGGTTTTTCATTTTCCAGAGGTTCATGTTTATACACATTTATTCATAGCACAATAGAAAGGTACAGTCTATTTTCTGACAATTATACAACAAACACCACATTCTCCAATCACAGCACAGCAGAAACAGGCAAGTTATGAGTCAACGTGTTGACAAGACCTTCAATCCAAGTGGCATATTAGTCACAAATGTCAACAGCAACATCGTTTAGAGCCAGTTCAAATGACCCATGTGACACCCACTAGGGGTCTCTCCAAAATTAGTCACTGTCTTCTCCCATCAACGCTAATTTCTTTGTTCACCGTCTATTTGTTTTCGGGAGATATTTGGGCACCATCTTCTGAAGGTCAGCTTCTAAATGATTGCCTTTTCCCACATTTTATAGTCTCCATCTATGATACAGAGTCTACAGTCATGTAAAGCAAACCAGTCTGTGTTTACACATCAACTTCTCACAAGCTGCCTTCTTTCTCGATATGAAGAATCCTCATTGTCTGCCACGAGCCAAGAGACAGGAAAGGCTTGTGACCACAGGGGACAGGGCGCAGAGAAAAGATCCTTTAGTGACACTTACATCTTTATTCGTCACATCTGATTCTCTTCTCTCAGACGCCAGAGGAAAAGCAAAATGGAGGGGGAGGAAACCTAAAAAAAACAAATACAAGGAGAGACGGTTTGTTTGGGCTGGATGCAGGAAGCCATTTCTCTGACACCTGAAAGGGTCAAGAAAGGAGGATTTACACTGTCTGAAGAGCAAGATAAAAGAGCTGTATTCACACACTGCCAGAAGCATCTCACTGTCAATTCTAACAGCATTTTAAACTCTGTTTCTGTAAGATATCAACACACAAAATGGCACTTTTATGCAAACTAGAGTTACACTTCCTAGCAAACCAGGAAGGGACAGACTTAGGGGTGAGAGATGCACCGGGAAAGATGCCACCCTCAGCGCCACATTATTTTTCCTGCAATTCTGCTCTACACCGACAATGTCCCCCCCTCCACCCCCCAGCCATTATCTGTGGCCATTATCAGCCCAGACAGTTTTGGATGCTGTCAATTACCCAGGGTGCAAAAATGCTGGGCACATTTGGGGGCTGTTCCCTTACTGTTTGCGAGGACCTGTTGGATATTTTATACATCCTAACCCATTTGCTTCAAGCTCTGAGTCAGTGATATTTATTAACTTGTAATTTTTAATACATTGGAACGATTAATAGCTAAGTAAATATATGCTAAAGAAACAGACTGCCCCCCCTCAAAAAAAGGGCAGAGAAAGGTTACTCAGAAAAGTCTGACTTATTAAGTCCTATTATTGGTTATCTTAATTGCCTGCCATTCCCCCCCATATAAAAACAGAGGGCACCATGTCTCCGTGGCTTTTTAGAGAGACTCCCCCCCGCTCACACACCCCCTGCGCTCTCTCTGTGTCATAATTGTGTGCCACCACTCAAAGCACGCACAGAGAAATGGAGCGGGTGGGGGGGCCGGACACGCACCTGGATGGCATGGATTTCCTGATTGGGTGTGAAACACTCAGTCCCATACTCATTCCAGTGTGGCTCATGGCTTTGGATAAAAGGGTAGCCTTGTACATATCCTTTGGGATATTGGAAGTATTCAGTGTGTGGGGCACATACTTATTCAGTCCGAAGAATCAACACATCAACCCAAGATCCATGACTCCAGACAAACAGAAAACAGGTGTATAGCCAAAAAGCACCTGTGCTTAAGAGGTTCTGCATCAAAGATTCTTTAGCGTTACCCCTGTGCCTTTGGTATGCAGGAGTGGTGGAGGATTCACGGATTCGCATCGGTGCACCAGCATGAAAGTTCACGATGCAATCACCCCGATGAAAAACATGCAATTCAGGCTGAACTCGGAATGCATGTTTATAACATTTTTGCATCGATAAAATCCGATGTATGACTATATAATGCTTACTGAATTGCTGTACTAGAGACACAAATATGTAAAGTAAAAATGTACTTTTTAGTTAATTTATGATTCTCTGTCTGCTTAAAAGAATTGCTGGAAATATGCTAGAATCCCCGGACTCTCCAAATGAGCGCCCCCCCCCCTTACTCCCCACATAAGTTGCCCCTCCATCTCAGCGCCGTTAATTAATACTTTTTCATTTGCAAATGAATCAGTCACTCAATTGAAGTCATCCCCCAGCCAGAAGTAACATCTTCAAGTCGGCTTCTGTAGAGTTTATCTATCAATGTGTTCTAAGGAATTAGGTAATACTGTACGTACCTTGATGTACCTCAGTTAGAAATACAGGAGAACCCCGGATCCGCTGATTCGGTAGGCCTAAGTGCGGTTTCAGTTATCCATGCTTTACTGCGGCCCTAAAATAAGTAGCCTACATTAGACACATCTGTGTCTGTAACAATTTGTGTACATTTATTACTGGGCTGTAAAAGGTAGTGCTAAAAGACAAATTATTAATATGTCATATTACTCCTAAAATAAGCCCAATACGCATTACAAATGTCACAAAAGAACTAAATAATGATACTTGAAGTGTATTTAACATGTTATACAATATGTGTGGTTCAAGTACCCGACTTTATAAAAAAATAAATAAATAAAGCCACGTGTGTGGTCTCCCGCAGGCCTGGGCTATATTACATTGTGAGGACGTAATTGAAAACAAAAGGTGTTAATTGCGCTACAGGGGGCGGGCGTTTGGAGACGAGTATCGAGAAGAACCAAATTAATAAAATTAAACTACCTGTACCATACTGAATTGCATAGCACCATATTCTTTTGCATGGCATCGTATCGAATCGCACTGCGTGGTAAAAGAGGTGAATAATATCGTATCGCATTAACAGTTGCTTTATATTATCTTTTATGTATCGGATCGTTGGCTATGTGTATCGCATCGGCCTCAGTGATGGAGATGCACATCCCTAGTAGGCACTCTCCACAACAGCACATAGATAACACCAGCCTGAAATGAGGACCCATGCTTAGTGTTTTTCAGGGACTGGGTGGGCGGTACTAATCTATTGGCACGCGTCCTGCCCCGAGGACGCGCACGCCGGCTCTGTCATTTTCGCTGCGCGCTGACAGCCTGCTGAGGACGTGACCTTTGGCTTTCCGACATACGGCTGGAAGGGGAATGCGAGGGGGGAGACGCAACCAGTCATTTGTCATCAGCTTTGCTCCAGTGGTGCCCTGTGCCATTTTCCGGCAGCTTTGCGTGCGCGTACACGATAATGTGCGTCTGCATCCAACTTTTATTATGCGCACATTACGACGCACGTTAAATTACCACTTTTTGTTCTTATTTTGCACATTCGCTTAAATATACGTATGTAAAGTGAAAAACTTAAATTGATTACATATAAAATGCACTACATCGTGTTTAAAAATTATAAATTAATGTCTTCTTATATAATTTAAAAATTATATAAGAAGACATTCTTCGAAAATGTCAGTTACAATCCTTCTTCCAAATCATTCTTCCAAATGAGGCTACTCCTATAGAGTTGTAGGGCATGTGCATTTAATTATAATCGAATTGTGATCATACGACGAAATGCAGATTCTCAGAATGATTTAGGGGGGAAAACGTAAGACAGAATGTCTGAGACCTTAATTGTCGCATCGGTAGCCGCTGCGGATTACGTGCTGCAGAAAACGACCGCAGTTAAACAGTGTTATGCGCAAACTGCATGGAGCTCATCGGTTTTCCACTAAAGGTTAATTAGAGAAAATTGCCTGTAACAGAGAAATTAATTTCCCTTTGTCAAAACAGCATGACTCACAGTAGCATAGGACTTTGTTGTATTAGGTCCTTCAGATCCCGCTGTTGGTTTATTCCAGAAGATGAGTCTAACACCTGCATGTTTGACAACAATTCTTAATGACTTTTTCCATTATGAGGCTTAATTTGGACTCGTGTCCCATTGATGATGTAATCTAATAAATCACGTAAAACGCAATAACCCCGTGTTTCGCAGGAGCATATAATTTTATTTTGGAGCTCATCTGGCTTGGAAAGGCCAATACTAAGATTAATTATTCGGCAAGCAGTAAGCACTTAACATTTTCTGCCATTTTTTTTTTTACTGATATGGGGTCATGCGCGTGCCTAGTAAGGAAGATCCGCGTTAAGGAAATGGCTGTTTTCAGTGACTATACTGGTCACAGGTGTTAATGCACATTATTATTATTATTGAATTATTTCAGAACGTTCTGTCATTTGTGTGGCGATGCATTTTACTGACAGATAAAGTTATGAAATTCCATACTCTTATATCCCGCCTCATTTGTTCTGTGAAATGTGTCACGCTAAAGACATCATGAGACATGGGAAGACGATGGGAAGTGTGCTTATATGTAAAAGTGCGGTAAGAAATGAGCTCCGCCAGCACAGCACCCGCAGGTGTTTGGTGCCTCTGTCCAGAAGGTGGCAGCATAGCACTCCGAGCAACTTTGGCCTAGCATTGACGTTCATGGAAGAGCTGACCTATTGTAGGGTGAGGGTTCTTAGTCTAAAAACTAAGAAAAAGTAATGCTTAAGATCAATTGATACCTGCTATTTGCAGACGAAATTAAAAAGTGGGATAGCATCTATCTATACCTGACATTACAGTGGACTTGTTGAATTAATGGATAAACGCAGTCAATGATAATAGTGTCGCATCACTGCCAAATACGCATCTAATCGTAGACTATGGTTAAATACTGTTAGCTTGGTTCTGACTTATAAACAGAAGGGTAAGTAACAATATCACGGTGATCTTGGTTTGTAAACTGATAGGCAAAAAGAAACGACACTAATGCGTTTGAGCCAGCTAACAATCCGTGAATACAAATACCTCGAAAGCCGTTAATGCTCTGATTTACGTCACATTCTCAGGTGCTGCCGCGTGGGGGCACTTACTGAGATTATGTTTATATGGGATTTCACTGTCATTATTCCTACCGTGTCCATCAAAATATCAGAGGCAAAAAAACAGGACAACAAACTGGCTTAATTGAAAATGAGAGAGGCGTACAGTTTTTGCATTAACCTGGTGTATGCCCCGCATCTGCTTCCAGAGCCACGAGGAGAGACAGAGTCCGGATCAAATCCTAAAAAGTTCTGATCGAATTTTTCCCATAAGAAATAATGGAAAACCAATTAATTGGTTCCCGGCCCCCCAAAATTAAACCTAAATATGTTATTATTATTATTATTATTATTAGCATTTAAATAAAAAATGAATAGGATAAAACAAGTAGAGCATTTTTTTCTTAATGGCTTCCAAAACGATAAAAATCTTATCCCAACATTACACCTGTCCGCTCCTTCCGTGTGCCACGCCCCCTCGTTAACCTCGTGTGGGATCCCCATGTGATCAGCTGTTTCTGGTTGT
>JAODJU010000062.1:2699751-2712405 GCA_026776725.1 Gnathonemus echidnorhynchus | reverse complement strand
GCAGTTCTGAAGGCGAAAGGGGGTCAAACACCGTATTAGTATGGTGTTCCTAATAATCCTTTAGGTGAGTGTACATTCATAATGTGAAAGTCATGTATTCCATCAGGCATCAACTGATGTGCCTCAATGCTCAGCCCGCCCACCCCCCTTTCTCTTTTCTCTTTTCCCTTTTCCCCTCCTCTGTAGGTCCATGCACTGCACAGGTGGATTCCAACCTTTCTTGACTTTTCCTTCAACAGAAATCACATTCTCAAATTTCTGCTTTTCTCAATGATGAGGAATCTCTCTCAGGTCAAACCTTTCAAAGACCAAGCTTCTTGCCTTCCCTACCACTCTTCAGGCAGGACCATCAGCATGGTCTCTTCAGCCAGGACCATCAGCATGGTCTCTTCAGCCAGGACCATCAGCATGGTCTCTGTTATGGCTTGCTAGGAACTTAGGGGTAATGAGAGATGACCAAGTTATTCTTTGGTGACCTTGTTGCAGTCATGTTCCGATCTTGCAGATTAACTCTGCATAACATCAGTAGAATACACAGATGAACGTATTATCCAGAAACTTCTGAGCGGTTCTGTCCTCATGTTTTCACTTGGCACTAGTGCATGTTCTGCTGTATTTTACATTTACACTTAATTCTCTGATATTAGGTGTTCTGCGTACTTATTCCTATAATTCCTATAATTATCGTGCATTTGTTGCTGGTCACTCACTGGAAACGCAGCCTAGCACAGTAGTTCTCAATCCTGTTCCTAGTCCCCCCCCCCCACGCCAGAATGTTTTCATTCCAACCCACACTGCTTTCAACCTGCCAAATTCATTATTTGCTTTTTAAGGACCTTCTGAGCCTGACTAAGGTTGGGTTGGAATGAAAACATTCTGGCAGGGGGTCCTCCAGGGGGGGTCCTCCAGGGGGTCCTCCAGGGAGGGCCTCCAGGAGCAGGACTGAGAGCCACTGGCAGCACTTGTACGTAAGCTGCATGCTTGTGATGTATTTACTGCCTCACTTGTATGTTGCTTTGGACAAAAGGGTCTGCTGGATAAAAACAAAGGCAGGCCCAGAGAAATCAGCCCTCCAAAAGTGGAAGGGAGCAGACTAAGCCTTAGAGCATTTGCACATTTGCCTCGAGAAGAACACGCTATGTTCATAGATAGAGAAGAACACACTTATGCCGTTTATTTACACAATCTTAATACCTTTAAACTTCATCCGAGGTTTTCAAATTCTACTTCAAATAGCATGGTCAAGTTGAGGAGAGCATGTATAGTCACATCTATAACAAACAAGCTAAATGCTATGCTGTAGTTTCATCCAGTCACTGTGGGGTTATGGTTATGCTCTGATGGGTGACTGCAACCCAAAACGCCATAATAATCATTTTTATTTCCTTTTGACACAAAACTAGTGACAACAGAAAAAATCTGACTTAGACCCATTAAACACTGCTTTGATGCCTAATTCAAGCTGAATATCTTCCGATATGGGAGATATGGCAAGTAAATTGCATGTGAACATGTAGCTGTAATTTTAGTGATTTTAACTTTTCTACAATTGAGTTTCTAATACCAAAAAGGGCCCTGATACTGTGTACAAACTATTGTTCAATTTCCCTTATATTACGTGCCAATGATGCTAAAGATTTTACAATGAAGATTTGGGCTGTGAATCGAAAAAGAATCACCGGACATATAGGCTGGATTCAGGAAAGGCTGGGGGACAAGAGGCATCTCTGGCTGATGCACAATGGACAACTGGAAAAACAGTGAATACCAGAAGGAGCGTAGTCTTTGATTGTCTTGACCATGTCAAACTATGATATACTTACTAAATAAATATACACTTACTAAATACTTACTAAATAAATTGCATATCAAAATTCTTGCAAAATGTGAATTTTGTCATGGAACGCTAATTTAATTGGTCAAGCCATTGCTTGTCCTGTGGGCGCCAATGGGTCATTAATGACCTGCATGCCTGTACCTGCATGCATTACATTTAGAAGTTTTGCTTTCTGCTGACGATTGTTTACAGAGACTACAGCTCCTTTTCTCTAACACTCTAATTAGTATGATTGTTCCAAGCTTCAGCCTAGCTGTAGTGTGCAAGAGGAGAGTGCAATGCAGAGGATGCAGTGTCTTGCTGCCTGGGAAGAAGCCCAGGCTTCTCATTGGCTGTTATAGCCTCTGTGTATCCTATCAGAGATGGTGCTACTCCAGCCCCTGCCTTAGAAATCCCTGCCCAGATTGTGACTGGTTGTCAACCAAAGTACCAGGATGTGACACAAACAAACGAAGACCCCAAGAGGAAAGGAAGAGCTCTTCTCTTCTATTTGTCTCACTCTATGCTTGTGACTTTTTGTTTTTTGTTTGTGAAAAATTGGTTTTCCATGTAAGCTCCCTTTTTCTTAACAATTGACTCTGGTTTTTATCTGGTTTCTTTAGTTCAGTCTCCTATTGTAGATGTACACTATTGTCTGCTGTTTTTGTCTTCTTATCGTAAGTCATCAGACAGGAAGAAAGAGAGGTGCGTATTAGTGTTGGGGCTCAGTGCCTGTGGGCTTCATGTATCATTTTGGCCTGGTTTCATCCTGAAACAAGCCCTTCAGAATGTCCAGGCGTGCTGCCCAGCTCATGTAAAACAGATCAGCCTTCGGTGCACTTGAGCATTACGCAGCCATGGCTGTTTGGAGGATTTGCTTTGAATGATTCTGGCACATAACCATGTCGATTCACTTTCTTTTCTTTTTTTTTTTTTTTTTGGGGGGGGGCGGGGATTTCAAGGCTCAAAATACTGTAAATAAAGGGGATCCATCACAGCACATCCATATTCCAGTGTGCCTGGGCTTTTCTAACCTTTTCAGCTGTTTAGCTTAAGCCAGATGGTATCATATACATTTGAAACTCATAATAAGATTTATCAGGTACCTGATAAAGTATATAACTGGTAATATTCTGAGTCTCTGGGGTGAGGGGTACATAGTGTATGCATTGGAAAACATTTCGCAACAAAGGATGACAGACTAACTTCTTATAATCACTGTTGCGTAAAAAAGACAGAGTCAAGTCAAGTGGACGTAGTTGTCATAGCATCCATATACAGGCACACAGTGACACAAAATACCGTTTCCCCAGGACCACGATGCACTGCACAGACAGTGAGTGACAGGGAGGCTTTTCACAGGACTTACACTGCAAAACAGTGCAGAGCGAAACAGTGCAAAACACAGGACACAGTGGAATGTGTATGTATAAATACAGCAGCATTAAAAGGGTGGCATACAGTGTGGCACTGAATGAGTAATAAAGTGACCAGTGCCAGTCGGGTGGGTGCGGGGGTGCCAGTCAGGTAGGGGTGGGGCGAGTATTTCAAGGAAAATTCAAATGCCTTTATAGGACGGGGCATGAATGAGGGGCATTACTCTCTGAGGGGTGTTTGTGTGCTTAAACCGAGTATCTACCAAGTATTCCAGAGAAATCTCCATTGGGATTATAGGGCAGCCAAGCTTTCCCTGCAGTACCACATTCTCCCTGGAAAGGCATGGGTCTAAACGTTTGCATTGGTAGTTGCAGAATGTTAGTTTACATACACTATTACATTGGTTAGCATTAAAGTAAATGATTGTGCCCAGAAAAATGTGGCACGGTTCCTTGAAGCAGAGTTTTCCCTGGAACTGACACCGGTCTGTCAAACGGGTCACATTCACACACACAGAAGCAGGGCAGCCCGGTCAGCCCGGTCCCTCACAGCAATTCCTGGAAAGTGGGAGGTAACCTGAGTATCCAAAACACACTCAGAAAAACACAAAGAGGCGAATTGCATGTTCTGGGGCGATTGGGGCTATTTCCTCTCCCCCGTCGCAAAACGCCTCAAGATTCATCTCTTCCAGAAAGACCTCCATTATCCTAACAGTCCTGCTCTTAAAGTTGTACTTTCTGCTGACTGAATAGTAGGTCCTATTAGCTTCATGCTTTGGAAGTTGTTGGTGGGCATGTCCTTTACTGGAAGCTCAGCCAAGCTGCTCATGTCTAGTTGACGTCTTGACAGCACGTATGTCTGTAATGTGCTTTTTGCCTCACTTGCATGTTGCTTTTTGTACAAAAACATCTGCCAAATAAAATTTATGTAAATGCATTGAACCCCACACCCTTACAAGGTGACTGCCTGAACCACCATCTAGAAGGATCGGTTTGTCATTAATACACTTATCTCAATTTTCTTTCCATTTGTTCCAGGGAACAATATTTTCCCTGATAGCCATGACTATGACACAATGTTGTGCCTACTGGAATGCTGGAGAACAAGAAACAGACCGGCTGAGTGTCCTTGACTGAATGAGCGTTGAAGGAGGTTCACTTTGATATCAAGCTGTGCAAGAGTGGGAAATTTTAGGGAAATACACAAGAGATACCTGATTACATAATAATAACAGAAACTTCATTGATCTTCATGGGGAAGGTCTACACATGGCTCCATCCATATCAGTGCCCAGGGAGCTGGGGGTTAAGGGTCGTGCTCAAGGACCAGCAACCTTCTGATCACAGGCTCAGAGGCTTAGCCCACTGGGCTACACATTCAGTGGGCTAAGCCTCATTGGAACTTTGTTGGAACACTAAGAACTTGGCAGGCGCTTACAGCCAGAGATGGCTGGTGGTTTGATCACATGTGTGCTCAACATGTTTCTACAACATGCTGAAGAAACTATGACACCCATCCATCTTCTAACCACCTGTCTAGGTCAGTGTCGTAGGGACTTTGACATAAGACACAATAATAATCGTGACTGAAACATACTGTGCATAAATGTCTTCTGGGCTGGGAAGGGGGCGGGGATCTATCTGTCTTCAATGTGCAGGAAGAATCCTGGATGATAAGGGGAAAACAGACCAGCTCCACATATGGTGGCGGCAGGAATCATCCCTCAAGCCATGGAGGTGTGAAGTGACCCAGTGTTTCCCAACCCGGCCCTCGGGGACGCCCAGACAGTCCACGTTTTTGCTCCCTCCCAGCTCCCGGGAGCAGAAATGTAGACTGTCTGGCAGGGAGCCGAGAGGGAGCAAAAAAAGTGGACCTTCTTGGGGTTCACGAGGACCGGGTTGGCAAAAATGTAAGTAACCCACTGAGCCGCCATACCATCCAGCTCAAGGGCGTAACTTTGGCTGGAACATTGGGGGGCTTGAGGTCTCCACCCATTACGGGGAAACATGATTATTGGGGGGGTTGTATTAGCTGGTTTTGATTTATTGGGGGGGCTACAACCCCCCTACCCCCCACCCCCCCATAATTTACGCCCATGAGCCTAAATTCTGTACCTACAGAATGTAATTATTTATTTCCTCAAAACATAAAGCCCACTTCTGCACAGGTAAAAATGTGATTATAAAGCATCCGTTTAGATACATCTGATGATGTGTACGCGTTTCTCTAACATTAAACATTAACAATAATATAAACCGCTTGTTAACGGGATAACGTTACTAAAAACTAACAATACGAGTTATTTACCCTCCATTGTTTTGGCGTGGCGGTGTAGTTTCGCATGAAATTACGCGTGAAGTTCAACTTACGAGCTTTTTGCATCTCCCATGTCCATTTAGCGTAAAGGTGCCAGTTCCTGCTGTGCCGTGTGAAAGGGACACAGGGGATTTATCAGGAGCTACAAAAGATGCCGGGTAGCCCAGCGACTTTTAACTGCCACCATTTTCGGTGTGAAAGTGCCTTTTATCCTGAGTTTGAAGCTATTTACTGTATAGTTTTTAAATGAATGTCCTCTGAAACTGGGACTTTTTCATTGACGTAATATACAAACAATGCATTTTCTCCCAAACTGACGACAATTCATCTTGTCAATGTCAATACGTCTGTTACAAAGCGCAATGCCATATGTGATACATCAACTGTTCCGCTTAGCCTATATATATCCCGAGTTTTAATATGTTTTATGGTATGGTTTTCAACACAAAAAAGCAAAACAAATGAAAAGGTATTATTATAAAAACTGGCGGATAATTAGTTAACTTCAGCCTCGACTTAAACATTATTTTACTTTATATATGTCATTTACAACAGATAGTCAGTTGTCACTTTAAGGAACAGAGATCCGATTGTGTGACGAGACTGCAAAGCACAATCCGTCTGAAAAAGGACCAAAGCAGCAGTTGCTTAAACACACAGGGTCTGTGTGACGCTTTCACAGCCCAAAAGGTGCCGCAAATACAGCCGAGCCTGACCCCGGGAAATCAGACCGGCGTGGGGATTCGGGAGTGCGGGCTGCCACTGGGCCGGACTGGGAATAAAAAAAATCTTACAAAAAAGGTGAAGCCAGAATTGCAAATCCGATTTGATCAAGTAGGCCTACGCGAAGGTGTAAGTGGACCATGTCATTCAATTATTTATACATATATATACACATTCAGAAATGACTAAACATATTTGAAAAACAGTTATTAATCGGCAAATCAGAAATGCAAATGTAAAAACAGAATGCATCCGATAATAATTTGCAATGATGTTGTATGCGTTTTTCTTGCAGGTGTTTTTACTGGGTACATTAAACTGGGTACGGAAAAATGAATCTACCGTGAAGGTCAAATGTTTAGAAAAATGTATGGTATTCCATTAAAACTCTTAAACGACGCGCTATTTATGCTAATCAGAGTTTAGCTTTAACAGAATGTAAGTGGGTTAACATAATGCGGATTTATGTCTGAATCCTTTTTAATCAAGTAACATTTACGTGGACTACGTCCTTTTTTCGTACAAAATCGATTACATTTTAACTTTCCACGAAGTTGCAATATCGGTTATTTTGAAATGCAGTTGTCAATACTTTAAAGCTATAGCATGTTATAGCAAATTTGGGTCACACACATTATGTGAAATTATAGAGGCTTTTCAGGGCCGACGATGACACGCTTAGTGGAGATCGCCATAGGCAAGCTCACCTGAGTGACGTCATCTGCTGCCAGTTAATCACACTGTCCCGTAAGTCCCCAATAACTCCTGTCTGCCTGCTCAGTCAGGGCGTCTCAGACATAATTTGCTTGAAGTAAACGGTTTGAGGAGCATCATGGTTTTTGCTGAAATGAGTGGATGGATGATGTGCTCTTTGTGGCAAGAATTACTGCAGAGAGGAGAGAAGTTCCAATTCCCCCGTTTGAAAAATCATACTGATGAATGTAGGCTATTAAGCGATTCTTCGAGATTTTATATTAGGCGGCTCCACATGCAATTATATGGGCTGTTGACGTATTGGAGAAATAATTATTTGAGTGCTCTGGTTTTAAACAGAGACCAGTAAGCGACAGTTGTTGATCACCTAAGTCAGGGGCGTCAAACTCCAGTCCTGGGGGGCCGGAGCCCTGTGTAGCTTAGTTCATTCCCTGTTCCACCACAAATGATTCAGCTTAAGAGCTGTGTGGTAATTAACACAAGGAGTTGAATCAGGTGTGTTAAATGAGGGGAAACCCAAAAATGTGCAGGGCTCCAGCCCCCCAGGACTGGAGTTTGACACCCCTGGCCTAAGTCATTGTCCGTCTACTGTAAATTTAACAATCCGTTAATTCATGCACATTAGAAAAAGGGTTGTGCAACTTTTAAAAATTTTTAGTCTGCCTAATCAGGGTAAAAGGATATTGTTAATTAGTGACGCTGCTCATGAAATTAGGCAAACTGTACCGCATGTTCGCAGAGGTGACGTCATTTGCTTTATTATGGCTATAGATTTTGCAGTAGTGCTGTGCAGTTGTTGAACGTAAACATCTCAGCCTGTTAAATAAACACAAGGAAATGCTCTCAGGAGGCAGACTGCGCTACATGGTTTGCTGAGAGGTGCACTTAAAAGCATGATAAACACTGAAATGCAGACCGTGCCGTTCTCTTACGTTTGGGTCGTATTCAGACAGTTGTACCATTCATCACGTTCGTAAAATATTCGGTGAGTTTACTTTTGCACCAAGCTGGAGCAGGCAGAATATTAGGACTCTGAGGCCACAGAAAGTAGCCTTTAAAAGGAGCTTGGGAAAAGGTTGGTCTGCTCTGAGTCATGCTGTGGATTGACTGTCTGCTGAATTTCAGGGAGCAGGAGTCAGGACAGCCTCACCCACAGAAAGGTAGCTGAAGTGGAGGTGTGTGATTCTACCGTTTACCGCTCTGTGTTTGGGATCCGGCGGTTGCCCGTTTGAGTTGTGAGGCTGGCATATCATATCTCTGTTGGGTCCTTGAGCAAGACCCGTAAATGGGAGAGCTGTTTCCAGGCTGCCATATAAATGGCTGGTCCTGTGCTCTGATCCATGCAATTGCTCTGACCTCTGTAAGCGTGTCTCATAGGAGAGTCAGGCAGGATACATGAAAATGACAGAATTCCTGTGTAAATACATAGGAATTCTGCAATTTCCTGTTATTCAGTACTTTCGCCTCATAAACAGTTACTATTCTGAAACAAACTCAGAGTCAATCCTCTGAGAATGAAAGTAAAAGTCCCTGGACATCTAGTGGTTAGAATTTGGCACTCTCACCACTAGGGGGCCGGGTTTGGCCCCCACTCAGGGATTATCATTTACGTGCTCCAGAGAGCATGCTCCCACCTGGACAAAGCTGCCACCGCAATCAAGATAACGTTCTTTGTGGGGGTGTGTGTGACTCAGCAGGTCAGGAACGCCATGCCTGTGTTCAGATGGTGGCAGGTTCAAATCCCTGAATGGCAGAGTGATAACGTTCTTTGTGGGGGTGTGCGTGACTCAGCAGGTCAGGAACGCCATGCCTGTGTTCAGATGGTGGCAGGTTCAAATCCCTGAATGGCAGAGTTAATAATAATGATTGATACTTTATAAATCCCTGTAGGGAAATTGTCTTTACACCTCCCTTTGCAGAGTAAGATGTCCGCAAACACGGCAATAGCGGCACCTAGGGGTTAAGGGCCCTGCTAAAGGCTGGGTTTGAACCAGCAACCTTCTGATTACAGGTACACAGGCTTAGCCCACTGAGCCACACACTGCCCCACTGATGAATCCATGAACAAGGCCTTTACCCCTCAGCTGCTCCAGAGATTGTCTGACCGGCTTTCCCAAAATCTACGGCGCTTTGGGTGAAAGCATATGCTAAGTAAATAAAAAAAAAACAACAACAACAAAAGATTACATCATTTCTGGCTAAACGAACATCCATTAACAAGCTGTAACTTGAAAGTTAAGTATTTAGCATCTACCATGATGCAGATCCAGGCCTTGTTTTCACTGCTCCCAGGTAGCTGGTTTAATAACTACTGATTCTGATTGGTCAGAGGCTTCACACCTGGCTCACAGGCAAAGGAAAGCTGGAAAACCAGCAGGACTCGGCCCTTGAGGACCCTGATTTGAATAGCCCTGATGTAGCTAAACAAAGGGGTGAATTTTGATTTCTGCAGTGGCTCAGGACTGTGGCCTCATGCTCCAGGCCCCCCCCCCCCACCCACGTATGTGTGATTCCCCCATGTTCTGGCTGGATCCCATCCACAGTCCAACAATCTGCTTTAGCGTGAATAGGCATCTCTGAATTGCCCATGGTGTGAGTGAGTGCCCTATTTTGGCCTGGCATCGTCTGCAGGGCGTCCGCATCTCGCACCCCGTGCCTCCCAGGGTAGGTCCCAGGCTCACCAAATCACTGTACTGGCTAAGTGGCTGTGGAAAATGGAGGTATGGGTTTGTAATACACCTGAAAGCTGAACATCTGACCAGTTCTACTTAAATCACACTGTGATGTGATTGCGATGTCTAACTAAAATCAACATTCATTTTATGATATAAATGGTCATTTTCATCATTTTGATGATGTCTTCTTCTTGTTTACGTTCAGTTAAAGTCTTCGCAGCGCTACACGCCACTGGGATTACCCAGGGCAGGAATGATGCATTCTACCATGCCAAGTGGTCCTGCGGGTTTGCTGACAGCCATCTGGCTCAGGAAATGCTGGATTGGCGTTAGGCTGGTGCCACTCTGCTTTTGTTCATGCCTTGCTGCAGAGAGTAAGCAAGGGAAACAATGTGGTGTCACTTGAACTGAGGTGAACCAATGGCAAGTTCAGCAAGCGGTTCTGTCAGGAAACTAAATACCCGGCCGCCCACCTGACCCCCCACCCTCTGTTTAGGAGAATACTCACCCCCCCTCCCCCACACTGGTAACTTTCACTTATTATTATTTATCTATTCATTCATTTCCACTATATATATTCAACCCCTATATAGTGTTATATTACTATACAGCCCACCCACCCCCCGCCCGTGACTGCCATTGAATATGTCACACCATGGTCCTGGGGGAATGTAATCTCCTGCCTTTGTGTTCTTGTATATGGATGGTATGGCCATAAGGCCCACTGACTGCAAAGCCTTCCTCCATAACATGTGCGTGATATGATGCCGTTTAATACGGGCTCTGAGAAGGGCATGGGCTTAGCAACTCTCTGGATGGTACAGGTTTCTGTTATTACGGAGGGCCGAAGGGTCAAAATATAGATTTGCTATCAGAAATCGCACTGCTGGAAAGCATAAGGAAGAGTTCAGCTACTTGGCAGAGTCAGGTCAGCTGATTATCTCAGTAGATGTGTTGTACATCTTGTACTCAGCTACCATAAACACGGAGTTATGGTTAGATAATAGGCTAATGTACACAGAAGAGATATCTTCTACCATTAATCATCGGAATAATTCCCACGGCTTGTCTTGGTGAGACTTGAGTAACATAAACCCTGATGTCTGTGGTAACAAAGG
The DNA here is from genome assembly GCA_026776725.1 of Gnathonemus echidnorhynchus. Lineage (NCBI taxonomy): Eukaryota > Metazoa > Chordata > Actinopteri > Osteoglossiformes > Mormyridae > Gnathonemus > Gnathonemus echidnorhynchus. The sequence goes on along the minus strand of JAODJU010000062.1, from coordinate 2,701,666 downwards.
CATGTGGATCATTTATCTGTGTGCAGTGACTGGTAACGAACAGAAAGACAGAGGAAGTGCACCTGCAGGATTTTATCTTTTATTTACTAATAAATTACATTCTCGCCTACCAATCTGAAGCTGACTGTCTAATGCAGTCGTCTCCTTTATTTCCATAGTTGTGTCTTTAGCTTTGGCGCTGCTAACTTTGAATATTGCTAAAGTTTAAATGACACCCGGCAACATTTTTAATCTGTGTTAACCAACATGTTGTACATCTCTACATATTTTTTGCTCCATTGTCATAAAGACAATATGTAATACTAAATAATAATGAGAGAAATATATTCCTCAGTGAATCGTGAGCAAAAATTGTGATCTGGAATCTGAGTGAAATAAATTTGTGATTCGTATTTCACGCAGATTCGTGTAGTCGTATTCCTGTGTCTATGTTTGCCGCAGACATAATGAGGCAATAAAAAAATGTAATGTTAGACAAATAATAGGTGTAAATGCCATGGGGATGTTCGGCGTGTTGAGATGCAGGGGCTCAGGCATGTTGAAACTTAAAATGACTTTTGATGTACAAACGCTTGCGAAAAGGCTGCAGGCCAAAACAGGAAACCTGCCTTGTAAGACCATTCGGCTTATTCTTCCCCTTCCCTTCACAATATACCCTGATAGGCGTAACATTAAAACCATCTGCCTGATATTGTTGCTTCCAAAACTGCCCCTCCCTCAGACTTACACCCCCTGCTGTACAATCTGCACTGAGCATAGTGAATGCACACCAGGCTGCTGGTCCTGATGGCACAGCTCATTCCTGGGCGTGTGCTCAAAGCCTGCGCTGGGAAACCGCCTGAGGTCTTCGCTAACATCTTCAACTTGTCACTGGCTCAGGCTGTCGTCTCTACATGCCTCCACAAGTCCATTGCATTCACCCCTATCATCACCAAGTTTTTTTGAGAGACTGCTTCTGGTCCACTTCCAATCAAGACTGGCTCCCACACTAGATCCCACCCAGTTTGCCTATCGGCCCAATAGGTCAACAGAGGAGGCCACATCCTCAGCTCTTCAGTCTGCCCTCACCCCCCAGTGGCCTGTACTACGAAGCGGGGTTACTGGCTTATCGGGGTAACTTGTCGGATTTAAGGTACCACAGTTTCACTTACATTTTGCCCAGACTACCTGAAATCCGACAAGTTACCCCGGTAAGCCAGTAACCCCGCCTCGTAGTACAGGCCCCTGGACAACAACAACTCCTACATTAGGATGATATTTGTTGATTTTAGCTGCACATTTCACAGCCCGGACCTTAACCCCATCGAACACAATGCTTTTCTGAATGAATGGGCAAAATTCCCACAGACAGACTCCAAACTCCTGTGGACAGTCTTCACAGCAGAGTGGCAGCTGTTATAGCTGCAAAGGGGGGACCAGCTCTATACTGATGCCTGTGGATTTAGAGTGTGATGTCATAAAAGTTACCGTGGGTGTATTGGGCAGGTGTCCCAGTGCTTTTGTCCATGTAGTGTATAATGACACCATTTGCGTGGCATTATAATGAATGTTATTCAATACACCGGTCAGTGCTTTTAATATGGATGATTGGTGTATTTTCAAAGTCTGCTGCTCAGTTTAAAGAAATTAGCAGTAATAAACTAAACACAATGTTTGTTCAAGCAGTCTGATGTGATCCGTGCATTCGGGAAATTAGCATGAGAAGTCCAGGTGCCTATCTTTTATCGATTTATCAACCACCGTGGCATGCTTGAGGTAACCGTTAAATCTGTTAACACTCATTTCATCACAGGTGTTCGTTACTTTTTGGATTGATCCCAAAAGTTCCAAGTATTGTAGATTGTAGATTGTAGATCCTTTATTTGTCACATGTAGTTATAGCTGCTACAACATACAGTGAAATGCTTTTTCTGGC
>JAODJU010000062.1:2677534-2689650 GCA_026776725.1 Gnathonemus echidnorhynchus | reverse complement strand
CACTGAAATACCGGAACAAACCATATATGGAAACACACAGTAGAACGCAGGGATAAAAAGAATTGTAAGAAGATTCTTAGGGGGGAACTCCTGAGGTATCTCCCTGGGCCCGTGCTGTAAGATATCACAATAAACTGAAGGCTGAAAAGACTTCACGTCCTACATCGCGAAATTTTCACAATACGGCGTTCTAATGTGATGGAACCGGAAATGGTGCTGGAGGGTGGCGCTGGATTGACAGCACAGCTGGTGTCCAGAGAAGGAATCGAGCTGGTTGTGCATTGCATTATGGGATAGTAGCAAATGTACCGATTCCACAAGAACCTCAGACAAGTCCCACATACCACACTGTCAGAAAAAGAGGTGTTTGTTTGTATCTTGGGGAACAAACCTAACCAGGGCTGTCCCTTTTCCTGAGAGTGCAAAAAGCAGAGAGGAAAGGGTTGCGATTAAGAGATACAAAAAAAAGACTAACACAGACCCCGAAGTCATATTTGGTATTCTGCTGTCATCTAAACTGGAAGGCGTTATTCTGGATACCATGCCTGTTACACTGGGTGCCATCACATGGATAACATTCATCAAATTTTCATTATTGCTTTAACACAGGATACAAAGCAAGGGACAGGATTATGAGGGCAAAAGTAGCTGAAAATACGCATCTTTCACTGTTAAATGAGGTGCATCGAAAGTCAGCGGCAGGACATTTGCGCAGCGGACAGAGCGTGAGCCTCGTGTCTGATGTCCCCCATCAGCTCTGTCAATAACTTAGCACACAGTTTTGCAGTAGGGACGCTGAGTTGGGATTTTTCACACAGCTAGCTTCTTTTGGGGTGTAGGGGGGGAATTAATAGCCTAGAGTGAGATTTTCATTTTTTTGCATGTCAGAAAATATTTTTAAGCCTCTGTTTCAGCACCATGTGACACAGCTCTCGCTTGCAGCTGCAGATACCTGAGTGATAACTGACATCCTGACATGTAGCTTATCGAGTTCTAAGAGCGAATGTAAATGAGCCAGTGTGATTTGCTCTCTGCTTGTTTCCCTTCTGCCTTGTTTCCTTCTTTTTTTTTGCTCTTTATTTTGAGAAGAAACGGAAAGGTATTTCCAAGCGTATTGTTGTGTGAAAGTAACCTTTTGTTTGTGGTGCAGACAGCACGTTGCTGCTCATTGCCGCCGACCTTCCCAAGCCTCACGTAGATCTAGAGATCGGTGCCACATTAGGGCCTAAAATCCACATTTTGTCGCACGCCGTACAGAAGGCAAACGTTGCAGTTTCCATTTATCTGTTCAGTTTTCATTCCTGCTTCAGTTTCAGCTTGCGTTCCCATCTGCTGCTTTTGCTCATACTCAGTTTTGATATGGTGTTTCATAGCATTTTGGGACTTTCACACATTTCCAGCTTTTCCTTCTTCCAAAAACACCAATTTTTTGGTTGATCTGAAGAGTGCTTTATCAATTCCCACTGCCCGCTGCAGCAATAACAAGGCGATTTTTCTTTGAGGCTTAAGTAGAGCATGTGGGATCTTTCGTCGTTATGGTCTTGGAGCTGTCAGAGGCTGGGATGTGTTTTCATGCTGGCTTTTTGTCCGTTATGATCTTGCAAAACCCAAAAATTGGTGCTCGTGAATAAATGTATTAATAATACATACGTTATTGATCCCTGTGGGGAAATTGTCTTTACACCACCCACAACTTGGTCCTTGTAGAGTAAGCTGTCCACAAAGGGCAGCCACCTGTAGCAGTACCCAGGGAGCTGGGGGTTAAGGGCCTTGCTCAAGGACCCACAGATGTGCTGAAGTTGGGTTTGAACCAGCAACCTTGTGATTACAGGCACAGCCCACTGAGCCACAGGTAGGTTATTTAAAAGGCACTGATGTCCTGTCCTGGAGTGGTGTTCCATCCAGGGGGCGCCTACCTCAAGTTGCATATTTCCTGGAATAGGGTCCAGGCCTGCTGTGATTCTGCACCAGCTAAGTGGTTATTGATAATGGTTGGATGAACAATACAGGAATGCACAAATTGATCAAATCAGACATGGTATGTGACCTACTGCTCTCTCTACTGGTCAGCATGGAGGCAACATATTGTTCATGAGACTTTTCATGAGGTAATCTATTTCTGGATCTGCTGGGCACCTCGTGCACCAGCTCACATACACAGGGACAGCTTAGTAACCCAACACCAGGAAAAGGTCCTGTGCTGGGGAGGGATTTTGGCTGGTGGGACCAGATGTAGCTGGACTTTGGACATGTCACTTCCACTTCCTGAGCAGAACCACTGAATGCTGCAGAGATACAAAACAAACCTATGAATTAAATCCCAGGAGGTTCTCGTGTCATCTGTGGTGTATAAATGTGACAGCTATCCTTTGTCCTGGGGGCTTCAGGTCATAAACACCTGCGTCCTGTTTGCTTTGTAGCTTTTTGGGGTTGTGTAAACAATGAGTAAAGTTTCATCCGTTTAAATGCATTCGTAACATGATCCTGGAAGTTTAACCACCCAAAGCTGTGTAAATTATGGTTGAGCATTGGGACAGATGGCCCAGTTTGATTTGATTCAATCTGATTCGATTCTGATTCATAAGCTAATGCTTCCATTCAACCTGATTCATTTCGATTCTGATTCATAAGCTAATGCTTCCATTCAACCTGATTCATTTCGATTCTGATTCATAAGCTAATGCTTCCATTCAACCTGATTCATTTCGATTCTGATTCATAAGCTGATGCTTCAATTCAATTTGATTCTGTTTAACAATAAATACCATATAACCATAAAAATATCCATAAAAACATGATTATTGCACACAACTTAGAAGTAAATTATAATCTTCTGGACCAGTCGGAAAACAAAGCCATTGAGGATATATTCACTTTTAGAGTTGTTGCCTGAAAAACGGTCCTGACTGATCAATAATAACGTTTGGCATTCAGGGTTCAAAGTATGTTTAGCTATGATTGGTGCCTAACGCCTTGTAACGCGTGTTTGTCTATTCCCTCTGATGTGGAGATAGTACCCAGCGTATTGTAAAAGCAGAGAGTGGGAAGCCAGCCATCATTACACACTGCATGTTGCAAGACTAACCCTGTTAGAGTGAAAACTTTTCAATACTGCCTGCTGTGAACAGAAATATGGGAACATATTTTTTACCATCTGATGTATTTTGGCCCAAGACCGAGCTTCTCTCCCCTCGGACTTTGGTTGCAGCATAGTGATGCATCTGGAGTTGATCTTTAATGGGAAGCAGATGCCATACAGATGGGTTGTGGTCGTTCTGTTTGGCCGTCTGTTCCAGGCGGAACGTTACTGCTGTTTTGTTTTGTTTTTTTAAATGTCTGTTGCATGGGAATAACAGCACTCTGCCCTGAGCACTGTGTGTTTACCGTAATGGGAATTTCGTAATGCAGCCAACCGTATCTCATATTAAACAATCACTCACCCAAAAAATACACACTAGATTGATTAGGAGAGAGAGTAAGATAAAAGGTAACTAAGATGCCTTATTGGTCAATTTGTGGCCTCAGGTATAACATGCCCTATATGGTTATGGGCTCAGTGGTACTGAATAAGTGCTTTAATAGTCCAAAGACATGGAATGAGGAACAGTCCAGGGCTTTCCCCATTGCAAAGATTAATGTCTGTGTTGACCAATAGCGGTTAACTTGCACAACCATGGAACGATTCATTGGGGTAAATAAACGAATCGTGATTCCCAAAAGGTTCAGGGTATTTTCCAAGCCAAATATGAGCCCTCGCAATCTTAACTTCAGAAAGCGAGGTACAGTATATGTGGAACACTGTACGATAGATAACATACATCCTCCTTTGAGAAAAGATGGGGGCTGCCCCCCCCCCCCCCCCCGCTTCACATTCAGTGCCCCATGTGGAAGGAATAGATTACAAAAGCTGCAGCGGTCTGTCACATGCGTATCAGCGGCGGAAATCTCTGGCTGGTGAAATGCAGCTGATAATTAGCTACCTAAGCATATTTGCACGCCAGATCCAGCAAACATGAGATATTTTGCTCGTATCAGAATCACATATCTCCAGAAACAGTGTGGTCCAGTATTTTTCTTATTGGCGTTACATTTTGAGCAAGAGTGTCTAGACGTATGGTCTCGTAGTTGGATGTGATGCAAAGCCAGCCTGGGTGAGGTGCATATCATGGAGGATTGAGTTTATAATGTGATTCATTTCCACTTGGACCGTGTGCTGTGGTATGATGTGTGTCAGCACCAACAGTGTATGCAGTCAGTCTGACCGCTCGCATTATTGTGGCAACACTTGTATCTGGTTGTAGTGGTCTTCCACTAGTGTAGGGTCCTCCATACGCCCATGCACGTACCTAGCATTGAGGACCTCAAGTCCAATAATCATGATCCTTTACGTTGCACACCTAGGAAGGGGTAATACTTGACCTCGATATTTTTAAAAATTTTGGTTACGACCCAGCATACACCTTTCACAAAAGCTTTCCTTTTTTTATTTGTCATGGCCTGCAGTCTGAGTGTTATGTGTTCAGTTAGACGGAAGATGGGCGCACCTCGGTGGAGTGTGGATATCCCAGAATGCTTTGCAGACAGGGGCTTCTTCAGAAGAGCAGCTGCTGCCTGCCGTGACAGTGGGTGAAATAGAAAAGCAGAACACAGAACCCTCTTCCTGGCTGGTTAGGAGATGTAATGGGTGCTACCACCCTGAGCTTGGGGGTGGGGGGGATAGTTATAATATTTTATATTATAACATTATAACATTCTAATATGTTTCTTGTCTTGGTTTCCGCTTGAAATCAGTTATTATATGGGGTGCTTAAAGAAATATGACTGACCGACATTTAATATGACATAATGTGAAGCAGATTTTTACCAAAATGGGCTCAATGTAGTGATGATGCCACAAATTATAGTTAGCTCAGTGGTTGGTTATAATTCAGTCTTCTGGTGTGCCCTGAATATTATTGGATGAAATAGTCAATTAGTTTCTTATTAAATTGACAAAAAAGGATGGGAGTTTATATATCTGTTCCATTATTTTAAACTGCTCTAGAAAAAAGGGCAAATTTTGCTGAGAATTGTACAGGAACTACTGTTACTAAACGACAGGAAGCGTGTCCAGCCTGAAAGCATGGCGTGCCTGAGACCAGCCCTGCATAAACTGCACCCACCACTTCACACGTCAGTCTTATGAGTGATGCACTCAACCCTCTCCTCCAAATCGGCCTGCTTAAGTGACTCTGTCCCTTTCAGAAACATCAGCCTGACGCTCAGAATATCAAGGACAATGACAGCCATCAACGGTCCCCGAGACAAGTGAGTTCATTTCACTTTTTATATTACTGAAGAAAGCTTTATTTTTGGTTGATTCCTAAAAACTCTTTAAAGGCGCTTTTCAGTTCTGTGCTGCTTTTCCCCCAGGTACTATGCTGTTTGGATTATATTTTTCATCCTTGGCTTGGGAACTCTTCTACCCTGGAACTTCTTCATAACAGCCACTATGGTAATCTTAGGCTGCTCACACACTTCCTCACCTGGGTGTGACGGCCGCTGTATAAACTGCATATACGTCCCTGTTATGCTCATGTGCACCAGCATCCAATCAATACAGATGCCATTAACTGGTCGATATACTATACTGACCTTGAGATGGACATGGAGGACCATAACTGATGAGGAGCCTTGAGAGCCTGGCATGGGGTGGGGATGAGCAGTAATTGATTGGGGATGCAGCCCTCAGTCTGCACCCTTGAGACTAAATGCATCCTCTTTGTCTCTTTAGTACTTCACTTCTCGGCTGAGTTGTTCCGACAATGTCAGCATGACAGTCAATGGGACTATGACTGGGGACCACAATATGCTACAGTCTACGTTCAGCAACGTGATGACACTCTGTGCCATGGTTCCTCTGCTCATCTTCACCTGCCTCAACTCCTTCATTCACCAGATGTGAGTCTCTGAAATGTGCCACAGCATGTTTGCTAATCCCCTCTGAGCAATGCTTAAGTGCTATTTAGTGGATAAAACTGTCTTAAAGGCAAGAGGTTTTTATTAGACGTCTTGTGCCGACTACAGAAGAGATGTATTAAGTCATTTTGCACTCCAAATAAAACTGGGAGCCATGACTAAGCTAAATACCAAACAATGCTCTCTTTAGCTTCTGAGTTATTCTCGGAGCAGTCTCCAGGAAGAATATATTCATAATCATGCTTAAGCACATTTTATTTGATGACCCTTGTCCTCCACAACTTGAAGTGCTCACTGGTGGTTTTCTGGTTCCAGCATTCCGCAGAAGGTGAGGATTCTGGGAGGGTTGATTGGCATTCTCGTCATGTTCCTGGTGACGGCCATAATGGTGAAGGTGGAGATATCCCCTTTGCCCTTCTACGTGATCACCATGATTAAAATTGTCTGCATCAACTGTGAGTGTCCCTCTCCCCCAGCCCAGTGTGCTGCTCGTCTCCCAATGCTTCCTTAAATTAGCCTCGTATTCTGAGAACGCTTCAGCTTCCCATGGTTTCTTTAGCTTCCTGCTACAGTGGAGGTCATTTTGACTTCAAAGAACAAGCAGCTTTGATGTATATGTTGAGTTTTTTCTCGTTCAGAAGTTTTGACAGGGAAGGGACTCTTCTTGCAGTGTCTCCATGACCTAGTCGGCTTTCGGGCCATTTCCGGAATGTGAGAATGTTTCTGCAGCACTGACCCATGTCACCCCAACCCCACGATCTAGTGTTCGGGGCCATGCTGCAGGGAAGCCTGTTTGGCCTGGCAGGGGTGCTGCCGGCGTCCTACACCACGCCCATCATGAGCGGACAGGGCCTGGCCGGGACCTTCGCCGCTTTCTCCATGATCTGCACCCTCCTAAGTATGTATGCAGTGACATCATGTTGTTTAGATGTTTGGATGAAGAATTACCAGTCAAAGAGAACAATGAAATGAGGAGAGCCGCATTCAGCATGGCTATAAACACTCCTTCACGTGTCTTCCAGCTGGCTCAGAGCTTCGGGACAGTGCTTTTGGGTACTTCATCACAGCATGTGTGGTCATTGTTCTGGCCATCGCATCGTACTCTGCACTGGGAAAAATGGTAAGAATGTGTCCCGCTGCGAGACGGTCCCGCTTATGCTTTGAATAAAGTGCGAAATGGTGCCAGGAGAGGATTCTGGGTGTTGATACAGTGAACCAAATATGGTGCTGGTGTTGGGCAGTGAGTGTTCTGGTCGGCTAGTGAACTATGAGAGATACTCCACGGTGTTTGATTTGGCATGGAGGGAAAAAGTCCATCCTGGTCCTTTGTGTTTCGAAATACAAATGCCGGTTCTTTCTGTATCTTCAACTTTTGTATTGAACAGTCTTTCACTGCAGAAGCTTAATTTATCCCCATTCCTTCTCGAAGGAATTTTTCCAGTATCATATGGAGAGTAACAGTAAGCAGTCTGACAGCGACCAAGAGAACAAGATGGATCTTCTGAAGAAAGGTAACTCCTACCTGAGGCAACAAAAGTCCTTTCCTGTGTATTGACAGGACTTCCAGACCATTCCTGAAATTCTTAAGTTGTTCCATAGATTTGTTCTTTTCTGTTACCCAGATCGATTTATTAATTGCTCATTGAGCCTTTGACAAGTTGGAACGTAAAATGTTTGTACTGATTTGAGTGAGGGGGAGTAAGGGGACACCCAGTGCAGGATCAGGAGCCGCTTACATGAAGGCATTGCGTTGGCCATGTGTTTGATCACAGAGGAATCTGCTAAGACAGCACCAGTCTTGAGACTCACAGATGAGGAGGCCAACCAAAAGTCCTCTGTTTACACCATCTTCAGAAAGGTATAGTGGCAGCACCACCATGTGCTCTTCTTGAAGTTACCAAGGCCCGTTATTCATATGTAAGCTCTGTTTGGAAACCTAGAAGATCGATAATGACTTGCATAGCGCAGAAATGTGACTGGTCACCAACTCCTTGGCCTGCAGATCTGGGTGATGGCTCTCTCCGTGTGCTTCGTCTTCACCGTCACCATCGGTGTCTTCCCTGCCGTCACTGTGGATGCCAAGTCCAGTATAGCCCCCGGGGGCCTTTGGGGTGAGTCCTGGTCCATCACCACGCCTTATTGTTATGTATAAGAAAATTCAGGAAGGGGGAGAAGATTGGAATATAAAAATACTGACTTCAGCCTTAACAGATTGTCTTACACATTTCCACAGATACTTACTTCATCCCGGTGTCATGCTTCCTCATCTTTAATCTGATGGACTGGGCAGGGAGAAGTTTCACCGGTGTGTGCATGTGGGTAAGTCCCGTCCTGCCCCGTCATGGTGCAGAGTGGCTTTTGGCTCGTACGCCGTTGCTGTATCTGGAAAAAAAATATATATATATATTTCCCACAATGCACCACATCCACTCCTGACTTTCAAAGGACTTCCTGCATCTTACCACCAAGAAGCATACTTTAGCATCTCAATTACTCTAATACTAATAGACCATATTCATCCTATTTCATAACCACGTGTTAACCACAAGTACCATAACGCCGTAATGGCGATCTTCCTGTCCTTGGAGAAAATATGCTAATTCGACTCAAACTAACAAAGGCTTGGGGGGCAGGCAAGTGTGAGCCTGGTTATAATAACAAGGCAGTAACAGGAACTCTTGTGGTTTCCTGTCTGCACCACATTGACAGGTAGTAGTGTCCCTTGTCTATTACACAAGTTCCAAAACATAAAATCTGTTCTACAAAAACAAAGTTTGGCCTGAATCCACCACAATCCAGCACGTGTGTGTGATTCATCTGAAGCTTCTGCTTCTAGCCCGCCTCTCTCTCCAGCTCCCCGTCCTCCTAAAGGCTCCCATACGTGTAGTAACCAGTAACACGACTCGGATGGAACATTCTCCCCTGTGCCACCCCTTGTTGTCATGGCAACAATTGTACATCTGACCAAACAACGTGCCTCACGTATCTGCTACTGTGATCGTCTCACACACAACTCATGTAGAAAAATACGGCGGTGACACTGTTCGCATTGAAAAGGCTTATTTCATGCATGCAGCAAATTAATTTTATAGCCGACCCCAGCATCTTATAAATTAATTATTGAATTTGGCATGATTTCAGTTGCGCTCTTTTTACGTACCCAGAACCACGGTGCTGCATCGGGAATCATGTGACTGCCACATCACTTTCCCCATTATATTTGTGGGGCGAGCGTTGGCTTTGGACCACGAGCTTGGGGCGTGGGGGGGTCTCACACAGCTCTCAGTTGACAGCCTCGCTTGCGTTCCTCATCTCCCGTTCCACAGCCTGGGAAAAACAGCGTCCTGCTGCCCATCTTGGTGATCGCGCGGCTGGTGTTTGTGCCTCTCTTCATGTTATGCAACGTCCATCCCAGAGCGTATCTGCCCGTCTGGTTCGAGCACGACGCCTGGTACATCATCTTCATGATATTCTTCGCTTTGACCAACGGCTACTTGGCCAGCCTCTGCATGTGCTTTGGGCCCAAGTAAGTAAGGTCACGCCCACCACCCCTTCATCTTCATAAGCATCACTTTTTTGGACTCCTGTAGAACGCGTTTTATTGGATGGGGGGGGGGGTGTCAACCTAAATTGTAAAGACAAAAGTGACCTTCCAAAAGCATAAATGGTCATTTCACTGGATGAGCCACTATGTTTGTGGTGTTCCATGGGTAGTTTCACAGTGTCATGTTCTGGTTTCTCCTCAGGAAAGTGTTGCCCCATGAAGCAGAGACAGCTGGAATCACGATGGCGTTCTTCTTGTCCCTGGGGTTGGCTCTTGGGGCGGCATTCTCCTTTGCCTTCAGAAACGTGATCTAGACTCACCCCAAAACCTCTCGATCTTTGCAGAATCGGATTAATGTCAACAGGGTCATCCTCTGATTGAGGAGAGATGTTACTAAATTTGGACTTTAGTCCAAATGACACTGGACGGTCAAGAAATATGGGACTTTGATATGAACACTGAGGCCTCAGATTTCACAGGTGTCTTTTTTTGTGTCAGCAGAAAACAATATTAACACAATTAATTAACACAATTGAAGGTATATGGTAAGGCACTCAAGATATGTGGTTTTCTCCCTGACAAAAGGGAGACGCTAATCAACCTTTTTACACCCTTAGAAAATTGTAAACTCAGAGGGGCTGCTTTAGCTGACCAAACTCCCCAGCGTTTAATGTTGCTGGGAAAGTGTGATGGTAATGCAGTGCCCATCAGCAAAGACATCTTATGGATGAGGACTTGTGCTCAGGAAACCAGCATTTATTCTGTAAGTGGGCTGACTGGATGAGTTTTTTTTTTTACCTTACAGGCAATTATCTATGTAAGTCAGCAAGCAGATGTTCACTATATTTTACTACTATAACTCATTTTGTTTTTCATCAACTAATCTACACAGCCTTAGATATCATTATTAATCGTATAAAGCACAGAATAAAGAGTTCCAGTACTGCCAAATGTTTGTCTGTAATGTTAAATACTGTTGTTACAATAAATGTTTTTTTTGTTTGTATTTAATCACTTGTTAGACAGTCACATTACAAAATTAAAATATTTTTTAAACTTTTCAATATGAGGAGTGAGTCACTGTGCGACAGTTTACCTTAAAGCGTTATTTTTTACTGGGTGTTCAATCCCTTTTACATTTTGGCTAAGATATACATTTCATTTTCTTTTTATAGATTTCAATTTCTGTAATTATTTGTGAATTGTTTTGCACACGTGCGACCACATGAGAAGCCATTACCTGCAGGCATCTACAGTGATGTGACCTCCTAGGGACTTGAAGTTAGTGACATCATGTACGTGGGCTTTCCTTAAAGTCAGTGATGAGATCTTTGACTTTTTTGGTCTTGATGAGAAGGTACCATGACGCAGGACGGTGCTGTAACTCTTCCCAACATTTTTCGTAACCCTCCCCACCACTGTGGTATTGTCTGTGAACTTACTGATTATGTTTGTTTTGTGGATTGGCACACAGTTGTGGGTGAGGAGGACAGAGGAGAAGGTTCCTCTATGTATCCTGGTGCAACCATATTCAGTATACTGCGTACGCTACTTAACATCAAATTAAATAAAGTGAAATAAAAGCAAACGATATAAAGAGAAAACAGGATGTGACTGGATGTGACCCATACATGCAAATATACGCGTAAATATATTGGTGACACTGAAGTAAATGAATACAAATAAAAGTCTGGAGGTATCGTTTATTTTTTTCTGACGGTACAAAAACTGCTGAGGAAAAGTGTGGACAAAGCATTTCATTGTATCCAAGGGTAAGTACAAAAACAAATCTTATTATTCATCATGCATTATTATATATTGTTTACCATTATCTTATTTTCGTTGTGTAATGTTATAGTTAAGCAACAATGTTGCTCTGTGCTGTAATGTTGAAGTTGACTTCTGGCCGCTACTCCCGCCTATTTTTTTTTTTGGGGGGGGGGGGTCCTAACGGACCTCTGTCTGGAGGCGGTATCGATAAAGTTGCGAGCTACACCGGAGCCGATCGAAGCGGATACGTTTTGCACACTGAACGGACGACGGGGGCGAGAATGTGAGCGGCACTGAGAGCTGGACAGTTCCAAACTGAGACCTTTGCTTCACCCAGTCAGCTCAACTCGTAGACCGAGGTTAATCTCCCTCCGGGATGCCGTGAGGACGGCTGGTTCACGCCACCTACTGGTAACAGTGAGAGTTTGAAACTCCATGGCGAAATTGGAGGCTGGATCAGATTGCTGGTGCAGTTTGAGCGGCTTGGTGCACACATCGCCATGTTCCTGGCGAGGGTTGGTCGAATACCTTCTTAAGTTGGTTGAGGAAAGGAGCAGTTGGGCAGAGAAGTAGGCAGCACTGATGGTAAAGGGCAGTGGGCTATTCTGAAGCTCTCCCAGTGAGGAGCGAGATAACAAAACTGAACTGGTCCTGCTCTGGGGTCAATAGGGTTTTGTTATGTCGGAAATAGAGATCGCGCTGCATGAGGAAACCACGACAGTGATTGGGCAAACTCATACCACTCCAAAGGTCGGAAGTGGCAGGATGAACCAGGAAGTGAGGCAGCTGCAGTGGTGGGGGAGGGGCGGGGGGAATGCTTAATCGGGCTGCTGCCTGACAGATG
>JAODJU010000062.1:2630527-2658490 GCA_026776725.1 Gnathonemus echidnorhynchus | reverse complement strand
AGTATTAAACACTTCATAGTCCATCCCTAACAGGGTGGGTTTGGGTTACTTTTTGCCTAAATAGGGGTGATTTTTTTTTTTTTATGGAAAAGATCTTGGTTTTGGTCCCACTGCCACTTTTCTGTTGCCCTAATGATATTTACTGTTACACCTGTCAATGTCACACAACTGACTCAGTCTAAGCAACAGGCTCCACAACTGTTTTGGACATAGATAGACAAACCACAGGCTGTGACAGTTTTATTTTAATCTCCATTAATATAACACTATCTCACAAGATAAGAACGTGTTGACTCATTATATTGCAACAGAAAAATGTTACTGAATTTGCGAGAAAAAAGCTCTTTTTATTAACATTGGCAAATTCCCCCAGAGCCTTGTGTCTGTTCACATAGTAATTCCCCCCCCCCCATTTGCACGCTCTCCACTGTCTGATTATGGTGGCTGTCGAGGGACAGTGTTACACAGTGTAACTGGGGCTAATATGGGTCTGCTGATTGCTGTGAGAACATAAGTCTTCATGTGGCCGTCTTGGCTCTTCCTAGAAAGCCGGAAGAGTGGCCTTCTGGGATATGCAGAAGTCTGGCCTCAGGCTCTCAATGGTGCAGTCGGACGTGTCCATGGTGCACAGGCTGCAGTCACAGCTCAGAGCCACGGGGAAAGTCACATGGGGGTCCACCCCCAGGGGGCAATCGGGCAGGCGGATCGTCTCGTATCGCACATCCTTATACGTACACACGTGCTGGTACACCATAGAGAGTGGGCTCTTGTAAACCGGCTCCTGTCACACCCACAGGGAGTAAAGAAGGATCAGCACATTTGTTAACCCTAACGATGATAATTATACACACACATCCTGATCTTAGCAAGTGCAGTGTGTCCCTGGGTCAGCAAGTGAGGGGCTTGCATTTCACCTCACTAACCAATCAACATCGTCATTGTATGACATCACCACATTAATTAAAACCAATGTTTTCTCTTAGGTGACAAGGTGCACAGATTTGTAAAGCACCTGTTTTATTGTGAGTATCTTTTGTTAAGGGACATATAGAGATAGACAAAACAGGAATATGCTGACCTGCAAAGGCTGTAGAGAGCAATGTAAGTGTGTGTCTTTATTTCATGATGACAAGAATAATAATAACAAGGCTTGACCTGTAATCTTCTGAGCGCAAGCACACAGGCTTAGCTTGCTGAGCCCCACGCCACTGGAGGCTGGATAGCTGGAAGCCTTGAGTTTGAAAATGAGAAAAAACGGACCAATGTGGTGATGTAATGCGAGGATGACTGTGATTGGTTGACAAAGTCCAATGCAAGTCCCTCCCTTTTTTGACCTCAGGATGTGTGTACACAGAAATGATGAGCCGACAGACAGAAGCAAACCTTGGTGAGGCAGTGGCCGCTGCAGATGGATGCCTGAAAGAGCAGGCACTTGGGGCAGCCCTCCTTCTCTACAGAAACTGTCTCATTAACCGGCTCACAGGGCTGCAAAGAAAAGGCCCTGGCTGTGTTATGGAAACAGCCCACGGCGAGTAGGAGTAACAAGGGCCATCCTGGTGTAGCTGACATTCTGTAAGAGAGTAAGTGCAATTCAGCTGTCATGGCTGTGATAATCAGTAAAGTCAAGTTATTGTTAGATGGAAGATGTAAACAGTGCTATTCTACTGCCGGAAATACAAACCAAAAAATATACAAGCCTGCTGCAATGTTCCAAGGGCATTTTGAAATATTTAGCTGAGTATGTTAAATATTAAATTAAAAATGCACAACATAACACTACAATGCACTTTAAACTGAAGTTACCAGTTACTCTTTTGTCGCATCTTTTTACATGCCTTGTATTTTATGGCACCTTATTTATGTGAAACATTTCACTGCTCATCCATGGACCGTCCTTTAGAGTTTATGCAAAATTACATTTCATTGTACACTTGATATAGCATCTTATAATGACAATAAATTTGCAAATTGAATTAAATTGAATTGGAATTGACTTGAATTGAATTGAATTGAATTGAATTGAGCTGAAATGACTTGAACATTTGAAGAAAACACACATACAAGTGAAGAGAACATACTGTAGTTGTTTTCATGAGATTCGCAATATCTGCAGGCTCCTAAACAGACATTATACGGGACCAAGAATCCCAGCAGAAGGAATGATACCTAATCATTTTTATGAAATTACATTAATGATTTGCTTTAAAAACACTGAAATGGGTGAATAAATTTAATCAAATAGTATATACTGTTTTCAACACCACTTAACAATGTAATATTCTTATAGCATCAGAATAAAAACCTTTACTGTAATGTGTCATGATCTATCATACTTACCTGATGTGAGTCTATTCCAGTAGCTCAGCAGCAGGTAGGGCAAATGTTCCCCATCTTTTATACCTGCAGGCCCAATGTCATGGCATCACACTTCGGCACGGAGCTCATCCTTACGCAGGCGCCTTCCATTTACCGCTAATCCCGGGATTAGACAGGAGCACGGTGACATGATGGCTTCCTTCCTTCTCAGTGGTTACATTCAGCATGTCCCCTAATTTCAGGCCTCTGCATGACATCTGTGTGCACGACACAAACAGATGAAAAACATCCCTCTCTTCTAGGTTCTGGTTGCTTGCTGATTCTTAGGCCTGTGTGGGTATATTTCTCGACTGAGCACAATGAAGAGAAATGCCACTTTTAATTTAGCATAATAAGAATATATTATAAATGGTACTCCTGATACAATGGTTACAATTGGATGCATCTTATTGTTGCCATAGCAATGAGTACTGGTCAACCAATTAGGGGACACTGCAGGCCGTTTAGGGCACTATCTTCCAAGGGGGCGCTGACTGAGCAAGCTCTACATGCTCCTTGTATTGGGTGCAAGGCTCTGGAGGGAAGTTTGCCTGGGGATCCACATGGATTTCGACCAGTACTCATAGCATTGCTACTATCTTCCCATCCACCTTCCATGACCTCCTATCCAGTACATTGTCCCTGAGAGTATGAAACCTCTCCCAGTAAATGCAGACCACAAAAGCAGAGGGCACCTCTTACTGAATGGGAATCAAACCGGTGGTTATGTGGTGCACTCTGATGGGAATTAATTTAAGTAACAATTCAGTTCAATTCAATTTTATTTGTATAGTGCATTTTCACAACATTTAATTGTCTTAAAGTCCTTTATACGTATTATCCCTGCCCAAAGCCCCCAGTGAGTAAGCCAGAGGTGACAGTGGCAAGGAACAACTCCCTAGAAGGCCTTGGGAGGAAGCAGCCTCATAGGGGCAGCCCATCCTCCAGGGGCTGGTAGAGGAAGTCAAATTAGCGGAGTCCTGATTTATACACTCGAATTACCACTGTTTAAAGTAGCAGAGGGATGTTTTTTGTAGTCAGTGTCACATTCAAGGTTTTCTCCCCTTTGTCCGCGGGTGTTTTGTGTTCTGTTGTTGCTGATTACCCAAGGCTTAGGAGATTAATAGCATGCTTTCTGATATCTGATCACCAATGAAGGGTTGAATTTTGAGGCTTCTTGGGTGAACATCACCTTGAAACATACCTGAATAAGCAGTTCATGAAGTAAAAGTCATTGTTTTAATGCTAGGCCTAAATGTATTAATTATAATTAGATTATGGAATTAAACCTGAACTAATAATGTATCCCTAAAATGTATAGTAAAATATGCTTTCCCTTGAATATCCTGCAGATGTCATTGTTTTCCGCTGAGAAATCAGGGTGAAAGCAGGTAAAGTGTAGGAACTCAAAATCGTTGTATTGACTGTACACACGGTATACAATTTCGGACGGACAGCGCATGCGTAGAGATACAGAGCCGATTATAAACGTCCCCCAGAATTATATTTGAAAGACAAAATGACAAATGAAGAAGAGGCTTCGAAAAAAAAGGTAATTGTATAACGTAAGTTATTTGCTTATAACATTTTACCAGCCATTTTATTTATGGCTTGGACACAAATTAACGTTAAGTCGCCTTATATGTTCCGTTTGACTCTGATATTTCTGAAGGTATGTTTCTCTTCTGAGGCATCGTAACATTTTGAGACAGTTTCCCATAAAATGTCAGCATACTGTTTGTATCAAAACTGTGTTATAGAATTGGCCAACAATAATTTATTAATAATAATAATAATAATAATAATAATAACAACAGACTTTCTATGTCAAGGGTCTCTCCGTTCCTAAGACATTTTAGTGTTTTAAAGTTACATTGCTGTAGCTATGCCTCTTTTTTTTTGGTGTGCGTTTTCTCGATGTGCAGCCCTTCAAGTTACTAGGAATCCTAGATGTTCAGAACACTCCATGCGCCAGAGAGTCCATTCTGCAGGGTGCTGCTGGATCCCTAGTCGCTGGCTTTGGATACTTTTTAGCAACAAGTAAGCGGGTGCATTGGCTGGATGGTCATTTATTGCTGTAATTTAAAAGCAAATGACTTGATTTGTTATAACAGTATTTTAATTTTTGAAACGTGTTGTAAGATTGTCATGTGTATGTTGTGGTTACTATAGCATAAAGGGCTCTAAATCTTTTTACAGGCAGAGTACGGAGATCTTTTGATGTTGGTATGATAGGATTCACTCTTACAACCCTGGTATCTTGGTAAATGCTTTTCTAATGTACTGTTACAAGTTGTTGTGCAACATTTCTAGAGTACAGTTTAATATCCAATTGTACTAGAACGTCCATTTAAATGAAAAGAGCCTTTTTGTTTAAGATTAACTAACTTGAATAGTACTTTGTCACCCTTAGTTTAATGTACATTCTTAACATTCTTAAAATGGTATTTCTTGTCAGTTTTTAGGTATCTAACATTGTTTGCCCTTCTCTGAAGGTTCCATTGTAGATACAGCAATGCCAAGCTCCGCATACAGCAACGGCTAATCCAAGATGGTTTGCAGAACAAGGTGGTATATGAAGGCACGGGTCTGGACCCATCTCAGAAACCGAGCAGGGGCTCATCAGGGAGCTCATAAATGGACCAACATTCCTGAGATGTTCTCAAAGTGCCAGCCTTCCTATCACGGCACAGCAGAGTCTTCATGTGCTTCCTTTTGTGTTCTGTTTACTTATTGTCCTTAGGGGACATATGTTTGAATGTTTAAATGAAATGTTTGAGTATGCAATGATTACATTTTTATTTATTGGAGTGGATTATTTTCTTTCTTTGGCTTGGACTGTGATTAGTAAATATTTGAGCAAGATACCTCAGTGTGAAGTACTTCCAGGGCTGGGGGTTCGAGTCCTGGCTCTCTTGTGTGTATTTCATTCATAGTCCAAAGACAGACTGTTAGTCTAACTGACATCTCTAAATTACTCACAGTATGACTGTGTGCATGACCTGGCATCCCATTCAGGGAGTTCTCCTGCCTTGTGCACTATATATATTGCCTGGGAAAGACTGCAGGTTCCCTGGTGACCCTAAGATAATTGGTTAGAATTGCACTCATCCATCCACCAGGTGTCGCTCTTTATCTTGGATCTGCATCAAATGAAATTTGTGCTGTATCTCCTATACCCCCTAGATAAAATGCGCTATTAGTCCATGCTATATGCTTAGATTGTAGCTGTTTGATAGCTGAAATTTTTTTATGTTTCTCAACCTTGACGTCAGACATGTTTTCTATTGTTGAGTAATTTTATTTATAAAACACATTTAAAAACACCAAGTGTTAAATCAACTTTTAATTTTCGGCTGGATTAGATTGTTGTAAAATTCTGATGTGCGTCCCATATCTTAGTGAGGAAAGCTAGTTTTCTTTTAACGCCAGGCAGAGTTAAAACATTGAGGTGCTTGTCCCCATGACTGGACGTTAATCGGCAAGTCCTAGAAATATCTCCACTGCCTTACTCGTGCCTGTTGAATTGCTATCATCCAATATCATGGCGATTGAAAGATGCTCAACCTATCAGAATCCTTCAAGTAATTGGCGGGCAGTTCAGGTGGGTTATGGCTGAGCTGGTCACTAAAAAAGAAGAAAAAAATCTAATTATTCGATTCCAAAAATTTTGGAGTCAACTCCAATGTCGAGCTGGGAATCAATGTAGTCGATTACAAGAGTCAATTCCAGACAAGTTTTCCCCGATTCTCAAACAGTTCTAAAGGATTAAAAATGTGGGAGGAAAAGGGTTTTGACAAAAGTACGAGGGAGCAGTATGAATCAAGGAAGCTCGATACTCTTGAAAACACTTTTGAAAGTGTTCACAGCCCAGAGAGCTAACCGAATGTACAATATCCTCAACAATCCTTATGTGTGGTAAGAAAAACAAGATTTTTAGAACCCAGATGAGCAGTGCTCGCTCATCGCCAGTGGAAGACCATTTTGGAAGACTAATTCGAGCAGCTCTCATTACATTCTCAGTTTTGGTGACACACAATGCGAGTGACGTGACCATGCTGTGTGACTGACCAACATTTCCATTACAGTGTGTTTCCATTTAATCCACTTGCTCTTCATTTGACCTTCCGCAGGATTAGCAAAATCTCATGCTCGAAAGGACACAAATATCCTTTAAATATCACATTTCAATCTTTTTCTGATTGAAAATTCTTAATTACAAATGTTCCTTAATGATATGTATGAATGTAGCCTGGCTAAATGTTTTTTAGGTCACACATCTCATTAGGAGTTTTAACAACAGAAAATTAATTAAATCTTTAAGCAAGCATCAATGAATCCATGCATTTTCAGTTTAATAAGGTTGCAGGTGACCCAGCGCCTGTTCTAGGAAGTGTAGGAATTAAGGCAGAGTACAGCTAAGATACGACTGTTGTAAAGTACAGGCACAAAGTACAAGTGGGAGTCAGCCAGTCACCTGAGCTCTCTGTCTTTATGGAAGCAGGAAAAGTGTGGTAGCCGAAGAAAGTGTAGGGGCTGGATTAAAGGATGGCAACAGCGCCCACTGATAAATAAATAGGCCAGCCAAGTACACATAAACGTTTGCTGGTTTATTCTACAACACATTCAACGTAAATTTCAAACTGGGAAACATCAGAATATACAGCTTATTTAATATGTCAGTTTTTGTTCATTACATATCTTGAGACAAATTACATCTGTGAGAGAAGAATGTCCTTTGTTTTAGTCAAAACAGAATATTAAGAATGGTATTCTTGGGACTGTACCAAAGGCGAGAGTTTTGTTTAAAACCAACTCCATATAGTACTGGGTTCGATACCTTTTCACACCTCATCATGACTAATTAATGGTGTGACTCGCTTCACGTCCCATCCGAGAGGAGACATGTGGGTATGAGTTCACTGCACATGCTTTGGTGACATTAAAACAAGGTGAAAAGTAGGACATTGTAACAATAACCTCCTTTCTGTATTATACAATTGTCTGTATCAAACCTGTATCAAAGCTCTTAACCGTGTTGTAAAATGTGAGCAGAATGACTCCTAAGGTTGAGTTTTCAAGAGCTTAGCTTGTACTCCTTCCACTTTCGATCTGCATTATTAAAGCTTCCTGGCAGATTTGTGAATACTCTGCATCCCTGGATTCCTACCAAAAATATATATATTTTTTTTTATAATGAAAGTAGTCTTTCAGAAAGAATCTTGTAAATCACAGGCAAGTTATTATCTGATTAATAACTGTTTTCGGCATGCAGAATGCAGCCTGTGATTTATAAAGCAGGTGTACTAGTTTACATTGCAGAGGTCTGTAATGGTCTTTTTACAGTAGAGCTAAAGGAGCATAGAGATGGGGAATATAAATCTGAAGTAGTCGGTGCCGAGCATTTTTCGGGCCACAGGTGCCCTCTTCCTACCTTCTCCATGAATCACTCATTTAAAACCAGGCTGGCAGACATGTGCTGGGTAACAGTTTGCTTGTTTACAAACCCATAACCATGTTGCTGTACTCGCTGTCAAAACTAGTGACTCAAACCACATACAGCTTGTTTTCAAGATAAATTAAATTAAAAAGATTGCATGGTGGAAAACAGCATAGTCAGTACTATTACTGTTAAACCAGTTTTTGTGATGAGTGTTTGTTTTTTTCCGATTGGACGAGAGTATATCCCACTGATTTTATTTTAAGTGAATTATAAATTAAAAACACATAAGCTGCACAGACACTGTATGCAGTTCAGCCTGGACAGAGACCAGTGCTACACTCAAGCTACACACATGTGTTTCTTGTTGAGTGAAAATAATCATAAATAGTGGATTACTGTATGTAATAATGATTTTTTTTTCAAAAATTGAATAAAACTGTTCAGTGCAGCAGTCCAAAGATGGGTCAGTCACACTGGATCAGGAAATCCCAGTGCAGCTCCTAAATAGACTAACTGGTTCACAGTGAACAAGTGTCGTTCCCACTGAATGATAGTGGCCAAGACAGTGTCGTGCTGTTATGGACACTGTCTGTCAAAATGTGGCCAATTGTTTGCCCATTTTCAGAAACACATATACAGATTTAAATACATAAACAATACTGTAATATATAAATAATCTGGTCTTTATACTTTTTTTTTACTAGACAAGAAAGGTAGACGAAAAAAACATGAAAAAACAACAACAGTTACAGGACACTGACACCAGCAATAATCATGAACCCGCTATCATAATCAGGTATTTTCTGTAGACCTTTACATTCATCTTGTACACAAAAAGGTTTTCTTTCCCCAAACTGGTTTGGTGTCAGGATTAATATGCATAGCCTAATATCTCTGGCTCATCATTTATGATGACAATAACAAACTCATTTGTGATTGTATGATCTGTAAGGAAGATATACTATGTGGAAAGTATATAAACTCTTTGTCCTTTTTGTTGGATTTCATAGTAAATTTGTAACATTTTCCCATGTCCATTAATGGACAGCTTCACAGAATTCTGTACCATTCATGTCATTTTGGACAAAAGCCGACTGCAAAATAAGTCAATGGAAAATTCCGTAGGAGAACTTACTGTCACTACAAGATTCATCAAAAGACAAAATGTGTGTGTGCATCCTCAAATACTGGCAGATTCCTAACCATTTATATGTTTTTTAAAGCTCTCATAAACTCAAGACTTCCAATACATATTATATCCGACTGAGCAAAATCAATGAGATGTGAATTTGACACCACTGAGAGTACAGTACAGTAAAGTAAAACAATATTTAGAAATAGAGTTTCTCATATTAGTTTCAAGCTTGATTTCTTCAAATATTCCCCATAAATGCATCATCAAAAAGTAACTGCATGAACGGTGTCCTTGGTCTATTTTAATCTGAATTATGTTTAATGCGACCCCCAGTTTTTGGGGGCGTTTTCACCTGCTCTCGTTTGGGTGATTTAAGGTGAGCTGTCTGCTCCAGCAGATGTCTCTTTCTGGGACAGTGGGGGGGTCACAGGAAATGAAAACTGATGGATTTTTTATATTATGGCACCAGCATGAGGTGGGACTTCAAAGTCACTCACTTGGCCAGGAAGTGGCGTGATCCCGCCACCCATCAAGGAGAGGGAACGCGGACCCTGCAGCACTCAAACTGAGGGAAATGACTCGACATCCTGCCCAGCCCAAACTGGGATTTTTCTCTCATAAGCTTCATTGCACCAGATCAGACAGCAATGGAGCCCCTCTTTTGACGATAGACAGGTTAATTGGCATTAAGGCAAAAAGCAATCTAAGCCGTTAAAGCTCGTTTCACCTCATCAGTTTCAGGCCTGTTTCTCACCATAACGATGTAAACACACGAGCAGCAGAGCGGAATTCTGGGAGAAGTGGCTTTTTCCAAGCTGCCGGATAACTTGGTGGTTAGACTGAGCTTTACGTTGTATTGTATGCAAATTGAGTGACATTGTGTACTGATTTCAAAATGATGTCGTTTCCACCGTTCCAGCAGTCGATCGCTGTCGTTTCTTTAGTTTGTGTTTCTGCTTAGTGCCTGGTTTTCATATTGGCAGAAAATATTGCATTTCACATGGAGCATAAATTCAAAAATATATATTCCATATAGGTTGAATAAACATAAATGCATAAATCTTAAATAGATCACATTCAGGATTAGATACAACTATAAATACATCAGACTTAAATCCATGGATGTTTTATATAAGTAGTAAAATAATAACATAATTCCAATTCCAGGAATTGTCTGGAACTTTCTTAAACTATGTATTAGTGGTAAAGCAAACATCTAATACAGATGAAGGCAGTCATACCAGCCTGGGTTCCAATCTCCCCTCCCCCTCACCTGTGAGGACACAGCCCCCTAAACAATGATGTCATACACCCTGCCAACACGTCCCAGCCACTCCCTCACCGCCTGCCGCACACGGACGTCCGTCACGTGACACGTCAGCTGACTGATGCAGGGAAACACCGCTGGCTGCAGGGCAACAAAGGTGGGATCTGGGAGAAGCTGGATCTGGTTGAGGATAATCAGGACCATGTTGGTCCATGCCTGAATGACAGCAGGGAGACGGAACAGGTACAAGCAGGTCAGCGAGCTGGACAAATTTCACTTAATGCAGAAATTGTAACCTTTTTCAGAAATTATTTTATTATTCCCATGATGGTGCCTGAAATAGAATGTATTATCAATCTGTGTAAGATTCCTAGTCAGTTTATGCAGGAAGTCTGTGTTCTGGCACTTACAATTAAGGAAAATGATGTGTATTTTTAAAATGAGTGAGACTTGCCTGTATCTGTGCCTCAGAGTCTCTAAGCGAAATGTTCTGTGAGCTGGCAGTAGACCCAGAACGGGACCTTTTCTCCTGCCGGAGGACCTCTGGGCCAGCACTGAAGGAATGCCGCATTGTTCCTTGGTCCAGCAGCTGCTGGGGCCTCCGCGGAATGGGCGAGTCGGGGCCCCTGAGCGTCACAGGATCCATCCTCTTCTCGCCGGGCTTGGCCTCCTTCACGAAGGTGGTGAGGTTGTGCTGCTGCTTCCTCCTCTTATACTCGACCATCAGCTTGGTGATGGTCTTATCAGTGGCGATGGTGTACAGCTTGTTTCCTGCACTCTCCCACCACTCCTTTTTCCGGGGAACATCTCGCCTCTCGCCCCTCAGCGGGACGCTGGTGCCCACCCCCGGGCTGTGGGCATCCTCTGACGGCGTCTCGGCTGGGTGGCAGCGGAAACCGTCCTCGGATGGCGTGCCCCGTCCCGAAAGCCCTCCAGGAGAAGGTGTGGAGGTTTCTGAGGGAAAGACTGGGAGGAAAAAGAGGGGGTCTCCCCGAAGGACGGTGGACTCCTCCACGGTACTCTCCAGGTCCAGGTGCATCTGAATGTAGTTGTTGCACAGGTCCATGCAGAGTTTGTGCAGACGCTTGACCAGCCAAATCCAATCCACACTGCTGGCGGGCTGGATGCTGAGGGAGGGGATCTTGGCTCTCCACTGGCGCTTCTCCTTGCCCCGTGGGGGGCTCACCTGTGCCGTCTCCTCAAAGATGTCCTCATCTTCGGACGAGCACTGCTGGGAGGAGTCTGAGCTTCCCTCCTCATCCTCGTACAGGATCTTCTTGACCTGCTCGGCTGTGATATTCTCTTGGGTGGTCAGCGTGGCGCACAAAAGGGCCTGGAAGTAGATGTTGAAGCTCATGGCTGACTGGCGGTACAGGTTGGCCGCACTGCCCACTCCAGACACCTTCATCAGGAGGTACTTTAACCCGGGCCGGGTGTCAAAATCACGGGCGGTACGGTAGGAGTCCAGAAGCAGGTCGAAAATGATAGCCAGGTTCTGCATGGATATGTAGCGCAGGAAGCCCGTCGGTTTGGGTTCCGACACGGGCGTGGCCTTCTCCGGCACGTCCGTCTGGCCAGAGTTCTTCACGAACTCCTCCAGCAAGATATCATAGAGATTCTGGAGCAGAACCTGGTGTGACAGCAGGCTCACCACAATGGTCCTGAAAGGTATTCTGTGATCGTGAGAGAGAGAGGGAGAGCTTTTCAGATTTACGTTTAATTGTGCATTACAGTGCGTTGTTACTGAAGATACGAGGAGCGTAACTGTATATGGTATATTACCAAAGTGTTCGCTAGGCCCCTGACAGCTCAATACGCACATGCGAACCGCGGTATTATGATATGCCTGTCATATTCCTATACATATTGGCGCAAATATAAGACTGTTTCTCCCCCCTCCAAAAATACATTAAGAAAAATGGGGTCGTCCTATTTTCGAGGGCTAGAATTTAGATGTCATTATACAACAGCAGAGGAGTTAATTATCCGCTTCCTGGCTAAAGCGTGGAATGTGTGCGTTTCGTTAGCGTGTAACCGTGAGTGTCATGTGACCCTGAGTGTCATGTGACCCTGAGTGCTCTCGGGTTGTGGGGTTTGTAATACTGATTATCTGTCGACACTCACTGTGTGCGACTGCCTGTGGTCACCTCTAAACATGACATGCTTAACTTTATATATGTTCTTGTGAAATAATTATTTTTTCTGAAGGTATGACTTTGTATTTCAAATGTTCTCTTCAAAAAATAGTTTGTGTATGTGTCTGTGTGTGTGAGCGTGCGTGAGGGGGCGAGGGGGCGTCGTCTTATATTCGGGCTAATTCGGTGATACAAATTATGAATTCAGTTCTGAACATCTCTGGAGCCTATCAGAATTTCCCTTGAGGGTACCAGGCTTTTCCCTGGAGCCTATCAGCACTTTGTATGCAAATACGAGCTAGAGAACAGTGGTTAAACTACAACAAATATTCTCTTCGGTCCAGTGAATACGCAGTGCAAAGATGGTTCTGCACCACAAACGAGAAGTAAATTCCTTCATTCTCACCACAGAACTGCAGCACTAACACGTAACTGATATGGAGATAGGAAAGCATCTTACCCAACTTTCCTGTTGCAAGTCAAGCGTGTTAGAAAAGAAAAATCAACAACACAGAAAGGCAATAAGCCAAATATAACAGTCAGTGGCAAGTAACAAGGGGTAAGTCAGGTGTGCAACCATGTACGTATCACATACTGCCATTTTAAAATTAGAGTACTGAATGCACTGAATCGTGTAACATTTAAAGCAGAAAGACTCTTGTAAGTCAGCTAAGATGAATATGATTACAGTGTAGTAACCCTTGCATCATTGTAGCAGACGTTATAGGCTACGGCAGTAGGACTGCTTTAAGAGATACTCTGATACACACACCATACACACACATCCCTACCTCTTTGCAGTATGTCCATTGGACTGCTGGTCAGGGGGCAGCTCGATGATCAGCACACAGGACTGAGCATGCTCAAAGCCCTCCTTGTGGTTAGGGGTCTTAGGAGAGCACTGGGTATCCAGCATGAATACCTGAAAGGAGGAACAAAGGTCTACTTCGCACAGACCATCCCACACGGCAGTAACACACACGTACAGTGTGGCATTCTATCCTCGATGTTTCGTTCTAACGATATTTTTTTATGCAACACTGAAAATGTTTGTCACGAGACAACTTGTTCAATGCCACCCATGTAGCCTGTCCCACAAGGTTCTTCTTGACTGCTTCATCACACGGGTTGTGTGTTTCAAAACTCAAGGCAGTCCCAGTGGTGGTTCTGGTTTCCAGATCGGACTGCAGATCACCGTGAATATGAGTGGAGATACTCAGGGCCGGGCAATTAACTTTCCAGTGCGATGACTAACATTTACCCGTGGGTGTAACATGACAAGTCAGTCGGCTGTTTTTGTTGTTTTGTAATGGGTGACATAGATTTTGTGATTTTCACAGGCATAAACAACAATCTACACTATTACTCAAGGTAAGAACGAGTACAGGAATGGAGAAAATGGTGGTGCAATTGTCAGCAGTATGTGACAGTCAGAGGTGTATGGCATGTGTCATAGAGCATCAAAGCTGGTTAGGAGAGCGATGGGTGACGTGTTCCTCATGAAGTCTGTGAGGAGGCTGCTTGGGTCCTTCAGACCTTGCAGGTGGTCCTGGAATATGTCTGAGGAGCTATCAATGCTCTGATGATGAAGCATGACATCTACTAGCCAACAAATGGAGCGAATGTGATTCTACATTGAATCTGTGAATTTTAACACAGGAAGAGGAGTGGAAGTGTGTACTGGGGAGCGAGAATCTACACTGAGGAAGGCGGAGAAGATGCATGTTCAGGTGTCACCTGCTGAGCCATGGCACGGATCCTCCAGTACTCTGCCTCCGCGGAGGGCGAGTGGGAAGGTGCGGCCACCTTCACCTCACAGGCGTCACCTGTGAAGCTGTCGGAGCCGCTGTGGAAACAGGCCAGTAGGTTCTACCAGCAGGGGGAAGACAAGAAGCCGGGAAAGAAGTCGTCACGGACTGCCTCAGCACTGCTGCAGACATCGCCTCTACTCTCCCCAGAGTCGTCACGGACTGCCTCAGCACTGCTGCAGACCTCGCCTCTACTCTCCCCAGAGTCGTCACGGACTGCCTCAGCACTGCTGCAAACATCGCCTCTACTCTACCCAGAATCGTCAATGATGCTTTTATGTTATGACCTCAATACCCAAAACAGGTGGATACTTACAATGAAATAGTGATCATTTCGAGTTGGATCCCATAAATTTATCAAATGTGCTTTAGATGAATAACTGTATTTGTGTAATCGAAAAGAGAGATGACCTAATATGTGTCTCATGCCCTTGAGTGTTGCTAGGGATGTTACAGATTCTGCTGCTTTAAAAGAAAGTGGGGACAGATGAATGATGAAACTGGCTTGTAATTTCCGGGAGTCTTCCAGCACTAGACCTGATCGCATGACCTAAATAATGACGCACAACCAATGTGCATAAAGCTTTTCATATTTACATGGTGCCATAAAAAATATATACGTTGCAATAAATATTTTAGTCAAAAATGTGGATCTAACAGTAAGGTTCCAGCATTAAGAGTACACCTGGTATTTGTGTTTAGTTATGTATCTGATTCAATGACTCTGTCCTTTAGTCATATTTCCAGAGATGGTTTTTTGCCAATGCTAAAAAAAGACCAGCACACTAATCCGTTAAGAAGATTAATTCTGGTTTATGCAACGCTGAGCAGGTTTACTGCTGTGTGTCTTCAAATATGCAAAATGCTGCTGTTCTGGATCTGAATGTCATGCTTGTGACATCCGAACTAATCCACAAACATACATTATATTTTGTTTCAGATCCTGAAACTGTCAGTAACAGAAAAGCATCTGGATCTGTCACATTCTGAATTATTTCATGGTCATCAGCTTAGGATGACTGTGCCGAGACAAGCCCCCCCCCCCCCCCCCCCCCCCCCCCCGGGACAAGCCCCCCCCCCCCCCCCGGATGCAAACTCTCCCCTGTTCCCGTTTTTGGTTGCCCGTAGAGGCGACAGACTGTGGCCCTCCACAGCACACACCAGAGGCCTTGCCGTTGCACCCTCAGACCACGCACTCCATTCATCATTTCAGTACCGGGCCACTGCGCCCAGTTCTCCGTTACCTTGACGGGTTCCAGGGTGGCGGAAAAGGCATCCTGCAGAGCACAGCAGGCCAGCCTCCACATCTCCTCCGTGAAGACCGGGCCGGCCGTCACCAGGACATACCTGTCATGCGGGACACACTATCAGGCACTGAGCAGAGCATTTCTGGTCCATGTCCAACCTCATTCAGCAAGACATCTCCGGTAAATTTCGACCACAGTTCCAGCAAACTTACAAAGCAATCCCCCGAACAAAGGAAATTGCATGCTGTTTTTCTGTAAGACCTTTTTGGGGTGCAAAACCGAAATATATTCTACTGAAAATATGCTTAATGTGCAGCAACAACGGTTTATGATGAATTCTCTTTATGGAAGGTCCGCTTCATTGAGAGAGATGGTTGCTGAGATCAGCAGGCGACCCAGCTACACGCCTGACCTGATGCAGGAGCAGCCCACTCTGGAGATGGTCTCTGCCGGCTCCGCCACACAGGCCACCAGCAGATTGAACAGGTCCTTCAGCATCAGGTTGATCAGGCTCTCATAGCCAATATCTGAAGCAGAGCCAACAGCCGGGTCAGTTCTTCACATAGACCTTCACATAGACCTTCACATAGACCTGCTGAGAGCCTAGCAGAGTATTACAGTGCAGTACCAACAAATTACCAAAATTATGAAGACTGGAGAAGTGGTTAAGGAGCTAGACCAGTGTTTCCCAATCCGGTCCTCGGGGACCCACAGACAGTCCATGTTTTTGCTCCTACCGGGAGCTGGGATGGAGCGAAACTGTGCACCATCTGTGGGCCCCCCAGGACTGGGTTGAGCTCGACTGTTTCCTGCTGATACCCGAGTGGATGAAGCTGTGGATGTGCTCGACGACGAGTTCACACGACAGGCCAATGGCGTGCTTGAAATGGGCGGCGGCGACGTCCCAGTAGGAGTGGTCGCCAAGGCTACGCTGTAGCCACACAGACATCACAGGGAGGAGGAGCTGGATCACGGAGAATATGGCGAAGCCTGGACCTAGACGTACAACCAGGGCATCGTCAGCATCTCTCCATGTGGAGCGGAACCGACAAAATGCACAGCGATCTTTTAGGCAGCGATTTCTCTTTTGTCCCGCTTTCCGGAACGTTCTTAAACAGCGGAGCTGTGGGTTTCCTCCCACGGTCCAAAGACATGCAGTAATGCTGACTGGCATCTCTGACTGCCCAGGGTCTGATTGTGTTAGTTGGTAATTTAGCCATGAAGAAAATAACAGCAGATCATTTTCCCTCGCGTGTCCAAACCCATGCGGTTTGCTTGTCACGTGGGTCGCATGTCCTGTTAGGAGGCCCACCTGGGACCTTGGTGATCTCCCTGAGGAGCTCGAACAGCAGCTCCAGGGTGGGTGGCTGGTGTTGCCGAGGACAGTTGGACACGGCCGCCGTCAGCTGCTCCAGGAGGAGAATCCACACCTGGATCAGGCCTGGGTGAGATCACAGACAGCCTCAATCAATGGCATCGCTCATCATATTTCTGAGAAAACCCGTTTTCTTTTTCAAGCGCCGGCCACTTTTTCAGATGCCCGTTTTTCCCGGCCCCCCAGGGGTGGCTCACCCGTGTCGTCGTCGCACTCCGCCAGGACGGAGTCCATGCCATCCTCGCTGCTCACCGACTTCTCCTGTGCCCGCATGGGCAGACTGGCTAGCCGAGCACCCAGGAAAACTGGCTTGGATGGCATCTTGTAGATCTTGGCGAGCAGCTGCAGGCACCAGAGTTTTAAATTCACCGACGGCCACTGAAGCACAGCTCGGTAAAATACGAAGGAGCCAAACTGGCAAACCTGCGAACACCTCCTCAGATAGTCCAGAGCAGGAAGGCACAGGTCTGTGGAGCTGTATTCAGTGTTGTGGACACAGTCCCCAATCTCTCTGTAGTCCACTTCTCCTGGGGACAAGTACAATCGGGCTTTACCCAAGTACACCACTAGGGCGGCTCCACAAAACATCTCAGGCATTACTGAGAGAGACAGTAAACCTTGTGCTGTCTTCTGCAGCAATCTTAGACGTTGAACCAAAATAAAAGGCGGATTGCAGAGATGCAGTGCATTAGGACACAGACAGAGAGACAGACAGAAAGAATCGACATACCTAAACCCTTTACAAATTTCATAAGGCACATGATGTAGTCGGTGGCTGCATTAGCAAACACCTGAATGTTGTCTGTGTTGATGAACGCCTCAAAGACGTCAAACACCGGTGCTTGGGATTTCCCTGCAGGTAAGACGGAAGGCGAGATGTACAGTTCGTAGGAATGGAGCTCAGCTACTGAAGTGCAAACCAATCCAGCCTGATAACAAGCATGGAAGTTCAGGTAAAGTTACCGTGTGGGCGGAAGGAACACTTACCCATGGAGTACTCCCCGATCAGGTAGTCCTTCATGTCGGTCTTGCTGCCATGCACAGTCCTCAGGGCACTGAAGAGGGGTCTCCAGCCAGACTGGATATGAGGAGAGCACATCTCCACCAGCTCGCCGATGGAGGTGATTACCTGTGGGGGAGGCGTGGGGGACAAAGGGGAGACAGCCGAGACAGCCGGTCACCGTCCTGCTTTTCGTCCTGAATGACTCGCAGCGCGCTGAGCGACTTCGGACACGCGGAGGCCCCACCTGGTCCTGCACGTCCTCGTCACACAGCTCCAGCTGCATGATGTGCTCGAAGGGCCGGAACAGCGCCTCGTTGAAGTGGAAGTGAGGCAGCTCCGCCCAGCTGGTCAGCACCTCCGTCAGGACGTCGTGGATGAAGGACACGGCCTTCTGGGACACGTGTCGCTCCTTGTGGCAGGCAGCCTTGGGATGGGGGGGGGGGGGGGTACAGCGGTGAAGTAAGCAGTGAAGTAAGCAGTGAAGTAAGCAGTGAAGGAGTCAAAAAGTGTAGAAGTTTAAGGGTGCTAACTACAGGGATGTGAGCCGCTGTTTCCTCATACCTCCACTAGGTGGGGTGCTACCACGCTCCAGGCCCGCATCATGTGCAGCAGGGGGCGTGTCCTGTTCCTCACGATACGCAGCATGGCCTCCCCCAGCCGGAAGAGGTGAAGGGCACTGCACTTATCCTGGGTCGACTTGGCTTCACCTTTAAATGTTTATTTAATCAGAACTTCATTAGAACTTACAGTTATATATTACTCTGTATGCATTATGCGCTTTGACAACACATCACAAATACACTATATATACATACATACATACATACACATATATATATATAAAACCCGGCCCGGATTACCCGGCATGGCCAAGGAGTAGTCCCCCGTCTCGGTGACAGAGTCGAAGAGCTGGCACTGGGAGGCTCGGCGCAGCTGGTGCAGAAAGCCCACAAGACCCACCAGGTTCAGCTTGCCGGCTGCGTCCTCGAAGAGCCTGGAGCGGCAGAGTCACGTTTTTAAAAGCACCTTCTCCTTGAAAAAAAGAAGTTTTTCTCTTGACAATATGGTGCCCACCATCAAATGAGTAATGGAGAATCTCCAAACATGTAACCTGCAGTAAAATTCATAATAAACTATTTATAATCTTTCAGTTAATTCTACATTTGATATGAGATACTGGTAGATCAGTTATATTGATTATAAATTCCCAGAATCTCTAATATCCGTATCATCTTACTGGGTTTCAGCAATTCCACTTCTCTTCCAGTTTCAGTCGTAAGTGATTCAATTGAGCTATTTAACTAGTTACACCTCTCAACTACTGACTTGTGACTAGTAGCAATGTGTAATAAACCAACTGTTCCTTTTTCATTATGCCAGTTTGATTTCAAGCAGTTACACCCACAACTATACTGGATAAGATTTTCTGGAACAATGGATGCAGCTCAAGTACCACCAAGGCCATCACAGAAATTAATGATTACATTTTATATATCAAATCCATCTCGACTAGCTGTAGTTCTATATATGTACGTGTTATTCATGTAGCAGCTTTGCAGGTACTTTTCAGGATGCTTTGCCAGTTCATAAAATGCGGTTTTAAATTCCACTCCCGACAGTGGCAAAGCAGCTGGAGCGCCCCCTACCTGTCAGCCTGGGTGGAGAGGGTGCACACGGCCTTGGTGGCCCCTGTCCCGCTCAGCAGGCTCCCCCCCCGCAGATCGAGGCCCTTGCCCCGCCCACCATCCTTCAGCAGCTCCTGGATGGAGAGGGGCTGGATGACCGGGTGGCCCAGAGGCAGCTCGCGGTCGGGGCTGTGTTCGGCACCGAGCTCCAGGCTGGGCTCAGCGGCCTGCTGGGCCTGCGTGATGGTCAGCGGGGGCTGGCTGCTTCCGTCGCTGAAGTGGCTGTGCTCCAGAGAGCTGACGTACTCAGTCACCCTGGGTAAGCATTAAGGGAGGGCTCACCGACGGAGAAACACGAGTCACTGCACCTATAAGTCATTTCTTTAAATAAGCAAACCCTCTTTTCCAGGAAAAAGAGTCACACACTGCATGCAGTTTTTTGATCTATATATATTTATATTACGTCTCCTCGATTTCCTCAATTCTTTATTCATCGCAATAAAAATGCGCTCGACTGAGTGAATGTCGTTCCAGGCGCGTCGGATGGGTGCCGACACACTGGGGAGCCGCGTACCTGAAGACGTGCGGCCAGCAGTCCTGGTTGTGGCTGCCCATCTCCAGCCCCACGTTGAGGATGGCGTCCATGCAGAGCACGTGTGCCGTGTGCAGCCGCACCCCTAGGGGGCGCCCCATCTGCTCCAGACGCAGCTCCACCCGCTGCTTTACTGCAGGAGGGACGTGGCAGAAGAAGGTAAGCCGGGAGAACACAGCGAAGCAGCAACTGCAAGATTCTACGCCTGTCTGGGCCCAAGCACAGGGCGTTTCTCAATACCAAGAACGCAAAGCTCATACTGGAGGTCTTTGCTAACTTGCCTCCCAAGGATGAACTTGGGATTGATCTCATTTGGCAAGGATGCATCCTTGATATTTGGGGAGGGGGGGACAAGAAGGACATCTGGGGATATTTACCATCCTCTTTAGATCTGTTCTTGAGTATTGGAACTGGTCTTCAGCATTGAAAGATGATGTCACGGGTACACGAGAACACAGGTATGGTCAAGTACGCATATTGAGAAACATCCATGGCTTATCTACTGTAGTGACATCATCTACATCTATCCCAGTCCATTCGTGTTTTCCTTGACAGCTCCACAGCGCCACCTAGGGGACTGTAACAGTGTACCTTGTGCGATGGTGTCCCCAGACTCTGCCGACTCCCTTTCTTCCTTCTCCTCCTGCACACAGGAGGCGGCGGCCATCTGGGCCAGAGCGGACGCACAGTTGGCTGCCACACCTGCGGAGGGGACACGAGAGCAGAGGCCGCATGACGTGTGACGGCAGAGAAACGGAACGTCGCTTTTCGCTCTGAGATCCGAGGCGGCGTCGGCCTCTCGCGTCACTCTGCCGCGCGTCCAGCGATCTTAGCCAGACCTGTTGCCAAGGAAACAAACAGAGGGAGCGAGTCGTTCGTCGACCACGTCAGACTGCTGAAATCTTTCAACACTACAGCCCACATCACAAGTGCTGGATGAATAGTGTCTTTGAATAGTGCAGTGGGCAGGATCACCGTATACCGCCAGTCACTGGGCTGTGTAACAAAGGCGGGGGCCATTTTCAGTTCTGTTAGAGAACTGTAACGACGTGAAATGAACTCGGACTCCATCGCAGGCCAGCCATGTTTCAGTCCAACCTCTTCACAGACGCTATATTGTTTGTACATAAAGACAACAGGAATCACACCTCATAAAAATGTGTTGATGATGTAATTCAAATGTAACAATCTGTTATGTGACAGATTGCTTCTAAAAATAAATATTTTAAGAATTCGAGCTCCTCTGTATTCATCATACCACCAGCAGTAGGTATATAACAGTAGATATATAACACCCCTCTGTTGCTATCAGCATATTCTCCATACTGGCTTCAAAGACGTTTTCCTCAGCTCCTGCGTGAGACATGAAGTTTGGATTCTGAGAGAAAACGTTTTTTTTTAGGCAGCTAGAACTCCTTGCATCTCCTGCGCGGTGCTTTTTACTCATGAGACCAGCTGAAGAATGCAACAAACATTACATCAGAGATCACTGGGCATCTTCCATGGCCGCGTGTAGAACGTCCGCTAAAGTGGTAAAGGGCGTCCACCATAAAGCTGAGCAAGGTACCCAAATAATGATCAGCTACGCATGGCGTAACAGGAGAGCTGCAGCAGACTGCTGGGAAAACGTCGGCGGTCAGCTGAACTGGGGCAGCAAAATGTCACCGTCAACAGGACGGAAACGCCTGCAAAAGGCTGACTGCCAGTTTGGGGCATACCAACCTGCCAAATCATGCAGCATCGCGATGGCAAACGGCATTGGATGACAATGGCAGTACAAGCTGTGAATCTCACACGGGCAGACCGGTATAAAGTTCCACTCAGCCATCAACGTGCATATATGATAGAAAACCGAGTGTCGCCATCTGTTGGTAATTGGCAGTACTGTCAGACATTCCGAATGTACTTTGCGATCGCGGCGTGTTACCGAGGGCACAGCTGAGTCCGGCTGCCTTGCGAAGCCCGTCCAGGCTCATGCAGATGGCATCCCGCTCCCTCTGGTTCTGCTCCTTCACCCCTTCAGCTCCCAAGATGAACACAAGACCCTTGGAGCTGCCCGCCATGCGGCCGGTGAGCGGTGTGGACAGCGTGTCGATCAGGTTCTTCCAGCAGCCGGTCAGGATGTAGCGTGCAAACACCATGCCTGCGGCGACACGGCAGAGTGAAATGCCACCCTAATCGCCGAACGGTTCTGCACCAATCAGGCCTGCGTGATGTGGCTAAACGTTCTATCAAGGTCATTTTTTCCATATCAAACCATACCGATAATTATCACAATATAATTCAATATTTACTTCAATGCTCCATTTTTGCTTAAAATGTCCTTTCAACAGCTTCAGAACATGAAAATGGCAACAAATTGAAAAGACTACGAACTGAAATCTATTTTTAATACATAATCATACGAAAAACGTTCCTGTTACAGGGCCTAACACGAGGAAATGCAGACAGTACGCTTGGTTGCTAGGTTATTTTCTCTGCCAGCCTCACTGTTCATTCCAGGGAAAGGGTTTGACTAGGGCTGGGTGATATGACCTAAATAATATCACAATATTGTCAGAGATTTACACAATATTGATATTTTATCACAATATTCTAAAATTCATATGTAGGAAACAGAAATATGACAGGTGATTTTCGAGTTTTTCTGATTATGATGACCAAACTGTTTTGCTGATAATTATGGAGCATGTGACAGATATAATGATAAATTACCTGCAACAGACTTAAACCTTGATGGAATTCATGTACATGTGCATTATTACTGTCAATTGTGCAAGAACACAAGTGTTTAGGTTACATCACTATATTCACGATATTCAAATTGATGATTTTTATGATATGAATGTTCATAATCACAATATTTTATCTATATATCGCCCAGCCCGAGCACCAAGTGGTTTTGCCTTTATCCGTCGCAATAACAGAGTAAGACGATTCAGGCAGTTTCTTGCTCGGGTTCTTAGTGGAGAGTCCATCCAGTCAAAGCTGGATCAAGTGAAACATAAATGAATGTTACTTGTCTTTTTTTTGCCTGCAATACTTCCAACATCACTGTGTACGACCTCATCTTGATGGGATAGCCACGCCTTCACTCCACGTGCCCTCAAGGTGGCGACAGAGATCAGGATGGTGCTCAGTTGCAAGTCTGCATACCTGCCATGATGGTGTCATTGGTGCTCGTGTCGCAGCAGAAGGGCGATTGCATGGAGGCCTTGCGCACCAGCTGACCCCCAATGGCGCTGCTGCCCAGTCCGTCGATGTCTGTGGAGACAGGGTGAGTGATCGCTGACTGCCAGCAGGGGGCGTACCGAACCGCCAAATCACATACAGCATGAAGGGTAGCAAAGCCATATCTAGGGCAGTTGCATTGCTGCACAGAGACTTTATGTAGCTGGATGGTATTAATGAAGCATTTCAGTGAGTGCAAATTCGTGGCAAATGGGCTTTGCTTGCTGATGTTCAAAACAAACAATGTTTTGGTGGACTGGCCCTTTAAGGGGATGCGTCAAAGGGCCTGGCAGACTGGGTGCTGGGACGCGAACCTGTCAGCATGGTGATCAGGGGCAGGGAGTGGTCCTCGGCTGAGCCCCAGTAGCCCGCATCCCCCAGGAGGTTCCTCTCCAGCACCTGGTGGTACAGCTCCTCGATCCAGGCCTGGGAGAGGACCACCAGAACGCCGCTGCTCTGGATCTGACGCCCAAATTCTTTCTGTTGGGGGGGGGGCCCAGAAGGAGCATAGTAAAGTCAAATGGAGGATCCCATTCGGTCAATAAATGCACTTTTACTGCCTCTATTAACAAACTAGGGGCAAGATTATGGTTGGACGTGCTTGGTGATATCAAACACATTAGTACTGAAAGTGATTAGAATTTTGCAGAACTAAAACTGTCCAGTGCAGACGAGCACCCATCCATTGGCTTATATGACTTTTTTTCTCCAGGATAAGCCCCAAGGAGGCTTCATTTAGGAGTGACACCGCAGTGACACCGCAGTGACACCATCCAGTCATTGCAGTAAAACTAAATGGCCCCGAAAGGCTAATTCCTGTCTACTGACGACAGGGGCAATCAGGCGGTTTTTCTGGACAGTGTGCGGCCTCTGGGCTCCCGCCTGGGGCATTACCAGGCTGACCAGCACTGGCGCTGGCTTCCGGCGGTAATAGTCACAGCAGCAAAGCTTCAGATTGAGCAGCAGAGCGTAGTAGGATACCAGGTACAGGCCGTCGGCGTTCATCAGAGCCTGGCAGCTCAGGTTCTCGCTCCCCTCGAACCCGGGCGAGTGGATGCCACCTGCGTGGACAGAGGGGGGCCCCGTCACTTACCTACGGAACCTTACTCCGTCTGCACAATTAGAAACCCCATTAAAACAAGATCATCTGTCACTGTCTGACTCAATGTGCTGCAACACTCTGCCCGAGGCCATACCTCCCAGCATAACTGCAACTTTCTGCGCTTATGGTGATGAACCGTAGGACTAAACTCTCAGGAGAGACAGCCGGAAAACAGCATTGCTTCAACAATCTGTAGCCGCACGTTAAAAAAGTCCTCTGACGCAAAACCCAAGGTGAGAGAAGGAGGATTAAACTACCTAACAAGATTTTCTGACGAATGAATCCAAGTCCATATAAATCCAGTAAAGTAAGGACCGAAAACATCGACTCTTCTAAGCGTAAACAGCTCAGAGTTTTGTCCGCTTTTCGCTCGTACTGGTGCAACTGCGTCTTACCCGCCTGCAAGCTGGAGCAGAAAGTGGAGGAGAAATTCTGGAGCGAGACGTCCACGTCCGTGGCGTTATGGAGGCCGAGCAGCCGCGGCAGCAGGCCGGCCAGCGACTGGACAAAGAGCCGCGCGCTCTGCTGGTCGGCCTCCTGGTTGCGGAGCAGCTTCAGGGAGAGCGCGGCCGTGCGCAGCGAGCGGTGCCCCGGGCAGTCACGCGGGGTCTGCTCCTCGTCGGCCAGCGAGCAGTTATCCGAGCCGATGTCCGAGGCGTCGGAGCGGCCCGAGTCCTTCTCAGCAGCCATGGAGTACTGGTCGCAAGAGTCGAACTCCGTGCGCGAGAGGTCCTGCTCGTCTACGCTGAAGTTGCTCTCGCTGTAGCGCGAGCCGTGCGACCGTGCCTGCGACTCCACAGATAGGAAGTTGGTGATGTCTGGGTAGACCAGCGTGTGGCTCCGCTGTACCACGTCAGGCTGGCTGCCGGCATCGGCCAAAGCTGGAGGCTCCCTACCACCAGCGGGCGCGTCTGCGCCGCCGTCCAGAACGCAAGGGGACTGCAGCCGGGGCTCCTCCCCGCACTCCTCCGGGGTCGTCCGGCCAAACTCCCCCTCCAGAGTGGTCTGGCCCGTCTCCGTGGTGACGCTGATGCTGATGTCAGGGCTGCGCTCCGTGGCGCTGGGTTCCCAGGGCGCATTCTCAGACGACAGGACGCGCCGCTGCCAGCGGAAGTCCGCCTCGTTGACCTCCATGGACTCGCGGGAGGACTCGGTTCCGTCTCGCAGCTCATCGAGTCGCCGCGTCAGCAGCCGGACCTGCTCTGGCTTCAGGCCCCGACCCTGGCTCAGACCATCCAGAGCCCCTAGCAGGGCGCCTACACACGACACTGCGGCGAAGCAGGCCTCAATCCCACCCTTCATGCAGGCCTCGGTCATGCCATCCATCACCCTGCGGCACAGAGAAACAATCAGTCATCAAGTTATGACCGACCAACCCCCCCCCACCCCCCACACACACAGACACATACAACTGCTTACAGTTTGAGCAGATCCAGGTGAGACTTTCTTTTGGAGAAGGACCTCTTTCTGGACTCTGGCTCGGTGACACAAGGCCCCGCCAGATCAAACAGACGCTGAGGGCTACCAAGGATCTGCAAGGGGATGGAGATAGAAAGATGGAAGGAGCCCAAACACAGCGATTCCCTGCTAACATTCTTTGTTCTGCACTTCAAGGAGAAAAGCACTTTGGTCTTTGGCAGACAGTGGGCAAACGTCTCCTTGAGCTTTATTCTTCTCAGATAACGTACAGATTGTCTGAGCGCTAAGGATCTCCCAGGGCAGCCCTGCTGTACCTCTTTCATGATCTTGATGGCTTCCACGCGGTGCTGAGGTGGCGGGTACAGGAGGATGCGGTGGTACAGAGACTGCAGAACAGGCTTCATGGACTCCACACAGCCCACCAAGCGCACCAGCTCCGTGGCCATGTAGCAGACAGTCCTGGCCACGGGACCGATGAGCGCAGGAGCACTGGAGGAGCAGCCCGAGCCCCGGCCTTGGTCTGACACACCCGCAGAGGGGGGGTCCGTCTCTTGGAGCCCTCCACCGTGAGCCGACGTGATCGTCTTGTCGTTCATGGGGTTCCCCATGATGGCCACCAGTGACGGACACAGTTGTTTCCTGAAAAGGAGCCACAGCGAATGACAGCCATCGATGGAAACACAGCCGGCCGGCCGCGTCCCGGACAAGGTGACCCAGGAATGCGTGGCCAGTGAGCCGAGGGGGAACCAGTGCGGCAGAAACGCTGACTCACCATATAAGGTCTGTGAAACCGCGGTGCAGATGCATGGTGGCAGGACAGCTGCTCAGCATGGACAGGATGCACTCCAGGTACAGCAGCTGAAGCAGCTGGTTATCACTGTGGGGGCGGGGTTTGGGGGCGGGGTTTGGGGGGGGCACATCAATGGGTCTACAGCAGCCAGAACAGGAAGTACAATCTAACATGGTCACACGAGAGAACATCACATAACCTTTAACTGTGAAATGCATTGACCTGCATAGAACTGGCAACCTTTTGGATATTCAAACCAATGACTTGAACGGAACCCCCCCCCCAGTAGCTTGTAGGTGCGTCGCCCCCCAGCCATCCCACCTTGTGACCCGTTCCAGCTTTTTGCAGAAGACAGTCAGCACGGTGACGACGTCCTCGCACAGACTCTCGGTCGTCGGGGAGGCATCTTCAGACAATAAGCGGGAAATTATAAGCAGGTTGGTTACTGAAATCCGACCGCCGACGAGGCCCCAGCACCCCCCCGCTTCCCGCCGGGAATCCTGCCTTCGCCTTGGCACAGAACCAGTGAGGTCATTCATCACTCTCCTTCCAGGAACACGCCAGTGCGTCGGCCATAAAACAGCCATTACTGTCACTTCCTTTCCCCACTCCGGCCCACCAGGGACCCGGTTGCCGCCTTTTCCGATAAACAGACAATATAAAGTACCTTTGCGCTGTATTGTCGGCAACACCCACTCGTCTCCTTCTGCTGTCTGCAGAGAAACAACGAGGACAGAGTCACACATCTCCACTGGAACATAGAGCCACACAAAAACCTGGCTGATAATCCACCCAACCATCAAATCGCTTGTTCTGATCAGGGTTGTGGGCTCTAGGTTAATGGTAAAGACGTTTGTCCACCTTGAGAATGTTTTGATCAAACGACCTCCAGTCTCTATTCATCTAATAGGGTGTAACTGGAAATCAATAGGAGAGCAGCAATTCTCCAAATCCATGGTTCAGTTTTTTTTTGTTTTTTTTTGGGGGGGGGAGGGCAGGTGAACAAGGAAAAGTGGGGAAATCACCAACAATTTGTAACAATAAAGGGGGTTAATATCCCCTTGAGCTAGCCTAGCCTTTATTGCAGCCGTGATCAATGCCTCGATGACGATTGGACCAAAACAGTCACACGTCACTCACAGTTGGAGGACAACATAATGTGTCATATTTACAAAATGTATAGCTTATCAATTTGTGATATACATGTCTTATAGTGTTAAGTGTTAAATAAAAACTGAGCTCAACAGGCTGCTCCTAGGGTTGGGGGGGGGGATGGAACTGCAATACGAGATTTTGAACATTGCGGTTTTGGTCTTGGTTTCAGACGCATCACTCTCTTATAAATCAAAGTAGTCAAACGTGACGGGCAGCCAGCAGTATTATTAGTA
This sequence comes from Gnathonemus echidnorhynchus, assembly GCA_026776725.1. NCBI lineage: Eukaryota > Metazoa > Chordata > Actinopteri > Osteoglossiformes > Mormyridae > Gnathonemus > Gnathonemus echidnorhynchus. The sequence goes on along the minus strand of JAODJU010000062.1, from coordinate 2,630,575 downwards.
AGTGATGCCCTCAGCCCAGTAGGTGCCCCCACGACCCCCCCCAGCCCC
>JAODJU010000062.1:2564328-2616438 GCA_026776725.1 Gnathonemus echidnorhynchus | reverse complement strand
GGGCCCCCCCCCTCCCCCCCCCCCCCCAGCCTCCCAGTGAAGGTCAGCAGCTGTCTTATCTGCCCCAAGTCCATCTGCTCTGGGTGCCTCACTCCAGAACAATGTGGCGCTTGTTTCAGCAAGCCGGCCGACTTTAGGTGTTATCTCGTCATACGTTTCCTCAGAAATAGAGCTGGAAATAGGTGTGGAAGGCTGGATCTGCGGAACGAGCAGGGCCAGGCAGTTGGCTGGGTTTTTCAATTATGCGTCAGTCTCTGGAATCTTCTGTGCCACCAGGCGATCCTCATGGCCCCACAGGGGTGTGCACTCTCTCCCGTGTGCTTTGTGCCAGGCCTGCTCACCTTACTGACACACCCAGAGAGGCCCAGAGTATGTCATGTGACTTGGTGCCGGAATGACATCTCTCACTGGAGGAGCTGACCATCCTGAGTTCCTGCTCAACCTTTGAAAGTTTTCACACTGTGATGCCAGTTATAGTGTTATTTTGTATTTGACAGGTATGAGACATTGTACTGGTTTTACTTAGAGGCTTTTTCTGTGAATTATATTAGGAGTTAGAACAGAATTGGGAAGCATCAAATTGCGAAACTAATCTGCATTACCAGTGGTCCAGTGTTGCACCCCTGCACTGTGTTTTGCATTGATGCAGGAGGTGATGCTTTGGCTGTAGATGAGTGACATGCACTCCTGCGCAGTTTGCATGCAGCTGAATGCTTCCTAGCATCGGGGTTTTGCTCTTCGAGCAGCTCAGCCCATGGACCAGCACCCTGACACACCTCAGTTAGCTGACCCAGCCTCCCCCCGCAAATCACCTCTCCTACCCCCACCATGCAGTTACGTAAGTCACTGTCCACTGGAAACTTACTCCTTACTGGCATTTACTTTTAACCAAAGCAGCCTACACTTCTGGAGAAAGCGAGGCCAGTCGGTCTCTGGAGCAAGTGGGATTTGGTCACAGACACTAAATCACGATACCTACAGGAGCTGTGATACCGGAAGGGATTGGTGCTTTTAAAGTGTTTTCTCTCCAAGCTCTGTGTAAAATGGAGAACACAAAAGCTTCCTGTGCTGTAAGGGCACCCCTCTGGTCTGGGAGGTCTGTGTTTCGCACGTCAGAAAGAAGCACAAACGGCCGCCTGTAAAGACTGAGCAGAAGCCAGGCTTCAGGATCTCGCCATGGGAGTGTGAAGATGGCAGCCGGCCAGCAGGGGCAGCGCAGCGTTACTCATCCCTCCAGCTAAATGAAGGATGTTTCACATCCAGGCAGAATGTCTGACTCAGGTGTCAGGCTGTGGGCGAGCCGCACCCAGACCGTGAGACGCGTCGCTGAACAACATGCCATCCGTGTCGTCTCTGCTTTGTTTTGTTTAGAACCAAGAGGCACAAAAATAAAACCATAGAAAGGCATCAGTCACGCCGACTGACGAGTAGAAAACACTCAGGCGTTTGAAAGCCGAGTCTGAAGTTGTGAGTGAGCTGGTCTGTTTGATGTGAGTTATAGTAACATTGGAGTATGTCCGCTTTGTGTTTCAGTAGGCATGTCGGTAGTACAATGTTTCGGCCATTTGGGGATGTTGTCACTTCCTGTTTCCTGCTGTCCGGCGGCAGCTGGGCAGGACGTGCCGCGCTTCGCTTTGCCAAACGGGGCCCCGGAGTCTTTGACTTGGGCTTTTTTTTGGGGGGGCCTTCAGCGAGCGACCGCTGGGGTTGAAGCAGGCGACAGGAGCCGGCTTGTTCAACATGACCCCTCCCTCAGGCGAGTTCCAGCCTGCCTGTGTGTTCATGGGCTGGGTGTGTGACTCTGCACTTAATTACCCAGGGTGTGGCCTGTAAGTGACAGTGAAGGTCCTTGCCACGTGACACCGGTGATAATGAGAAACTGCCACTGGGTTCCCAGCACCGGCCGTGAACCTGGGGCCGCCCCGAGTTCATTCCCAAAGGTCGGTTTGCGATGGGCTGTAGCCAAAGTCTGGCCCGTCCTGCTTAGGGACGGCCAGAGGGACTGGCTCACTTTACGTTTTCATCCGCCGTTAGGAAACATTATGGTGAAAGTGTGTTTTTTTTTTTTTTTTATTGAATCTTTTTCCCCATTCTCATATGGGTGGCGTTGGTCCCTCTCTCTCGACATATTTTGTTAAGGGTGTTCTTGTAAATTGAGACAGATTTTCAACTGTTTCATCTGGCATTCACTGAGGTAAACCCAGAGCACTGGGAACGCGTTCCACCCAAGGTATTTTACCCTGGAATGGACTTATTCATTCATCAGCTCTGCAGCTGGCAACAGGGTAAATGGAGGTACTGGAATGGGAGTCATTGTGTCAAAAGCCTGTTGATACCAGAGAGCATGATTCAGTGTCTCAATCACATTGTCATCTTTCAGTGGAATTGTTACGAAGCACACAGGCCATTGAATTCTTGTTTTGTTGATGAGGTTTTTTTTAACGATCACTGTGTTTCTTTGGCAGCCTGGGCGCAGGCCGTAGCTGCTCTCATGATCCTGGGACTCTTCTTCCTCATCGTGGCCTTCATCCTCTCCTGCCCAGCACTCTGCTGCAGTGTCAACATCATCCTGCTTCCTGTTATCGGAACCCTCCTCATAATTGCAGGTTAGTTCCCCACGGGACGCTAAAAATCACCCCGGGAACACGGCCGACGCTCTGCGTGCGTGATTATTACGCTGAGGGTGATCAAAGCTTCAGTAGCCAGTAAGGAGCCGTTAAGTCATTAAAATTGCTTTGTAATTTCTGAGGTAATGTTCAATGTCCTCAGCTGTTACATTGGTAGAAATATTTAGCGTGCATTATTCTGATTTCTAAAAACTATTTTCTGCTGTTTATGCCGTATAATGTTGGCAGCAGCTGGGCTGTTTTTTAAATACTTAAAATAAAACAATCCAGCCAAAGCCTGAGGCTCTTTGCTCTTTGAACCGTGTGACAGACGGGCGCTTGGGCACAGCCCTTACATGAGAACACAACCGAATTGCTATGGCAACACTCCCTCCCGGACACGCCCTCGCCATCGCCCTCGACCACTCCCGGCATGAGTCTGCCCCGGGGGGTGTGGCCTGGCCAGCTGTCATCAGGGATTGGCCAGCTGTAGGAAAATGCTGAGCCGTTTCGCCACCCACTGGTCTCTGTCTTCAGCAGACACTGCAGAGGATAAATCATTACCTGAGGGGGCACAAATAATGTAGCATTTTGCTTTTAAATATGTATTAATTAACTATAAAGTCTAGGTTACATACTAATCTCATGTTCTTTCATCATTAGTGAATCGTGACATATCTTATATGTCAAGTATCGACTGTATTTGTTCATAATTTGTACTTCAGTTGTAATTCAGTTAATACTAAGTATTTGTTCCCCATTAAGTGGCGTGTTCCCCTGTAGTTATCTGAGGCATGGAATAAACTACATGAAGTCATAAAAATGTAATTTTCCTGTAACTTAAAATAACCTTATAATACCTTTTATAGGGACGTTAAGCCCTGCATTGTGCCAAGCTGTGCTTGACTGTGCTGACCCTAGCACTTCTGCCTCTGTCTGGATAACGTCACCATTAGCTCTCCCAGTGGCTGCGTGCCCAGGCCCCGGCCATGAGGTGGCGACGTTCTGCCCGCTGCCCTCAGCCCAGTTTCGTTTGCCGCTGCGTTTTTTAAACACGTCCACGCCTGTCTGCTTGATTCACACGATGCAGTGCTGCGGCTCAGCTGCACTTCCTCCAGTGTGATGACGCCGCCGTTCTCAGTTTTCTGGACATTTTACCTGCAGGACGTTTAAATCCCACTATTCGGGCGTCCTGAGTAAACCAGTAAGGTATAAGATGCAAATACCTTTCAGAAGTCATCTTTGAGATCTGCAGGCGGAGATTCACAGGACTCCGTGGCTCGGGGTAGCCAGCGGCCAGCTGCACTGGCGCTTTCCCAGTGCCTCTGAAAACCAGCCCTAACATGCATGCGGGGTTTGGTCCTTGACTTGGGCTGCATGATATCACATATCATCATTATAGGGTAATAATCACCACGCCTTTAGATGACGGGCGTAAACATTTGTCTGGGCGCCGGCTTTTCGATACTATACAGACGTTTACTTACGCCCATAATTTGGTAAGCAGGTTAGCAGTACGCCTAAAATATTAATGAGATGTGTATTGTCATGCCCAAAAGTTAGTAATCTGTATAAATTCAGCGTACACTGTGTCAGACTTTAAACTGCAGAAAGTACCGCCAAACCACCGACATCTTTTACCTTGTTTATCCACAATATCTCCTCTTTTAAAAGACGTCATGGCTGCTGATCTGTCCCTTTCTTCACCGCCACTTCAGTACTGATCGCTTCCAAAGCGAATTTAATAAAAATTCGGCGGCTCCTTACACTGACGACATCGCAGTGCGCTATCGCAGTGCGCTATCGCAGTGCGCTATCGCGTGGCCCTGGTCCTGACGTATCCGATGGAGGCTCCAAGATGGCCGCCACACTGCGCCGCATGTTCGAAGCAGCACCGTGTTGCATCTCCCTCCTCTCTCTCTCCCCGCGCAGTGATTCTCCAGGTCATCGCGCTCATCATCTACCCAGTCAAGTTCAACGAGCTGATCTACGAGGGCCACTACTTCTACACGTGGGCATACGGCTTCGGCTGGGGTGCCACGCTGCTCATGATTGGCTGCAGCGTGCTCTTCTGCTGTCTGCCCCGGTATGAGGATGAGATCACCGGCCTGGCCAAGACCAAGTACATCTACACCAGCACTTAGGGGCCTCAGCGCCGTCCGGCGGAGGCGGTGACAGGGAGCTGGGACACAGGGTGCCTGTCCGGGCAGCTTCCCGCAGGAAACCCCTTTCATGCTTCCGATATTCCCTCACATCCACTGCCTAGATAACGATTGAGCTGGAATTACTGCTGTTTAGCTTTACTGGTGCCATTCTGCTTGCCAGAGTGGGCCAAGGGCCTGTAACGGTGTAAATAGTAACATATTTGAATACTTCCTTCCTGTTTTACTGGTTCCCCCTCCTCCCCGAAAGGTGTGTATTTCTGATAGAGTAGGACCTTTGGGAATGTTAAGTGCTCTTAATCTCAAAGAATTTTTTCCAAAAAAATGCCCCAATGTCAGCCTGTGCTTGAGTTTTCCTGAAGACGGGGTCTTCAATGTCTTTGCGAAAATCGTCTATTATTACTGTGGTTGGGATCTTTTATTCTTTTCTCTAATTGAATTTGAAATATTACAAATAAGCAATGTTGCCTCTTATTTTTGAAGTTGTGCTGTATTCTCTACTACACTGTTTGCACTCATTGTAAAACTGGTTTATTCAAATGAATGTTTTGTCAGTTCACATCTTTCCATTATCATCATTATAGTCGTATTCCTGTAACGTTTTTGTAGTTTGAATCTTCATAAATGTGCCTTACTCCTTCATGGGGATCTTAATGCTTATATAATAAAAATTATCCAGACATGGAGTTTTGTTACACTGAGAATGCCGCAGTCACCTTTAACCACCATTAGAGAATCCCTGCTTTGCCACACTAAGTGACATGCATTTTAAGCTCCATTAGACTTTTCTCAATAAAGTGCATTTTCAGACCATCTTAATTTCGCATGCAAATCTGGATGTTTTACCTCAAGCAGAAAGTGTTAATCTTCCAGCTGATGGAGAGAATGAGAATGGGCCCTGTTTTTGACACAATGACAGCTGGAAATAAAATTAATATATTTTTGAGGGTTTTTTACCTTGTACTGAGGGGGAAAAAGATGCTACGTATTCATTAAAAAAACGCTTTAGAAAGTACTGCTATGTTTTACCTCAAATCACACAAAGCACAAGCAGAGGTACATGGGCAGACATCACATTGACATGCCTGTACATACAGGCACATGCAAATACACTCGTACACAAATTCATGAACACGCACAACATACTGCCTTTTGTTCACATAAGCAAACAAGTGCACATATGTAACTGCTACTTACACATGTATACAAGCACACAGAAAATACTATTACTGGCATGCAAACATGCTTTCAGAACCATGCACGCACAATGCATACTGACACAGCCACTGCTGACAGAGAGAGGTAACAAAGCCAGACTGGAGTTTGACAAGACTTACCCGAGGAAGCCAGTATACTTCTGTGAGTGCCTGTGGCTTTTTTCTCTGCTTTACTGTGTCGTTCCAATGCAAACAAAAAATGAGCACGGACACGTCGATACTGAAGGACTTGTAATCGCAACAGTCTTCTGGGAGCAGTGGTGCATTTTCTGAAGGGAGTGCAGAGACGCCGACATTTATGGCCATGACTGCACATACCACTACTTGTATGGATGCTTTCCACCCACAGAATACACACTAATAAATGAGCATACACAAGTACAAACATATACACACAGGGAATACTACTAAAAAATGCCTACAGGCGTGTAGACAAGTGTCCACAATATATATTGCTACTTATAAATGCATATACAGGAGTAAATAAACGTGCATGTACAAACTGTATAGGTCGCCGGTTCAAACCCAGTCTAAGCATGTCTGTGGGTCCTTGAGCAAGTCCCTTAACCCCCAGCTCCCTGGGTGACGCTACAGGTGGCTGCCCTTCGCAGACAGCTTACTCTACAAAGAGCAAGTTGAGGGAGGCGTAAAGACAATTTCCCCATGAGGGACAATAAAGGATTGATTATGATTATTGTACTGCCACTTACAATGGATACACAAACACACAAAATACATATTACTGCTTACTTGCACACATCCATACACACACACTTGCATACACACACAAACAAACACAGATGCACGCATGCATGCATGCACAAAATACAAACTGCTTTATACAGTATGCACAGAAAGGAAATATACAAATAAATTGCTCCTAACACATGAATGCAGAAGCATCCAAGACACCCAGACGTTAGCAGCAGATCCTTTATGTCCTGTAAGCTGTGAGGTGGGGCCTCCATGGATCAGACTTGTTTGTCCAGCACGTCCCACAGATGCTCCATAGGATTGAGATCTGGGGAATATGGAGGCCAAGTCAACACCTCAAACTCTTTTTCATGTTCCTCAGACCATTCCTGAACATTTTTTGCAGTGAGGCAGGGCGCGTTATCCTGCTGAAAGAGGCCACTGCCATCGGGGAATAGCGTAGCCATGAAGGGGTGTACTTGGTCTGCAACAATGTTTAGGTAGGGGGCACCACGTGTCAAAGTAATACCTACATGAATGCCAGGACCCATGGTTTTCTAGAAGAAAGTTGCCCAGAGCATCAGAGAATATGCAGTGTTACTGAAAAAAAAAATGGTGTCACACACTTCATCAGACACGTCAACAGACAAGACGGTGTGTCGATCAGTACCAGCGCGTGAGCAAGACTGGGTCGGTTACTTCAGCTTCCGCCGGTAGGTAGCGTGTCTGCTTATTACATCCGCTAGGTGGCAGTCGTTGCACAAATATGATGAACCCGGAAGTAACCAAGTTACAATATTCTGCAAGTCGCTTGATAAAGTTTCTGGATAATTAATGAGGACCAAATTCAAATATAAGAGTATCTTTCAATGAACAATTCATGCCGCAATAAACGAATATTTATCTTATACAAGACACAGGGATTGATTACGCAGGGTTTTGTATTACATTACTAAATATAACTACCGTTTGCAGCTGAACCATCTGTGTACCGTCATTAATTTCGGGAAAAGTGAACGTATGGGCAACTCGATGTAGTAGCTATGGTAGGTTTTGGACTAGATCCAAAGAGAGGTTGAAATCTTAGAGTGTGTATAGGCTATATAAATGACATTACATTTACATTTTAACATGTCCATATTAAGTAAATGAATTCCAGTTAAATTGAGTTCAGTCCAAACGGACTGATTAAAAGCCCCCCAAAAACTGATGTCATGAGCAGGTCCGTCCTCATGTTATGCGAATATTTGCGTCTTCACTATGGCGACGTGCGGCGTCAGAGGAGCGCCGCCATGTTTCCATCCAGCCGCACCACGCTTTTCTCTTTTTGCATGTAACTGCACAGTAATCTTACATTTCGAATTCTATATGTCATTTGGTGTTCTCCGCGCTTGAAACTCGTCATCATTAAAAAAATAACCTCTCTACACGTCTCGACCTGTAGTAATTTCCCCTGGAAGCCTGCCAAGAACGCAGGTTACTGCTCTACTATTAAAACACTAAACACACTGACCCTCAGTACATCACAGATTAATTGCGCTAGGACCATACTTAAAAATAACTTTGCCTTATGAAGAATTAAGAAACAGGGGTAGTTTTATTTGTACCGATAAAAACTTTGCTCTACGTATTAAACATAGAAATGTGGACCCCACACGTGGAAAAAATGCGACTTCCAGTAACTACTTACTCATACTATCTGTATTTTAAAAAAAATTGGTAATACCATTTTGTGGTTCATGCATGTCACACTTAAACACATTCAATTTGTTTATGTCACGACCTGAAACGCGAATAAAACGAAACTATTCAAAACAGTGCCTGGCCGCATGACATCAGCTATGGAAACACGGTGGAGTCCGTGCAGCGAAAACTCCGGAATGGGACAGCCTCACTGCCTTGGTACTTTACTTCTTTGGAGTTTTAAGGCAAAAACCTGTAAGAATTCCTATGACTTTTACTTTCACTTACGTGCACGAATGAGACAGGGAGAGCCTGACAGTGCCGTACCTGCCTGGGCCGATGTCGGCGGGGGGGGGGGGGGGGGGGGGGGGGGGGGGGGGGGGGGGACGTACAGGGACAACCCCCCCGCTGTACAAATTTACGGGGCGCGCTGAGCAAGAAAATGGATGAGATTTACGGGATCTATCCCGCATATACTTTTCCAAAAATGAGTCAGTGCAGGGTTCTGACTGACAGCTCGCTACCATTTGAATACCGACATGCAAATTGTACGTGTGCCCTTTCTGACCTTCTTCTGTCTCATACGCACGTGACAGGCTTTCGGTTTTGCTCTTTGAAATGTCACCTCTGATAAGAATCAGAGTCGGTGGACTGGGGAGGCAACCTCATTTATAAAATGTGTACCACGTTTCTGAAACGCGGCATCTGGAAAAAAATCTTTTTGCACCTCTCTTGCTGCTTTTTCCCTCTCTTCCACAGAAGCTCTGCCAGCTGCCTGTGAGCTTAGTGTTTGGAGGGGCGCTGACCTCGGGATTTGAAGTTAAGGTGGTTTCCAATGTTCTTGAAAGCTTTTTGGAATGTTAAGACATTTCCCTCAGTCTACTGACAGCTCATTATCTGAAATGTCCCAGTCTAAGAATGAGAGCCTGTAGGTGCTTCGAAAGCCTGACCTAGTTGTCATTTTATAGCCTAAGTTTACTAGTCAGTTTTACCCAACTATTAATATTTGGATTGTACGCTTGTTGACTCATTTTATAGTTGAATTATATTCAATTTGATTTTTTTGTCAATGGTCTTTTGCGAGTCTGTATTATAATTGTATAATATGGAAAGTGTATGGAAAGTGGATCATCATGGTTTCTATTCCTTAGCAAACTAGTTTTGTGAATGGAGTACATCCCACAAGGCAGTCACCACAGTCCATACTAAAAGTGCTCTATTGTAGATGCTATAGGAACCTGTAAAGTGTTACTGTAAGGACCTACATGGGACCACAGCCACACAGCCCAGCGAGCAGAACTATTCCAATAAAGCAGAGTTTCACTTCTCTCAGCTGGTTTTCTGTACCTGCTTTTAAAATGTGGCACACATTCATATGTTGAGGATCTACCCAGCCTATATTGTGTGATGCATCTGTTATTTAGTACAATTTCGCTGGTTGTCAACTTGAAATTCTTCACATTTCATCAAATCGTGCATGAAATACAGGGACACGGTTAAGCTAGGTGTCACTTTGTTCATATGTGATTGCGTTCACTAATCATCAGAACAATCTTTGGTATTGCCAGGCAAATCTGATGTCCTACTAGGTGGAAAGCCCTAATGTTAAAAAAAGAACAGGAACTTTGACCCATTGTGAAATAAAATGCTTATAGACAAGAAAAAACACATTTCAGCCAGCTTCCTCTTTCAGAAATGATGGATTTTATTTGTGGCAACTGAATACTCCACCAATTCATTCTAAAATTTTTACAAAACCGTCAATGAAGGTGTTTATTTCTCCAGAATGAAAGACCAGGCAGAACATGGTTCTCGTTCTGGAATGATGACGGAAGCATATTAAACTGTCGCTGTCAGTACAGTGCTCTCCAGTGGCCCTGTGACTCTGTGCAGAATAAGCAGTTTGGACTGGACGATTGGATGGATGGAAGGACGGACAGATGGATGTATGGATGGATGTATGGATGGATGGATGGGTGGATGGGGGGATGGGTGGATGGATGGGGGGATGGATGGAAGGCTGCTCTCTTACAGAGGTATTTGTGTTATTCTTGTGATCAGCAATTAGGCCAACAGAAAAATACTTCATATGAAGATACTCCAAAACCCTGCACTGCATAAACATTTGACTGAAAATTATATCGATAAAATAATCAAAATTAGATATAATACTTTCATACTGACATTAATAAATAATTACTAGAATGTCTTAATAATTGTCTTGAGGTATTATTATCATACAGCACAGATACATACAGGCTGATTTGTAGAACATATCCTGTTCATGATTTTCCAAACTTCAGACTACATTTTTTACTGAATCTTTAACATTTTCATTGCCAACAAGGAACGAATCCATACATTTTCCTGCATAAAAATGCTACCCCTGTATGTCAGTTGTGTAACCTTACCTTGGTCACATGGCACCTAAACCAGAGTGAATTGGCCAGAAGAACAGGTGCTTGCAAATGTCAGTTTTTACAAAAGAGCTTTTCATCATAAATGGGCAGATATTAGCTGGAGGCTTGTAATGTACGGCCTTCGATCTGAGTGTCGCACTAGAGCAGCTGCTGATGGAAAGCACCTCTGATAAAGCCTCTTATCTGCATCTTATCTGCCCTCTTCATCATGATAGTTTTCAACAGATTATAGATGATCATTTCCCAGCCTAGAGGTACCTTAAAAACTTTGACAATGTGTCCATTTAATTTTTCTGCACATGTACTGCTAGCCAATAAAACGCTCAAAGCTGAACTTTCGTAGCCAGACTGTCCTGCTCCTGGAATCATCTGTTGAGCAGCACGGGGAATGTCGTCTCCAGCCCTCGGAAACTTACTTAAACAGTGAAATACCTGGAAAGGTGAGTCTATGATTCAGGCCACCGAATGGACTGAGATCTCAGCGGCTTCAGAGCTGGCAGGCGTCGTGCACCTGGAAAGACAGACGGCAGACATAACGTTGCGTGGTCGGAGGGCTCCAACACCTGTCACCGAGGGAGGGGTGACTGTGTGTTGGATTTTCATCCTACCACTTTACAGCCTGGAGTGTTAACCTTGAATGTCGATGGTTCCCCCCCCCCCGTTCATGATGCCCCTGCAACTTTAGAGTCGATGAAGACATCAATACACACTGGCTTCAGCTGGAATAGCATGGTGCTCATCAGCAAAAACCTACAGGACCCAGGGTATCCTGGCCTGGGAGGCATGGCTGCTGGTTCAGCAGCGGGATGTAGCATGGCTAACACTTAGCGGCTATCGCTAAAGGCCACGTTCCAGCGGGATGTAGCTTGGCTAACACTTAGCGGCTATCGCTAAAGGCCACGTTCCAGTCATTTGCATGAAGGAGCCATGGGTCAGGCACTGACCTGCTGTAGCTTAATGCCATTTAAAGGGCCGACAAAGTCGTGTCACCGTTGTAAAACAACGAAAAAAAAAAAAAACAGACCACAACATCCTCATTGAGCCACCTGCTGAAAACCACCGCTGCCGGGGGGGGTGGGGGGTGGCCGGCTTCCTGTGTCTCTAGGAGTTCACACTGATGTAATAATTTATAAGCACCGCGATGGTCGCACCAGGATGGCGGAATTAGCTACCAGTCTGATTAATATGTGAAGCTCTGGCACTTTACGTCAGAGCTCGTAAGCCGAGGGTATTCATTAGGTCGCTCAGCCCAGCCAGCGTGACTCATAGCGCTAACGTATATGTGTCAACGATGCAACTTAAAAACTCCCTAATTAGACTCATTTCTATCTGGGCTGGAGGGCATGTGCTTTAAAAAAAAAAAAGAAAAAATGACGTCTGTAACGGCTCTTATAGCCCTGAGCACGGTGTCACCACCAGGGCCACCACTGAAGACGACGCGGCTATTTCGAGAGGACCCGAGATCCGCGACCCCACAAAAAGCGGCGCACCCCCGCAACGCACAAATGTCACCACTAACCCGCCACAAATATCCCCTCGAGACAGTGGCGCTGCCCAGGAAAAGTTTCCTCCTTTATGTGTGATTCAGAGATGGTGGGGGGGTGGGGGGGGGGGGTTGCCTCATGTCAAAAAGGGCTTTTTTTGGGTGAGAACTGGAGCCGTGGGCGGCAGAGCAGAGGAGTGGGCGGTCTCTCAGAATTACATCGCTGGGGAGGCAAAAAAAATATGCAAAAAAAGTAGAAGTGAAAATGTCAAAAATGTCCCACAAAAAAAAATAAATAAATAAAAAAGGCATAGCCCACTCTTGCTGAAAGGGGCTCATCTGTCTGTCGTTACTAAAAAAAGGAGTGGGAATTCTGCCGCGGTATCGGCTCCCAAAACGAGCACATATAAACCCTAAAACAAGCCCTTAGCCTCAACAACCCTGGTGACCTACTTTGAACGCAGTTTCCTTTAACAAGAAATGCATGTTGTTAGAAGAAGAGACTATGCTCAGAATGATGCATTGCCTTTGCTTCCAGCCAATCACAGATTGCCTGTGAGGTCAGCTGAGCGATGAAAGCAGCTCATTGGCCGAGGCTGCCCGAGGAGCTTTTGAAGTCCGACCGAACATTGCAATTTCAGAACCTTTTAGCTAGTCAAAATTCTAGAAATCTGCGCCCGAAGTTAAAAAACAAAATTGTCCATGATACTTACAAGTTGCTCTATTGTAATGTGGCATTAAAAGCACTTACCTGCAAGTCACTTCCAATTAAAACACAAGTTTAAGGCTTCTGCATGACAGGGTTGGCAGCATCCAGCAAAACTCACATAAACAGTCGGCGTTAAAATTACCACTGCTCTGAAGCATACAAGCTGCTTTAATGGGCTTGTTGAGATACATTCAGCACATTTTACAGTTACATACAATTATTGTATCACACCCGTGTAAAACAAGAACCATGTCTCAGATACAGGAAGTGAGGTTCTTGTAGTACAGCAATTATAATCATAAGACCACAAGCTCACCTTAATCTTACTTAGTAAATAATACATATCATTTTACAGTTTAACAACAGGGGAGGCCAAGGGGTCCCTGGGATTATAGGCACCGATAGAAAAAAAACCAGCCCCATCTCTCACTTGCGAAGTTTCTTTGATAAGCCATCAAGCGCATCTCTGGCACGCCACTGGGTCGCGCCCGCTCCGACGCAGAAGCCGTTCCCATGGAAACGGACCCGGGGCGCAACAGGAAAGCGCGTCATGCACATTTTTCCAAACAGGTGAGATAGAAACAATGATCAACGAATCGCACACGTATTATTAAAAATAATTTATTTGAGATTATATAAATAAAGTGGCGAATTACTAATTTTTTTTAAATGAATAAATACCAAAAAACAAAACAAACAAAAAAAAAAACAGTTCTTCCAACAATACAATTAAAATACATTGTAAGGAAATGACTGCTCTCCTAATTTTGTCTATTCGTGGAATGTTACGCCGAGTTCCACCTCGGTACCAACCCAAGATTCCAGAACAGCTTATGTCAGAGCTGTGCAATATTGCAATCGGATGAACTGCATTCACATCCAGGACACAGAAAGGTCTTAAACATCTGTACAAGATGGAGGACAGCCCCCGTGTGTAATTCTGTATACAGGCTTCCATCAAGTTAATCACCCACTACACAACAAAACTGGACAAGCCAACAACGAGGATCTTTTTTTTTTCTCCAGAGATAACTTACTTTACACAAACTCGCCTAAAACTGCCTATGATCGCCCATGAATGCACAAATCCTCGCCTCAGGAAGTGTAACTTAAAAAAATAGATATATATAAAAAAAAAGCGTACATGGCTAAAGCAGAAATAAAAATGGAAAAAGAAAAATGTCAGTTGTGCATTCTTAAGAGTGCGAAACGGAAGGAAGTGGAGACGTATGAGCCAAAGCAAAGCGGAGACAAAGGGGGGTAATAAAAAGGCAGAGGGGGGAGGAGCCAAAGTATCTAAACTATCAGGTGTGTTTTCCCTTCAACTGAGCGTACTCACTCTCTCTCTCTAGCATAAATACAGTATCAAATACTCTGGGGATTTTACCAGGGATTGTCCTTTTTTGGACAAAGGGAGTTTTATTCCTATATGGGCAATTCCCTAAATGCAATCGAGATATTATGACGATGGGAATAATTACAGTCTGAACATAAAAATGATGGCATTTTAAATGGTATTTTATAGATTCCATCTAAAGCTGTAATCTTTCCCATTTTCCTACTTGTCAGGACAGGACATCGCCACATACGTGGTCGCCGAATGCTTACTCTCCCGATCGGCACTGAAAAGGCTTGTTGGGTGACCGCTGGCTAACAGACCAGCCCACTGGCTAACAGACCAGCCCACTGGCTAACAGACCAGCCCACTGGCTAACGTGTTTCACAGCTGGGTCACTGACTGCACACACAGCTGAGGAGGGAAACACACAGACTTCAAGCTCGGCGGGTCAGGGTTAGCGGACAGCTATGCGGACAGCAGCAGTGCTGTGACCTTACGGATCACACACCCCGGCGTTGCGGGTCAGGGTTAGCGGACAGCCACGAGGACAGCGACAGCAGTGTGACTCTATGGTTCCTAGATCCTGGCATGGCAGGTTCCGTGTTGAGCGTGAGTGTTTTAGCGAGGTAAGCACCTTCGTCCTAACTAGAGCAGACAGTCCGGCTGCTGGTCCCTTCCATGCTCCTTGGCAGGATGTCAGAGGACCCCGGACAGAGCCGCCTCGGCCTCGCACCACCCGGACAAAGGACCCCTGGATTTGGCACTGAAAACACCTTTTCCACTGGTGAAAAGTGAACTTTGGTCACGATGTGATGTATTTTTACAGAAGTCATAACCGTCCGTGGTGCAGAGCATGGGAGACAGACGCTAAGGACTCAGCACCCACACAGCCCCATGGGGGTCGAGGCTGGCGGGAAGCATTAGCGTGTGGACCGGCTGTCCTGGACACGGCGGAATCCCTCAGGGCCCCGGCTGTTCTGTAGGAAATAGCTGCACTCGTTACAGTAGCCGTCCTTCTCCTGGTTGGCGTAGTGCTCGCACCACTGCGTCCGACAACGCTGCTTAGCGACCTCCTCGTGTCCGTGGCCCCGGTGGCCCTCCCAGCGGCCACGGGCCTGGCACTCGGCCGGCTTCAAGGTCGCTCTGGGCTGCGCGGCTCTCTGCAACGAGCAAGAAGGCTCCGTCAGTCGACACACAGCACCCACGTGGCGTGAACGGGAACACAAAAACGGCGCGGAGTCTCACTAAGGACCATAAAAATGCCGAATGAGAAGCCAGCTTTAGCCGTAGCGAAAGAGGCGCGGCAATGAGACATTGTGAAGTGAGGCTGAAAAATGTAGTGACCCCTGGTGGATGGGAGGGTGTACTGCAAGGAGGGCACTCACCATGGCCAGTGGGGGTGACTGGGACACCCGGGTGCCCGCCTGCCCTAGCCGCACGCTCTGCTCTTTGACAAAGCACTTCTTGCAGTATCCTTCATAGGCATTGCGGCCCGGAGCTCCGCAGGAAGGTCCACGGCAGTGGGAGGAGTTCTTCAGGCCCGCTTCCAGGCAGGCGCGTGCGGGCGGGGGTGACGGTCTCGAGGCTGCAGGCACAGGGCCGGATCCTAAGGCGGGGCAGAGTGAAACGGTTACCGCCACTCTAGCACCACAGTCACTGGTTATTCACCAATACACCCAGTTCCCCCAGCAACCCTCAAGTCATGTCAGAATCCAGTTCATGCAGTTCTGCTGTCACAGATACATGGTGCTACCCAGAGCGATAAGCATGACTGGTACTCACGATTGATCTGATATTCCTGGCAGCAAATGGAACAGAAGCCCAATTGCTCGGGTGTACCGAAATAGCGACACTCCTGCCTCTTGCACTTTCGGCCAACAGGGGGCACCTCCCTCTGGATCCTGGGTACCACTGTTTCGTTCGTGTTAGCTACTGGCGGCCAGTCCACCGGGGGGCGCTCCGGGCCGGGCACCTGCGGCTGAGGCTCCGCCCTCTCCTTGGCCGCCCTCTGCAGGCAGGTGGCGCACAGGCCGTCGGGCATCCGGAAGGCCTCCTGCTGGCAGCGGGAGCAGCGGTCGGAGGCGGCGCGGCGGCCTGTCGTCAGGGCGCTGTGGCAGTGTTCGCACAGCCCATCGTGCTCCACGCTCAGCGTGAAGAGGCAGCCCGGCGTCTTGCACTTCATGGCGTGCGTCTCGCTGTACAGGCTGAGGCTGGGCGCGGTGGGCGGGGCCGAGCGGGGGCTGGGCACCATGGCAGGCGGCGAATGAGAAGCGGGCGCGTGCGGTGCAGGCGGCGTGGCCCGGGGCACCTCGGGGACACGCTCCGCCCGGCGCTTCTCAAAACACTCATGGCAGTGAGGCTGCGTGTCCACGGAGATGTAGAAGGTACAGCGGGGTGTGGCACAGCGGATCTCGATGAGCGACAGCTGCGAGACGGAGAAGCGGGTGTCCTGCTGCGGCCGCACGTCCCACGGCACCTCCTGGTCCCCCTGCCAGCACTTATACTCGTGGTTGACCAGTTGCAGGTAATCCTCCATCAGGTTCATATCTTCAGGAAGGTTGCTCTCGTCTAACCTGCGGAGACCGGCGACCGACACCGTCAGCGTAAGACAGACGGCCCAAGTCACGAGGAACCAACTACAGGTCAGTGAGAATTACTAGATCTGAGCATGGTCCCTCAGCCTTCACAGGTTCCGTCGCCTCGGGAACCAGGCCAAGAGGCCTTTCACACCGCAGGTGCCCGTGAACGGGAGTGTACCTGGCAGCGTTGATCATGTGCGTCGTTCCCGGACTGGGACCGTTCACTGGGATGTCGACCAGTATCAGGTAGTCTTTCAGGAGCCTGTCTTTCTGTGGCTGCTCCTTCTCCATGAGGAAGTGAACCTTAAGCTCCTCGAAGGCCCCCCTGCCCTGGTGGCACAGTGGGACGGCTCGGATCTCTGCGGAAGGAGGAGCGGCGTGGGTCAAAGCATCCGGAACGCTGGTACTCACCACCAGAAACGAGTCCCCCAGCAGCGCGGGCTGTACCCACCTGGACCGCTGTCCTGGACGGTTATGAGCGGCGCAAAGTGCTGGGAGTCGTAGCCGAGCACTATGGGATACTTGTAGCACTCCCCCGGGGGCCAGTGCAACGGGAGATAAATGCCTCCCACGTTTAGGGGGGAGAAGGAGGTGCCTGATTTCATGCTTCTGACCACCTGATCTGTGGATGGCAACAGGAGGCCTTTCAGCAAACAGGACAGGCGCCCGAGAGTCAAAGGCCAGGTCAGAGTCCTGCCGATCCGGGCCGGGCGGTACCTGCGATGACGATGATCGGCCGGCGAAGAATGTTGCAGAGCACAAAGATGTGAATGTCCTCCAGGGAGCCGTACTGCAGCCCGTGAGGACTCGTCTCCAAGGACGCCATCTCCACCACCTTCTCCCACTCCTCCTCCCAGTTCTAAATGGGGGTGGGAAGGTGCAAACAGAGGCTTCAGCACACAGGAGCAGGGAGAGGAGGAAGGGGGCGGAGCCTCCCACAGGGACTCACTAGTGTGTTGTAGCGAAGGCCCGTCTGGGTGAAGCCTTGGGAATGAAGCAACTCTGTCTGGAATCGCAGACGGAAAATCCGGGTGTCCGTCTCCTTCAGGGCGCTGTAGAGGGCCTTGCGCAGAACCAGGTCCGTGTCCTGGACCCCCAGCATATACTGGGAGGCAGCGTGGAGAAGACAGTTCCCATCCCCTGCAACCAGACAGTAGCAAAACAGCCTTTTGAGTTTCCCAAGTGCTACAAAAAGCAGCCGCACCATAACTTGGCCAGTGGCACATAAAGACAGAGCCGCGGGCAGGTACGGGGGGGGGGGGGGGGGATGGGGGGCGGTGCAGGGCAGCCCCCAACATTATTCCCAGCCTGCCGCCTCTCGTCCCGTCAAAAGACAGCGGGGAGCACAGTGTCAATCAGAAGGGCGGGGAATTTCCAGAAAGTCGTATCAGCTGTTTGAGAAACAGCCGTAAGTCCGACCATGAGGCGCTTAATCAGCAAAAAAAAGAAAAAAACTACAGCTTGGCTAAAGTACAGCCAACAATCCTAGAGAACATGCCAGAAGAGATATGGGAGGGGTTCTGTGCCGGCCTAGGCAATGACAGAGGACTGACTGTACGCGAATATTTACAGAATCCTGCCCGTCCAGATGCTGCCAGCCTGAGACAGGCGTCTGCTACGTGCCCGATTAGGAGTCCTGACGCACCGAAAAAACAGAGGCAAGCTGTAAATGGAACATAAAGCCCAATAAATACCCCCAAGATCTGAAGCTCCATGTGCTCTCAGACGACCTAAAACAAGCACCATCTCATCAAACATTATCTAAGTGTACTTCACTCTTTTACTTTTTTTTTTTTTTTTTTTACACAGCTAGCAGGGTATGAAACAGAGGAATTTCCCTGTTGCGGTTCTCTGACTAATAACTGGGTGGCCGCCATTCTACCTTTACTTCCCCTGGTCTCCCCGGAGACAGAAGAGCGACGCATTAGTGCTGGACTTTCCCGGAGGGGCGGGGCTTGGCCCCAGTGGAATGCTTATTTTCCCTGCAATTCTCTGAGCCCTTTTTTCTTTTTTTAAATCACAGCGACCTCTCCCACCCTGCACTTCTGCATGAAGAGGGGCAGAAGCTCCTCTCACTCAAAGTCTCGTGCCCTGAAGCTGAGGGGGGGGGGGGAATACGTCCGCACCCACCAGGCACCCCCGGTTGCGTGAGGACACCTGTCACTGGCAGAGGCAGATGTTGGGGCAGTGGGGAAATCACCCCGAATTAATGTTTCCTGCTGTGAGGGGGCGGGACCCTGGAAGCCACGCCCCACTGCTCACTCTAGGGGCGAATGGAAAGAGTGAGAAGACAAGAACAACCATGGGGGGGCTACCTAAAATCAAATAACCTTTCACTCCATTACCAACTGAATAATTTTTTTCTTTTTTGGGGGGGGGACGGGACAAAGTCAGAGTCAACATTTAAATGTCAAATTGTACAAGAAAATGCTGAAACTTCATTAGATTTAGATGAAGTGTAAATGAAGCTAATCATGCCATTTGGTGAGGAAGATGGAAGGGCATGAAGAACGAGAAAAGAAAAGAAAAGAAAAGAAAAGAAAAGGATTTCCAACCTCAAGTAACAAGAAACACGGAAAAAAAACACTTCACCCTGTCATTTAGCTGCACTTCACGCAATGCAAATATGTAAAGATGCACAGCCTACCCAAAACTGAAAGACATGACGAAGAAAAAGGGCTTCCATGAGTTCAAGGAATCTTCCACTGTCCTGAAAACAATGAGAGGGCAGCCAGAGCGTCACGGCGGAACACAAGCAGCGCTGGTACTGGGGCCAGAGCCGGCCAGCGGATGGGTTCCTGTCATTTAGGGGTCCGTAAACTAATCAGAATGTAAAATACCCCCCCACACGCCTCCCGAACTCTAAATGCTAAAAGCCATGTGGCGTTTGTCCTGTAGATGGCTTTCAAAGCCTAGCTTTTGCTGAAGGAGCCATGGCGGTCTGAACGGTCCACTGAGAGGACGAACCGGAGGGCAAAGAGACATACCATATGACACACGGGGGGTGCTGGAAAAACCCACTTTTTGACGTGCCCAGATACTCGCAGATATGAATAAGTGTGTCCCTGATGTCAGGCCCGCTACCGGGATCAAATATAAAACTCTGCCTGTCTCAGATTTCCTTCCTGAAGTTTCGCGGTGCAGGGATGATGGTTCCTATTAGTCAGCGAGGTCGTGTCAGAGTCGAGGCTGGGGTGACACAGGATGACAGAGTCACACAGCGTGACATGCCAGGGTTTCTTGTCACCAAAGAGGAAATTCCACACTCAGGGCTCAGGAAATCAAGTCATATCCCAGATAATTTAATTTTTTTTTCTTTCAAATTTCACAAAATGTATGAAACGCCCCCCTGCCTTTTACTGGCACGTCCCTTCATGGGAAGATTTGAAACAAAAAACAAAACAAAAAAGAACAGAGTCAGAAAAATGGTGCTTTACTCATATTCTGGTAATGAAGTTGTCGCTTCTTTTTTTTTTTTCCCACGTTATACGGGAACGTGAGTGTTTCCATCAGCTCTGCTCAGACACACTCCCACAACGGGATTTCAAATCAGGGGGTCCGGGGTGTTTCATGCAGTACATCCCCCCCCCCCCGGAATACCAGGGCTAGGATGAGCGTTCGATGCCCTCACCTCTGATTACGCATGGGACATGTGACGGCTGCCATTCTGAGTCTCACACTACAGAAAAAAACTTTGGCTCTGTACGGTAAAGACCTCGGCAGAAATGAGTGAGTCAACAGCACGTCTGAAGTGCATTTTAGGTGAGTGAAGGGGATTGAAATGACGTTTCTGGATTTTCCGACGAATGAGGGAGAGCCGTCCAGTAGACATGATATGGGGACCCATGACAACATTTCGGTAATGACAGAAGGTGATGGGGCTGAGTCAGCCGGGCCGGGAGCCTTGTGACCCTTTGAGATGCTGGGGGGGGGTCGCTTCTTGGCAGCCTAATGCCACCCTGTGAATCTCCCACTACTGTCAAAACAAACTCTGGATTGGCCCGTGAGGAATAACAGTACAGTGCTGACGCTCTACTACAATAATTACGGTAAGCAGGCAAGCTTGGGGCTTAGAAGCTGCAGTATACCAGAGCACAGGCAATGCCGGGGAAAGTCTGAGCAGCCCTGGTTCCGATTTATCCATCAATGGGATAAGTAATCACCGTGTCGTCACTGACAGCTTAGCGACTGATTCTTGTAAAAACGAGAAAAAGAGACATGCTTACTGTTACCGTAACAGACTGACTGATACCGAATCCACGCTACGAGCAAAGCGGCACCCTCAAGGGTTACATCCACAGATGGGCAATTTCCCCTGCATCCAAATCACGGCAATGCAAAAAAGAAAAGGGCAACCGATTCAGGGATGGGCAACATGACCAAAAATCGAGTCAAAACATATTTACAAAACTTTTTTGCCAAACATAGCCACGGTTATTTTTCAACCCTTATAAAACCCATAGAAAAGAAAACTGAGAATGTAACAAGTCTATAAAACAAGTCCCCATGACCATGACAGGATAACTGTGTTAGGAGATGGTTGGCTGGATGGATGACTATTCTTCTCACTTAACATAAAGTTACCCCAGCCTAAAGAGCTACATAAAGACTCCAGGATACAGCATCGCCCGGCTGTAGCCTGATGTAAGAACACAGTGGGCCAGACAGAACCGGGCAACTTCTCCCTGACGGACACCTCGGCCGAACTCGGCTGTGAGGACAGGTGGCGGCCGTACCGTTGGTCCGCAGAGGCACCAGCTTCTTGACCTCCCGGCACCAGTTCAGCCTCTTCTCCAGTTCCAGGGAGGTCTGCATGGGCCGGTCCAGCACGGCGGTCTGCACCACCTCGCGGAAAGCCTGCGGGAAGTGGCCCATGCGGATCATCTCCACCGTGTGCCGGTGCATGGAGCGCAGGTGGTGGATGACTCCGTTGCTGGCCGACGGCTTCACCACGTCGGTGGGGACGCGTTCCCGGATCTTCATGGCCTTCAGGAGGTTACTGACGAACAGGAACTTGGGGAGGAAGTTTGGGCCTTGGGACATGGTGTTCTCCTGGCTGGCGTGTCCACGAGGACCTAGAAACTGGGGAACGGAGACTAGCGATGAAGTGACTGTGATGCTGACAGTTGCTCTTGAGGTTCTGTCTGCCAGCCGTGTGGAAGAGAGGCAAGTATGAACTAAAACATGATCTTTTGTGCTTTTCTTTTTTTAAGTAAAAATTTCCCCATAACCTCCACCACAGCGAGCAAAATAACAGCACATGACACCCCCCGCACCACCACCCCCCACACTTGGTGAATTCCAGCCACAATTGTCAGGGGGCCTACTCATTCACCCAACTCAATCAATGCCATAATGAGACAAGAAGCTGTGTTCAGGTGGAGGCCACCTAACGGACGAGGGAGCGCCTGCAGTTTAGCAGAGGTTTTCGCTGTGCTGCCTAGGAAAGTGGCTCGTCTTTTGTTCAGCTCCTCAAAGGGGCCAGCGCTGGCAACCCGGCCTTCATTACAAAATATTCAGCAAAACTCTAGCAGGAGCTTCTCCGAAGTGAGAACTTGCACATCGCGGAGGGGGTTATAATGTTATGCAGTCGGCACCGTTTAGTCGAGACAACAAACCAACAGACAAATAAATAAATAAACAGAAACTAAAGCTAGCAAGAACTGGGATTTTTCTGCCCTGTATCTTAACAGAAGGGTGGCAACAGCTATTAATAGATACATCCACGTACTGTTAAGCTACCTCTAACCCAAAGCATTTGTCACCATAAAGCGCCATAGTCACTCACTGGAAGCATTTTTATTTTCTAGATGAGGCTTTTATCTGCTAAAAGGAACCTTAACGGCAGCTAGTAGCGCAAGCATCCATCGTCCTGCATGGGAGGGGGGAAATACCAACATCCTCTTTTGTGTAAAATGCAGACCTTTTGCAACATTTTATTTTGGAAAAGGTGACGGCGCCTTGGCTGCTTTGGGGATACTTCAAAGGCGTTGGCACTTAGGCGGAGCGATTATTCTGGGCCATCAAAAACAATAACAAAATAAACACCATCAATAGCACGAATAACACAATAAGCGACGGCGGACTCCATTGTACGGACGCCGTGAGCCACAATGTGTCACAGGACGCCTTTAATCACGCATTATGTAGCGATCTCCCCTACAGAAATCAATAAGGAAATTGTGGGCTTTTGTTGTCTGGCCGGTGCACACAGCCCCCTCTGCGGCGCCCACAACAATCGTTATTGCACCGTAAATGCGCCTAACACCTATGGATCCGTAAAATATGGCGTGTATCTACATGCACAGGCTTTAAATGGACATAACCTAAAAGCGATAAAACCCAAATACTGCGACTGTCAGCGCCGGCTCCATTTCTCGACGTTAAACGGCAGACCGGAGGCTGGAAGTTAACTCTTACCTGTGCAATATGTCGGAGAGAAACAGCAACAATCCTCACAAAAGATCTCAGACAGCTCGGCCGCCGCTTTTCTCAATGTCACCGAAGCCAGTCCAGACCGCCATGAAGCCCGCGCTATTACCTCCACCTCGGATCACCATTAACTGACATTTGTCTAAGGCAGCAAGAGTTTAAGGTTGCGCTGTCTTCGGAAAGGCCCGGTGTGGGGATTTCCTCGGGACTTTCCACAATAATAAGCTTTCGCAACCCACTGAAGAGAGAGCGCGACGGCCGCTAGGGGGCGGTGGCGAGCGGGGGGCGTCCATTGTGTGAGGTACCTACCCACTGAGATCAGAGGCATTTTCAAAGTGAAATTAAAACAAACTCAATCGTCTTAAAAACGTCTTTTTTCGAGAAACAATTCATGAAAATGAATGAATGCATGAATTAATATTTAACTTCACTTGTGAGTTTACTTTTTATTTATGTTATTTCAGAAGTAATCTCCTTAGTTGTTTTTTACCAGGTTTTTGGGTTAAATATAGATAATGCTGTTTAGAATTATTTATGGATACCGAGTTAATAAATAATGTCGATGAAAGACACGGGGCAGCTGTGAAAATGACGGGAGTCGAGGGTCGAAGGCATGGATGGGCCTGACGTAGCACATCTCTATGAGAAACATGCAGAAAGTAACGCTCATTCATTAGGGCCGCTTTCTGGGGACACTTTAAATTTAATCATATTCAGATTAATCGTAACGTGCCCCCTTTCCAATAAAAACAAGTAACAGATAAGATGAGCTGCTCTGTTTTTCGTTTGTATATCGTGCACATCTCTAAACATTTGATATTTTGGGATTTCTACTGTTCCTAGAATATTAGCATAAAACGTATTATTTTCTCTACGGATTTCGCTTGTTATCTTCTATACGTTATATATTAAACATCAAACACAAATACTACTAACATTCAATTACCTTCAGTAATAGGGATTTACTTATAGTTGTCATTTTTATCAAGACAATGAATTGCGACACGTCATGTGTTTCGTTATGTACGCCATGTTCACATTTAAATACGTGTCTACATCCTTATTTCCAGGAGATGGTACCAATGTACTTTTTGTGTTGTAATAGCTTACTGGAGCAAATTTCTGTCCACTGTCTCCTTCCTAAAGTGCTGACCTTAACACCTCTCTCTCTATATGATACTATCTTACAGGAGACAATGCAGATTGTAACCTACATTAAACACCTAATATGTGTGTCTGTGTGTTTCTGTGTGTGTCTCTGTGTGTGTTATGTATATATTACGCTGTGGACACCAAAAGTACTCACAATATAATATATAATACCTTACAGGAGACAGTAAGCGCAGACTGTAACCTTGTAAGTTTTGAATCAATGAATGTGTGTGTGTATGTGTGTGTGTCTGTGTCTGTGTGTGTATGTTATGTATATATTACACCTTGGACACCAAAGGTACTCTCAATGTAATATATAATAACTAGGCTATGTTTACATCTTCTCCCCTTGTTCACCTGGCTTCCTCCACGTTCTCTGCTTCCATCAGAGCCGAAAACACAGTCTAGATGAACTGGTGATTGAAATTTGCCCATAGTGTGTAAATGTGTAACTGTGTGTATGTGTGTGTATGTGGGACATTCCTGTACCGTTAATGGTATATTAATGCTGTTTGCATCTTTGGGATGTTCCTCAGAGTCCATTTCTGTACCTTAAAAGTACACTTACCTACAGCTAACAGTACAATTGGCAGACCCTTGAGGGTACAGCCCCAGTGACAAGCAGAGGTATGAAATTTTACCCTTTTTTTCTCAGTGTAGCAGATTCTATATTCTAAATGGTTCTCTCACCTTTGATAGTACAAACTGAACAAACTTTCCTATTGCTGCTTAACACAACACTACTTTGAAATTCTGAAAACCTGTCTTCCTGCCTAAAGTAGGCCTCTCTTTTATACAATATGAATCCTGTTTTCTACCCTATAGCTCAGCCTTGGGGCTGTTTTTAAAATCACAAGACAGAAATGTTCTCCTTAAACACAAGACCAGTCACAAATTAACCCTCAGCATATAATTCTAAAATTAACTACTAATCTGATTTTTGGGTCGTCTTTGTGAGTATTGTTATTTCTAAGTGTCTTGGGGTGACTGCTGGCATACAACTTTTCAGATTCCCTATCATGTTTTCTGACACTGTGGAGTGAGATCATTCTTTATAAAACACTGTGTACTTCTACGGCACTCTGTGTCACCGTCTCTTACGAGCTCAACGCCAAGCGTTTTATTGTCTTGTCTTTGGCGGAGACAACGCAGTCCTTACCGCCCTCTAGTGGCTACTGAGAATATCACGCTCAACCCATTAATTCTATAAGACATGTCATCTTGAGGCATCCTGTATGTCTCTGCCTCAGCTGTGAGAATGTCTGGATGAACAAACTAAACTGGCCAATCTTGGATTTGCTCGGTATTGTGTAATAGAAGTGTCAATGTTTAGCACCCGCAACAATGTGATCGTGTTCCTTTGGTTCAAAACGCACGTGACACAATAACATTGCGTTCGATATTGCGTCGTGCGGGACGAACATATGATCTGAAGTTCGTTCCTTCTTTGAAAAGAATTTGAACACTGTGGAAGTGAAACACCTAATCATAACTCTTACCGCAAATGTGTACCATACCTGTTCGCTATAATTCAGCACACTCACTGGGGAACTTCCTGTACATAGTCATCTTATAAAATTTGACATACTCTCCCGCCCGACAGGGAGTTTCTTAATGCTGGGTTATTTATATCAATACTTGTTTTAATATCCGCTGGAGAAAACATTTGAAAGATTTAGAGGAATTGAACGCAGAAACGGAATCACTGAGACAATTAGACATAAATGGCGGTAGGAAAAGAAAACGTTTATAATCACTACTTTCAAAACGTCGCTTTTGGAGTTATCTGTCTTCTGTGTCATATGCAATAAATATTCTTCGGACCAAGAACAACGGCAGCGCCAGAAAATCAAGAGCCGTACTCTTTCTCTCTGCTTAATTAAAGAGTATCCTTGTTTGGGAGTTCCCCTCGTAATTAAACTGTCTGATAGACGCTCCCTCCTTTCATCTCACTACGAACTCTATCTTTAAACGGATTATACTCTGAGCTCTGCTCGTATGAAGAACTGAGGCCAGTTCCCGACCTCTCGAGTACCCCCCCCGTTACATTCCTGTGTTTTGAATGAACGTCCTTTTGGCATCCAGTCATTCTATATGTTTTTTATGATCCATACACACTATACACTATTTCCAGTGGCTTAGTATCAGTGGAAAATTAAATTTTATTTATCCTACCATGGGATAATTAATCTTATCTAAACCTGAAAATTCTCTGTGTACGCGTGTGTTTTCAGAGAAACCAATCATGAAAAATATACTGTAGGCTATAAGAAATCTAAACATTGGCATCACATTCATTAATATGCAGTAGATCACTTTATGTGTTGAAGGCAATTAGGAGCTATATTTAATGTATTTTTATTAATATTAAAGACCTATTGAACTAAGTATAATAAAATAACGTAATATAGCTTACGTAATTAATGAATTCTTTCATTAATAGCACAGTGCTAACAATGTCAAGTACATGAAGGTTTATGGGATGTCACTGACTAAAAATTTACTCCAAGGTAATTCCCGAAACTCAACGCTTAGAATTTTGTACAAGGTTATTCATATAAGCCCACGATTGAAGGAAATAAGCGTCATCACTGTATGTTGTTCGTGCTTAAACGAATATAAACAATTAACCATGAATGTCTTAATACTGAAACGGTAGCATTCAGCATTCACTGGATTATTCATGAGTAATCTTTGCATTATGGTATGTCGTTCTTCGTGCTTATATTTCCTTTACCCGCTTAATATTGTTTAATGCCGAAAAGTATGAATCTCCGTTATTACACACGTGAAAATGTAAATGCAGTATCAGATATCTTCCACTAGAGGTCAGGCACAGCCCGATACCGGACATTGATAAGTATTAAAAACAAGACTTGGCATTGATACAAAAGTATAACTATTCTGTGTATTGTCCGGTTTTATAGGCTTTACAAAGGTGTATTGTGACAGATGGTAACAGATCAGCCTAATTAAAAATCACAATGTTTACCAGCATTTACAAGAATAAAGGACAAGAGCAAGTACTTAATTTCAAGATTTAGGTTTTGCTGCAGTACCTGCAGATTCACGCGCCTTGATTAAAATCACCAGGCGTTAAAATCAGTGTGTTCTCAGCTCAATAAAGAAACATCTGGTCTTACTAAATTTTGCAGCCACTTTAATACGTCCCCTAACAGAAGCCCTGAAAAAAAGAGTTACCTTTTCAGGGTAAAAAAAAAACTCAAGTCCCTGCACAAAGCACACGGACATTGGTGTAGCTTTACCGCATGAAAATAAAGGTTACGGAGCACTCATATTTTATTAGAGAATTTTCAGCTTTTGATGAGAAATTGAGAAGCTTTCACACATTTTTAAAATACATTTTGAGGAAAAAAAAACATACACACATATGTAAGTGTATATATGTGTACACACACATACACACGTATATCCCTTTTTTCGTTTTTCCGAGCTACTACATATTAATAACAACAAGGTAATATTGTAATATAATAAAAACGCCACAACTGCCTTACAGCTCAACCCCAACAATGCCGATCTCTAAAACGTAAAAGGTAATTAAAATGTTTTTACTTGAATGTGTGATGTTCCAGACTGGGAAAGACATGAACCAAAACTGACAATCAAATAAAAAATTCAAAGTGCTTCAGTCGTTCTCAACTCACAGGGTGTAATCATGTTTGCGGGGGGGGGGGGTACACAGAGGATCGGTTCAAATCCCCCCCTCAGTTTTCCCAGAACGCAGAAGCACATTTGTTATAAAAGCTGGAGAAGTCCATAAAAAATCAGCCTTTGATCCTCTTGCAGTCAGTTTACTACTAAAACATTTTTATAATCAGACTTTATTGTTCATTCCCTCCTTGTAGGGGATGCGCCCATGTTCATTTTTTAAAAGGGCAAATCAACCATAATTCAGTTTATAAACTGCAGCGCCGGTGTAGAATGCCTGGATGAATATTCATTAGGATCTCTCAAGCTGCCAGAGACCGTGATTCATTAGGCATATGTAAATATCATTCACTTTAATTGCCCCTAAACTGACTCAACATAATGTTGTCATTAGCAAATTATTACTTATTTGTGTAACTAATGGTACAGTATGGCGTGCATGTTAAACCTCCACATATATGATTGCAATTATAATCCCCTTTTTCAGGGGCCTGGTATTTTATGCCGCCTGATGGATTGTCTGAGAAAGTGGCACGATGGTAATGAGGGAGTTCGCGCGGACAGTTAGCGCTTTCGCTCGCGCCGCTGATAGGCTGACAATTAAACAAACTGGCACTTTGATGGGCTTCGGGGGCCCTTCGTCTCCCCTCTTTCTGCCGCAGCCGTGCCGTTTGCATTACATGCAATCCATCCCTTTTATTTGGGGGTAATTATGTATATTACTGTTAATAACTGGTAACAGAGCCAGAGGAGTAAACTTTGTAATCAATTGCGGTGGCAGTGCGTGCAGTAATGTGGAATCTTTCATTTCGTGATCATTGTAAGCTGCCAACCGAAGACTCCAAAATTTAGAAAAGAATCTTTGTAAGACGACAGGCTGCTTTACTTGTTACTGGGTAAACTACCTGACTGGTAAACTGACATTATACCTTTGGAAAGACGCACTGCGCAACTTCGTTAAGTTGCCCAATTTATTCATTAGAAAAACCTTAAATTCCGACATCAGCTTGTTGTTTTCCATGTCCGCTGGTCTGGTAAGAACGACATAATTATAAATAACCATTTAAGGAAATTTTACATTTCGATGTGTTATTATATACTGCCTTTTGGATATTTTAGGGTTTGTTCAACTCACGCCTTTTTGTGTTTGGGGACTAATATTACACGTGTACTCACCGTAAGGCGAGTATTTTCTTATATAAATGTATATAAAACTTAAAAAACTATATTTTTTTATATTGAATTTTGTAATATTGCTTATAAATGTGACAGTAATTTATGATTTATAAAATGTGTAATAATTCATTATATATACATACTATAAAAACACATTTTTTTAACTGAATGGGGCATATCACATATAATCACAGCCAATTATTGCTCCAATCATCCAGTATTATCTGTCAAATTATAAATACACCATGTGATTTTTCCAGATCAGCTGTAGCTGTGACCAGGCAGACTATTCGGAGGGGGGTGGGTTCAGAGAAATTTAATTAGCACCTGATGGACATCGGAAACCAGATGAAGTAACAAAACATTCTAATGATTACTTTAATAAAGCAATTAGATGCCGAGGTTGAGCTAAACAGAGGAAGTTTTCTCCGAACATCCAACGACTGCGACCAGCGTAAAAAGGAACGACGCTAAAATCTCAACACCCGCTTGTCAACTGAAAATACATTAAAATAATCATTTAGAATAAGGACTCGTGAAAATTAAGATCGAGAGAGAGAGAGAACCCGAACAAATTTTATTTAATATCAAAACGAAACATTTTAAACACCGAGACATTAGCACAAAATTCAACACAAATCTCAGGTCTGCTTTATGCCATTATGAAGAGGACTTGGTGTCTTTCATTGACTGAGCAGATGTGAACTAGTTAAGAGAATGTTTGCTTTTCCCATTTAAAGCAACAAAGAAAAGCATTCGAATTAAAATTAATGGCCAACTGCTATTCATTAAAAGATATTTACTTACTCGGGGCATCTTGGAACACCAACAGAATGATTTACTTAGCTGGAAGAGAGAAGGACGGAGTCCCCTTTGCGGAATATCGGAATGCTTCTGTTCCATCTCACGTTTGTTACAACTTTGATGTTTCAAAATTATTTTTTTAAATGCACAGAAAACATGGTTTCACACCTCGCATCTCTAATCGGCACAAATTTAGATGCTTCATTTGTTAAATGAACGGTACCCAGGATTTTACAAATCTGACGCGTCCATTTTTAATAACTTATCCTGATGAAGGTCTTGGTGAATTTATGCTAAAACGCCCAAAATACTGACTTTTGTAATGTTATCATTTCTCATTTTTTTTTCAGCAAATAAAATGATACAGAATAAAAAATTAAAAAAAGAACATTGAAAGACAAGTGATTAGTTTAATATAGAAAAATCCAAATCTGATACAAATATACTGTAAAATACAAAACATTTACATGTAAATATTTAGAATTAAAAAGAAAATACATAGTACTTGTAATATCTAATAATATGTATTACTTAATTAAAAGTATTGATGTTTAAATTTTGGACTTATAAAGCAATACACAAATCATTGGATAAACTTAGCAAAAACACATTTTAAAAATATAAACATTAACAATCAGCTTTAGTCTTTATTAGTCACATTTTTAAATTATTTTGTTTTCCACTTTATTTTAAATAGATGAACATCTACAATTTTCTTTAGCTGAGCAGTGCTAACAGTTTATAACAAATATTCCATGTATTTTTCACAGCAAATTGAAAAAGAAAATTCTATGCCTTTGCATATGAAATGGAAAATTTATTTACAAATATAATGTGCTGAGTAACATTTGTCCTAATAACTAAGGGAACCTCAAAACCACAAATGCCAAATTGTAGTTGCAGATGCTGATAATGGTAATAAATGCTTACAGGTCATCTTCTGTCATTCTTGCGTTTTATTTTAGTGTTTCATGTAAAATTTTTGTAACTTAATCGTTTAATCTAACAAGGCCTCTAAAGAGCTCGGCTGAAAAGTGTTTCCCGAAGTGCAGAGCAGAATAAGACCGGAGAGTCCATTTTATTTCAGATTTCTCCGTTCTCTCCAGGGTACATTCTGTCACGCTGTCATCCTCCCGGAAATCTGTCAGCTTCCCAGCTCGCTCAAACTCCTCGTCCTGCCCTCGGTGCCATGGGCTCTGCGACGGATGGCGCGCGCCATATCTCGGGCCGAAGCCCTCGCCGCACAGAGGTCCCCAAAAGCAGGCAGTGGCCGCGTTCACGCTTGGGGGGGGGGGGGGGGGGGGGGGGGGCGCTGACCTGACACGCTGTCCCACACAGGGCCCTACTAAGGACGCACTGAGTGCACACGCACCCCGAGAGCACTACGCTAGCGGCGGCTGCCAGGACCACAAGGTTTGGTATTTCGGGGTTCCCCTAAACAGACATGTAGTGCACTCTGAACGCTGATTACATTTGAACGTAAACCAGGCGATAAGGCTTCCTGAGTGACACCTAGCAGGCAGCAAGCCGCTTCCCCCTCGGCTTTGTTTTCCGCCTTTTGTCCGGCCTGGCAACCCACCTACTTAGTAATCCAGACGAGGCACGCGGGTTTGCGCTAACAAGACCGCGTCCGACCCCATCCCCGGCACAGTCCGCAGCGGTAATTGGTGCGGCTCTTTCGTGATTCAAATGGGGACGTGTCTCTGGGACGGAACCGGAGAGACTCCGTGCTCCCCCGTAGCGTGCCTCCCGGTCCGTCTTCCCTAAATAACGGACCCGTCCCAATTCCCCAACCCCGGTGTCGCAAACATGCAAATTTTTTACAACACTGCAATTAAGCTGTTTGGAGTTTTTTATGGAGCCAGTTGCGCTTTGCACAACAACCATGACAAAACAGGCAAACAAAAAAGGGAGGGGGGGGCAGCTAATAAAGTAATGTGATGGATGAGCCTCTCTCCCAAAGGGTTTGACATCATGTAAATTGGCCCAGACAATGCATTATGGATAAGGTGGTTGAGATTATTGCTTGTTAATGTGCGGGACCCCCCCCCCACCCCTCTGCTTCTCTGCCGGCAGTGACATGGTCCCCTCATTGTTGGGGCCACGCGGGTCTTTAGGTGCAGATGGGGAGCGTGAGGGGACCTCAGCCACAATCTGCCGGGCGTCGGTGTTGGGATGGGCGGGAGAGAGCGGCAGGGCGGGGGGGGGGAGGTGGAGGATCTGTGGCCATATGCCTCTGCTCCCCCCTCCTTCTGTCGCCAGCCCGGTGTATGCCCCCCCCCTCAGACCCCCCACTCCGCTTCTGTCAGGGGAGAGTTTAGGCCCAGCGGGGATGCAGCCAGCTGAGGGACAGCTCTGCGCTGAGACGGGCCGGCTTCCTGTCTCCAAACCAGCGTGTCATTTCACCTGTGGGTCTGGGGGACGCAGCCCTGAACGGCTCTGACCGTAGATCCGGTTCGGCTGCCTCACGACTGATGCAGGACCGGCTCGTGGAAGTTCTGTCCAACCATACCTGCTACGTCTTCACGCTTCCTCAAGGATGACACCAGGTCATCCCAGATAGCTAGTTTTTTAGAATGACTGAAATTCTTCCACAGCTGTCACCTAGAAACAGAGACACTCCTCCTGGGTAAGCCCGTCTTCATCGCGATGATCTCTGCAGCATCCCTTGACAAACAAAAAACATCTATAACATCTATAGTCAGAGACGTACAATCAGATGGATGCCATTAGAGACTGAGAAATTAGGGCCTCACTTCATTATCCATCATTATGCTAATATTGCTGGAGTCATTTAATATAGCAGTACAAACTGATAATCTTTATTTTCATCACGGACATTCATTTAATTGTGCCACACATAAGTGAAACTTATAAAGTTATATAAACGGTCATCTTAAAATAAAATATTTTAAAAGCATATTTTAAGCTCATGCTACAAACAAGAAAAAAAAATTAAGTAAATATTGTTTTACGTCTCGGATGGTAGTACCACATTTTATTTGTCTGCTTTCTCGTATAAAAATTTGTCTTTAGCCTGTGATAACGACTTCACCCGGGAAACACAGCGTACCGGATACCATCAGGACCAGTACCAACAGACCCGGGCTCCGTAACGGAGACACACTAAAACCTTAAATGACCGATTTCGCATTACTTTGCGTCGTAAAGCTTTTACTTATATAACAGTTTAGATTCCTTTCAGCTTTCCCTGACACGTGCAGATAGAGCCGGGATTGTGTCGATTTGAGGGATTTCACGCACCATATGGTGCTAAAGCCAGACACCTTCAATTACCCGTATGCAATACTGATGTAAGCCTCAATGGCGACAACGTTTTAACTTGTTTATCTAATGCGACTGTTAACGTAATTTATAGCGCAGATTAAAAAAAGCACCGCGGCGCTGCCGACGCTGCTTGCTAAGGAGCGGGGGTAAGATATGCTCGCCGGCCTGCCGGCCTGACTTCTCAGCAGTAAAACAAAACATTTGCATCTGACAGAGCACCTAATAAATGGATTATTAGCATTTTAAATACGCCCCAGAAAACCCGAACAGAGCGCCGCGGTTATTTATTTATTTACTTAAAAATTCTTCATCCTCCCCGTGTTAAACGCGAGCATTTATTTCCTAGTTTACTGAGCATAAGGACATTGGAATAAAAAAAAGCTATTCTGGGAGCTCTGTTACGCAGATTATGCACGTTACATTTATATGACAGTGGCTGCACTGCGCTGGTTTATAGTAGGCCTACTTTACAGAGGTTTGCTCTTTTTTCCGTTAATTATCTCAGTGGGACCGTCACCGTAAATGCTGTACACTGGTCACGTGACGACACCATGGCCAGCGCGTTACACCAGCGACTCCTCGCCCGTGCAGGTGGCGCCCTCCTCGCGTGCTGAAGGCCTTACCGGCGCGTTACACCAGCGACTCTCTGCCCGGTTTTTATCCGCCTCCAGCACCGCAGACCCGCCAGGCCGGCGGGGTTTCAGTTACGGCCGCCTTTCAGGCTCTCCAGCGGACAGCGCTTGATGGACGAGCGGAACACAGTGGGACAGGTCGGTCCAGTACAGATGGCTCTGGAAAAAACCCATTAGGATCCAAGGCTTTTGTTTCCAGGAGTTTTATGATTAAGACCGTCTAATGCACAGTATGAGCTGTAATTTGACAAATGATAGAACTAAAAAGAACACAATTTTTTGAGAATATTTTTTACATCTTTAAAGAAAACGATCCGAGTCAAATGTCTGTTGTGTTTTTTTTTTTGTAGAATATGACGCTTTCACTTCAAATTTTAACTAACTTTTACTAGCCTACTGAAAGTTAGCGTGATGATCTCGCCCATGTCTTTTTTATTCGTGCACCTCGGAAACGTAGCACACCTTTTAGCTCGTTTCCCTAATGAAATTTCCTCTGCGAGGTGGTTTTGTGTTGCTAATTACACGCGCAGCTCGGGTTTAGCGCGACCTCCAGGAGCAGCGTGTGAGCGCACGTTTGCGCTGTGCGCGCGCGCCTGGGCACGTGAGCGTGCGATTGTGTCCGCGCGTGTGACGGCGTGTGCGCGCGCGCACGGTAGCAGGCGGCTCCCGCTTGGTGCCGAGCGGCGCTGTCCGTGCCACTCTCACCCTATTAGTATGGAAATGAGGTTGGTGTGACAGGTGGCCTTACAACCAACACAATTAACTTCCTCCATTAGCCAATGCCCTGACAAAACAGATGCAGGGCCGAGAAGAGTACAAAAACACGGCCCTGGAGGGGGGGTGGGGGGCGTCGCACACAACGCCCCACACACTCCCACCCCTCCATTAATTGGGCGGAGCAGCAGGATTTGTCAATAGCCCCCAAATTACAAGCCACCCCACCACAAGGAGGTAAAATGAGAAATGTAAGACATTGCATGTTTTCTCCATCTCATTCTAACCATCCATAGTTTTAGGGTTCCAAACACAATTGAGGATACCGCTTAACTCATTTTCCTTCTGCTCTCTCTCTCTTTCTCTCCCTCCCTCTTTCTTGCTCTCTTTTAGACAGCTCTCAGAGGGATCCATTTATTTATGCAAATGAATCATTTCTTTGAAACATTTTCAGCACACAAAAAAGGGACGGTTGTGCTTTGACAAGAACAGCCGACGAATGATCAGAGTAAAAACCCAAATTACTGGGAGTTCTTATTAGGGGCCAGTTAGTGATTCATTTATGGGTGAGATTCAAACGGCCTGCACTGTGAATGAATTGGCAAAGCTTGTTTTTTTTTTGCATGTTTATTATTTACGTACACCTTTATCTGTTTTTATTTATTTACCAGGGCCATCTGAGAGGGCCGTGGCTGTCTGGGAGCGTATCTGAGCACGAGTACGCCGCAGATGCCGGGAGATAAAAAGGAAAGAAACGGTGACTTGGGGAATACGCCAAGCGGTGCTGTGAATGGGAAGCACTCCACCGCCTCAGAAACATTTTGGTGAGAAAAATGAGACCCAGGCTGCATATGGACCCAAATGTTTGGGCCTAGTTATGGCTGTGCATAAAAGATCAGAATAAGGTTACGATCCAGAACCAACTGGTCTGTTCTGTTGCATGCCAGCAGGGAGACCATGGGTGATTCGTCAGTTTTTATGTGTATACAAGATGTTTCTCAGACATCAGATATGAAGTCTGTCCCTCCATCTTCCAGCTACTCATGGAACACAATGTCTTAGGCAAACATAGCACCATCACTCTAAATTGACATTCATTATTTAAACCAAGTTGATTAATGATCTGTCCTTAAAATATCCAGTAGCTGCTGTCATAGATGAATAATTATTGATGACAAATCCTGAATGTTTGAACATGTTCTGTAACCTTTAGTCATGACAGAAGGTCTCCTGATGTTCTCCTTGACAGTGGGTGTGATCTGAGGTTTATCTTTGTAAAACTCGGAGGTCCTTCCGCGACCCGGGGCGTCCCAGCACATCGGGTTCTGCTCTGCTGGGCACGGCCCGCTTCCCGCACGTCCCGCCATGGCGGTAATTGGATAAGTATTAGTTTACCTCCGCACATTCCCTTCCTCCCTGCTCCACGAGCTGAGTGTTAATGAGGTGTAGCGACACGACGGGGTGGGGGGGGCCCCAGGGGAGCGCCTGAGAGCTGGGAGGTGCGAGGCAGAGGTGCGCTCTCCCCCTCCACTGCGAGGGCTTCATTAGTCCTAATGACGACATGATTCTAGCTAATGGTGCATATGGCAGACGCCATCGAGAGTAAAGTGATTGACAGGGAAACGCAGGGTTCACACCCCAATCACCTCACCTTCCCATGATGCCCCACGCCATGGATACGCTATAGCCAGTAACTGGGAATACGCTGCTTTATAGCTCTCAAAGTCAGTGCCCTAGTTACTATTGGTTTGAATCCCACCTGTGCTCTGTGCGTGTGGAGTTTGCATGATCTTCTCGTGTTGCACAGGCTTCCCCCTGGTTGATACTGTCCTTGGTGTCTCTGTGTGGCCCGTCGTGTGTGACAGTATGTGCCCTGCGGTGGACTGGCAGCCCATCCAGGGTGTAGGAGAGCAGGGCTCACTAATGTGTTTGGCTTTCACATAGAGATTTCATGGTTTTAAAAAGTGCATAATCAGTTTTATTTAAAAGGACCGATTATATAAACACCAATTAACAGCTTTATTTCTGTGTTTTTGGGGCGGGGCTTGTTTGTCGATGGCATTTTTGTCCCAAATAATTCATGTTCAGCTACAAATGATGCGGGAATCTCCATTTTTCATGGGCCAGAATGGAAAGCGGGCAGAAGGTCAGGGACATCCCAGCCCCCAAGTCTGACCTCTGCTGGACACTCAGTGCCCCCCAGAAGTTTTACGAGAAAGTGGGGGTGGGATCTTGGATCTGGGAGGCTGTGGGAGGCTCCTCGACAGGCCATAAACCCCTAAAACCATTTGTGTCCCCCCCCCCCCTCTGTCAGGACATGGCTGGCTGTGAATCACCGTCCATGTTAGAGTTTTATATAGCGGGGGGTGGGGGGGTCTCTCCTTTGTGTGCCACATCCACCCAGTGTCTTTGTTTCGGTTCGGCCTGGGTGGGGTATTCGGGGGAAACCATGATGGCGTCCCCCTTGTCCCCCCCACCCCTACTGAACCCCCCCTTTGCGTTAGACAGGCTCCCACAGATTAGTGCCCACAGTGGATGGTCACTGCTGTGCAGATGAGGGCACATCGACGGTAAAGAGGGCAGCCGGGCAGTCGGTTAGCGGATGAGAGCGAGGGATGGTGAGAGAGAGGGAGAGAGTGTGAGTGAAACAGAGGGAGCAAACGAGGGGAGAGGTTGAAGGCAGGACAGTCCATAGAGACACTTTGATTGCAAATGTTCTTTTGACAGGATCAAGAGTGTTTCTCCATTCCCTCCCATCGAACAGCCCTCCGGAACATCTGCATCTCCATTGGCTCTTTACCGCCCACCTTGCGGATATGGTTAATGTGTGATTAATGAAACAACCTCTCGCGGATTGACCCACACAATGGCTGCTGGGTGTCCCACCGGCCACCGGGGCGGCGCTAGAAAGACCGGGCCGGCCCGCCTTACATGTAACCCCATTCAGGCACAATGCGCCCCCACCTCTCTGTGGCTTATCTGCCCGGCTTACATCTTAATCTCCCCTCCCTGGGAGCCCCCCCCCACCCCACCCAAACCTTCATTTTCTGGTCATGTGAGCCCATTGGGAGGGGGCAAGGCAGACACCGAGCGACACACAAAGCCGAACGAGGCTGGCAGACTGAGACTTGGGACTGAGCAGGGGGGCCGCGGGGGCAGCCGATTGTCCCGGCTGAAAGGGGCACTTAGAACAAGGCGGTTAGGGGCTGTTGCTCCAGCAGACTGACGGTTTTTAGCCCCGGAGGCGAAAGCGAACCGCGGCTAGAGGGTCCCAGTGCGGGGAAGCAGAGGCTGATGGGGGGGGGCGGCCCCAAACGGCGGGGTCGCTGTATTCACCAGTGCAGCCCGACGCTAGGAACACGGGGTCTGAAGTGTAGGGACAGATCACCCAGAAGTGAAGCAGGTGCCACAATCCGAGCACCAAATGTGTCCCTGATGCTGAAGAGCGAGATGCTAAACATGTGAGAGGAATCGTCTTCATGATGTCTGACACCTTAGATACCCCATGATAAGGGGACAGCATCAGAAGCTGGAACCAGTCCCAGGCAGCATAGGGCACAAGGCAGGAGCGCAGCGCCTACTGGATGCCAGTCCACCACAGGGCACAGACACACAGACACACAAATACACACATACACACACACACACACACACAATATTACACTACAGGGAATTTAAAGACACCAATTAGCCCAACTGCGTGTGTCTTTGGGCTGCGGGGAGAGACTGGAATACCCAGAGGAACCCCGCAGAACATCAGGAGAACAAACGGAAGCTCAAACCCTAAGACTGGAGGTGTCAGGCGATAGTGCATCTCACTGAGCCATCAAACTACCCTTGGATGAAACCCATCAGCAGCCATTTATATTTTATTTAACAAACTAACTTGTACAAGTATACAGTCTCATCTGCATTTACAGGGAAATATGTATTCGAAACAAAAAAAAAAAAAACAGATTTTCTTTGTGACTTTCTGGAAGAATTTTTGTAAGCGTATTTTCCACACTGAAAACCTTTTAAATGGGTGCTAATTGGGGGAACTTGAAATGGAAAGTTAGGGTGTCTTTGAAAATGAAATTCTGTCTGTCGCTTCAGAGAGTCTGACAGGGTGAAACTGTTCTGAAGTTGGATGATTTAAAACAAACAGTACAAAAGTGCATATTTGGGATTGAAAAAACTCACTTTGTTTTACCTAATTAATGCAAATGTATCCTTTAAACAAAACCACACTTAAAAATATTAATTAGGGCCTATGTATTCATATGTAGATCCTACTTGTGTGCTGTCTAATTAGTGAGTCCTAATCGTCTGATCATTGCAAAGTTCAATATCTCAAATCTTAAACGGTGTTCATTGCACAATCATTTTGACTGCAGGGCCAGTTTGTTGTTTGTTTTGAGAGCACCCAAGTTCTAAAATCTTTCTTTTAAAAAGTTTTTAAGCTTAGAAAGAGAGTAGCATGAAGGCAACTGAAAGATGCATCAATACATCCATGTTAAGACTGTCACCCTCCTGCAGGTACACACCCAGCCCCCTGCATGTACACACCCAGCCCCTTGCAGGTACACACCCAGCCCCCTGCAGGTACACACCCAGCCCCCTGCAGGTACACACCCAGCCCCCTGCAGGTACACACCCAGCCTCCTGCAGGTACACACCCACCTCCTGCAGGTACACACCCAGCCTCCTGCAGGTACTCACCGAGCCCCCTGACATCAGTCTGCTGTCCTTTTACATCTGGTATGTCTGACAGACTCATCTTATCCTGCATTACCAGTAGGTGCCGTTTTCAGCATCATACCACTTAAAATGTTGATTTCCCCACTCATTTTACACACTTTTAACATGAACCGTTATGTGTCTCATGTCCACATTTGTTGTTTTTTATTTCAACGAGTTAATAAACAGCAGATTGACACCAGACAGGCCGTTTCCATGGCGATCTCATCCCACGTTCCACTATACATTCTGGCAGGTCATTGACCTTGACGCCCGTATAAGCACACAGCCCCTATTGTTTATCTGCTGGACTGGTGTTATTCGTCCCAGTGATGCTCGACTGTCTGGTCCCATTAATGAAGAAGCAGATCTGGACAAAGGCTGGCTTGCTCCTTACATGCTGATTATCCCCAGTCCAGCGCCTCTTTAGCCCAGGTCGGGCTCCCCGGCCCACAGGAGCTCATTGGCCACCCTGGGGGCAGTGAAAGCCCTCTTTATGGTGCTGCTAACTGCATTGTGCTCACGCTGAAAAGGTTTCAGAGTGGGTGCGAGCGGGACGGTACACGCCAGACCGCCCACGCCAGACCACGCCACCCGGCACTCGACCCTGCGACGTTCTCCTTTAAAGGCTGGGCACATGACTGGGGCTCCGTTATGAATGTCTTACGAGAGCAGAGATGCTGTAAAGTTAGGTTAGGATGATGCCGAGGGCCCTCAAGTGACAGGGGCCCTCAAAAATTTGGGACATAACTGGATTGGTTTGGGTTGGGGGCCCAATATGATATTATTTCATGGGGCCCAAAGTGTGTAACAGCGTCGCTGTATGGGAGAAATTGCATGTAGCGTTTGTTATCATGCAGTTTAGCTTCAAGGCAGAACATCCACTGACTAAGTAATGATAATTAACATACACGCACCAAACAATGGCTATTCTCTAAGAACTGGGTTATGTGTATTATTAGTCATCTCAGCCATAATAACAAAGAAGTTAAGCTGCAGTAGCATGCTTAAACATGCCTTTAAGAATGACCAATTGGCATATGCCTTTAAGAGGTGTCCGTGTGTCAGTGTGTGTGCGTGCCGCTCACTCGGTAACAGTAGGTGCAGATTCCGTCGTAATAGTTTCTGCCGTTTGCTGCAATTTAGCATCCCCTCCCTCTGGCTCGCCGGGCCGAACGCGTCGCCATGCTGAGCCAAGTGGGTTCACTTTCGTTTAGGCGATAATTGCAATTAGCGGCGTTTTGGACGGCGCCGGGAGCGGGCCACTCCGTCCGAGGCGTCTCCGTCACGTAGCGTGTCTAGCAGCTCCGCCACGTGCCAAAACGCAGGAAGCGTGCGTGCGATTTGGCATGTGCACGGGCATTGTGTGATTCACTGCGAGCGGAGATGGAGGTCCTCTGGGGCACGGCGGATATTAACAACGCTCGGCTCTTCTGTCGCCGTCCGCAAGGCGGGTCGGGGCCCTTTCTCCGGCAGAGACCCGTGGCAAACGGCGACAGCTCTTCAACGAGTAAAACTTTGCCAGAGTGCTACCTTAATGGTCAGGCTTGGGATTTACTTCCAGAGACACCTGATTGGCTGATTGACCCTCGCGCAGCTGCGGGTGGATGCCGCGGCCGTACTTCCTGTGCTTTAGCTGAGCGCGTGCGGGGAAGCCCTTGGGCCCCTTGGCATCTGGGTCCCCCAAGCGCCGAGCTCTTCGCGGTGGCTGCCGCAGTTAGCGTGAGGCTAACTAGCCAGGACTGGATGCCGTGGCACATTTAAGGGGTGCTCAAGCACTCAATGGGGATGTTCTGCTCAATTGGCTCACGCTAGCCTCAGCTGAGTGTCTTCTCAACGGGGGATTGGTGGGGGCCACTTAAGCCTCTGTTGGGCTCAAATCTGAGGTGTCACTTAACTCCCTGGAATCAGCACATATTCCATCATTTGTCACCATCTCCCATTTTTTTTCACCTGACAGCCTTCATAGATCTACTGTCACTTAGCCAGTCCCTCATCATGTCAGACATGCTTTTCAAAGATTTAAAGATCTGTATGGACAGATAAACCGATTCACTCAAACCTTTGGAGCTTTATGATCTTGGTGTCCATATGCTTGTTCGTCATCTACCTTCAGAAGCAGTTTTCTCTGGACTCGCCCGGGAGAATTTGGGTGAAGGGGCGACCATGGGGGACAGGGACAGGAAGAAAGGAGAGGCTGGAGGCCGCTTAATGAATTCAGCACATTAAGGGGCTACCTGCTGTGAGACTCTCCCGGAGAGCGAATAAATAAAATTTAAAAATGCAGTTCCCAGTTTCGCAGAACGTCCTGTCGGCTGTGGACAGCGGCCTGGCATGTGGGGGCCCGTGGGGTGACTACCCTGCCTCAAGCCGTTTTGGGGTAGGTGAAGGATCCCCCTCCTCTTGCCCTAAACCCCCCTCCCCTCGAACTC
Source organism: Gnathonemus echidnorhynchus (assembly GCA_026776725.1). Lineage (NCBI taxonomy): Eukaryota > Metazoa > Chordata > Actinopteri > Osteoglossiformes > Mormyridae > Gnathonemus > Gnathonemus echidnorhynchus. The sequence goes on along the minus strand of JAODJU010000062.1, from coordinate 2,574,526 downwards.
TGCCCACCCGACGGGACAATACGGCCCCCCCCACCTCCCTGGCCCTTGGAACGAGTCCCTCTCCTCTGCGTCCCTCACACTGAGACATTTTTCCACATTGCTCGGATTAGGAACACTTTCACTTAGATCTATGTGTGTCGCCCCGCGGACAATGAGTCGCTTGGGGACGGGATTAGTAGGATTAAAGGGGATTCACATATGTCCAGTTCAAGCAATTGGTATTCAAAGCTTTACACTTTCAAATGCCACCAAGAGAGCAGAGACGAGGAGAACCTTCCTTTGAGTTCCTGCACCTTTAGGGGGGGGGGCCTCCTTTTTGGTCCAAACAATGCTTTTCTGGATACACATTCTCACTTTCGGGAGGTGGGGGCCGGGTGGGCGGCAGGGTGGGGTGGTGGTTACTGCTGTGAGACACCAAGAGGAATATTAGAATCATTTTTTTTTGAGTTATGAGGGACATAAAGGATCTATTTTTTTGCGAACAGGATTTATTACATACTGATTTTATTTATTTGCTAAATAAAGCGTGGAGACTTCATATTCACACACACTGTAGTGACAGGATAGACATTCAAACAATCCGAGTGGTTTAACATCAGCCACCTGGGGCTGCCTCTCCGGCTTTGTGTCAGCAGCTTGAGAAGTTGAGGGCGTATGACCGATGTCTGACAGAATCCTTTCAGCCCTATTAAAACATTCACTTGCTGTAATATGCCTAGAGAACTCTTGGCAATGGGGAAAAAAACTTCTAATGAACTTTTGGTGTTTTGCGTTTAAAAGAAAATTATAAATTAATATATGTCCCGAACGTAGTAAGCACAGAGGTCACCGTTTTTGAAAACTTCCTTAATTGTTCAACTTTCCGAAGAACAAAGTCACATTTCATCTATTTTAAATTGCAGAATAAATACATTTCAAGATTAAACTCTTTGCTTAAACATTTACAAATCCAGCTAAATACAGAAAAAACATCCGATATAAACCTCGATTTCATGGAGACATTGACTTTCGGATGGAAAGGCAGCTATAGGTACTGCAGCAGATGACATATCGCCACATTCTGGTATCTCAGTTAGAGAAAAGCCGCTTGGTTTCAGTTTGCACACGTGGCTTATGTGCGTTAATACAGGCACGGCGCTTTATTGTTATTTCTCGGTCTTTTACAGGATAAGTTTTGACAGGGTTACCTGACAGCGATTCTCTGAGTCGTTTTCATGTAACACTGCAAAAGTACCTGCGCATTTTCCGGTCGGCACGATTGTATCTTACTGCCAAAAGCTGCATGTCGTGAAGGGTAACTTAACAATTTTACCTTAAATATTTTATATGAATATTGAGCAAGTTCTGGGAAACAAATGTTTTGTGTTAATGATGGCGGTACGGAGACGGGACGGAGTAATTCAGTCGAAAAAAAGTCTTAAGCAACCCGTTTGATTTCTTGCCAGTATCATACTGTGGTATTCAGTCGATTATGTTGTCCAGTTGATTCCTATGATTTATCAATCGATTTCATTAAGTTTCTGTTTTCCATCACTTTTAAAATTGGATCACAAATACAAGTTAGCAAACTAACGATATGAAACGCAATCCTATAGCGAAGAATCCTTAGTGAGGTTTTTCACCACCTTAAAACCTGCTCCGCGCTGCTTAAAGGCAAAGGGCAGTACTGAAACCATCGACTGAATACATTTAAGCAGATATGGTATGGCGGGTCGCATCGTACAAAGTCAGGGAGCGGCCAGAAATCGACGTAAGCAGAAGCTCCTCACCGAAAGTTAACTAAACGCCGCTTTGACTGAATGAAAGAGTTACTTTGTTACGCCTTGGTTTTGCCTGTCTGTCATTCGTGGCTTTTAAACACCATGCAATGACCGCTCGTTACTCTTTAGACACAGAAGCAGCTGTAAATGGGGTTTCCGAGAGCGATCTGCCGCCGCCGGCGTTTTCCGTGCGTAAATTACAGTCCTACTCCCTCCGCCTGACGGAACGGGGCCAGGGCGCCCCTCACGTCTCCCCTCCGCCGTTGCTGAGCTTTGCAGTAGCGCCTATTTTAATCAAAAGACTAAAGATGTAGATGTATTATACATTTGCTCTTTGTTAAGGCAGCTTTTTGCGGTAAACTGCGGGATTACTGGCACTCGCCACCGTCAACATTCACACCTGAACAGAAGTACAGTTACATAAGCAGTGGAATCAGAAAGGAATATTTGCGGGGGGAAAAGGCGAGTTTTCGGTCTCTCGTCACTGGGTTACTGTGGCAGTAAAGCTTCGATAAAGCGAATCTCGTAATCGTATGTATATATATTATAGTTGTGGTGACAAGTAAAAGTAAACAGTACTGATACATTGAACTACAAGCCTATTATAAACGACAAACATAAATAAACTGCTTGAAGTAGCCTATTATAAGCATTAACCTACTTGTCTGGCAATTATCTCAATCGCTTAGCAATAGATACATTTATTATTATTATTATTATTACTATTATTATAATGCATACTTTAATAATAAATTGGCAGGACTATAAAATCCATCGATGCTTCTTGAACAGTTTTATTAAATATGTTTTCTAAACTTGGCCCGTTATGGTGGGTTATTCATTTTAGTTGTGCGACTAACGGCTTATGGTCATGAAAAATATTACAGTTATGTAACTTAGATAATAGAGTGCTTTGATACATATAACCTCAACTTTGCCTTGTTTTTTTATAGACAGCATAACATGCGCATGATCATTAGGGGAAACGACAAATGCAGAAATATTCGAAGCTAAATAAAACGCTGCCGTTTAATAAAACTCCCAGAAATGTATAAATGGCATCAAGCCCCGTATACCCGATTAGAACTTGATACTGAATTTAATTTAAGCTGTTACGGGACCCACTTGCATAAATTTGAAATGTCAAATACCGTCTTGCGACAGAACTATTTCATGAAATTAAACGTGAGATCATCTGGCGGGGCCTGTAGAATCGTAGGCTGCGTATTTAACCGGACCCTTTGGGAAACAGTTTTGTTTAATTCTTGAAAAGTGCCATGAGTGTTACTTGTATTTGTAAAGCCAGGTCGCCTGTACGGTTATTCCCTCATACCTTCTGTCAGCCCCTATACTCATGTTTACAGGTTATGAGGAGTTTGGCGGAAAATCGATTTCTAAATAGAAAGAAACATTTTGCGTTTGTTACTCTGTATACGTTCTTTTGGTGTTTGTTTAATTAATAAGATATTCACTTATAGAAGAGCATGGCCACTAAGCCAACGCAAATCGCCTTATGTAACACTTACACGTGATATTTGACCCAGCTTGTAATTAACAGTTTTTCTGTCGTTATCTCTTCTTAAATATGAACAAAATTTTTATATAGGATTGTGCGCCCTGTTGATATGATAACTACTATCTTTGCAAAGAATACATTATGACGTTGGGACGGTTTACTTAACCATGGGTTGCTTAACAAATGATATCTAGAATTTCAAATATGATTACATTAACAAAAGTGACTATACAGCCTATGATTACATTAACAAAAGTGACTATACAGCCTACCGCTACAGCAGTTCTACACGGATGTACACGGCGCTGTACTGTTAAGATTACGCATAGATAAACTCGGATTGTAACGTAATTAAATTCCAACACGATCCGCCAATTGTCGTACACTTCCATTTAAGTTAAACCCCGCTGTTTTCTGGGTAGAGTGGTAATACTCTTCACGTAACCAACTGTACACTTAGCGTAAATTCGCAGTTAAAGCTTTCACAAACTTAACACGAATTGCGCGCTCAGAACAGAAGCGTCCTTCACATAATTACAACGTACTACACCTTTTTTCGGTCACAAGGCGCGAATATTGCTTTGCCTCTTTTATCAAAAAATAAACATTCCGGATATGATACCAACCAAAATAAAAAACGAAATTAATGTGTTTGATATACATGTATGCAATGTCGCCTGAACGAGTAAAAATGTTCACAGAAAAAGATACATTTCTATTAAAATAAAAACAATTAAAAAATTATAAGCTACATGTCAACATTTCACAAGCAGCTTTTCGTCGCCTGATATTAGTCTGTACCGATTCAACACGAATTCTCCATAGAAGCGTCAAATGTAAGAACTATACCCAATATTATTTCTAGAAAGTACACGGGTGTTCTCAAGTTGCCTTGGTTTCAGAGGATCCATGACTGAAGTGTCCCCCTACGGTGGCTTTACAATGAATATGAATAGATGCTCCTTGGTCAATAGGACAGTCAAAGCACACCGCCCGGTATAATGGGGACGTCATCCTAACAAGGCCATTATGAATGGGAGTGCTCCTTTTGTTTCTCTACTCTCAAGCAGCTCTATAAATACTGGGATCCTCTGTCACCTCAGCGCAGAGTGAGACGTGCACCCAGGAGATAAAAGTAAACAAGGCGCGCCAGCCAGCGAACGGAGCGTCACATCATATTACACCCCTCAGAAGGCGAGGAGGGAGAACCGGCAGCAAAATCAGGTGATCAAGTAAGAGGGACTTAAAAACAGGCAGAAGCAGAGAGAGAGAAGCGACCTCCTACCCAGCCCAACTAATAAAATGAATTCGGATTCCAGCTCCAGCCGAGCTTCCTCACCAGACATGGATGGGATGTATCTCAGAGACCATCACCTACAAGACGGCCGGCTCAGTTCAGTGTCCTCCACCCAGAACGAGCTCATGCAGAAGATGTCCAGTGAGCACCTCTCCAGGAACGGGGATAAAACGCCGGGAGGCAGCAAATACAAACTGAAGAAGCAGGTCACCGAGCAAGAGATACAGCAGTTGCGGCTGAAAATCAACGGGCGGGAGCGTAAGAGGATGCACGACTTGAACCTGGCAATGGACGGTCTCCGAGAGGTGATGCCGTACGCGCACGGCCCGTCTGTCAGAAAGCTGTCCAAAATCGCCACTCTTCTCCTGGCGAGAAATTACATACTGATGCTCACAAGCTCCTTGGACGAGATGAAGCGGCTGGTCGGAGAGATTTACGGCGGGCACCACTCCGCCTTCCACTGCGGCTCGGTTGGTCATTCTGGAAGTCATGCGGGCCACGCCGCAAACCCGACCCACCAAGTGCACCCACTTCTCGGAAGCGCACTGTCCTCCACGACGTCGTCCACCCTCTCTTCCACATTACCCGGACTTACTTCGATCAGAGCCCCCCATTCCCTGCTGAAGACTACCCCTACCCCTCCTCTTCAGCTCTCGAGCGGCTTCCAGCACTGGGCAGGTCTGCCCTGCCCTTGTACCATTTGCCAGGTCCCGCCACCTCCTCACATTCCCATAACTTCTACCGGCTTGACAAGACTTTCAATCGAGAACAAGGACGGAATGAAATAAATTCAGTTCGATGCACATAAACTGAGTAAAAATGTGCAGTCAATTTCATTGTTCTCGATGAAGATGTTCACATGAACGAAGCAAAAACGTCATGCATGCACGCAATTCACTGATTTTTAAATTTGTCTGTATATTTGTTTTCCATACGAAATCTACATGTTTTTTCCTTGTAACAAGGATTTGGTCATTTCCAGGTAACTGTATTGCTGACTATGTAGCGTCATAAGACCTGCACTACAAGATGTACTGTAAATATATATTTTTTAAATCATCTTAGACACGTTCACCAGAACACAACAAGCTGTCTGAGAAAGACGATCTGAGTTTTTGTTAGCATTGTTGTTGTTTTAGCTGTATACAACACAAGAAGTATTTTGGGTTGAAATGTGCATTGCCGCATCATTTGGTAACGGGAAAACTTTTCGCAAGTAAAAAAAAACGCACAACGCTCCTTGTAACAAGGGCTGTGATATAGCGTTTCAAATACAAATGAAATGAGATGATTTATTTCCATGTATAAATATACATATATATAGTTCGAGATAATAGAGTGAAATTATATCGTTTCTTCGGTGTTTGGTTCAATACTGATAATAGTTTTATTCTAGCCGAGTGACGTTATCCAGTGTCAATTCACATTATCATCCGGACAGTTGTAGCATGGATTCTGTGATCAGAACAGTTGCGAAGCATGTTTGTTTTGTTGGAAAGATTTTGTTATGCGCAGAGATAACCCTGTGTCTTTATTTTTGTACATTCTTGATGATTATTGATATATTTATTATTGCCCAGTATTCCTGAATGAAATTTCAACCAAACTGTTATAATAAAAAGAAAATTCAAATGTTCTTTCTTGTAACGTGTCATCCGTATCATATCTGCCGTGGTTTTAGGCTGCTGGCCTAACCCATCAATTTCATAATTCGGTTTTCTAGCTCCGCCAAAAGTCAGCAAAGTGGGACGCTTCTGTTCTGAGCGCGACTGTGGGACAAAGCAAAACAATTTACAACGCCGCTCTTTTGCAGGGAGCCCCACAAGCCTTTTGGTTATTTCAGAAACAGAAACACCTGCAGCTTCTTAAATAATGATAAACTACCTTTCTGGATGAAAAAACGTTCTGCGTGATCTCATCTGAGACCTGCTTCGCCAAAGTTACCCTCCGCACAAAAAGTTAGTTCCAGGTAGGGTAGCCTACAATTATTATTAGTGCGTCCTTAATATTAGTGGAAAAATAAGTATACTGTAGAATGGAATTATTTTTAATAGAGGGAAACAAGAATAATTTTCTATTAATATACTGGAATTCAATTCCCAATAATAAATGTGAATTTAATTTCTCTTTCGTGGTACGCTTAAACCCTGCTCGTGACGACGTGTACACAACATGTAGAGAAACTACATGTAAAATACGTTTATCTGTTAACGATGCAGTCAAATAAAGCTTCACATGACGGGCGCATAGCCGGGATGGATGCGAGAATACTGGCCTCGTTTCAAGGAAACTTTCAGTCAGTTAGTAAAAATCTTAAGCTGTAGCAGAAGCAGATGGTTGCATTATTATTTTGTTCATTGTGTATCACATTTGAATGCTAGTTTATGAGAAACAACATGTTAAGTCAAAGCCTTAACTTTTTAAAAAGAATGCCGGTTAACCGAGAGGGCGGTAAATCCCAATATTTACTACAAGTATGCGTTCACATTATTATTATTATTATTATTATTATTATTATTATTATTATTATTATATCAATCCACCCATTTTCTATAACCGCTTGTCCCATTCCGGGTCGCGGGGGGTCCGGAGCCTATCCCGGAGACTGCAGGCGGAGGGCAGGGTGCCTCCCCATCGCAGGGCACACTGACACGCGCACCCCAATAATAATAATAATAATAATTATTATTATTATTATTATTATTATTATTGGCGGACATTTTTCCACAATAAAACAAAATATTAGTGTAGGAACTCGGATTAAATCTCCTGCCCAAGGGTATATCACCTTAACACGTCGACCGACGCCGGCTGTAGCCCACAACGAAGCGGACGGCAACGGGGCACTTTTAGGCTTAAACTATAAATCGCGGGCGACATCTGCACAAAATTCATAAGTTGCGCAGGAGTTGACGGACGTTCGGGAAGCTGCAGGGAGAGAATAAATCGAGCGGCCCTCGCGCCCACAAAGCGCAGATTCGCTCCCCGGAGCCTGTTCAATGCGGCGCGCGAGATCAGAAATGCAGCGGCAGAATGTATGTTTGTGGAGATTACAAGTTAATTGTTCATCGGGGAACCGGGGAGAGAAACACATCAGAGGAAGCCTCCGGATTACAGGACCCTAAATGCAAAAGATTATGCATTCAGGCCTTATTCTTAAAACATGTAAATGAGTCAGTGGATTAAAAAGCCTTTTGTAATTTTCTCATCCCGAAGATTAGATTCTTTCCTCAAAGTAACTGCTTTAGGCTGGGCGAATGAAAGGGGGGGGGGGGGTTGTATTACACTTTGTTTTAAAGATACAAACAGTTACAGAAAGACTATCCATGGGCAGATAGGACGTGCCAGATGGGATGGAAAAGCGAGGGCAGCTCGGCACCAAAAGGTCACGCTTAAATTTTGGTCCAGTAGGGGCTGCCAGACGTATCACAGAAGTTAATGATACGAGAAACAATTGGGCTCTGAATGGATTGGAAATAAATTCATCAAATTAAAACTTACTGCTTGGGAGAAGTTGTTTCCAGTGTTGAAAAGCCATATGCGATTTGTAAAGTGTAATATTAAACGAATGAAGAACATACCTTACAAAATTTCGTTTGCGGTCTTTATAAAGAAACATAACGGATTTACGTGTTGTCTGTGCCCTACTCATGACCCGTCTGCATACATGCAATTTAATCACGCGGATGGACATACGACTTAAGAATTGGTTAATTTCGCGTTATTTCCGTGCATGTCAATACACAACATTACAGTTAAACTTACTATAAAATACAGCGAAAACCATCAACAGTTTTTACGTACCTAAAACAGCTGCTGTCATCCTGTCCTGTCATTCTGATATAGGCCTATTCGAATTTATTTATTTTAAATCGAATAACAGCCCGACTCATTTTATCAGTTATAAAAACATGTTATTCGAAGGTATATACAAAATTGACAGACAATAAAAAATTAAATTAAATTAATTATTAGTTTATTAGTTATATCTTAAACGAACTGAAACGAATGAAGTGACGTGACCGAAGTAGTTACTCTCAGTAACTTGTTTGATAGGTTGTTTTGGTTACTAGGGGAGAGAAACTTAGACCTGTTCTTTGAGCAGGTGGGTATTTGTCTGTAAAAAGTAATTTTTAAGTAAATATAATATCATATGCCACAAAGGTATACCTTCTATAATCACCATAATTTCATTTCTTTGTATTCCTGAAGCTGCTTCGGAGTTGCTGTCCCTATCTTCTTCCAAACAGTTCTGCTAAATTGTCAAACGTAAACTCGGGCTAATTACAAATCCCCCGTCGCACGTCTTACTTGCTCGTAAATGATAAGGTTCTGGGTGTTTTCCCCCCCACGTTATTCCCTTTGTTTGCTTTAATTACAGTTTTGTAGTTAATAAAGCCTGTCCCCGCAGGAGATTCATTAAAGATGCTGATTGTCATAACACCTCTGTGAACAGAAGATTTGTTTTCAGAAAACGCTTTATCTCTCACATATATTATGATCGTCTTAACCGCCGCAGTCGTTCCGTTTGCGATGTCGGGGATATTGTCAAAAAATTAATTTGCATAATTTTCTCACACGACCTTAACTATAACATACACATTTAACACGTGTTTGACATTTTTCTGCCCTGTCACCCGGATTTTCAGCGTTTTAATTAAGCACGAGATAGTCACACATGTAGGCGACCCGGTACTTCAGCGAAGAAACAAGAGCAGAGATCGGGAGGATGACTGTGTAAGACGGCAGGCTTCGTTAATCGCTCTCCTCACCCCGCTCGATCATTTCCGATTTAAAATTTCAGGACAGGTGAATATATTTCCTTGCTTCCTTGCATCCAAATATCCGTCATTCATAAGCATTTACCCAGAGCAGTGACACGTGACCAGGAGCCAGTTCCAGGCAACACAGGACATCAAGGTAAATGTAAACACCCTGTATGGGATGCACGTGAGTTCCTTACACTTCTCAGGACAAACTTTTTAATATGAGATTTAGCATCATTCAGGTTTTTTCACACCTGAATTTGAATCTTAGGTCTGAAAGCCACATGGTCTTTATTTCACAGGAGGGGGGGCAGTATATCTCTCTCCCCGGGAGTGATACTTGGAGAACGTAAGAATATGGCCGTGACTGTGGGTGCTATGCCTGCAGAGGAGTTTGCTTCAGCTGGTCCGATTTGTTTTCTGGAGCAATGACCTCAGCCTAAGATCAGAGTGAGGTTTCATCCTCCGTCTCATTACCACACCTTGATCATCGCAGTGTGCTGTCACTGTCACATGGGGCTCAGGCTAAAGATGATGGCCGACAGGCCCCAGTTAGCTTAGTACCCCTCCCCCCCCCAACGTCGTCCTTTCAGCCCTAACAAATGGACGGCCGTCTTCAGAAGACACACCTGTTACTGGAAGCCCGCCCTGGGTCTCCCTGCTTCGGAGCACGGTTGCCATTTCTGGCTGGGGTCCTGTCAAAGGGTCCTCACAATAGAGGGCGTCCCTGACAATGCCCGCGGCCCGCAGCCGGGGGGGGCAGCCGGAGTCGGGCTTGTGCCCGGTCACACTGGAGGCAGCAATTGAAAATAAATTTCAGTTGAATATGTGCGTCGACCCAACCTGGGGGGGGGGGGCA
>JAODJU010000062.1:2517088-2527170 GCA_026776725.1 Gnathonemus echidnorhynchus | reverse complement strand
TAATACCACTAATAGTTGACCGGTGAATATTTAGTAAATTTCACGAATGGACTTATTGCACAGCTGGCATCCTATCACGGTACCACACTTGAATTCACTGAGCTCCTGACAGTGACCCATTCTTTCACAAGTGGTTGTAGAAACAGTCTGCATGCCTAGGTGCTTGATTTCATACACCTGTTACTATGGAAGAGATTGAAACACCTGAATTCAACAATTTGGACGGGTGTCCCAATACTTTTGCCAATATAGTATGTATATCATCACGATTATACCTTTCAAAAGTGCCGGTTCCAACTCCTAACTCCACCGCTAGAGGGCGATCCCTCATCTCACGTTGGCAAGTATTGTTCGTACATAACACAGGACACTGAAATCTTAAATCACGGAGCAAAGGGTTGATTCCAAAATGTACATTAAAGTATTTATTTAAGCTATGTTATATAAACGCAAATAAAGCTCTAAATATCAAGATTAAATATATTCCCTTTTGCGGTCCATCACTGTACAACAGTTTGTACAATCAGATAGGCTTACATGATGTGAGCATCATTTTAACGTACAACAAAGATCATTACAGTTTTATAGAATGATTTTAATTTTTTTTAATGGGTTGCTCAATGTGCCATTTGTTTATAAACATTGCAACCCATGCATTACAGAAAACGGGAAGCGTGTACTTAAAAGCTAGTCGAGAAAAATAATTGACGCCTTTAGCAAGTGAAAAGTCGAATTTCTTTGCTGCGGTTAAAACAACTTTCGCCCACACCCCACCGCTTTGAGTTCTGGATCCAGATCATCTTTTTCTTTTGTTTTTTTTTTGCTGGCTGCATGATGAAATTCGTTTGCCACGCTGTCATACGTCAAAAAAAAACTTCCCGAGAACTGAATGTTCTTTCGTCTAAACCTCAACTTACTCTCGTTGGAACTGACTCAGAGGTGCAGATGGTGGGGGGACGGGGGGGACCTTATTGAGCCGTCCCCCACTTTTGAAGGTAAAAAATAAATTTTGATAAGTAGCATCCCTAAATAGGGTTGGATACCATGATGTCTGAACTCATGAAACTATCGACCATCACAAACTACTCATAGCATGTGTTTGCTGCAGGCAGGAGACCACTCACTCATCCACGTGCCTTTGCACACACGCGCGCGCATCCCCGTGCCTGTACGCACGCGCACCCACTCGCTCCATTTATCTTTGTTTCGTAGGTAGACAGAGTAAAGTGCACGCGCCCCCATTAGCCTATACATGACTTTAAAATGGTTCACTTCCACGATGACCTATCGATTTAACGTTTCAATTTAACTCAAACACCGGTATCACTTAAGACATTTTATTCAAAAACATCTATACTTGCCGCATCTGTGACATCACGCATTCTGTTTATGAGAACTGAGAATTGAGCTGCCTTAAATAGTGACGGATGCAGTTTTGGTCACAGGAACCTAAGCGGTATGCAACACAGAAAAAGTAGACGTAAATTCTATATAGGCTTAACCTATACCAAACTTACGTTGGCTGCGATTGTCAACATAATTTTGCCACATCTCTAACAGGCTAATATATATCACCGCAAACAAACAATACGACTCCATCCAAGTTTTACTTAACGTTAAATTATGTCCGTTAGAATAAAGCTATAAACATATGAATGTGGCCTCAGATAATGTGTAACATTATAGTATACTGCGCTCAGTAAATTTAAACTTGCAACGAACTGTAGAGAAATCTGTTGTTTATGCAGTTGTCTAATAGACCATTTCTGGGTGATTGGAAATTCCTTATCTGGAATTGAGTTTGGTGATCAGTGTTGACACACGATATGTCCTCTGCATTTAACCCGTATGTGACATAATAGGGGACTGCTAATTCTGCACCCAAGGGGTAGTATCTTGCTGGTTGGGGATTCAAACCAACAAGCTTTTAATTACAAGTGCACTTCCCTAACCAGTAGGCCACCACTGCCAATATCAGACAGCATTGTAACATTGTATGCATGACGGCAAGTGTCAGATAAAGTGTATAAAATCACATGGAATGCCTCACCAGGTGTGGCTGGATAAGCTTAAGAGCAAAGACCTTTTGCTCACTGTTTGTTCCCCCCCCCCGAATTTCAAAAATCTCTCTGGCTCCCCTGGGCTGACTTACTCTAATGATATGGGTTGAACTAGTTCTTAATGTAAATAGCCTTTCATGTTCTTAATTACTGTACAGATCCTGTTTGCAAATCATTATCAGTCAGTTATTTAAAATGAGCTCTGATATGACAGAATGTATTGTTCTACCCACCCAGATACAGGACAAAAGCAGTAGGTCACACAGGTTAGGCAGCAGGTGTTCTGAGCATTCTGCATGTGAGCCCCCCCACCCTGTTTTACATCTCATCCAAAGGGCTGCACTATTTTTACAGCACAGTGTCACTGTACTGGGTGGGCTAACCTGTTGGCCACACCAACACCTCTTCCAGCATCGACTCAGCTTTTCGGGATGGTCTCCCAACCAAGTACTGACCAGGCCCAAACCTGCTTAGCTTCTGGTGAACTACCCAGTCTGAGCTACAGGTGGTACAGCTGGGGGATGCAGGAAGACCAGCAAACCACTGCAGCTTGGAGCTTCCATAGTGTGCATCCCCAATGGTGGAATGAGCTGTCAAACCATGTCTGGTCATCAGACTCCCTCTCCATCTTCAAGAAACACTCATAGTCCCTTCTGTTGCATGAATTTTACTCTCGATTTTACATTACTCACCTGATTGTTCTTTGACTGCTCTATATAGTAAATCACCTGGATCCGTTTATGTTGCACCCATGGCTGCTCCTGCGCATCAGACACTGAACACACTGCTGATTTATAATCCATACTTTATACTCCATCGGACACTGTACACATTGCTGATTTATACTCCATACTTTATACTCCAATACCTTTAATTTTCATCTTTATATATAAAAGTGTGTGTGACTAGCTCTGTGGCTTGTCTGGGACCTGAGTACTGAATTTCGCTCCACGGCATGTGCCAACATGTGCGGAATGACAATAAAGTTCTTGAATCTTGAATGTGGCAGTTACTGGCTTTGACGCAGTTTCATTAGATTCTTACTTTGTTAATCATTTTGAATAGTTTAACAAACCTCCACCAACAAAATGAGCTGTCAGTGGGAGTGAGATTTAGCTCCTGCCCCTGTTTCTGTCTCTCTTTCTGTTGGCAGGCCTCTGTTACCACCAGCAACTCCCCCTGAGGCCAGCTCCTTCCCCTCGTCAGTGGGACTCCATCTAACCCCCGTGACCCAGAAGGATAAGCGGTTTAGAAAATGGATGGATGTATGGATGTGTAGCTGTTTGTGTAGCTCCCGCTTTGATAACTGCTGACCCCCTGTACCTGGACATTCATCGGAAGCTAAGCCTTGCTGCACTTGTGCCAAAGTGACTCCTTGAAAGAATGTATGTTTGCAATGTGGGGGAGGGCGGGGGCAGGGGGGGATTGGGTATTCAGTAAGGTTAGTTGAGGCCCCTTTTTAGCATCATGTAAGGAAGGACAGAGCAAATCATGCTAATGGAGCCAATGTGAAAAGGTGCTTTGAAAAACTATTCAACACTGGAAGCGCAATCAGCTGCCAGCTTCCTGCCAGGAGACAGCTGATCATTTGCAAAATGGCACCACTTAACCTGGCTACACCTCCTCCCTGTGACAGTTTCTCCAACACACTTTATGAACGATGCAGTCATTCATTATTGTTGTTGTATATTTACTAAATTGTCCTTTATGTCTTTTCCTGGCTTCCTTAAAACAGCACAGTGTACTCAGTGGTTGACAAGTGGCTTTAACTTGCAAAATTCTTATGTATATTTAATGTAAAACCCCCACTGTTTTACGTTTTTACAGTATTTTTCACACAACCACGACCAATTGTCATAAAATCAATGGTAATTTACATAACCCAACAGGAAAGACAAAGGCTGTAAAAAACGGAGAGTTGTCCACATATTTGTCTGCCTTTTATAATAAATCTGCTCACTTCCATGTAAAACCAGCGTACGTGATGTGTTAGTGTTCGTGCTTTATTTGTTAAACTTCGGATAAGTTCTTTGCGCAAGACAGCCCCCCCGGCCGGCTGCGCGCACTAAACTCCGCCCCCCCCCGCCGGCCACGCGCAAGTATTGTCCTTCCGGTTACCGTAAAGGGACTTTCGCTGCGGCATTCCGGGGCCGGGTGTTTTCCTGCCAGCAGTTACTGGAAGCTCGCTGGTATCCTTTCTTCACATTATCGTTACGGAGACGTCGCCCTGTTTCCCAGCCTTTGGCGCTGATCCACTTGGGCCTTCAGGATGCCGCTGCTCCTTACTTCGGCTTTAGTCGCTCTGGTCGCCGCCACACACAGTAAGTCCCGCTGTTTTGAGTGTTTACGGCCGATCTGCGCTGCGCCGTTAATGGGTTTTCTTTACCCGATCGCGTTCATTGTGGTTTCCAGTAATGGCTTCGATGGTCATACTGGGCGATTATTTGAGTTCGTTGGCATTTTAAGGTAATTCCGACATGTTTCTATGAGCTTTCCTTTGCGTGTCCGGGCTCTGGATGCCCTCGGCGACGTGACTATCAGAGGATCCCGAGTAAATACGAATAAACGTCCCAAGCAAACGGAGGACTGTGCGGGACGTTCCTAAATACCGCACCTGTATTTTATTGTCAAATGCATGAAACTGCGGAGATAAAATGATCAAATCCGCGTGATTCCCCTTCCTCTGCATAGAAAGCCGTCAGCCAACCGGAGAAATGTACCAGAATAACGAAAAGAAACAAAGAAAAAAAACAATATTCACTCGCACTTTTCTGGCCGTAAGTAGCTTACATCCGACATTTGA
The DNA here is from genome assembly GCA_026776725.1 of Gnathonemus echidnorhynchus. Lineage (NCBI taxonomy): Eukaryota > Metazoa > Chordata > Actinopteri > Osteoglossiformes > Mormyridae > Gnathonemus > Gnathonemus echidnorhynchus. The sequence continues at coordinate 2,522,307 of JAODJU010000062.1, read as the reverse complement.
CATTTTCGCATTTGGCTGTGTTGATGTCCAGCCCCCCAATAATCAAAACCAAAAACATCCCCCTGGACCTCAAACCTCCCGACTCATTTTTTTTTTATACAGATTGTTTGGTTCCCGTTAAGCGTTTTCATCCCTGCAGCATGTGTTTTGTATCAGTAATGTCGCAGTGACTCCATTTGCATGAAAGACGCGCTGCAACGTAGTGCCTGAGATATGATTTCTGCAGTATTTCACTACATGGACGCTTTTATCAACCTCTGAGCTTTCGTTGAATTAATATTTGAGCTTTGATGACGATTGGGTATCCATATAAAGTTTACTTAAGGTAATAATTATGAAATGCTGTCATACAACGACAGCTAAAACTAGTAGGTACAATATTGGTGGGTTAGAAAGGGGGAAACAGCCGGGATCGTCAAGCCCTCCGGCAGCGGATAAACGTGCTTTTCACTGCGGGGACAAACTGCAGGCTGGGTTTGTAAGGCCTACCACCTACGCTGGGTTTATTTTTAAAGGCCATTTGGACCGAAATGTCCGCCAGAATTCGCCGTGGTAATGAGCCCAGACCGTAACTGAAATATAAAGATGCTACAATAACCATCGTAATCATAGGTCTGTTTATTATCCTGCGGAGCGAAATGCTTTAGTATAATCTGATCATATCGATGAACAAACATTTCCGTTAGTTATTCCCTAGAGCATAGTTCAGTAAAAAAGATAGATTGTGAATTTAATTAGATGGTTCTGTCTGTCTATATCTCCCTCTCTCCCTCTATCTACCCATCACATAAAAGCAAACGTCCAGTATTGTTTTCAGTTTTGTTCTGTCACTTTGGTGAGGGTCTAAGCATAAATTTTGTGTGTCAGTGGACCACAGATGCCTATCTGTCCTTTGCATTACAGCTGGGTGCACCAGCAGAGCCTTTGTGAGAGAGGTATCCCGAGAACCTTGAGCATTGTCAGGTCCGATCACTCGGGGCTACAGCCGGGTTTGCGATCGCCCCGAGTAATTTAGCCCCGATGCGCCTGGTAAACTTGACTTGGCCCCTGATCTTTTCAACAGCAGGATTCCCCCCTGCCGAGAACATTAATCTTACACCCACTGGTGAGCGGAAGTAGAGGCTGTTTGGATGATGATCGGTGCCCTTAAGGCAGATGTTTCAGGACATGTCTGTATGGGTTACTGGTTTAGAAAATCACTGATCATGCGTGTTGCTCCCACCGCTTTTAAATGATCGCTTTATCCAGCCAGGAGCGGAGTTCTAAAGTCCGTCTGCTGAGCCGATCGGGAGTTGCCCAGTTTCTGCCTTAGTTACAGCCGTGATGCTGACAGTGGCTCAGATCCGTGTGGCAGAACTTGGAGATCATTTGCGTGGGAGGTCTTGCAACATAATGCAGCGTTTCCACTGAAATGAACTGGAAGCTGTCAGCCTGTGTCAGGCATCTCGTTGGCCCAGTAGATATTGTCTCAAATTTAGGATTGTAGCCAATTGTCTTGGAACAGGATTCTAGAGCAGTGGTTCGCAACCATTTTTGCACCATGACCCAGGTTTTACCACGCCAGCTCAGTGGTGACCCTATATAAAGTATCAGTTTAAATTAACGCTGTGATCAAGCATGCAGTGCACTCTGCAATTTTACGCCTATTGCACAAATCTGATTGGATGTGTCGGTGAATTTTAAATTAAGCATCTGTGGTTTGGCTTCTTGGATTGGTTGAGTGTTCACTAGTTTTGCACTAAGCATTTGCAGACCCAAGACCTGTTTATATAAGTTAATTTTAGAATTGGGGCTGGAAAATCTGATTATGGATCAGCGTAGGAGAACTTCTTGGGTTGCGACCCATGGGTTGAGAATTGCTGTTCTAGAGTTAGTTACTGAACAAAAAAGTCCAGTTTTTATATGAAGTGTGGTGGTGTAAACCACAGCATTTGTTCTCTCTAAGATTCTGCTCTCTTTATTAGATTTTTTTTAAAAAAGCTGAAGCCAGTTAAATTATTGTTGAGTTTGCATAAATCAGGAAATGGCACTTCGGTTTATATTGTGGTTACTTGGCCCTGTCTGTTTCTGGGTACTGGTTGTTTACCTTGTGTCAGCGAGAGAGGTCACACGAATTTGACGATGTAAACAGTACTGAAGAGGGTTCTGTATAATTTATTCTGTAATATCATCTTAATGTAGCCTAAAATGTGTCTGCTGTTTTTTCTTCATGTTCCCCAAACAAAGGCTAAAATTCAGTGCTGATTCCAACTTCCTCTTCTGAATAACGCAGGGTTATACTCTTACAGTTGCATTGCAGGATCTTGCCACACTTTTGCCATCTCTAGGTTCCTTCTATCTGGCGGTATGTACAAAGCCAGGAAGGAAGACATTTTGAAAACATGGCTCGCACATAGACACAGGAATATTTTTGTAGGTCATTTAAGGGGAAGTGAGTCACATGCAGGGACCACTGAGAGTCTTGTTTGCGTCTTCTCTGACGTTTGGTCCACCAGCGTACAACGCAGGGACCCTCAGTTGCAGGGAATCCCAGGTCTCACAGAAGCGTGTGTTTCCTGTGTTGGGCCTTGGCCTGTTTTGATTTAGGCCACGTTCTTACACTACACACACACATCTGTTCTGAGGGGGCGCCGTTTGGTAGTCAAGTAGCAGATTAGACCATTAATGTGAAACCTGCAGTTCTGACATATGTAGGTCAAGTTTTTAAAGAGGCAGGTCGTGCTTATTGCTTGATGCACCTTAAGCATAGCTTCGTTTTTTCCCTTTTTGATTCCTGAAAATGCTCACTGTTCGTCTTTCTGCCACTCCGGGCTCCATTTTGAGGAGCGTGTGCATAAGATATGTGTCACCATCTGGTAATGACACCATTTAAACTTTGACGTGCAATTACTTATCACTTTGGGACATTCAGGATTTGTGTGATCATGACACATCCTCAGTATTTGAATGCAGCGCTCATGTTAATGTCTGTTTACACATCCGCAGACATACACGCACAGACAGCTACTTACAGCTAGTAGTTGGCGTGTGAACATGCGTGATCAAAGGATGTTCACTGTAAACTTCATATTTGATGTGACATGTCATTTACCAAATCTTTCACTTGGTTCAGTTTTGGGTAATGTGGGTGAAATCTAACTTCCTACCCACCTCCATCCTGTATGCTGGGTGTTGTATGTAATCTTGTTTATTTCAGGTGTCATACTTGTGCATGTATAGTGGCTGTTTCCTGGAGGTGGGACTTTTGCTGAATTTTTGCTGCTAGTCAGCTGACCTAGTTCAGTGAAAAATGTTGTTCAACATTCAAATCTTTCTTAGCCACTGGGCTAGTGTTTATTCTTTTGCACTTGCTCTTTCTCTGGATTACTCAGCTCAGGCGAGTTGGTGAACTCTGGCTCTCTGTTTCTGCCCATGTTTTCCTGTGTTGTCATCCTTTACTGTGCACGCGCATTATAAGCACTGTAGTGTAAAATGACCTATCAGTGCACTCTGCGCACTGACGATAAAGATTGTTATCTTTTTATTCGTTAAATGTTTAAAATGTCATTTTAATGTGAAACTCAGGCATGGAGTTTCCCCCACATAGCACCATATCTCTTTCTCAGAAATCTGTTTCTCGTCTATTTTTGTTGCATTAGGATAAGATCTTAGAGCTTAATTGATTCATGTGAGGGGAAATTTTGTCCAGTGGCACAGAAGAAATGAATACCACAAATCATAATGTGAGTATAAAATAAACGATAAGTAAAGTAAATCGGTAATAAAATCAAACATTCATTTAATAAAGAGAGAGAACTGTGCAAAACGGCGGCATTGTGGTATGTTAATGCCGGCGTCCGGCAGCAGTGCATCCGGCAGCAGTGCATCCGGCAGCAGTGCGTCCTGCAGCAGTGCGTCCTGCAGCAGTGCGTCCTGCAGCACAGCCATGCACGGACTTTAAGGGTAGGGCTAGTGGCACAAAAACCTTTAGGTGAAGATTTCTCTTAAAATCCGGGTTAAGGTTTCCGTAAAATAAAATCGGTTGCACAAAACACTTCTTAAGGTTTCCTTAAAATGTTCAGTTAAATACTTAAGTTCTCCGTATCTTGGTGTTGTACTTAAGGAACCCCTTAAAGTTCATTAATCAGTTGCACAAAAGACCTTAACAACCAAAGTAAGTAAAACAACTTAAGGTACTTCTGCCTATTGCTGCGTTCCGTTTACCTCAGATGTTGGAACTTCTCTGGGAATGATGTCACACACAGCTTAACCCCGTTCCAGTACAGCAAGTCGGAGAGCCATTTAGCAATACCAGGGACCTCTTTCAAACAGCAGGATTTCTTGCTTAGCTGGATAACTTAGTGGATTTATCTTAACTCAGTTTAAATGGCCTTTATCTTCGTTCACTTACATTTAGCCCAGACTACTTTTAAATCTGACAAATTGTCTGCTTAAGCCAGAAATCCTGCTTAATGAAACACGCCACAGTTCTAGTCCAGTTCATTATTAGCCATTGTTAGCGATATCACTTGATGACACATTGCGCAATATTTTGCACATAACACTGTAGCAACACGTCCACAGATAACGGTGGGAGAGGACTGTGTACGGCTGATTTAATGAATCACAGAAAAGACGTGCTAATGTAACAGTGTAAAACTGCAGCTTTAACTTTGGTTGATAAAGGGCGCAGCCATCTTCAATTCTGAGGTCACGGTTGTCTGGATTCCTCCGACTTCTGAGGCGTTCCAGTTAACATTTCCGACTAGGAACCCGGAATTTCTGAGTTATGAGCTCAAAGGGAATGCAGCATATATGCTAACCGCAACATGGCTGAGTCTATGCTGATACATGAAGAAAATGGACATGAGAAGAATGTTCCACCTCTCAGAGAATCCAGTGGATTTGCCTTATAAGTGCAGTGCAGTGCGGTACACCTTAAGAATTGGCGTATAACATCACTCCCTGAAATCCACAAGGGGGCTGGAATGGTTTGTATCAGTCATGCACTGAGTTGTCTGCCTACCAGCAATTGCAGAGTTGGTCAATAAAGCATTTGCATAAACTCTGGAAGGCTGTCAGATAGGGGTGTGACGAGACAAGACACGAGACTGGGTTCACGAGAACGAGACGAGACCTTTAGACATTTTTTTTAAAGAAATTCTCAATGTTTAAATATATAGCAAAAATAGCCTTTTATTTAATTGCTTTCCGTTTTCTTCACAGGCGCAGCTTTTAGT
>JAODJU010000062.1:2499411-2514262 GCA_026776725.1 Gnathonemus echidnorhynchus | reverse complement strand
AGGTCAAACTGGTTTGTTCGACTTTCAAGAAATTCGAGTTCTAGTGAGTTCGAGAACCGAGGTACCACTGTATATTGATTTTCTTTGAAAAAGGATATTTAAAGTCTCTCACCAGCACGGTGACTTGCTGTATAGCAGAATAATTTGTGTGACACAGGAACTGAAAGGCTCAGTATTGCAAAGCATGGCGTAAATATCACTACAGCACAACTGTAATGCAAATACGTCTTGAAAGATGACATTGGTGCTTTACTGACTGGGTCGGCTGCCAATCCCTTGACAAACCACTGTGGTATCAGTAATGTTTGTTTGTTTATTTTTTAACTCAAACTGACAGATTTGCTGTCTGCTACATTTTAATCGATAACATGCACTATTTAGAAAATTAATTTTAAGTTTTTGTATTGGATAAATGGAAAATTACACCTTCTGCCAATTTAACATTTGAGTTTTGAATAACATTGTAATGTTAAGGAATGATTGTTTAAACTAAAGGAAGGTATTTCACCCTATGTAGATTATGCTGCTGCAGAATATTGTCTCTTTACTTTAAATTTCTCTGAGGTGACGCTAACCATGAATGGGAAGGCTTAAGATAGATGCGCTACTCCGATGTCTATTACGTCTGTGTTCCTGACAGTATACTTTTAAAGCCATGGTAATTTACAGGTTTATTGTTGATTTGGTTGAGATTGTGGTATTGAGGTGCGTTTTTAGGCTTACCTCAGCATACCTGAAGTTCATTACAGCCATATGACCACAACGTTTCCCCCCCCCTTTCATAGTCATCTGGCTTTGGGAAAAAACGTCTTCCTTTTCAGTAAATGTAATTTCTGTGTATTTCAGTTGATAACCAAATGTCAGCCTCACTGTACGTAACCAACGGGGAATCTTTTTACACTCCGTGAAAGACCAAAAACATTGTATTTGGATATGTTATGTAACCCATTGTTATGTAGAATGTTGTTGATATTTTCGAACACACACACACACCATGATGGAGAATTGAATGCATCAAAGAACATATCTGTTTATGAAATTCATTACCGAGGAAGCTAATGATAGGCAGCAATATGTTTTATTGATTATAACCCTACATTTAACTCCACAGAGGTATTTTATTGATTACCGTACATTTAGCTTGGTAGCAACATGTTTACTTAATTTCCATGATTTTAATAATGATAACCGTGATAAATGGGTAATAGCAATTTTTCTTTAATGATATGCATTTAATTGCAGACCAATGTTGCACGTAATCCAGATTTTTTTGTACTGACTGAAGCAGGAGCTGTATATACTGTAATGCTGAAGTTATATTACTGACCGTTAGTAGGGGTGCCCTCTCAATGCACTCTGCACAGCGACCCACAGCGCTTTTAGCAACTATTTTACATAATTTGCTTCCACCTGAAACATGACAGCGGTTTTCTCGGCTACGCTGCGCTATGGCGCTATATAAAACATTGGTTTTAATTTCCCATATGATACTAGACTACCAGCTCCAGTATACCACCAGCACTAGCGGTGAATGTAAAATCTACTAACCAGTTTCCTGTCTGAGTGCTAGATCAGCTTGTCTCATCCCCGCAGTGACTCCAGGCGAAACCCTCACTTATTCCCTTCAATCAAATCATCCCAGAACACTGGGGAATCGTCAGTACTTTTCCTGGTTATGTCATGGTGTATCGCCCGTTTATTGTTGGCCCATAACATAATTTCAGCTGCTGATTCATTTTCTGAACCCTTTACGACAGCTCTCAAGCCGTGCTGGAAGTCAAATTAAATCAATTTTACATTGTACTGCAACCCTGCACTTAGGTTATTAAAGGACAAATGGATTATACTGCATTTTAAAATCAGTTTTCTGTAATACACCCCTCAATTTCTGTCTGCCGTCTCAATGATCTTCTGAAACTGCTGCCATCATGTTTAGGTATTCAAGTGGGGGAGCAGAAGCGCTTTGCTGCCCCATAGTGGTCGGTCAATGTTCTGCCGCATTTGAATTCTATGTAAACTTTGCGTTCTTTTACCAATCAAGATCTTAAGATTTTTCTTTTTTTCTGCCCACAGCCGTTCCGCCACCCGAAAATGTGACCGTCCATTGTCACAATCTGGAGAACGTCGCTTACTGGAACTACAGTCAGCCCAGCCTGTTGCCACGGTTTGTGGTCTACGTTTATGGATACTCAAGGTGGGTGCTGTGCGTGTGTGCGTGCACACACACGTGTGTTTGTGTTTCAGTGCATCTCCCTCGGGTTGCACCTTAATTGCGACTCACCACAGTTAATGCATCTCTGGCTGCAGTGGACCGGTACTGGTGCAGAGCTGCAACTACACTGGAGACTGCTTCTGCAACATTTCTGCTGAAACAAGGAACATTGATGAGCACTTCTACATAAACGTGACCGCCCTGGTGGGGACGAGTGTGTCCCTGCCCGCCGATTCGGCCTCATTCTCCTATTCCACATTCTATGACGGCCTGTGTGAGTTTTACCTCTTTACGGTGGGAAAAGTTGTTTTTTTGCGTGTGACAGCTTCTGATTGGTGTGTCGGTGAATTGCATGTCTCCTCCAGGGCTTGCCCTGTCTGCCCCCTAGTGGCGGCGGCTGCTCTGTGCTTAATGTCTCCCGTGATCCTGCAGGGCACTGAGCTGCCACTCGGTGTCACTGTTGAGCAGCCATTCATCCGACCGAAAGTAAAAGTTTCATTTAGAATAGTGGGCGTCGAAGTGTAATATAAGAATTAAAGAGCTCTCCTGGCCCCGCTGATGAACTATGAGACTCTGCTTGCTCTGATCCATTCAGAAGGACCCAGGAGGGAGATTCTGAAATGTTGCAGTAAATCAGAAAGGGACTGAGGTCCTGATATAACAGCCATCCATCTTAAAGTTCGTCCAAAGGCTTTAAGAATTCCTCTTACAAAATTACAGGGGTCATTAGTTTAGGTGTTTTGGGAACAAATGCAAACTTATTGATTTTATTTTATTTGTAATTCAATTTCAGGCAAACTGGATTTCCCTAAACCAACCCTGAACATCGACCATGACTTGATTAAGATTACATTCCTTCACCCGCTTTATGAATATGAGAAATTGCAGGACATCCGTAACATAAATGACTACAGCGTGTTCAGGGTTGAGGTCATAACCAATGATAAGGTGAGTAAGTCTTGATGTTCTGTTCCCCTGGCGGGCGGTCTTGGTTTTCCCTAGTTCTTGACGAGAGCCGGATTTCCCTCAATGCTGCCTCTGTCGTTACAGGTGACGAGTTTTCAGTGCGACGCCGATGAGGAGGAGCTCTGCACGGAGACTATTAAAGTTAATGGATCCGAAAGACACTGCCTGAGATTAAAGGGAGGCATGAACGGCATTGATAGCTCGCTAGACGAGGAGGTCTGCATAGGGGTGCCCCCAAAACACAGTAAGGAGGCCATTGTCATGTAATTAGCACCTTTCTGTTGGCTTTCGCCGTGTGTTCCGCTGCTCTTAAGCCACGCCCATCTTGCAGATTTGGAGTATTATGCTGTGGTCGCCGTGAGCGCCATCACTGTGCTTGTCATCTTCCTGGTTTTTGCGGTAATGATGTACAAGAAGATCACCAGTGCCAACAGCTCCCTTCCCAAAACCATGGTACGTTCTAGGGATTTCCGGTCGTCCTGGGCCTTGCAGGTTTGTCCCTGTGGAGGAATTTAACAGGGATGTTGCATAAAAATCAGGCGCTGAGGCGGTATTCCTGGGGTCTCTGCTGACTGGGTGACCTAACCCTTGCTGATTCTCGTTCCCAGGTCTCTGTCTTCACGCACCAGTCCACGTCGACGGGCACGTTCACAATGAAGAGGGAGCAAATCCTGCTCCCAGAGTCAGTCGACAGCCCCACCAGCAGTGATGAGCTTCTAAAAAATTTGGAGATCGCCCCCCTGACTGGAAGCGCATCGGACTCCGACTGCTCTCGCTTTAAGATTGGCCCCTGCCAGCCCGACGCATCGGAGGGCAGCGAGGGCGAGGCGGACGAGACGGAGACCACGGGCTTCAGTGGGTCAGGCTACGACCGACCCAAATTGCCCTTTGAGCAGCAAAGCCGGGTCGAGATGAGCCCAGGGGAGACCGTGGACGGCTACAGGAACTGAGATTTAGGCTGACACCCCCCACTTGTGTGCACAATCAGGCCTTAGTTTTCCCTCCTCCCACGCTGAGCCGAGGATAGCTGGTGAAATACGGTCAAGCCCCCGCCTAAGTCCTGGTATCGTCACTGGTGAACCCGGCCTGGGAGAAGCCCAGTAGCGGAACGTAATGGGAAACTTTTCGCTGGTGCATGGGTGTGGGGGGAGGAATATAAATCAGTAGCGCTTCGACCCAAGACCAGCCCCTCCTAGGAAGCATATCATGTCAGTCTGCTTTCAGCTTGAGCACTGTGCTTCTGGGCCTGCAGAGGCCAGCTAGGCAAATAGACGAAAGCCTCCTGTAGTTTAAGAAGAGAACCAAATCTAAGCAGTTACTGGACCATTAAAAGAATATTCGCCCAAAAAATGCATGCAAGCTCTACATAGATAAACTTCATTAATCTCTGGGGGAAGATTAAGCATTTTCTGTGTCTTGGTTGCAGTGGCTGGGCCAAAATGAACTGTAGTACAGCTGCGGTCTCTATCTGGGTTAATGTTTTGCTCAACTCTGTTTCATTTCCTATGACTTTTTTTTTTTCTTCATTTTGTTTGGCAGATGTGCATCTCAGTAGGAAGAATTTCCAGTTCTATGATGGTCTGAATTTCCAGTTACGCTTTTTCATTTTATTTTTTTATTTTTCTAGTGTAAATATTCAACAAGTTGTCATTCTGCACGTTTTATTTTATAGTGAAGCCTTAAATCTTTATTCTGGGTCCAATGACTTATACATTGTTTCTTCAAATTACGCCAAGTGCACGATCAGCATAGACAGTAAGAGACGGGCGTGACTGGATGGGTAGGATGCTGATCATTCTGTGCGTGGATCACCTTGCCTGCCATTTTCCCCCAGAGTCCTTTGTCTCATGGCCGCTAGGCCTGGGGGGGGGGGGGGGGGCTTACTCTTGGTGGCACAACTCGGTGGCTGTAGGTGCTCATGAGTGGAACATCGCGAAGGAGGGGGACCTTGGCCGAAATTCCACATCACCCTCCTGTTTAGTTCAGTCACATTTCTGCGGAACATGTAGGCTGCCCGGAATGGGGCGGGGCCTATCAGAACAGGCTATGACTGGCTGTCAAGTTGTCTGTTATCGTACTAAATTGTAAAAGCATAAATTCATGTTGTTGCTTCCTGTTTAGTTGAAACTAAAATTTGAAATACCCATTTGATATTCATTTGAAATGCTGAAACTCTTTGTAACCATCTCTCTCAAACAACATGGTATACAGTTCATACTGGAAATGGCACCATGTTTACATAAGAATGATGCTCACCCATTTCAGTCAGTTTCACCCTGAATGTGCAACAGCAGCCAAACCACTAAGAACCTGACTGTGTATGTCGACGATTGTTGGTCAGCCAGCAGGCTAGCTGTGTGCTGTAAGTTTGAATGTGATTTTATGGTTGACGTAGAGACTCTGTAACAGTGCCTTTGATCAGTAGGGTAGCGTTCGGTTTGCTTCCTTTGCAGAGCTGCCATTGGCCGAAATCGGTAAGAAAAATGAAAGGAATGACGTGTAAGCAGGACAGACGGGGGCACAGGTGACATAAGGTCGTTCGTTTCTCCCCTGGCCCCTGATTACTGTGAAAGCACCTTGGAAAAACCCGATGTTGTATAGCGGCAGCCCTGAGCCACGTATGCATGTGGAGCAGGAAGTTTCTGCTGGCCGAGTGGAACAGTGCTGAGCCAGAATGAGAGCTGGATGTAGGATGATGTCGGGAGAAATTTGCTGGAAGATGTATATGGAAGATAAGGTCATATATTTTGAAATTTGCACATTTGCTTTGTCCTTTACATTTTCAGTAAAAAAATAAAAAAGAGGCGTCTCCGTGGTTTGTGAAAGATCTTTATCTCCAAAGGGGGTCACATAGCTCCGTTGCTCAGTTTGAATCTCCAGATTTTGTTACCTGATAACTTCCAGCCATGCAGCTTTTAGGCATTGCCGATGGCCTACCTTTCACTGGAGTGATTGCCGATGGCCTACCTTTCACTGGAGTGATTGCCGATGGCCTACCTTTCACTGGAGTGATTGTCGATGGCCTAGCTTTCACTGGAGTGATTGCCGATGGCCTACCTTTCACTGGAGTGATTGCCGATGGCCTACCTTTCACTGGAGTGATTATACTTTACTCACTTATGCTGATTCACAATGTATCATCTGTTTGTTGTAACATCTTTGTGGAAACGAGAGAACATATTAATCATTACATCATTAAAATAATCTGAAGGAGCTTCTCTCTCTATTTAATCAGAATCTCACTGATCTGTTTCTTTGCCATCGCGGCCTGATAGCTCTATTATTTTTTGATTATTGATCAGTTAAATGTGCATCATATCCCTTACTCTTATGTGATGCCATACTCTGGAATAGATGGACACTGTTTATTTTGATAAACTAATGTTCTGTCCTAACTTGTTCAAAATAAAAATGTACCCTGGACAGCTGGTCCTGAGAAGCCTCATTTTGTTCAAAGGATTTAATTTATATTTTACCGGGGTAAGCCATTGTTCATCTGCGGAATTTACAACGCGGGAACAGCAGCGTGCCTTTTAATGGCAAGTGTAAATCAGAAGGGGGGGGCGCATTGGGGACGCTGAAATACCGCATCAGCCTCAATGGGAACAGCGCCGCGGCAACCAGGTCAAAAGGTTGCCAGGGTTCATGGCAACGGGCCCCCTGACCCTTCCCATGTGCCCCCCCGCCCCACACAGAGCCCCACTAGTCCAGGTCTCCTGCGTCCTCGCTGTGGTTTTGGGGCACACCCCCCCCCCCCTTATCCTCTTACTCCCTGAATTCCAGGGCCGGCAAGCAGAGGAGCCTCATTCATGGTGAACGGGACGGAACATGCGCAACCCAAAGGACCCGGTTGAAGGTCGGCCCGGGGGTGCAGGGCCTAAGCCCCGCGTTACTAGTGAAACAAGTGTTTTTTCTTATAAACAATTTAAAGCACAATATTCTTGGCTAACCCACCCCCCCATGTGACACAGCAGTAATCAGCTCTGACTCTTTCATATTTACCATAAACTTGAAGTGGGTCAGAGCGCAAACAAAGGGTACAGCGATGAGGAAGCAGTGGAAAGGTCAGCCGCTATTTCAGCACAGCTGCTGACGATTTTACTGTCCCTGATCACGTTAACCTGAGAGACAAGCGATCGCTTCTCCTTCCATCTGTTTACTTACACCAGTTACCTAATAGTTTTGTCCTGTGACGGATCAGCATCACGTTTGGTTTGGCCCTGAAACCGCCCCCCCTCTCTGTGTAAAGCAGTGGTCACCACCTAGCCGACTGACTCCCCCTGAGTCGGCAAATTATATCATTGAGATACTTCTCCAGATGCCATGGACCTTAGCTTCGTGTTGCTGATGGAATATGGGCCCTGGGCAAATGGTGGCAGACCCCCCAGGAAAGGCGATGAGGGTTCTCTTGTATTGGTGATGAGTTACAGTCACCCGGGTGAACCTTTCAGCTCTGTAATCTGATGCAATCTGCTTACTGTTTATAAACCTATTTTTCTTCACTCATACAGCAGCCTCTATGTACACTCTATGTACACTCTTTTAATGCCTAACAACATTTCCCCTAACTCCTCTGCTCCAAACTGTGATGCCTGCATGACTGCCAAAACATCTGAAATTCCATCATTTCAGTTTGCTGATGTCATTCGCCTGATGGCCAATGGCATTGAGGCCCCTTACAGGAATGAGGTTGATTGGCCAATATCACAGCACTTCTTTCTAACCATCAGCAAGACTAAGGAGCTGAGTTTGGATTTCAGCTTAGGTCGGATCAGCGTGCACGCACTCCTCTACACCACTGCCGCAGTGGAGACAGGTCCTCTCCTGGGCAACGCGCCCCTCTGCAGTGTCTAAGACAGCAAGGCAGCACCAATTCTTCCTTCACAGGTTAAAGAAGTTCATCAGCTCATGCCACATTCCGACAGGCGTGCAGTAGAGATCCTCCGGATTGGCTGCCGCACCTCGTGGTGTGGGGGTGTACGGCCCTCCGTCTCAAACCCCGGCAGAGTGGGTATGACAGCAGCAGCCTATTGCTTCATCTGATCTGCCTCACATCCAGGACATCTACTGTAGGTGCCTAAAGAAAACCAGACCCCTCCTCAGGGCCCCCGGCCAACGCGGCTACAGACTGATTCCACTCCTGGCATCGGAGCGTCGGCTCACGGACAAACAGACCCCATAACGGTGTCTCCCCGCGGGTGGTAAGGCTACTCTCTACCTGATCAGGCCATTTAGCATAAACACTTTGCAGCATTCAATTTATGTCTCCCTCTGTTCTATTATCTTTTATTTATGCTATTTTATTTTATTAACGTGCTCATCCTTAACCTTCCTTTTTGCTTTACTACACGGAGCTCTCAGGGAAATGCATTTCATTATCTGCATTACTGCCATATGCCGTCATGTTGGGCCATACTGGAAAGCTGAAGTAGATGTTCATGTCCATCGCCCTGAATGTTCTGTTTCTTGATTTTGCACTATAAACGAGCACCTGTATTTCCACCTTCAGGCTCTCGTTTATTCCTTGATTTAAATGTCACACGTCTATTCAGCGTACTGATATGCTATAACGTGCCACTTCGTGCTTCCCAGAAACTAGACATTCTGTTATGGTCACTTCTCCAAACCAGTAACTTCCGCGACGGAGGCTTTAAAACACAGGCGGCCCCCAGGTAGGACACCCAGAGGCAGCCTGCTGACTGCACTAAGATGCTGCCCCCCCCAACGGTCCTGCTGCTATGCATGGTCATGCTCCGCCAGCCTCACGGTACAGTCTTTACACCCTAACCCTCCACTTGTGTCTTGTGAGTCTTGTGTATTTGTGTGCATTGAAAGAGTGAACATTGCTGTAACATTCAGCTTCAGGCAGCGAGGAGAACATCAGCAGTCCTGTTCTACGGGAAGTGAGGTTTCACTCAGTGGATTACCGGAATATTCTGCACTGGAAGACCCAATCACACCCTGACGGGAACCAGAAATATTTTGTTCAGTACAAAGTGTGAGTAGACCCTGCGGCTTTCTTTGGTTTTGAGTCTGGCATTTTAACTAATGACATTGTTCAGTGGTAAGCCTGCTGTCACCAGCAGAGCAAGAATGTAAAGCATGAGAGCGAGGTCCTGAGGTCGGGTTAGGGTAGGGGGCTGGTCTTTCCGCATACCACAGTATCATGGGGCTCCCCATCACCTCCGACACGCTACCTGTCCATGCCACAGCTATGGCGAAAAGCACTGGACCACTGCAAGACACTGCCAGGGAATCACAGAGCTGTACTGCGACCTGAGCCAGCAGACATCAGACCCCTGGGAGAGGTACTACGCGAGGGTGCAGGCGGAGGCCTCAGGTCACCAGTCCAGCTGGGTGCTCAGTCCCAGGTTCAACCCACACTGGGAGAGTAAGTATCACAAACAAACCCGACTGATTCAGTACCTGTGACCTCCCATTAACCATCCTGCTAAGCTCACAGACCTCACCAGAAATCACCGTTTGTGATCTGTGCAGCGTCAGTGAGCCCTCCCACGATGAGGCTGAACGTGACAGAACGAGCCGTCGTGGTCCGACTCAAACCACCGAAGTCCCCCTACCGGAGGAGAGGAGGCAGCTGGATCTCCATGAAGAAGCTACAAGAGCTGACGTACAGAGTCTACCTCATGCACAGTGGCTCCATACAGGCAAGTGCCACCAGCTTTTAATGGCTATCATGGCATTCAGCCTGTTCAGCCAGCTGAGTCTCTGCCTGAATCACAAGTCATGTACTCCCAGGAAAATAAAACCAGTGTGAGAGGAAGTGGTCCATCATTAACAAATGTCCTCGTGGATGAAGAGAGCTGCTGTTCATCCACGCCTGGGGATCAGATAAACTAAATGAAGGCCCATTGTGTCATAACTTACAATCAAATTTAAAAACCATGTGATTAGCGGCTAGCCTGGCTACCGCCAGCTGCCTGTACGGGTCGTAATGTCGAAGGGATCAGTGACAGCACTGCTCAGCTAATCAGCACCGCCGATCGCAGAGACGAGCGGATCTTAGTGGCAGAAATATTAGGGTGGGCTTAACACAGTCATGCGAGTGACGCTAAGGTGTAATGTAATGAGCGGTGACAGTGAGCAGCCTTTTTTCAGGCAGTGTGTGAGCACTTTTTAGGAGGTGCTTAAGGGCGATTGATGAAACATGAGGTTCTGAAATCCACGGTTTGGGGAGATTATTTTGTATTTGGTAGTGGTGCCACGTAGGTTATGTTAGCCTAGGCTATGTGATCACGTGTCCAAGACAGGATTTAGGTTGTAAGTGTATTTCCAGTGTATATTTATTAAGGGTGTAATGGCACTCACAGCTCACAATTCTGTACAAAACATTTCTAGAAAATAAATTACAAAAATATCATAACATCGTAATGAGCTAAATCGTGTGTTGATTGCTACTAAATATGGCCGCATATCTGTCACAATAAACACCCCGTAAGCTACAGTTACTGGTCTGAATTTCCTGGTAAAAATGCCTTATGTGCTGAAGGGAGACTAACTTACAGAGGCAGTTCCTGCTTTGCTCTGGGCCCAGATGCTGTTGTCTCATGTGAGTTAGCATGTCAGGTATATTTCCAGCATCCTATTCGAGTTCTGACGGCCGACGGACCGTCTTGAAGTTATTAACTACCCTCTCTTCAGTGCTGGTCATTTTTACTGGCAAACCGAAATGTTTCCAAACCGGCGATTATGACTGTCACCAGCACTGGCCAGTATAATTAACATAATGTTCTCCTTGTTGAGCTGCTTGTGAACTTAGGTTCCACTAGTATCAGTAATTGTATTAATTTGTTTCATTTTGCGTACTAAACCAAAAATGATGACAAATGACGATGAATGCATGTACCGTTAAGCCCTATTAGCCAAAACGACACAGTTACATGACATATGGTTACATACGATTAAGGACTCAATGGCTGTGTCCAAATTTAGGGGCTACATCCTTCGAAGGATGTGGTCTATGCAGCCTTTGCACATTGCATCCTTTGAAGGATGTTGTCTATGCAGCCTTTGCACATTGCATCCTTCGAAGGATGTTGTCTATGCAGCCTTTGCACATTGCATCCTTCGAAGGATGTGGTCTACGCAGCCTTTGCACATTGCATCCTTCAAACGTTCGTGCAATGAAACTTTGGACCTCGGCAAAAGACTGACTTAGGGTGCATTTGAAGGGGCGTTCAAAATGGGGTCGCTTGTCGCACTGCTGTCACACATCGTGTCTTCAAATCCAGCCTTAGTAGCACCTGAATTCGAACACAGCCAATGAATATCTAGGCAAGTGCTGAGCGGCGCCCCCTAGAGGGCAGGACATGGCATGGCTGCAGCAGCTGCACAGCCCTATCGACAGCTCTGGTCATCTTGGGTCCTCCTGATTGTACCATGTTTGTGGCTGTTGGTCACGTTTTGGGGGTCAGATCTGAGCAGCCTGTACTCGCCTTTTTTGATCAGGAAGTGTACAAGCTGGAAGGTCATGTCACCCTCCTGGTGATTGAGCATCTGCAGCCGAAGACCACCTACTGTCTCCAGGCCGAGGCCCAACTCTCCCGGCTGGGCCGCACTGGGGACCGCGGCCACCGGTCCTGCATCACCACTCCGTAAGGTACGGCAGCGGCCTGGAGCTCCGTGGAAAAAGTTCACCATCATGTTAATGTGCCAAAGATCAGGCTCTCGAAGCAGCCGGCGTGACCACGCGCTTCCAGCCACAGATCGATTATGACGCATCATTTCCTGTAAAATAACCAACATTGCCAAATGTCAACTTCTGTATGCGCAAATTAGGCCACCTCAAGCAGAACTTGTACCCACTCACATAAAGGCGACGCATTTCCCGTTTCTGGCCGATGGCCCCCCCCAATCCCGGTTTTTCTTTTTCTAGTTTTTAAAATTTATTTTACTTCATGGTGGTGGCCCTATGTAGTACAGAAATGTCTCTGGATATCCCTACATGGCAAGATGACAAAGGATGTTAAATCTTTTTCTTTCTTCCCAGGGCCTTACTGGGGGGGGTGCCCTCTCTCAGTCTCACGGCTGAACCCCACGCTGGCTGCAACGAGAGCGCCGCCTGGTTTTTGACGTCAGCTCGCGCGTCTCCCCCCCTCCTGAAACGGCAGTGTCAGGAAGGCCTCCGTCAATGAATGTATTACTGGTATTATCGCTATGGAAACGCCTGCCCTACAATGCGAGGGGCCAACAGCTCCTGTATCCTGGGACCGATGGGGTGTTTCCTGTCGTTATGGTGATGAAGATGCTAATAATTGCTGATGAACTGAGAAAATTATCCATGTTTGATTGTATGAAATACATAAACGGAAGAAAACTTGGACTGCGTTTGAGAAATGGGTGCCATTAACATGGGATTTAACATTACTGAAGTTCAAGGCACTTAACTAAACCATCAGCACAACACGAACATTTCAACATTAACCCTACTCGTACCTGGCATGGGGTAACTTACAGTCAGTATGAGACCAGACTTTTAAAAACAACACAACCAGACTAACCAGACTAGACATGACCACATAGTGTATGAGCATTTATGGTCACATTTCACAGTAGTGATATATCCACCGCTCCCTAAAAGGCAGAGGCTCGGGTTATGATCAAAGCGGAACATTTCAGTGTTGATCAGGACTCTTTTTCTCTGTTTTGTGGAACTTGGCATAGAAATGTATACCGTTGACTGAGAAACAGCAGATGAGACTGAACAGACGAGAGGAAGGACACAGCACATAACCATTCTTTGCAGGTATTCATCTAGTCATTACACCTAGAATACCGGCAGATTCCTGATTCTCACAGAAATAACCAAGCTCAAAATAAATACCTGCAGTATTCAAAAATCAAACACAATTGATTGCACTTCATTTAAAAAAGACAGGACAGGCACTCAAGCTCCCAACCCATCTAATCATACAACGTGGCAAAAAAGCTCCTCGACATATTTAATGATGTCACTTTAATATAATCAATACTTACAGCTTGTTAAGAACCAATTTTTTCCAGAAGCGTTTCCCGTACCTGGAGCACCATGGTAGGAGAAAGCATTTAATTACAGGAGTGAATATAAAAAGCATAAAATACTCTAAGCTTGATTGTATCCCCACATGGGAGAGATTGGGGCGGGGGGGGACATTGAGGGACATTGGAGGGCTGAGCTCTTTCTGGTAGCTTCTAACTTCCAGACAGACATTAATCAGTCCCTTGCATAGTCTAATTTTCTGCCTGGAGGGACCAAGCAGGTGTCTGTCCAGGACACACTAAACCCTCTTATCGATTTGGTGGGGGTGGGGTGGGGGGGTCAGACTAATTGATGAAAGTATAGTATCATGTCAGCGTCGGTGTGTCATACAGGTCTGCTGATGCTCACTGAATGGTAGACAACACTGTAAAAAACACACTGAAAACTGGAGGAATCACTGTGTGGTGGAGCATGGGGTTCATGCTGCACATCACCTACACATCACCTACACATCGCCGCAGAAACGGGAGTGAACATACAGCTGTCCACAATGCTTATTTCAATACTGCCTACGGCTTAACTATCCCTCTGCGGGAAGGTGCAGCAAGTTCTGGAAAATGTATACCTTTACTTTCATTTAAAAAAAAAAAGTACAAAAATTTTGAGCATAATCAACTGAGGATTAAAACTGGCTGTCTGACTACAGCCAGAATATTAAGACACTTATTTTACTCCATGACTGTTCTACATAACATGGACCTGCAGTGCCGATCGACCGACTTCAGGAACATTTCCACACAGTAAGAAAATCATCGCTAAGAACCCACAGAAAAATTGGGCTACTCAGCAAATGAGTACCTCTGTAATGCAACGTAAAGATCCCCCTTCAGTTTTTGAAAGCCAATCCACCATTTGTTCAGTAGAGGGTGGAGATCAAAGGCCTTTAAATCTGTTGTTTTTTTTTTCTCCATAATAATTTACACAGTAAAGCACACAATCATTAATAGCAGCCGCAGGGACAATTTAGGGTGACTGAACCCAACATGTCACATCCAAATATTATCGCTAGCGCTCCAAACTGTAAACGAAAACGAAACTGAACAAGAACAAAAAACACTGCATTTAACTAAAAACAAAACTGATCACTATGACAGTACAGCGAAGGACAGACAAAACAAGAAGTAGTTCTATTTTTGTTCGACAGCCTAACAGAACATGTGCATGACGACACAGTTCACAAGCTAGTTTCAGACAGCACGCTAAGCGCTTTATGTGAAGACTCCACAAAGAGTAAAATGGGAATGTGTCTTTTTGAACTGGCATGGTGTCCTCTTATTAAATTAGCTAAGAAAGTATCAAAAGGACATGTACATAAATAATGTTCCTCATATAAAAATAATCAGCACTGGTCCCAGATCAAATGTGGCAGCGTGAGTATTTTTCCCACAATGCCGTGCACCACGTTCCGCCCCTCTCATTACAGGGCGGTATGAGGCAGTTTCCACTACGACAGGAACTCCTTCTCCAGTTCATACACAGAGGGCCTGCTGGGGGCGCTCTGGATGCGGCACAGGGGGACGGTGCAATCTCGTTTCTGTCCCTCGGTGTCCACGTCCAGCAGCGAGCAGCCCCCGCCGGCCAGGTCCCGCGCGTGCTTCTCTCCAGCGTGGCGCCCCAGCGAGGCGCTCTTGTGG
>JAODJU010000062.1:2466130-2490621 GCA_026776725.1 Gnathonemus echidnorhynchus | reverse complement strand
GGGGGGGGGGTAAATAAAAATCAGGGGTTATAAATAAGGGCAAACGAAACCAAATACCGGCATTTCGGAAAAGAGTTAAAGGTGTACAAACACACTGTGAGGTAGACGACTTCTGAGGGTCTTTTGCAAAGTCTTTTGAAAAATGAAAACAAAGATATTCTCCGGCGTCACCCATCCTACCATCATTGGACTGTGCCACGCCGGTGAGGTGAGTGCTGAGCATCAGGGTGCCGCTAGATATCAGGCCCCCAATCCAGACCAATCCAGTTATATTCCATGTATTTTAGGGCCCCTGTCACTTAGGGGCCCCTAGAATCATCCTAACTCCCCCCCCCCTTACACTGCCCCTGCTGAGCATTCAACCACCACAGGAAACGGTTCCAAACAAAGACAGGGGCTCCTTTGCAACAGTATTTCTCAGCCCAGTCTTCAGGGACTCCCAGACGGGCCATGTTTTCGCTCCCTCCCAATTCCCAGCCAATCAGAAACACCAAAGACTTGGTAGCTGTGTGCTGGGAGTTGGGAGGGAGCAAAAATGTGGACCATCTGGGGAGTTCCTGAGGACCAGGCTGAGAAACACTGCTTCTTCAACACGGCGCATTTACAGGGAAATCCTCCCCAGTTTTGCGCCAGTTCACACATCCCCGGACGAGGTGGCGGCGGGGCCCGGGAAACCAGTTTGGGCTTTTTTATTCCCGGAAAATGTCACACTGAGATGTCATGGTGAGACATCGCGGCTCCAGTGCGTTTCGGGAGACTGCAGAGAGGAGAAATGATACGATCTGCAAATGTCAGTATTTTTCTGTTGGGAATGCGAGCACCGCGGGGGGTAGGGGGTGGTGGTGGGGGGGGCACCTCCCGCCAGCCCAGCGCTCAGCGGCACCCCGAATCGTGATGTTTTCATTAAGAGTACATCCGTCACCTAGCTCTTCTGCGCTTCTCAATCCCAAGTATTACTAACATTTTTAAAGTAAACTGGATTATGGTAAAAGGCTCATTAGGGATGTGAAGACAGAGGCAGCTTCTGCTTGCGATTCATGCACCAGCCAACAGAACAGGAAAACAAACCCACATTTTTCATACTGTAGTATCAGCATTCATTTGTGTGGATTGATATTACAGTAAACAGAAATGCCCCCCCCCCCCCTTGTGAAATTATCACATTTTGGCTAATTCCTCCTTTGAGCTGCACACGTCACCCGGCCACCCGGCCCACTCGCACCCCTCCCCTGATTGGGTGTTCCTGACACTCATGTATCCAATGGGCATCAGCTACGCCGGTGAGGTGACACGAAATCGCAAGGTCACTGGACAGGGATTGGGGAAAAAAGAAAATGTTATTTATACATTGTGGGGACCACCTTTTTGGTCCCCACAAGGGGAAACTCAGGGGCAGTGATCCTTAAAATCACTTAAAAAGTATTCGTAACATCACTGGGGCAGTGGTGGCCTAATGCTTAGGGAAGGTCACTTGTAATTGAAAGATTGCTGGTTTGAATCCCTGACCAGCAAAGTACTGTCCCCCAGGTGTTGAATTAACGTCCCCCTGCTATGTCATATATGACTTAAATGCAGAGGACACGTTTCGCTCTTGTGCACTGTGGTGTGTCAACACTGATCTCTAAATTCAATTTCATAAAAATCTTTCGCCGCAATCAAAAATGCCAAGAGACTTTCTGTATTTAGTTTGGTTCCTTATGGTTGAGGTTAGAGCTGGGTGGCAGTTAAAGTTGTTATTGTTGGCATTAGGGTTTTGCCCATAGAAATGAATGGACAGTCCCCTGAAAGAATGAAAACAAGCGTGTCTGTGTATGGGTGGGGGCTGCCACATGCACAATTAGCCCACACAGATGGCCAGGCCAAAGCCTTTGAGAGCTGTGCTTCCCCCCCCACCCCCCCCCCCCCCCCCCCCCTACACACACACACACACGGGAATACACCCAAACTCCAGTCACGGCAGGGGGCAGGTTCAGCTCTGGTACAAAAGAAAGCCTTAATTTACTTTCAGTCTAAAATTAACTGCAAACTGGATTTACCAAAACAACTGAGTGGAAAAAAAACACACTTAAGTATCACAGGAACCAACATCTGAGTTAATCTGTCACAATACCAATGGTTTCTCAGAAACTCCGGAATAACTGAATACAAATGCAAAACTCCTAAAGTGAGTTCAGTCCTCCAAAACATTCCAGTGTTCTGGCAGACACTAGCAGAAACGGAAGTCACTCTTCAGGAGGTCACAAATTGAGTAAGTCGCTTCTGGAATAACATCTAACACTGAAAAGACAAAAGCCTCTAATCAATAGTTTCCATCAGGTTTACAAAGGATATGTAAGCGACAGAGATCGGCATGTGCAGATAAACACTATAACATCCAAGATTCTCAGTCGTGTGCTTAAGACTGAAACCACAGAGGCACTGATCCACTCTCTCTCTCCAAAACTGACTACAGTGTGACAGTGACCCACATATAACACTGTTCTGTGTGGCCAGATCCAGCTGAACAAACTCTAAACCCAATTCACATCCTGTCAAACACACACACACACACACCTGAGTTTCAGCCTGACCAGCAAACAGCTGAGATTTGAACAACATTGCTAGTCCAGAATATTCCACCCCGATTTACACTCCACATTGGGCTCTCATCAAAATATAAATTGCTTAGAGGGAGTTTTGTCCAAACAGTTGACAGAGCAGAATGAATATGAGCAGGGGCCACAAAATGCTGCTCATCTTCCTTTTGTAATGACATGCGGCAAATTTATCATCTCACAACCAAGACGCCAAGACCAGCTCATGCAACATTTACGGGGGACATTCAGTGATCGAGGGCCGTTCCTGATGAGTCTGATCCTCACGTTTCTGTCGTAAGGGTCACAGAGCAGAATCACACACGGAGGAAAGGATACATAACAAAATGTGTCATGGAAAAGTAACACCTTAAACTATTCCCAAAGCGGCATTAAAGCAAGAAAAACACAAGATTTAGTTCAGCCAGACCCCGCAGGCTCCCATGCCGTCATCTTCACCCTCCTTCTGAATCCCTGTTTTTTTTTTCTTCTTCTTTGAATGATCCCTTCATCTCACACCAGATGTCCACCAGGTCACCAGGGATCTATTCAGGGCTCCAACCCACCCGGAGCAGGTTGCATGTCCGCTGTTCTTGCACGATTCTGCGAGGAACCCAAACCATGTGCCGGCTACATGGGAAGCTAACACGAAATATTCTGAGCAGTCCGTTCTCGTCCCTCAAAGTTACAACCTCGCGGGGAGGGGGGGGGGCTTGTGAGTTTTTAAGTTTGTGAAGAACTCATGTGTGCTTCTGCTGGACAGCCTTTAATGTGAAACCAAGATGGGTCACTATGCTGCTCAGCTAATGTTATAGTGACCAATAGAGCTGCATGAAACTGCACTTGATGACACACGACATAACCACTGACCTGTGACAGAGCTTTGACCCTAGAAGCAAAATATTAGGGTTGCAAAGGGGTGGAAAATTTCTGGAAACTTTCCATTCCATGGAAAGTGAAGCTGGGGAATTTTGGAAAAATTCCAAGTTGGAAACTTTCCACCGGAATTAACGGGAATATGTGGGAATTAATGGGAAAATTCCCAGAATTTTGCAAGCTTACAAAACACACCTCCTGGGCACTTCGTTCCTCATTTTCCGTGAAGGTAAGTTAAGAAGTACACTGCTTTCACAGACTCTGATGCTGGGGGACGGGAGATGCTTGATGAGGATTTAGTGACATTTAACCTGCTTTAAAGGTGACAGCGGAGGCAGGATGGAGCCGGAGGCGAGAGATGACAGGACCAGGAGCTCAAAGAGGAGCATAGCCGCGTTAATTACAAAGGGCCTATTCATCTATAGAACGTCCAGCAATTTTATACTCAGTCCGTGGGGGCACAGTGGCTTTACTGACATGACGGTGGGAAAAATTGCTTTCACACTAGATTACAGACTCATCTACACACAAGTCCGGATTCTCAGACACTCAAAACGCAAGTCAATATTTCTTAAAAGGCTTGATTTTCTAGCATAAAAATACACACCAAGAATGGTGACATTACTCTCCACACCAAGACAAGCCTCTTGCAATAAACTGCCCCCCTCTGGTGGCTCCCCCCCCCCCCCCCAAACCATAAATCACTCTCTCCTACCCGGGCTGTGTGCTGGATGAAGACAAGACCCCCCCTCCCTATTATCTGCGGTCAGCTCCCTGATAAGCATCTCAGCCCCGTGGCCGGCTGTTAGGTATACTGGTGAGCGCTGCGCTGCTTCAGTGAGTTCTGGATTTTTCCCGTCATTTTCCAGGCTTTGGGGACATTTATCCTCATCCAACACTTTTACTGCCTAAATGTCTTTTAACTATCCAAATGTCTGTGTGTTTTGGTACCTTAATCCTACTGTAAACTAGTTCCCTTCAGGATTAATTATCCATCCATCCACCCTGCGGTGGACAAAGGGGTGGGGGTCTGTGGAGCCAAAGGGATTTCCCGAGTGTGTGTGTGTGTGAGTGAAGGGGGGAGGGGCTGTAATCAGCACATCTGTGTCACACACGGGGTGCAAAAATCAATATAGAGGCTCAGTTACTTCAGTGGACATCTGCTATTTGCCTCCCTGGTTTATCTCTCCTGCTGAAGCGTATAGCAGCATGTTAAGGTTAATGCAGGACCATATCTGTACTCAGCGGAACACAAGCTCACCGCCGACGTCTGGAATCCTAAGAGCGCGTGACTGATGCTGTTACTCTGCATGTTCTAGCCATGAGTTAGCGATCTCGCTTTATGATCCACGCCCCGTCTTGGCGTAACAGCAACCCTGGAGCAAAACAGACGCAAGAGGTCTTCCTAGGACACGTGTCAACTGCGAGCTCAGAGCATGGGAATGGATGCTCTTGGTCATGCGCAACTCAACAGGCATGTTAGTGGGACAGAAAGGTCACGTTTTACTTTGTGATGGACAATTGAGGAAGCAGGTCAGCCAGTCCCTGGAGTGGCTGGGGGTTAAGGGCCTCGATCAGGGGGCCTAAAGGTGACATCACTCCGCCAAGCCTGGGATCTGAACCAGCAATTCTGATTAAAGACACAGGGTCTTAACGCACTGAGCCACAGAAAATAAAGCATCACACTCAGACACATGCAAACATTTTGTAAATACATCTAGGAGCTGCAGATCGTCAACTTGCCAGTTTGGTCAGCACTGGTGAATTTTCCCATAATTCCCAGTTCACAACTCAGGCTATCTTGTCGAGTACAGGATTACAGAGCACCAGAAACCAGCATGAGCAGGGAGAGCTGGCTGTAGTCAGGTTTCGGTCTTTAGCTCATGCCACGCGCCGCCCAAGTGAAGCCATTGGACACTGCGGAAGCTGAGCTCACATTATTGCCAAATCACACACCAATAATCACACACTGTTTAAATAAGCCCCATGCACACAGTTTAATAAAAGCCATATTATCTCAGATTTACCAGCTACTCCCCGGATGGTAAATGAAATCCTGGGGGTGGACGACAGCCCGCATGTGTGACAAAGGCGTTGGGTGGGATTTGCAAACACCTGGCCGATTTGAACAGGCTCCAAACGTGCCCTGACAATGTAAATTTGGGCAGAAACCACATTTCATCCGGAAATAGCCCCCACCCCCACCCCCACCCCCCGGGAATAGCTGCCCGGCCTCTCTTACTGTTACTGGACTTGAGGTCACGGTGGATGATTGGGACGACAGCTTCCTCGTGCAGGTACTGCATGCCAGTGGCGATCTGCACTGCCCAGCTGACGAGGATGTGGGGGGGCACCCTCCTCCCGGTGAGCGCCCGGTTCAGGGTGCCCCCCCTGGCGTACTGCATGACCAGGCAGAGATTGGGCTCCTCCAAGCAGACCCCTTCCAGCTTTATGATGTTGGGGTGTAACAGCATAGAGAACAGCTTCGCCTCCTGCTTGACGCTGTCCGCCGTGGCAGTGATGTCCTTGTCTGGGTCTTGTCGGGCTGCCTTCACCGCCACCTCCTGACCCTTCCAGGTCCCCCGGTAGACTTTACCAAACCCCCCCACGCCGATGATCTCCTCCAGCACGAGCTCACTGAATGGGATTTGCACTGGGGAGCTGGGGACACTTTCCCGCATCCCCGCAGCGCCGTTGGCAGGAAGTCTGTGGTACACGGCGGGCTGGTAGGTTACATAGTTGGAAGGGAATATGCCGACCCGACGATTAATTTTACCGGTCCACCATCCCTCGTCCCCCGATATGGCCACATCCTTAGACAGCACCTCCACCACGTCCCCCCGGCGCAGGCTGAGCTCGTCCTCCCCGCTGGCTTCGTAGTCGAACACGGCGGTCCACAACGAGCGGGGGCACAAGGGAGCCGAGTGAGGCCAAGGCGCGCTGCGGGGGGACTCGCTCCGGCCGCGATCGCCGCCGTTGCTCGGCCGCTCTTCACCGTTTGGGAAACCGGCCCGGGAAACATCCATGTCGCGATGCGTGCCGCCGCACCATAAGGTGCCGATTTCAGGGTTCAAAAGTTACAGCAAAAAAAAAAAGAGAGAGAAAACGAACAGGCCGTTTCGATCACGCCGAAAAACTAAGGTTTAAAACAAGACAAGCATTCGGCTAATAGCAAAAAAAATCTCACACACAGTATTAATTAAATAATACTGAGCGCGGTTACGATCCAGTCACGCCGCTTTGGCTGATACCGTTTCAAGGCATTCCAAAGTCCTGGTCCGGGGGCTACTTAGTAACCACGTCGTCCATCTGATACAGCCAGTTTTCACTGGAACAGTCCGAGTAGTAACATTTACAAAGTAGCACTGGAAGACTTAAACTATGATGCAGAAAAACGGTGAGAAAAGCGCGATCGGACGGAGTATCACTTACAAACTTCGCGCACCTAAAAAGACGCATGATCGGCGTACATTCTTTTATACAGCAGTGAAACTGCAGGTGCGGACCTGTAACAAAGTCTGTGCTTCTAATCGTTCCAGGCAAGTAAAGTTGCATAAAACTTTTTTTTTTGCCAATCAGTTACAACACAGCCTATAAAAAGTTTTAAAATCAATACTACATAAAAGTTTGATCACTGTCCAACCCCTCACCCCTCTCCGTCCCTTACAAGCCCATTGGTTGTAGTGACACTTAAAAAACTTTAAGCTCCAGGTTTCGCTTTAATTAGTTCTCTACATCTCATATTCTCCTCTTAAAGCACATTCATCCCGATCGCGCACACTGCAGCCGCCGAGCGCCGTCACTCTCCGGAGGGGGGGAAAAGAACACCGGATCTGCCACGATGGTCCCGAAAAGTTCCTGCGGCGCGACTCAAAACAGTGAGCAGAGCAGCGCCGCCATCGCTCCCGGACGCCTACAACACCCGGGAGCTGGAAAGTGTTACGCGCCGATTGGCGCGCCCGGCGCACGTGACGTGCGCGTTCTCGGAAGAAAACATCGGGAGGGGCCGCGCATGGAAACGGGCTCCGTGCGCCGTGGACGCGTGGAAGGCGGAGTATCGCGCAGACAGACGGCCGCGGTTATCACGCATCATAACACCGTCTGCGTTTCACTAATTTATTCATTATTACATACTTTAAAATTTATGTGATATGCCCAACCCTGAGTATTAGATGCTGATACAATGCACATACAGCCAGGTGTGCGAGGTCGGGTCGTACCTGTTCTCGAATTTCATGAATATAGGCCTATACGTTGTTTTTTTTGTTTTTTTATTAAATCTGTGTTCACTCTATAATTCTGAAATTATATGCCCTGACTACCACTGTGCACTAGGTCGTGTTCTGGAATGCTTATGTTGGGTCGTGTGCTGAAATGCTTAAATTATCCTCCGTTCGCAAATTTTAAAATTGTGTATTTTCAGGACAGCCCTGATAGTATTTGACTACTAAAAGACACATACCTAATCAGCTCAGGCGTATCAGCCGGTTAAAAGGCACAACGGCGAAGACAGACTTGCAAACACTGCAACCCAGTGGCCAAAAGAATTATTGCCACTAGAATGTACAGTATTTATTCCCTATAAATACTATTATTTAAAATTCGAAATTTATAAGTGCATTATTTAACCTACTTGCAGAATGCGAAATTTCAAATTGCGTTTTATTTTCTGTGTTAT
This sequence comes from Gnathonemus echidnorhynchus, assembly GCA_026776725.1. Taxonomy (NCBI): domain Eukaryota; kingdom Metazoa; phylum Chordata; class Actinopteri; order Osteoglossiformes; family Mormyridae; genus Gnathonemus; species Gnathonemus echidnorhynchus. Next base: position 2,482,494 of record JAODJU010000062.1, on the reverse strand, counting down.
TCGTGAAGAGTGTGTGTGTGTGTGTGTGTGTGTGTGGGGGGGGGGGGGCAACCCTATCGATAGGTTTCGAGGGGGTTCAAACTCGAGGGTTTGTCATGTGGCTATGTTCCTGATCGGTAGCAAATAAAATATATTCAAAAAATTCAGCAATAACGGGACTGTATTATAATATGGTGACCAGATGAACAACCATCAGCATTCTTATATGTTGTTTGTTCGCGTGATACCGTTTCTTTACCGTTAGTTATTGCTCAGTGTTTTTTATTGTTTGATGTTATTTTCTTTTGATGTTCCTATTGTCATTGCTGTTGCATGCTGGCCACTTACTGTTATTCTTTCTTAATGTACTACTACCTGACAGTCTGCGTGAGGAATGAGAGTATCTCGTTACACTAAGTACACATTACGACAATTTAAAATAAGTCTCTGGTGATTTTTCTTAGCGGTTCCTACACGGACACGATGTTTTTCTAAGCCTTTTTGCTCTTGGTGTAGGCTACAATACCCACGGCACCATAGCATGGTCTGACAGCTCCTAGAGAATGATGAAGTTAATAGACCCGACTATAATGGGGAACCGCTGTGTCCCGCGTGCCGTATACTACGCGGCCTTTACCTGTGTTATACTCTGCACGCAATGCCGGCTCCTCACATACTCTGAACAACATATACACCGCACAACTTTACAAAGCGTTCTCAGTATTCGTTCTCTGTTCTAATAAAAAAAATAATAATACACAATATATAATATATAAACGTCCCCATTTATATGCCACAGTTCTGGAAACATACGATTGGCCCCTTTTCTTTGGGGAAGATGGTTTCCAGAGACTTCTAGAAGAATCAAAGGTTTATTCATGCCTGTATAAAAAATACGATACGAAATACATTTTTACGTGGGCCTCATTGGGCATTGTAAATTATTAAGGCGTACCTAATAGGCCTTACTGATAATTGGTTCACCTGTATGAAATGAATAGGGCTACGTTATAAAATATACAGTGGATAAAACGAATGAAACCTGCAATGTAACCTAGCTGTCTATTCAAAATGTTATTTTCGTGAAAACCCGTTCATCTTCAAGTTTTAACACCTCGTTTTTAAAATCGAGCGCCGTGAAGGCGGTGCTGCCACCGTCTCAAAGCGGATCATATGTGACCGGAGCTGGTGCGCGGCGCAGGTCCGTCCCTCGCACGTCACGTTACCGACTGCGGACTGGGGGAGCCGCAGGACTGCGTATAGCGGCTGACAATGAACCGAGACGGAGAAATGAAGAGAAAACCGCACAGGCGCTATACAACAAGGGGGGCGACTGATAAATAAAGGCACCGTGCCTGCGTGTTCGGATTACACTTCTCTGTTTTCTGCTGTTATTCTCGGCGAGATGGGCTCTCAGGTGGTCCAAACTCTGCGACAGGGAGTATGGGCATCCCTGACGGGCGGGTGGTACCATGACCCGGAGCAGAACAAATTCAATAACTCGTGTCACCTCTATTTGTGGATGTTTCTGCTTGTACTACCGCTGTCGCTGCATCTGGTGAGTACAATCACCGAAAGGACTCATGTTATTCATTTGAATGGCGTCATATTCATTCAAAGGATTCCTCTGTGCATAAGTGGAAGACACCAGCACACAGCCCAAGGGGATCTGCACAGGATGTAATCGTATTTGTTGCACTGGAGTTTATTTTAAATACGTGTTTAATGGTTCCGCGTTCATTTTGAGCGCATCGGCAACTGTCGCATTATTTCACCGCATAGTGAAACGCACGGCAGCCGCGCGGCTCGCAGATGGAGCGGTATCACTGAAGCTGGACCTGGTGCGAGCATGAGCTGGGATTTCAGCCGCCCAAATAAAATGATATTTTGTACCAAACCGTACACTAGAGACGCAGATCACAGAAGAAGCCGTTTTGTGGCAGTTAAAAACACGTACAAAAAAATAAATGCGCGTAAAACGCCGAAGATGCTGGCGTCATCCGCACGATAATCTGACCCTGGTCCCCGCTGGAGGATTCATGCGTGTTACGCTCTCTCCCGATTTTATCCTTAAAGGAACAAATGTGCTTTATTTACGCGACCGTGTTTGATTACAGTTATTCACTCATGGAACCCGCTCGTATGTGCAATTATTTTGCTTTTAAGGTGATAAGGGGGCGCGGCATATTCTTTGTGCGATGCTGTAGTCCGACTCAGCCCATGAAAATGGGCAGGGCATCTCATCTGAGTCTGCGACGGAGGGATTACAGAGCGCCGTCAGGCTGTCAGCCTCTCCAGCACGATTACACAATAGCAGACATTCGCACATAAGCTGTACCTGTACGATAATACAATATTAACAGAATCGGCTAAACATCATAAACCGTAAAGCAATTATGTAATTAAGCAATTAGGTAATTTATGTAACATTTTTAAAGAAAATGCAAAAAGGAGTCAAGTATTATTTTGAGTTTTTTTTTTTTTTTTTTACTTTAGTGTCTCATGAATACTTATTTTATACCATTTTAATCGCATCATTACTTTTTAAAACTATTCTGTTGAAGGGCGCAAATACAGACAATAGGTCAAATTCCACAGAGATGGCGAAATGTTGGAGCTGAAAAGATCTGTTTAGTGTAAAAATGACGTTTTGATGAGACGCTTCACATAAAACACAAGAAGTGGGCTTTATAATGGAAGTCTGGCCCAGTGGTGCTGATCAATTCTGGTTAATATCGTGAAAAGGGAAAACAAACTGATACATATTGTAAATACAAAATGAATCAGTCTTACTGTGTCTTCCCGGGAGACAGCATATTTGACAATTGCCATTTGTTAATTATTCAATAGAAAAATAGATAGTGGTCTTAAGTGGGAACTGGGATGTCACGGTGCTCAGACTGTATTCCTGTACTCCCCCCCAGGCGCTCCCTCCCACGACACTGGCCCTCAGCATTTACTGTGCCATAGTGATGGTCTTCTTCATCCTCATAAAGATGGTGAATTATCGGCTGCACCTCATGTTTGATAAGGGTGACATGGTGGCCCAGGGAAGCCTTTCGGACGTCAGCAAGGGCGCCGAGAAGAAGATCCGGGCCTCGGACTCCTGTCTCTCACCAAGCCTTAGGTGAGTCACATTTTGGGCCGGTCGGCACCGTGGTGCAGTGCTTAGCCTCACACCTGGTCTGAACCAGGGTTCAAACCTCCGCCATGGTTCAAGGTGTGTGGAGTTCGATTGTTCTCCTTGTGTTATTGTGGGATTTCCTCTGGTACTCTGGTTTCACCCACAATCCAAAAGTAATTGGAGCTACCAAATTGCGTATATGTGTGAGTGTGCCCTGTGACGGGCTAGCATCCCATCCTGGGTTCCCCCCCCACCTTGTGCCTATAGGCTCTGGACCCCCCATGACCCTGAATAGGACAAGTGCTTACAGAGGATGGATGAGTGGATTTCAGGCTAAACTAGTCAAGGAGATGCTACTACTGGATTTCTGGCCAGAAAGTGGTATCATGTTGTTGATAAACAGGAGAAATTCAGGCCATCCCCATGTTCATGAGTGTAACAGCCTTACCAAATGTTATTCAGGAGATTAACCAGTATAACCACTAAGTAACCTTCTATAATACAACAGTGCCTTTTCCATCTCCATGTGGTAAATTTCTATGACTTTCTACTGCTCATGAATTTTGTTTATTAAAGACCTTGTAAGGGAGGGGCCCCGTACCTAATGAGCGCTAACAGGTGGGCGTGGTCTCTCCGACAGGAAGAGCAGCACTGTCCCCGACAGCGTCGCCATGACGTTGCTGACCAGGAACCGACCGAGTCCAATCATCCAAGTCACAGTCAAACAGACGGAGACAGACCCAGGATTGATTGGGGTGGTTAGTGAAACTCCTTTTCAGCATCTCCAAAAGTCAGGGGGGAGCTGCTTTTCTGTTGTTAACATGCCTTTTGTTCCCCTTGTGATGATGCTGATGTTTAAATAATCATTTTCTTTATATGTTGAATGTATTTCCTTAAATGCTGACGTCCGTTTTTGCAGTCTCCTACCTTCAGTGATCTCATGAGGAATTAGCCTGTCTCTTTATCTGTTTGTGATGTGGCCCCTGTTTCTCAGACATGGCTGGAAATTTGAGTGTCTGCGGCTATATTGATTCTGGGAGCATCGTGCTCACATCATCTCTGTCCTGTTACAGGAGGTCCCAAGGTCAGAAGTCACAAAGAGCAATGAAGGTATGTTTGGAACATATGAACTATTTCAGAGAATATTTTAAACAAAAGCACCTATTTATTATGTAAATATACATGGCCAAACTTAAAACATCTCTGTATAAATGCAAATGCAGTATCATCTAACTGTATAATTTAATTAATTGCTTAGTGAGATCCATTAGTAAAGCAATTTTAATGATATTAAATGACTGAATATCTTATCCGAGCAAACCCAGTTAAGTGTCTCTATAGGGTATAACCAGGGTCTAAATATAGACACTGCACAGTGGAGCCCAGCTCCGCCTCTTTATGTCCAAATCGCACCTTGACAGAGCCCAGCTCCGCCTCCTTATGTCCAAATCGCACCTTGACAGAGCCCAGCTCCGCCTCCTTATGTCCAAATCGCACCTTGACAGAACCCAGCTCCGCCTCCTTATGTCCAAATCGCACCTTGACAGAACCCAGCTCCGCCTCCGCATGTCCAAATCGCACCTTGCCCAGCTGTACCTCATTCGACATTTTTTTCTTAAGGTCCCAAAATTTAGTAAAAGATCCAAAGTGAACAGTTGAATAAAAGGTCAGTTTTGCACAAAAATCATGTTGTTTAATCAGCTTTGATGTTAATTTTCATTAGTAGCTCTAGCCTGACTCATTTCACTTACCATACTTCTGCTGAAACTCCACTTACAAACTGGACTCTACTAGATGTGTCTAAGAAGCAATCCAGAATAACTTGATATTATAAAACATTTCCACCAGCACATTACGATTGGTTAAGCAAGAATAATACATTGAAGTGACAAGCTATTTTGATGCATTTGTAAGTTTCATTGATATGTTATGTTTCAAAAAATCAATTACAGTTTAGCTGTGCAATAGGTACAATATCCAAATCTAATTTAAATAACTTTTAGATTACATTTTTAGTTCATTTTCTATTGTGATATCACAACATGCCAAGAAATTAACATACTGCGTCTTTAAGATTACATATGATAATTAGGGCCTTTTTTTGGGATTTCATGAAACACATTCTTAAGAACTTGTGCCTCCCTCAGCCCTGATTGAGAAGTCAGCGGGGAAGTTCTCACCTGAGCAAAGACCCACATCTGAAGTGTCGCAGGGGCAGCAGGCGGATCCATCCGAAAAGACTCTGACCACGGGGCACAAACCAACCCCAGACCGGGACACAGCAGACGAGGGGCTGCCCCCTTCCAAAGGCAGCGATGAGGAATCAGAGGTGGAGAAGCAGACCCAGGATGCTGACGTAGGTGTTCCGGAACGCACCGGTGAGCTGGAGGAGGCCGAGTCCCCACAGGATGGTGTGCTGGAGGAGAACTACTGCTCAGACGAGATCGCCGTGGTCCTGGTGGATAACTCCAGCCCGTCAGTCTGTCTGGATGAGAACGACACCGTGAAGATTGTCATCACCATGAGCTGTGATGCCCAGACGGCCGCTGAGCTAGAGGAGTCCGTCAAGCTCCGTCTCCTGGAGTCGGTACAGGAGCAGAGGGGTGATGGCCCTGTCAAGATACCTGTCATCACCTTCGACTCACCTGAGGATGACAGGTCGGCCGTCGAGGATGAGGGGCTGCCTGACCCAATACCTGATGATGCTGCCTGTCAGCTTGAAGAGCAGGTAGGGTCTGACTTGGTGGCTCAGGACAGCAGGGAGAATGAGGACCTTGACCTGCTAGAGCTACCCAGCCCTCAGTTGACCAATGACAACAGTTCTTCCGGCATCGATATCAGGTCCCATCCAGACGAGGGCGACCTGCCTGAGCTAAAGACGGACAGCGATGGCTTTCTGCAGATCCCCACTGGAGGGCCCCATAGCACAGGAACGAGGTTACAAACAAGGGGTATGAGCATCGACAGTGGCACAGATGCCGCCCTGGAAGCTGACAGAGACAAGATCCACACGATGACGTCCTCCAAGTCGGACCTGGAGGCCAAGGAGGGCCAGATCCCCAATGAATCCAACTTTGTGGAGTTTGTGTCACTGTTAGAATCTATCAACAGCATTAGAGGAGGCAATGGAAACCTCCCCGAAGAGGAGACAGAGGACGCTGGGAAGGCCACCGATGAAGGTGAGCTCCTAGCCTCCCAGCATCTGCTGCGGTGCCCTGTGACTCGAGCCGCTCTCATACGGCTGCACCCATATTGTCACTTTCATTAGCTCATCAGGAGGCATAATTAAAGTCACACCCATAACAGTCTTTAATTTGCATCGCACTTAACCACTAATCTATCTTCCAGAAGACAGTGTGATGGCCACTAAAAACAAGGAGGACACAGAGACAGAGGCACAGAAGGAGCATCCTCATCCTCCCACCAGCTTGGCCACATCCGACATGAGCCAAACCGCGCCAGAACAACAGATTCCCATCGTGTCCCCAGACAGGTAGTCTTGACATGATTAATCTCTCTTGGATATCAGAGTAACAATGTTTGGTCTTTGACCAAAAGCAGTCCTCAGAACTGTCAGAACTATCTCCACAAAGCAACCAGTTCCCTCAAACACAGTTTGGCTCCATCTCCCTCAGCCCTCAGACGGACAAGGACAAGGACCCAGACTACGACTCCCTACCTTCCCAGACGTCCCAGTCGGAAAGCTCGATGCTGCAGGTCATTTGCAGGCCAGAAGCCACATCCAAGGAAGAAGCATACACCTTCCACACGGTTCACCGTAAGTGAGACCCTGCAGTATCATAGAATACTGCATAGCGGTGTGCAGTCCAGGGGATAGATGGATGCTGAGCTCCACTTCATTTGGAGGTCACTTGAGCTTTCATCTGCATTTTTTCATTTTCAACTGCAGGAGAACGACCTCGCAAGCTTTATGCTGAGAGAGCACTGAATTTGCCCCTCGGGGCAGAACTCATTACTGGAAACATCTGGTAGGAAACATCAGCCGTTTAAGTTACCGTTGCACTACAGTGCAAAAAGCCTTTGCCCCGCCTGCAGGTCTCGCCTCACACGCATGCAGATATTTGTTCTGGACAGTCAAAAAGAGTGGAGGTGTGGAAAGTATCCTATAATCTAGGTGCTCTTCAGCTTTTCACAGGGTTATAGACTGCATTTCAGTGTCATGTCTTCAGATTTAATGATAGTAGAAATCCGTCTCCCTTACGCCCAGCGATCTCCTGTCTACGTCGTCTAACTCCGAGGGCCAGGATGGGATTGTCGGGCCTCACACGGAGTGCCCCTTCCAGCGCCACATCATCCCCGCCCATCGGCTCCGGCCCAGGAGAACACATCCTGAAATATTCCAGGCACGTCTAGCCATCCGCTTTGTTCTCTGGTTCCTGAGGAGGTGGTTGCTAGGCAGATTACACTTGAAGGATAGTAGTATGCTATTGGCTGAGTATATATCATTTATCCTGCCCTTTGTCATTATTTCACAGGAAGAGGACTCACTGGATGAATCCTCAGATACCTCCACTCAAGTGAAGCCCTCACACAAGCTGTACTACAAGCTGAAGGTTTTTCCTGGAAAGTGGATCAGTATTCTGTATGATCGCCTCACCCTGCTAGCATTGTTGGACAGGTAATGGACAAGAAAGACCCTGTTTCTGGTTGCATATCCTTTTAAGGTCTGTCTAGAGGAGCTGACCAAGCCTCCCTGTTTTTCTCCCAGGAACCAGGATGTAGGGGAGAACTTGGTGTCTGTGTTTCTGGCTGTTCTAGTGGCATTTCTTGGATTCATCCTGTTGAACCAAGGCTGCTTCAAAGACATTTGGGTCTTCCAGTTCTGTCTTGTGATTGCAAGTTGCCAGTACTCTTTGCTGAAGGTACGGGGTGTGTTTCTGTTGGCCATAAATGACATATTTAGCTTGAATTACAGGTAAAGGTTAAAAGGTTTCCTTGGTAGAAGACAACAAAGTAAATGGCGGCTGATTGAATTCTTTTATATTTAAAAATCCCCACTGTTTCAATTAAACCTTTTTGGATCAGGTCATTATCACTGCAGCGTTTTTGAGGATTTTTTAAAAGTATTTTAAGTAATTATCTAAAGTAGTATATTTAACTGGAAAAGCATTTCTCAGAGGAGTACCCAAACTGTCCGTTAAGTGGCACTGACCTTTTAAAATCCCTTTCTTTGTTTTAGAGTGTCCAGCCGGATGCTGCTTCACCTACCCATGTAAGTGTGGGACGGGCGGGGCACCGATGGTGCTGGAACAACTCCGTCGCTATGCGCTTTGTTTCCATCAGTGTAACGGCTGTCTTTGTGGACGACTCTTCAGGGGCACAATCCCATCGTGGCGTACAGCAGAGCGGCGTACTTCTGCATGGTCTGTGGCCTCATTTGGCTGCTGGAGGTGCTGCTGAAGACACAGAACATTCCAGTGGCCGCAGTATACGGTGTAACTATCATACCATCTGACGTCCTTATGTTTGTAAGAGATATTTTGATAGGTAAGTGATCTCTGTGTCCCTGTGATTTTTAGTGCTGTTATTTAAGCACTAGCTTCCAGAAGGTGGTAGCAGAAAACTGACGTTGCTGAAAACTCTTTGTCCTTGTAGGTTTCACGTGCTGCTTCCCGGTCATATTTCTTGTTGGGCTGCTCCCCCAGATGAACACCTTTGTGATTTATCTGCTGGAGCAGATCGACATGCACTTCTTTGGTGGGACAGGTAAGCACTGCTTCGGTCTCTGTCTGACGGCTTGCCGCCCCCCCGCGTGACCCGCTGAGCCACCAGTCTCCTTTGCAGCTGCCACGGGGCTGTCCTCAGCCATCTACGGCGTGCTGCGGAGCCTTGCTGTGCTGTCACTGCTTTATGGATTCTGCTTCGGCGCCCTGAAGGTGCGTCTGCTCTGGATAAATGACACTTGGCTCTAGCTAAATACATGAAGCCATTTTGGACTTGAGGCTCTGCTACATTCTCAGTGCTTATTCTGTAGTATCGTAAAGACTTGATGTTTTGAGTTCAGAACGTTAGCTGAAAATTAAGATATTTATATAATCTGTAAATCATTTAAGCAATAACATACAAGAAGGATTGCAGCTGTACTCCAGTATATCATGGCTGTGCCCTCCATTATTTTATTGGCTAACCATTGTCCACTGTTATTTTACTGGCTAACCATTGCTCACCGTTATTTTATTGGCTAACCATTGTCCACCATTATTTTATTGGCTAACCATTGTCCGCCATTATTTTATTGGCTAACCATTGTCCACCATTATTTTATTGGCCAACTGTTGCTCACCATTGACTGTCTGAACCAAACTGAAGGAGCCATGGGATGAGCAGCACATCCCAGCCCTCTTCTCCGGATTCTGTGGCCTCTTGGTGGTCTTCTCCTATCACCTGAGCCGGCAGAGCAGTGACCCTTCTGTTCTCATGTAAGATACATTTCCGCCTCGCCGACTGGATGATGGTATGGGAGATGAAGGTGGTGCAGGGGATGTTCCTGTGTGGAGGAAGCCCTAATGAGGACTGTCCTTCACTGTCTTGTTGCTGGGAAGGTCTTTGATCAAAGCCAAATTGGTGCCTGCCCTGGGAAGTAGGACCGAGGATGACACCCCACCCTCTGAGGACTGTGAAGACCCCCTTCCTGAGAAGCTCAGGAATTCAGTAGTAAGGCTGCTGTGTGTTTAACACTGTCTCGTATGCCAGAAGACAACATTCATAACGTGAAGGTGCCATTCTTAATCAACCAGAATGACACCAAGAAGATGTTCTGAAGCCATCTGGAAGTGTGCTCTCTGTCTTAATGGATGTAATGGATTATTGGATTAGTGTAAGACGCCCACTTTCCCTTGTCGTTACAGAAGGAGATTCTGCACTCGGACTTGATCGTGTGCACCATGGCTTGTGTGTTGACGTTCGCCATCACATCCAGCACTGTCTTCCTGTCCCTGAAAGTGAGTCCCACTACCCTGGCACAAAGTTCTTCAAGGGCTTGTACAGTGTATTATTTAAGAATGTGCAAGTAAGCAGCAAAAATAACGAGGAATTAGTACCTAGTTAGTCATTTGAAGAGTCTGGCCAAGTAGACTAGCATAAGGATGACCAAAGCTCATTATTTATACTTTTGTTCTCTGCAGCCCTTTGTGGCCATAGTGCTGTACGCCTTAGCAGGGACGGTAGGGTTTGTCACCCACTACCTGATCCCTCAGCTGCGGAAGCACCATCCCTGGCTATGGATTTCACACCCGGTTCTCAAGAGCAAGGAGTACTCCCAGTTTGAACCCCGAGGTCAGATCCGGGAGCCTCGCTGAGATTCGGGGGCTACTGGGGTTATTTCCGACAAAAACATGTCACACTGAGGGTGGCAGGACTCTAACTTTTGCTGTAATCCTCCAGACGACGCCCACCTGATGTGGTTCGAGCGCCTCTACACGTGCCTTTTGTGTTTCGAGAAGTACATCATCTACCCGGCCATCGTGCTCAGCGCCCTGACCAACGACGGCTTCTCCCTCAGCCACCGCGAGCGCCTGGGAATCCAGTTAGTACCGCTTACGCTCCGAGCGCTGCCTGCATGCGAGTCCATCTCCCTCACCCAATACGTCGGATTCCGCCTCATTCCCCCAATAAAGCCAAGCGTAACAATTGGCAAAGTTGACAAGGAACAAGAGGGTTTTATTACTGTAAACACTGAATGACAGTAGATTGGCCTCCCCTAACCCTCAGTTTGCTTTGATGCCCAGAGAAATCCAATTTTAAACCTCACAAGACCGGGCCGCGTACCAAAATCTGGCCTGTGCCCTACTTTCCCATGGAATGTTAACGCTCGTGTGAATTACCCCCGGGGCCTCATGAAAACGCTGTTGGTGCGCCTACTTTGACAGCTGCTGCTATGACTGGCAGAGCGTGTTGTTTTTGGATTAAGGCTGTAGCTTTGGGGGTGGCCCGTCATGCCAGCAGAGCGGGGCGGGTGATGAACGGGGCGCCAACACAAAGCTAATTCATGTGATTATGCAGCACTGTCACCCGCCACATTCAGCCTATGGGGGGGCTTTGCTGGTGCTCGCACCTGTGCTGCATCTGGGATAACTTCATGTTGCATGGTTGTGAACTGTTAAGCGCTTCTATCTTGTGAGTTTGTGAAAATAGCTGTAAGTAGAATTGAAATGGTATTTTAAAGCTGAAAATGTTTAGGGTGCACCCATAAGGGACTTTTATAAATCATTCGTAAATCTTAAAATTTAACTGCAAAGCAATGGTTGTGAAGTACAATAAAAGTTTCTGTGGCACATGTTTGTTCCAAACGTCCTGTGTCCACATCACACTAAAATTTCAACTGTAGTCTTTTAACGATATCACAGCCATCTAAACAAAATCAGCTTGAGTTGTTTGACTTGTGTTTCTGTTGTTTTTGCGTCTAACTTATGCTGGTGCACCTATGTGACCTCCCGTGACCTCTACCCCCGCCCCCCTGTGCCGCTGCTGTTCTTGACCAGTGCAAACCACTCAAGTGTCTGTGTCTCGCTCCAGCTGTGATGTCTTCTTGATGACAGTTGCTGGGATGAAGCTCCTTCGCTCTGCCTTCTGCAATCCCAGCTACCAGTTCGTCACGCTCACCTTCACCATTGTCTTCTTCGAGTTCGACTGCAGCGGAGCCTCCCAGACCTTCTTGCTCGACTTTTTCTTCATGTCCATAGTCTTCCACAAGGTCAGTCGGGTCAGCAATGGCGGCAGGGTGGCAAGACAATGAACTTTGACCTCTCTAAACTTAGGTCAACCAGGTAGGAGTGAACACAGGAACACACTCCCCTGAAGTGCATTCTACATGCTGTAGGCTTCATCGAGCCACGTACCACACTTGGAGGAAAGCGCTATTAACTTAGCGCCGCCTGTCCCCTTCTGTTGTCAGCGCATATTGTATTGCAGAGCAGTGAGGGGAATCCAATAGAAGCTAGTAAGTTAGCTTTATGGAGGTCTCCTTGCTCAGGACGGGTGTTCGATCCAGAGGAGTTTAACCCTGGTTTTGGAAGTACCATGCTTTGATTCAGGCGTGATCTGGATGGCTTTTCTGTTCCTTCTCAAACATATGGGAGAAGGTCCTACCATACTATATGCTGTGGTCTTCTAATGACTCTCGGGTGGTGTGTTCTTTCATCTGCAGCTCTGGGAACTTCTCTACAAACTGCACTTCATCATGGTGTACATCGCCCCCTGGCAGATTGCATGGGGTAGCGCTTTCCACGCCTTCGCTCAGCCCTTCGCCGTTCCCCGTATCCTTTCCCATTGGCTTGAAGCCTGGGCCCCCGGAAGCTGGCTGGAGGTCTCCACAGGTTCCTTAACGGAGACACTCAGACTCGGCCATGCTGCTACTGCAGACGGTGGTCACTACAGTGTTCTACACACCCCTCAGCCCCTTCCTGGGCAGCGCCATCTTCATGACATCCTACCCCCGGCCGGTGAAGTTCTGGGAGAGGAACTACAAGTAAGAGGTTTGCACTTGGCAACTGAGGTCATGTCATGGGACGCTTGAGGAAAAGATAAAGCTTTCAGTTCTGCTCCGCAGCCAGCTGGTGGGCCTCCATCACAGGCTCAGAGAGTGTTGGTCGGTCTTGGGTTTGATTTGTCATATTGCGCCATGGTGTGGATAAGCTGGTAACTGCCAGGCCTATATGGTCACCAAAGAAAGACTGATGGGATAAAAGGAATCCAGTTCAGCTGATCCTAGAATGGAGGACAGGGATGACTTCATTCACCCAACTGAACTACCCAGTGTTGACAAGATCTAAAGTGCTCAAGGTGGTCATAACTGTAAACAAAGCAGATCCACTCATACAGGGTATAATGATCTCATGCACCACCTGCTTACGGTTCCCTTTAAAGAGCTGCAAACATCATAATAAATAGTAAGTCAGAACCACTGAAGTTCCCTTATGTTCTCTTCTTAGCACCAAACGCATTGACAACTCCAACAGCAGGCTGGCATCTCAAGTGGACAAAGACTCGGGTGAGTCATCTGGTGTTTTACAGAGCAGGAGTTCTTTTATGGATGCAGACTTTATTTGTACTTTATTACTACTAGCCTCACATCTCAGAAGTAAGTGATAGTCATCTTTTTGCAGGGATGTCCAATGAATTAGACTGAATCAGAGTGTGATTACGATACGAGTCTGATTCTGTTCCGTCAAGTTTATTTGGAACATCCTTGGATGTTTGGCATGTTTTCTTGTGAGAGTTGAAGGTATCGCTCTGCTCCATCACCCCGCTGTCATCCAGGCTGCGACGACAACAACCTGAACTCCATATTCTACGAGTACCTGACGCGCTCGCTGCAGCACAGCCTGTGCGGCGACCTCATGCTCGGCCGCTGGGGGAACTACAGCTCTGGCGACTGCTTCATTCTGGCTTCTGACTACCTCAATGCCCTGGTGCACCTCATCGAGGTCGGCAACGGCCTTGTCACCTTCCAGCTGCGGGGTCTCGAATTCAGAGGTAACCCCCTGCAGCGCAACACAGAAAGGCATTGTGGGAAAACCAGCCCCGTCATTGTTCTGGGAATCATGCCTTTAACCGCACACAGAATATTCACATAGAATATTATACTTGACACACTGAGAAAATAACACACATTGCCTATTACCAATTTCCTGTAGTTTTGTAATCTGCACATATATTGATTGGTAGAGCTGCTCTCAGGTTTTGGGCTCCTCTATTAGAATCAGTGAAAGCAAAATGGCCCTTTTGTATAATTTGCTAAAAGTGCTCAGGGAAAGCTTGGTCACCAAGACATTGCTAGTCGATCACGATGCAACTTCCAGTCCTTCTCAACTGGCTAAATATACCAAGGGGGACCCCCACCACCCCAGTCGCAATTTGGTAGCTTGCCAAAATAAAATGATGTAGAGAATAAGAGATAGGGACCCAGCTGAGTGCAGCAGGGTTTAAGAAAGACTTAACATCCAGTCCCAGGTGCAGCCTTACTACTGAGAGGCCTGAAAAAATGGATTGGACCTCATGGGCTTCCATACTTGGCTGCACAAACAAATGAAATGTAGGTCATGTGGACTGACCTGGTTAATTTCAGGTACATGGGATACTGGTAGTAAAACAGGAGCAAAATATTGACACCATTAAAGTTAGTAGGTCAGCATGCTTGAATTTTGGGAGATTTTGAAGTGCAGCCGGTTTGCCCCCCCGAGGTACGTACTGCCAGCAGCGGGAGGTGGAGGCCATCACAGAGGGCATGGAGGAAGACGAGGGCTGCTGCTGCTGCGAGCCGGGCCATCTGCCCCACGTGCTGTCCTGCAACGCGGCCTTCGGCCTGCGCTGGCTGGCCTGGGAGGTGACCACCACCAAGTACCTGCTGGAGGGCTACAGCATCAGCGAGAACAACGCTGCCACCATGCTGCAGGTGTACGACCTGCGCAAGCTGCTCGTCACCTACTACCTGAAGGTAGGCCGCAGTGCCATTTGGTTCGCGGCTCAATTTGAAAAACAGATTCAGTGTAAGATGGCCACGCGCAGGAAGGAGGTTACGGGCCTTAAGCTCGGCTGCTGCCTTTCTGAGTGTGCAATACCAAGAACGCGAAGGTCCTACTTGTGGTCCTGGCAAGAGCCTTCTTGCTAATTTGCCTGCTAAGAACGACATTCAGATGCAATGAGTCGAGGAATTGGTGTAATTTGGTGAGGATGCAATCGATATATCCTGCATATTTGGGGAGGGGCAAGAGTGACATCAGTCCTACACACTTCTGTTCCAAGTATTGGAACTGGTCTTCGGCAGTGGAAGATGATGTAAAAGAGGTACACAAGAATACAAGTATGGTCAAGTATGCATATTGAGAAACACCCTTTGTCTCCTGCGCCCCGAAGAGCATCATCTACTACCTGATCCACTCTCCAAAACTACGTGATTGGCTGAAGGAACCGTCCATCAAAGAGGCCCTGCAGCCCTACACCAAGTGGCACCACATCGAGCGGGACCCAGCCGTGTTCAGCGTCAAGATCGACGAGGACTACGTGCACTGCCTGCAGGGTGTCACGCGGGCCAGCTACTGCAACGTCTACCTGGAGTGGATCCAGTACTGCGCTAACAAGCTGGACGAGGTGGGACGCAATAATGGAAATGCTATGAGGGTATTACGCACTCTACCCAGAGGGGGGTGCTATAGGTCACTTGCTGAAATGGACACTTTATATGTCATGCTAAGGAGTAGAGACAGGTTAGGGATGGTAGGTAAAGTCTGAGTAATTTTTATGATTGTTATGGTGATCTCCCCAGCAAATGGTCAGAGGATGTCATACACATCATCGTGCAAAGAGGTGTAGGGCTCACACCAATTCCCTCTTCTCGCCCTTTGCACGCTTTGCCAGCCTGTGGATTGCGATGAGGACTCCACCCTGGTGACGCTGTGCTTCGCCCTGTCGGTGCTGGGGAGACGCTCGCTAGGGACGGCGTCCCACAACATGTCCAACAGGTGGGGCTGACAGAGGTGTCCCTTTAGTGTCCCCCTCAGCGAAGTGCTGATGAGTGTCATGCAGACGGGCTGTCCCAGCTGACAGAATGCGACTAGAAGAAGCGGAGTCCTGGCCCCGTGACTTCATGACATTCACACTGACCAGGGGCCACCAAGCTCTTATTGCTGTATTTGCCAGTGATGGGGGGATTAGAGAGGGGTTTGTGCTGTGTTATGGAACAGGGAGCACCGGAGCAGGTGGAGCACAAGTAAACAGGAAAATGGAGAAGCTGTTCTGGTGGACATAAAAACAAGCAAAACCTTATTCGGGGGTTTCAGCCAAAACAAAACAGCACACAAGACAGGTGGACCTAATTAAATCTCCTGACCCCCGAGCTCCACGACCCCCCCAGCGCCATCCTGCCTCCTTCGCCATACGAGGCTGCAGCCTTTTCAGGAACGCTGCTTTACCTCTGGCCCTCCTCCCCCGCAGCCTGGAGTCCTTCCTGTACGGCTTCAACGCGCTCTTCAAGGGGGACTTCCGCATCTCCTCCAGGGATGAGTGGGTGTTTGCTGACATGGACCTGCTCCAGAAGGTGGTGGCACCAGGCATCCGCATGAGCCTGAAGCTCCACCAGGTATCCACGGCAACCACCATGCATGGATGCATTTTTAGCTTTTTTCTTCTTTTTATTGCTTCCCCATAAGTACATAAGAAATTTACACACGAGAGGAGGCCATTCGGCCCATGAAGCTCGTTTGGGGAGAACTTAACTAATAGCTCAGAGTTGTTAAAATCTTAT
>JAODJU010000062.1:2448469-2461884 GCA_026776725.1 Gnathonemus echidnorhynchus | reverse complement strand
GCCACACAGGTAGCGGCCCTTGGCTCCCAGAAACACTTTGCGTATTACACAGGGTTAGAGTTTGGTTGGCCGGGCCACACAGGTAGCGGCCCTTGGCTCCCAGAAACACTTTGCGTATTACACAGGGTTAGAGTTTGGTTGGCCGGGCCATACAGGTAGCGGCCCTTGGCTCCCAGAAACACTGCATATTACACAGGGTTAGAGTTTGGTTGGCCAGGTCTATCCTTTCTTCTCTGCTGCATTTTCAGGATGTTTCATTCTGTTAATCGGTTGGGCTGATAGGAGGGGGATTTAGCAGCATAAAGGGGCATATTTGTTAACAAGCGTATCCAAAGTGGGAACACGGCAACACAAAAATGTGTTTATTGTATCTAGATGACCTGAATCCTACAGTAAAGCACCTTCAAATGAATGAACAGATCTGGAAATCTCACTTTTCATACGTAAGAAGTACCTCTGGCATAGTCTGTGGCTATAGTCTGTAGAATTATTTACATCTTGGCCTCTCTCCCCCTGCTTCACTTAATGTCATGAGGGTGTTGAAGGCTTTTGTGGGTAGTACAGGAGCTGACTATCCCCATTTAAACACATCTCTCTCCTCCCTGCTTCCAGTGGACGTCAGAGGCTTACGAAAGCCTAGATGTCACCCAGTCCCACATGGGCAGCGGGTCCAAGGACAGCTCCATGCCCAGCGATAAGGGCTATGGTCCTGGGAGAGACAGGAGCCAGGAAGACCCCATGGCATCGGCAGTCCGCGAAATGGCGGCACAAAAGACTGTATGAGGCCAGGAGGAACGGTGTCACACGTCAGCTTGACTGATAAAGCCCTGTACTCCACTGGCACCACGGTCAACACTTATGAAAGGACTTCATAACCTACCGGAATGTTCTGGTAAAATATCAGTATCTGTGCAGACAGCCATAAGTTTGACTTAATAATACCACAGACCCACAATAACTCGACTTTTCTTCCTTCTGTGTGTGGAATTTGCATCCTGTTTCATCAGAGGCAAGAAGCAAGTCACTGGGCCGTTTGGACAGCTCATACAACCTCATATATCACTCTTAGCTGTCAAACATCTCAAAGCCCTTCCCCTTACAAAAAAAAACAGTCATTTATGACAGACCAAGATGGCTTCCATTCATATGTGTGACTTTCTGTGTAACAGGGAAAGGAAAGCTCCAGGGGCCCAGTCTAAGGCTTCCACTCAGACATCCTAACAGCATCTTGGTCTTTTTTTGGTCATTTCTTCACCCCCGTTTTGGTTGGGGTGTCTGTGGAGCACTCTGCACATCTGTTGGGGCATCTTTCCCAAATAACACGCCAGTCAGAGGTAAAAGTCTAAAAAGTGTTTATTGTCATAAGGTGTTACATTTAAGGTGTTACATTTAAGGTGTTACATTTAACTGTTTTTAGCAGCACTGTTTTAAGTACACAGAATTAATTCAAGGGCAGTTAAAATAGATCAAGTTTCTCTGCTGGGTCACTATTGTGTAAACAGCGCAACAGCCACACCGTCTCTCACCACCAAAGCTTTCTAAGGTCATCGTTTTCCAAATAGATTGTTTTATCTTTAATAAAATTTTAACAATTAAAAACGGCATATTCCTTTAATAACACAGTCTTCTAGAACCGTAGTAAAATATGTAAAAAAAAAAAACTGAATAATTACATCTTGCACCGTTTCACTCAACCACACTGACAAAGCTACTTATTGGTTACCGATATACAATCCAAATCATTCACCAGATCAGATGCACGGCTGTAGTATTAAACATTGTAAAATGCCGATTTAATCCATGATGATACGTAAAGACCTGCAGAAAGTTCTATTTCCTTCTTCGTAATACGCCCGGTTATTACTGAACATGGCAGAATCCGATGGAACCGTACAAAGATGAATCGCTAAGAGTAACACTAACATAGTGAGTCAGGCGTATATTTTAAACAGATTCACGCCCTTTCGACTAGTAACCTTTTCCACATGGAGAAACTACATGCAACGAGGGTCTTTTTTAGGTTAGGCTATAAGAGCAGAAAAGCCGCCCCCCAGCTGTTGCGGTATGTCCAGAGCAGGCATAATATGGCACTTTGATCCAGGAACAGCAGGGGTGCGATCAGTCAACCGAAAGCTGCCTGTTTTAACCCAGAAAATGTGCCAGCAGCATGACCAATAACCCGGGGTGAGGGGGACGCCCGGGGGACTGCCGGGATCGCGACAGCACAGCGCTCCGGCAGACACCCTCCTCGGAAAAAAATTGTCCCGGGCGACTCAATGCTGACAATCTGAGGGCAGGAACACGGGGCTGCTGAAACGCGTGTCTAAAATAGTCTGCCATTTAACGACTGAAACCAATCAGTCATCTGCGTTAAAATACCCCCTAACCCACATTCCCATTCAAATGGGCGGGCAAAAAAAGGGACATTCGGAATTAATTACGCATTTCAATACTGTTCATATATTTACATTTTTTCCCCCAAAAATTTGCTTACATCAACTCTGCATTAAAATGAATAACGAAATCAGACATTAAGTCATTCATCTACTGGTACCGGAGGTTCATGCAATGGCTGAACTCTGTCAAATCATCCGAAGTGACCTAACGTAACATAATCTCGTTAATATAAAGAGTACTGAAGTCATTCAGGTAATTTTACAGAGAGTCCGCAGGAGCAAAATTATACTGTCAATACCACCCAAACAATCGCAAGTAAAACTGCCCCACCAAGGACTTTAAAAACTACTAGTTGTCTGCGTATTGCAGTACTTGAATACATACTCATACAGTATTGTTTATTATAAATAACTTAATTATTATTTTATTAAGCAGAAGCATGCTGAATATAAATATCTTTTTTCAATTAATATTATTCAATGTCAGAAAACCCCAAAAGTTCAGAGTATTCTAAGTTATTCGTTGACTCGACATCAGCAAGTCTTGAAAAATCTGTCATTAAAATGAATAAAATTATTCCGATAGCAGATATGAAATGACACCAGCATACTAACAAGCAGCAGTGATTCAACATTCTGGCTGCACGGGAACTACAGGGATTGGCAGCTGATTCTCAGCTGTGGCTGCTACAAAGTGTCAGGTGATCAGCGGGGGGGGGGTCGCCTCAGCTACAGACAAGTTCACCTGATGCACAAACAATCAGATGCTAATGAGATAGCTAAACCAAAAATCTGCAGACCTTCAATAAGAGAGGGCTGCCCAGCCCTGGGGATAGCTCTTTGCAGGTATGTAGGTAAATATGCAATCAACGTGAGCCAATTCTAAGGTCTAGAATCAGAAACAACTTAGGTCGGATGGTCCAGGATTAGAGATGGTAGAGGCGGAGTTCGAGACGGTAGAGATGGGATCAGAGATTGTAGAGGCGGGGTTAGAGACAGTAGAGGCAGGGTTAGAAATGGTAGCGATGGGGTTAAAAACGGTAAAGGCGGGGTTAGAGACGTAGAGGCGGGGTTAGAGACGTAGAGGCATGGTTATAGATGGGGTTAGAGACGGCAGAGGTGGGGTTAGAGAAGGAAGAGGCGGGGTTAGAGGCGGGGTTAGAGACGGTAGAGGCGGGGTTAGAGACGGTAGAGGCAGGGTTAGAGACGGTAGAGGCGGGATTATAGATGGGGTTGGAGACGGGGATAGAGATGTGCTCCAGCCCCTCACAGGATCAAACGCTGGACTCTGATTGGTTCAGCGTTTCTCACAAACCATGTCAGGAGTAAATCCGTCCCAATGCTCTACTAAGGTCAGCTCCATGGACTGGGTACCCAGCGCCACACATACAGAAAAGCCACTTCAGCAGCCAGCCAATCTCGACAGCTCAGCCATGCAGGGTTGGGGGGGCAACTGTGTTTCACGCTCCTACTGAGGGATCCAGGTTGAGGAAACCCATGGGGACAGGCTGGAGCCCTCAATCCCTGTCTACACGAGCTCGACCAGGCACAAGCCGTTGTAGCCCTTTGGATGCAGTTTCCATGACGCCAGCTCTGCATTTCAAAGCCTTGGGCTTTACAGCTGGACAGCCTGTTGTGGCTCTGTGGCGCAAGGCACCATGGGATGGATGCAGCTAGTTTTCTGACCAATTGTCTCTTTGGTAACTTGTGAAAAATTATCATCCTCGAAAGATTGTAGCCAATTTATGATACGACAATAATTGTATGGACTAATATGATTTTTTCCTTCCGTAATTAATCAAAGGGGAACCGACTCATTCATGAAAAGAGCGCCTGGATACCGTTTCCTCTGCCTCGAGATTGTTGCTGGGAAACAGGCGAGTTACGTAATGTCAAGAACGTGCCTATTTACGGGCAAAGCGGGAAAAGTGCTGCACATGCCTCAGTGTGCCTCACCCGGGCCACACCTTTAAGCTGCAGGTGCCATGGGCGGGTGCATGCCAGTGCATGCCAGTGCACGCCGGCTCCAGCTCACAAAAATAAGTAGCATCTCCACTAATTCCTGAATGACTCTGCTATGCCACAGAAACTTCATCAAAATTATACAAAATACACCAGAATCTACATCATACCGATTCCTACTTGTTATTTCACAACCTAAAATGTTTTCATACCACATAAAAGGACCCTACGTCGGACTATGTTTGGAAATTATAATCATGATCACAGCTGCCAGAGACGCTATTTTTATAAAGGTGGTTTTCTGTAAGTATGGCAGGTGGGACCAATAGCTTATAATAGTAAGAAAAACAGAGCAATGTCGTTGTCCAATATTCAATAACTATCCAGCATCCAGCCTGGTCTTCAAACACGATAAAGGTGTGTCATTGTCACTCACAGCGCCCCCGTGTGGCGGCCAAGGGGGCTGCACCCACTGGGGTACTCGAAGGCCCAAGGCTTTCAAACGAAGGATGTGGATGATAGGAGCTAAAGTACGTATCTTTACAGAACACAGAAAGCAGAGTAGAGTAACATGGCACCCAAAACATCTGAGAAACCAAAATAATAGCTTTTAAAAACACCGTATCCAAGAGAAAATCTCAGATGGGAAAGTCCATCTTACCAGTCACTGTATAAATGTTGCAAATAATGACTTTTGTGACTAATGTTACTTTTTCCCCAAAGCCTCTAGATTGTATTATTTTACACTTTTACATGCTAAAACTTCCAAACTATTTTTTAAAAATGCATTTAGAAACCGGCTTTTACATCTACGTAAATCGATCTGGTCTCTTGAAGTATCCTGTCGGAATCCAGTATATAGTAATTCTACACATGGTTTACAAGACAGCCATATGACAGCTTATTCAGCACAACAGTGATTAATTCCTAATTAATAAGAAGGAAACTTTCAGAGTAGGCCTAATTCCAAGATTTGTCAAGTCCATTCTGTCAAAAGGTCTTTCAGAGATGCTGAAATTTGCAAATATGGCGAATATTTTGACTGTGAGCCATATGAGGGCGCAGTGACTGGAGGCGGGAATTTCCAAAGCCTTATTCACTTCTGCTGAAATTATATATATTTCTGATGTTCATGTTTTGACGCCACCACAAGCAATCTGTCAGAAATCGGCAGTCATGAGATCTCAAGCTGAAATCGCTTTTTAAAAAGGCGGAGTGTATCACTAGTAGATTGAAATAAAGTAGATTGAAGTCGTTTTTCCTACAAAAATGTGGTTCCCGTAATCTGCTACAGTGAAATCACAGAAGTTAAATTTCAAAGACAAGTGAAGTTGTTTCGAGAAATCAAAAAAATAAAATAAAATAAAACTAAATGGATCCCAAGGACAGAAAGTAAAAAAGGAGGAAAGTAAAAGGCGGGAGGAAAACACAGAGGTAGATATACCTGCTCTTACGACGTACCGCCTCTGTAAAGAGCCCCGCGTAGCTCTTCGGCGCAGCAGCCCCCTCTGGGAAAGTCAAATAAATGCACCAGCAGCGAGAAACTAGCCACCAAACCTCGGCTGAACCTGTTCCTGAACTTGAAATGCGGTAACGGTGACGGCTCGCGGGTCTGTGACAGGCACGAGCGCAGCGACACGCAGCCACGCCGCCCCAAGCTGCGTCTGTCCCAAAGGGCGTATCTCACGATTCTCTCATCCCACTGGGATGCCGTAACAGCCGCAATTCAGACAAGACATACATTTTTAATAGCATTTATAAATACTCCTTTTCTTACCATCACGAAGGCATATACTATATTCTCTATGTTATCTCAGTTTGTGTATATAGAAATAAAACTATGAATACGTTTTTGCTAAACAAGACCAGCAGAGGGCGATGTAAACCATATTCCACTCAATTTAGCCACGAAGTTTCCAACTTCCGATTTTTACAACAGTGAAAATATTTGCATAGGCAAAATGAGTTTAGCCCTTAAACAGTGTATTTCCTGAATTCTTTATATATCTAAAAATCTATTTCAGCTGAACACAATTAAACAAACAAACAAAGAAGAAGTCAGCTACTAGTCAACTTTCAGTCTGTAGGGATATTTCCCCCGTGCACAAATGTTTCTTTTTCTTTTTTTTTTTTTTTTACAGTGTTAGGCTTCAAGTAGGTCTAAATAGAAATGTTTACATCAATAACTAGATGTGAAATCATTGAAAACAACATGAGAGGTAGTGGTATACCCTAATGAAACTCTCAGAGACAAGCTATGTGGATAAGGCCAGTATTTTCATTACAACAAAGACGATGATTACTTCAAATCTGTACTGTGTCCGCCCACAAATGTTTGCCACAGTATTGTTGCTTTTTTATTAGAAAGTCAAACAAAAATGAAAGGCATGTCACCCCTCCTGTTAAGAAAAAAAAGGTTAAATCTGGGATTTTAAGCGCTGGATAGATAGTAAGTGCACTATGATAACCTTACATTTCTCCATGTAAACACTCTGCTGTTTCCACAAGCTTCAGAGTCTGTGCGTGATTTCCACGCCATCTCTAACCAGAATACTTGTAAACAAAAGTTTAAACATGTGAGGACAGACCTACAGGGGCTGGTCTATGCATCTGCACTTATAATCGTGCGTGTGTTTATTTTAACACCAAAAGGTCAACTAGATCGAGCTTAACGGACCATGATGTGAGCTGCAAACATTTTGCTGTCCAAAATGGAAACGTGTCCGTAATGCCAAAACTGGACTCCTAGCTACATATGATTAGATAGAACAAGTAACCTTGTAAACCTGAATGTTCAAAAAACAAACTTAAGGTGTCTTGAATACTATTCAATTGCACTTAAATGACCCACGGATTTTTGTTGACTCTTCTAGAACTGAAGTGTTGAGCACAGTGCCCTCCTGTGGCCTTCAGCAGATGCACGCACTATTCACTGTGTATACCAGAAAATCAGATATGCAAATTACACTACTGTGATTGGCTGGATCCACTGTCATTCAACCAGTCCAGTCCAATGATTACTGATAAATGCACACTAACAATTTTGCTCATGCACAGGACAGGTAGGGGCCACAGACCCAACACAAACCTTGTAAGGTCAAATGGCATGTACAACTACTCTGTCAAGGAACAAGTGTATTTAAAAAGTTGACCCCCATAGGGAAAACTGAAATTAGCTAATTTTCAAACATTTCTGAAAAGCCACAAGGATCCGCCCCCATGAACGTACATGAGCAGTTAAGCCCAGAGCCCCGCTCCCCAAAAATACATGCTTCGAAAACAGAGGGGGTGGCTTGGGGGGAGGCCCTGTCTCAGAAATTCGCACAGGGCTATCCTTAGAAAAATCGTGGTATAGCCGGTAACTCCAGTCCAGTGGCCCCCATACCGCTGGTAACCCTACATATGCTGTCCTCTTAAACCTCCGAGAAAGAATTCAAAACGATACAGATAATATGCCCAAAATGCAAACTATCAAATTCCCAGTGCTCTAAAGCATCGAAACAGTTGCAATTCATTCCATAAAAACAAAAACTGGCACCTTATCTCACACAAGAACGAACATCGATCCTGTCCGCAGTACGGCTGTGTGGCTTTCTCCCAGTAAAACGTAGATTGGGAAGAGTCAGGGGGGCTGGTTCGGTACCTGGTGACCGTGATGGGGGAGGGGGTCAGCCTGTTTTCGCCACATAGGCCACGCGAGGCTCGCTGACATGCACTCAAGTGTTTCTCTAGTATTTTTTCTTTTTTGACACACCTAGCTGCCAAACACTTAGCCCTTATTTTTCCAAGTTTCAGAAATTGAAAGAAGGAGAATCGCTTGGTAGCGAAACAAAGAGCAGGCCACACCCTCAGAAAACGCCCCCTGCCCATAAGAAAATGACAAAAAAACCTTCCATTCCCATCACTTACATCAGGAGCCTGTCAGGGTTAAACCCAAACACAAATAAACACTTGGGGGTGCCAAAGATCGAGAGTCAGTCAGCTTCTCACTCACCAAGCTCAAGCTCATCAAAGAAACATTTTTTGAAGCTGAGTTCAAACATGTGAGGCATGAGAGAGGGGGGTGGAAAGGAGAGGAATTTGAAAATACAGTACAATATCTGCCATTCTGACACTCGCGACTTCGCAGCTGCCTGAGTCGACGTGGGAAAGAGCAGTCGCTTCGGTCGCTTTGTCATTCTCTCTGCGTCAGACCCACGGCATCCACACCTTCTCTTTCAGGGCGCTACGCTTGTTTAGCTGTGTCTCGTATTACTCTTTTCGTTTTTTGCGCAGGTTTAAGTGTCCAGGCAGGTGCTCCTCTTACTGTTCACAAGGTCCCTGTAAGTGGCCGAGTTGAGGAATCGCGGGAAGGAGTCGCGGTGCATCAGCGTGTAGATCTGCAGCTGGGCCTCCGCATACATTTGGCTGCTGGGCTCTGCCAGGCTCTGGTTAATGCCTTCCCGCACCCGGGAGTCCAGGCTGACCTGTAGGGATGAGAGGCTGCTTGGACTGCAAAGAAACACCAGGGGGCGCCACAATGCTCATTCCCAGAGGGCTGCGGCCGTTTCTAGTTCCTGCTAAAACTTCAGCGATGATGCTTATACACTACCACAGACTTTACACATAGACTGTTCATCTATAAAAACTATAAAGTACTACCCAAAAAATATTTTGTAAACTAATTAATAAAGCAGGCAGCACTGAAGCACAAATTTACTTAAAATAATCAGCAAATTAGTAATGTTTACATGGTCTGGTTCAGATAAAACTTTTAGGTGATAATAGTCTAGGTTTCACATAAAAGAGACGTTCCGATTACCCCACTTAAGCACTAGAGGGCACACTATTCAAAATATCCCATAATGATCTGCAGATATCTCCCTATGTTACAGGACTGCGTATCATGTGAGAGAAACCCTGAGGGTGACTCACCGCCCTCACAGGGGACAGGAAGCTAGTGTGACCATAGTGCACCAAAATCACATTTGTGAGGCCACTTCCTGGGAGATAATGACCGCGTTTAATTACGCCAGGGGATGTAATGAGGGCGTTTGGATTTTCGGATGCAGTTCTATCGCAGTGATGAAATAAATGTGATTACTCCAGCAGAATTAATGGCGTTAGCGTTTAGGCAGAATTCTGGCGAACAGTCGATAAGCTCATGGGCGGCTGGGCTTGTGCTTGAAACGTCGCTATGGAGACGTCACCATTAACTTATGTCATCAACAAGAGGCAGATGAGTACAAGAATGACACAGCTCTCCAACAATCATGCCCCCCCCAGGGGTGATGCTCCAGCCCAACAGCTCTGGGGTCCTGGAGCCCCCGATAGCTCCATTACGGCAATCTTGTCCGTCCCCCAGGTCCCCGGTGGGGGGTGATTTTCCTGTATTCACCTGAAACTCCAAACTTCTGTGCATTTTACTGGGTGTCAAGTGTTGATGATGAGACCTTAAATGATTGCTAATATTCCCATGGAGATTGGGAAGTCAAAATGATACAATGTCATTTCATTTTTCAAAGCAAAACTTTTTAATTTTTGTGGCTTAAATAAATCTGTGATATTAAGGCTGGAATAAAGGTTAATCCTTTATAACATTCATAAAAATTATTGTTGTTCATTTTTTTAAAATAATTAAAGCACGTCTGGTAGGACAAACACTACAGGCTGAAATTCCCTGCCTGCCGTTTGATAATTAAGGGAAGCATCCAGACCAGCAGAACGTAGAGACCCATCGCTGATGCACACGGCTAAACGGAGAAATTTTCTGCATACTTCTTCAGCCTAGAAGAGCTTCACTGGTACTCCTTCAGAGTACCACTCGTTCTGGGGGGAACCTAAACCCCGAGCAGTAGCTCATAGCCTCTACCCGCCATACCTCCTTCGGCGAGAGTATGGAGACATAGTCCTCATAGATGATGCGGGCCTTCTCCTCTACGGCACCGGGGTCCATCTCGCTCCTCAGCTCCTCGCAGGCCAGCCAGAACAGGAGGTTCTCCTCGCTGTATTCCGAGCGCAGAAACTCTCGGAAAACGTCCCGGCCCTCCGCCGAACGCATCATCCTCTCGAAACTGCGGGACCAGGACAGCACCTCCTCCAGTGTGGCCCTCCTTCACAAACCAGGCAAAGGGAAGCACGACATGAGAGACAAGGGAGAGCAGGCGCTAATTACAATCAACTAATTAAAAGCTAATGAGACATTCCAAGAGTTCATGTGACGGGACATCTGTTGTCCTAATTAGGCTGCTGGCCCTTTAAGGCAACAGGCGGCTCGCCTTGAGGTGTAAGGAACTTCTGTGAGAATGAACAGCTGTTTGCCACAACCTGCAGCTGTAACGGGTGAATGGGGACAGCAAGGGGCTGGGGGGGGGGGGCAGGAGAGTACTCATGGACAAGGCAAGGCAGGAAATCTAAATGAAAAGACAGCTGAAAAACTGGGCCCTCGATAATGGATGCGCTTGTTTACGGAACGGGCAGTCATGCAGCCCCCTCCCCAGTGACTTTCCTGAGAAAAAAGTTACATAACGTGAACCGCTTCCCCGGGTAACGGTGACATCCTGTTTTGCTGCACCACGCTTCCTGTTTTCCTTTCAGAGGAAGAACGTCGAACAAATCCAGCGTGTCACAGATAGCCATGATGTCACTTATACACGCAGGTCGCCCGAGTCAGGCTGCACCCTTCCCAGAATTCACCAACACCCCACTCAAATGAAATGATAGTTTTGCCCCATTTGCTGCATCACACAGTGACGGAAAAACAGCCTCCCCCCCCATTTCTGCCTCGAACCCTGTGACTTACCGGTCTTCCGCAGCCTCAATGCTCTCCATTTTCGTGCACATCTGTCGCTCTGTACGCTGCACCCTGTCTTCATTCCTGATGTGGAGACACCAACTCAATTCAGCAGTCAGAGACTGGCTCCACGAATCTGCCGTGAGACTGTGTCATAAGATTATCTTGCATGTTTTCGCTCTATTGCATACATACATGTAAGTGCATGATCTACACGCAACCGAAGAAAGACGCATTTTCAAGGATTTTCATTTTCCAAGAAAAGAAAAAAAATAATAAGCATAAATTAAAAATAAGGATGATTGGGAGCCATGCTGCTGGGTTAGGGTTAGGTTTAGGGTTAGGGTTAGGTTTAGGGTTAACCCTAACCCTAACCCTACCCACAGTCTCCACAGAAGCTGTCACGGCCCCTGGCAGGTCCCCCCTCCCACCATCAAAACACAGGCCGTTCAGCCCAGAGCCACTAAGAGTGACTGAAATGTTCTGAACGTTTCAAATCAGGCCGACCAGAAACACTGCAGCACATCCCCGTAAAGACTATTGATCCAACCCACCCCATCGATAGTCTACTCTGCCCCCTAGTGGACATCCAATTCTTCACAGAGGGGTGACACTTACCACCACCCCATCCCAAAAAACAACTCATGCCTCCTGTAAGTCCCTGAAAGTCAAGTTCAGCCCCAGAATAATTGCATTTGTTAGCTGGGGGGGGGCATGTTCCTCACAGCTGTTCTGCATGTGATTCAAGACTGGAAATAGTTATTCTCCGGCTGGATACCGCAGGGCCGTAATTGGGCGTAGCCGTGGCGACGCCGCAGCACAGACGCCGGATTGTCCCCCTCCCTCACTCTTTTCATTATTTCCCGCCTCATTTGTGTTTGTGCCGCTCCTAAAAATAGCGCCAGCATGGGGCCGTTGGGGGGTTCCATGCATGCACTCCATACCCGTGGACGAGCCATGCGGCGCTGCGCCCCACCGCAGGCAGCACTGACGCAGTGCGCCACTGGGGCAGCGGCCTCCAGCCCCGCCTCCGCTCCGTCTGGAGTCTGCATGTTCTCCCCGTGTCACGGGGGCTTCCTCAGGCTAACTGGACCTTCAGAAGCACTCCACGGTTCTGCTCTACAATACGCCATTATTCCTCAAAACTTAACAATTCAGAAGCACGACATGACACGTTATCAAACGAAGCAGTTTGACTTAAGCTTCTTAACTGCTGCACCCCCTGCTGTCATACGAAGCTCGTGGCACATGTTGAGTTTGAAGTTTCACATAACCTGTGACTGAAAGTCAATTTTACTAAATTCAAAACAAATGTGTCATGTGACACTGCCAGCAATGATGAATTATGGGTAGTATAAAAAGCAGGAAGTGGCATTAAAACAAAGAGTTAACTGTGTGTCTTTCCCGACCAAGCTGATATTTAATTGGTCACAATGCAGACTGCTGACACAGCACATCCAGGTATCCGCAGAAGTGAGATTATAATTTCAGAGCTGCAAATATGTAAGGATTAGAGATTTTCACACTTTAAAAGTAAAAATTTTACATTTATTTGTCATGAAAATCAAGACCTTTACCACTTTGACCTAATGAAGTAAATCCAGAGTGTAACGCAATAATTATACTAATCAATACAGGCTATTCTGTTGTAAAATTAGCATGATAAAAGTACTTTATGCAGCAAATGCTAATTTCCAGGAGCTCCCAGAGCACCTCAAAGAGCAAAATTCAAACAGGCGAACTGCTTCCAGGGCATCTGCATGCACCCAAGAGACGATACATATAAACAAGAGAATGGGACACAGCAACCAAAACTTTTCCGCTTATGTCAAATAAGCTTTGGAGTTTGTTTACCTGTCACTGAGGGAAATCTTCTAGTTATGTGTGAGTAATTTCATCAGGCAACCTGTGGACAGCTTCAGCAGAAAAGGACCCCAGTGCCATACAGGTCGAATGATCACGTGACCACTCTCTAAAGTGGTCATAATGAACTTGTGAGGTCTTCTCATGAGCAATCTGACTTCCTAGTTGGATTGTCAGCGTCAATGACAGTTGTTCAGAAGCCTGCAATAAGGTGTGATAGAGGTGATGGCAGCACACAGCGGGGAATGGCGCCATCTGCTGGCGGGGGACATACCAGGGGCATTTGCAGCAGCCGCACCAGCACAGGCAGCACGTGCTGGACCTGGGGCCCCCGGGCGGCTCGGCTACTCCTTCCACGTGTGGCTGTTGCCGCTTTCGCATTTCAGCTCCGTCAGGACGTTGGGCCTGTGGCAAAGTAGATC
>JAODJU010000062.1:2433252-2447303 GCA_026776725.1 Gnathonemus echidnorhynchus | reverse complement strand
TGGGGTTACTGGCTTATCGGGGTAACTTGTCGGATTTAAGGTAGTCTGGGCAAAATGTAAGTGAACGAATATGAAGTTCATTTAAACTGTGGTACCTTAAATCCGACAAGTTAACCCGATAAAGGAGTAAAAGGAGTTAAAGGAGCTGAATACTAAGTAGTAAGTAAAGCTAAACTGATAAAAATACTGGCTGTACAATGCTGTATCCATGGATATCCTACCGCGGATAGCTGACATCACGGATAACAGCGAATCACCTCCAGATCCCTCATATAATGTGATTTTCTGTACATACATATGGTGAAGTTTAACTGCTAAATTATGCACAGTAAGACATCACCAACATGTGAAAAACCAGGCTACTGTTACACATTTTACAATGAAAAATATTGTATCATGCACCTGTACATTACCTGTGAAGAGAAATATTTATTTGAAAACATCATAGCATATTGTGGGATCTCGCTGGCTTACAGCCTGCACTCGCTTGGCACACAGTTTGAAACTTATGAACTATTTCTGGAATACTTAAACAATTTTTTGGATTGCGGTAAACTGCGGACAACTAAAACCGGGGTTACTGAAGCTGTTGATACGGGGGTCTCACTGTATTCTTTTACATTTCTTTGCCTCTGCAGACGTGTGTTTAAAACATAGAAGCAGCCCATAGAAATCCTGCAATGCTAAAATGCAGAGTGAAAAATATTCAAGCCTCTGTAAGCCTGGCATGCTGCTGATAGCAACAACACATTTATGCGCGTGATTTATAGAAGATAAGTGCTGTTTGACATCTCAGGCACCCACAAGAAATGTGTGTTTAAAAGGCAGCTAAATGCGTGTAACCAGGCCTTCAAACATTGCCGATTACAGCCGGCCTAGAGGATCCATACTGGTGCATGTTTGAAGGTAATATCCAGCGAATAAAAACGCTCACGCTTTCTCGGTAAACGCACTGCATTGTGGGAAAGCCACCTCCCTGCACCTCCGTCTCCACCTCCACGCCTTCACCTAATCCCTCCATCTACCTCTCTAACCCGTCTCCAACCGCTGCCACCACACAGTGAGTCTCCCCAGTTATCAGAAGATACATGGGCTGTTATAGAGTGCTCCCCCTGCTGGGCATGGTGCAGAACTGGCTCGTCCATTTATAATAGGCACTACTGAGGGTCGGGGGTGTCCTGGGGTGAGGGGGAGTCATGTGACAGGCCCCCCCTTCACAATGATGCTTCACTATCGTATGTCTCAGATTCTGCAGCACAGATAAGGAGAAGGTTCCCGGGAATATGACACACTGGAACTCAGACACACGTGACCTCATGGGGCAAACTTCA
Source organism: Gnathonemus echidnorhynchus (assembly GCA_026776725.1). Lineage (NCBI taxonomy): Eukaryota > Metazoa > Chordata > Actinopteri > Osteoglossiformes > Mormyridae > Gnathonemus > Gnathonemus echidnorhynchus. Next base: position 2,445,972 of record JAODJU010000062.1, on the reverse strand, counting down.
TGGGAAACCGCACACACACACACACACACACACAGATACACATACACGCGCACACATATACACAGATACACACACACACACACACACACACAGATACACAGGCACACACACACTCCATGTTACATTAGAAATTAGAAACAAATTCACACCTCCACTTCCCTGAGCACGGAAGTGAGGGGAAAAACAGAGAGGAGGAGGGAGGGGGAAGAGAGAAAGAGTGAGGAGAGGATAGAAGGGAGGGAGGGAGGAAGGGAGACAGAGAGAATTCACTATCCTGTGTGCTTATATGGAGAGATGGAGGGCATTCTGGGTTTTTATGTACCTACACCAGCCTCACACACAGACACACACACACAGACACACACACACAGACACACACACACACAAACACACACACACACACAGGTCTGTAATTATATGTTAGTGGGGACCATTCATTCGTTTCTATGGATAAAACCCTAACCCCAACAATGATGACCTTAATCCCTGCTCAGCCCTAACCTCAACCAAATTTTTTTTTATTGCAGTCATAGGTTTTTATAAAACTGAGGTTATCCTTATGGGCCGAAAAAATGTCCCCATAATGTAAAAAGTTACAGGTTTTTATCACATAGTGGCGAAATCTGGTCTCCATAATGTAATAATTACAAAAACACATACACAGACACACACGCACACATGCCACAGAGACAGGGGACCATGCGACCCAAAACAGGAGGATGGCGCTCTCAAAAACCTCTGGCACCCCTTACAGCAGCTTCCAGAGGCACATTTGAATGCGGATTTACATAAACAAGCACACTGGCAAACAGCATAACCACACCAGCCAAACTACCCGAAGGCATGGCCTGTTATTGATATCACACTGGGCACACGAATTTAATCACCACGGTAACCTTCAGGTAGGACCCTGGCACGGCTCCAGCAAAGCCTCACTGGAGTTGAGCACGTGACCGCGAGCCACATGCAGGACGCACACATAGGGCGGCAGAACTGCAGTCTGTCAGCACACTTTGCTCAGATTTTTGCAAAATTCCAAGTAATTCCATTGTTTATACTAGTGTTTCTGGAATATTCCTCTTATGAAGAGCGACTGGCACTTTTTTCAGTGATATTCGGCTCCTGTTATGGGCACTCAGAAGTGCGGATTTCATCGGAACCCGGAGCCGGAGCGGTCCTTCGTATCACACCATGGATGTTTTTTTTGGCTGGGTGACATTTCAAAGCTCTTTTTATAAATAATTTAACGTAGAGTAAAGGAACGAGGATTCTGGGGATGGTCCACGCTTTATAAAGAACAGCTAGTCAGCTAGTCAGTTAGTCAGTTAAAATATAATCAACATATATATAGTACCAATAATAATGATACATTTGATTTTTATGACCACACATGTCTGTGCCCCTACCATGACCCCGCGATGCCCCCATCTCAACAGCCATCTTGCCCCCCCCAAACGCTCGCCCCCATACCATTCCTCTCAGACCAACATGCAAAACTCTGGCAGATTACTGAGCAACACCTATGTTCTCAGTCAACAAGCGGAAAATGCCCCCCATGATGTAAAACACAGGAGCCAGTGTGACGGTGCCCCTCCCACCGGGGCTGGTGCTTTCACACACGAGCAGAGCAGCCGCAACCGGCGGAAACGGGATGCGAGCAGAGCAGCCGCAACCGGCGGAAACGGGATGCGAGCAGAGCAGCCGCAACCGGCGGAAACGGGATGCGAGCGGAGCAGCCGCAACCGGCGGAAACGGGATGGGCATATGGAAAGTGCTTTGTATTCCGGTCAATGCTATACTACTGGGTAGCAGAAGCTGTCAGGCTCACTCTACACGAGACACCAGACCGGCACGAGTGCACGAGGAATGCCGTCGCAATTACAAATATGCTTCCAATTACTGAACATTTCACCAAAGCGACAGCTGACCCCCAACAAATGGCTGCGGCCGCATCAAACCGCCATGTCGACGCAAGCTCTCCCACACCATCGAAACCTGCAGCCTGAGCTCCCCGTTCCGGAAGATTCCTCTTCGAAAATGGACTTCCCATTACTTCTCCCATTCCCGGCAGGATTCCCAGTACAAATGGTCAGGATTAAGAAAACACATTTAACCTGCGCTTGGGTGAAGGCCACGCAAAGTCTTTAGCAAAGCGCATTCCTGCGATGCGATCAAATATGATAGCTGTATGTTAAAATCAAACTTTAACTAGGACAGTCAAACTCTTTAGCTTGGGAGAAATATGCCCGCTGTCACGATATTCCTGATGAGCTCATGGTGTTGGTTGTACTTTAGCACACAGAAAACGCCAAATGTACTCAAACCGGCAATTAACCAACGGATATTCCGGAAGGAAAAACGCCTTTTTAATAATCGCCCATTTCATAACCTTATTCTTTTGAAGCCAATCCCAGCTGCATCCCCACATTCTTTAATAATTATAATAATTGAATAATAACGTCACCATAGTAGCAGAGGCAAAGGCATTCGTTATAAATTACAGCAGATTATTATGATTACAAATGTTTTCTGGCCTTGTTTACGACCCGATGCTCCGTCCACTGAGAGTCATATTACAGCCCACCTACACACCAGGTGAATCAATGTTTAGCGCTGCTGAATTTCAGCGTCGATAAAAGCGTTTAAGCCTCAATCGGCCAGCAGAAAAGAAAAAGACAAGCACGCTTGCTCTGGGATTTTACGAGTTAAGTCTGACACGCCGTCGCTCGAAGAGTTACCCAACCTACCGGACGAATTAGCAGGTGTCCTTAGACTGGGTAGGTTGGGCGATCATGGTGAGAAGAGCATCGTGTGGGGCAGGATGGGAGGAGAAGCGAGCATGGGAGCAGGGCAGTCTCCAGTGGGCACCTCTCTCACCATCCCTGACTAGGCGGGGAAGGAGGCCAGGTGGGAAGGTAAGAGGGTCAGGCTGGACCAGAGGGTCTCCTTCAGGTTGTGTCTTCCAGGGTTGTCTTGGGGTGGAGTTGTGGTAGGCGACGGAGGCGGTGCTGGTCTGAGTCTGGGTCTGGGTGGCACCGTTCTCCACCTGCTCCTCAGCAGAACTCAAGACCATTCATCACCGAGATGCTCCAGAAGGTAAGACAATCACATCTGCAAGACAGGAACCATGCAATTGGACCAGATATTCTTGGGGTGTTAAGCTGTGCCGGTTCGTCCCATCAGATGAGGCGCAGTGGACTTTCTGCACCTGTGATATGGACCATGACTGCATGTTCATGGAGACAGGGCTCACAGACCTGCCCTGTGCTGCAACGATGATGTTAAACAAAAATCACACCACGGACAGTTATGCCAGCTCGCATAGTTCCTTGGCTAACAGGAAAAATGAAACGTAAGCTTTTTCACAAAGGACATTTTCTCAGAAGAGTATCATGATTGGAGAGCTTTCAGAAAGAGGAGTAGCCAAAGTGAAAAAGCCAGCATTGTCTGTCCTTATACTTACCAGGACAATCCAAAGAATCGCAACAACAGAAATGATTAATAAATGCATTTGTTGCCCTTAGGCCTATACACATTTCTTCTGATCAAACGAACCAGTGAAACTTTGATCAATACAGATTTCATTAATGATAAAAAATACCACAGGTTACAATGTTAAACAGAAAAGCTGCACGCAGAATTAGGGACATGAGCTCAGAATCCACTTAACTACACATTTACAGCTGCAAATAAACCCAATTCCTGGTGACGCTGCGTCATGTTTTCAGTCAGCTGGAGAATCACCAGGAAAATAAACCTGGACGTCAACAGAGCGCCAAAGGTGTCGACTTCCTGTCCGTCAAAACCGAATGGCAAGGCAGAGCTGCACATGTCACCCTGCCCATCTGTGGAGGGACCTTCAGCGTGCACGCAGACCTGCGGGTCCTGCGCATACATGTCACCCTGCCCATCTGCGGAGGGACCTTCAGCGTGCACGCAGACCTGCGGGTCCTGCGCATACATGTCACCCTGCCCATCTGCGGAGGGACCTTCAGCGTGCACGCAGACCTGCGGGTCCTGCGCATACATGTGACCCTGCCCATCTGCGGAGGGACCTTCAGCATGCATGCAGACTGGGGCCTTCGGGTGTTTGTGCACACGTGTGTGTGAGAGTGTGAGAATGCACACGTCTATATGTGTGTGCATGTGTGTGTGACTGTGCTTATGTTTGTATGTGTAGTGTGTGTGTGTGCACATTTGTGTATGTGTGTGTGTGTGCACGTGTGTGTATGTGTGGTGTGTGTGTGAAACTGTGCAAGTGTGTATGTGCGTGTGTGTTGTGTGTGTGTGCATTTGTGTTTTATGACTAGTCTGCAGAAGCATCTGTTCTTCAATGGAGTAGGGCTGAACAAATGACTAACACCAGACTTAAATAGAAATTTATCGGCAGCGTTTTAATTTTACAGGAATCAAGTCTGAATTTATCAAAATGTTGGCATGGGTTGCTCGTTTTTTAAAACATAGTTTAAGATTCAAAATCTCAAGGAGATCGTTTCCAATTGCAACAAAAAATCTCTTTTCGGACGCAGCACTGCTGATCTGTAAAACCATCTGGAACAATAAAGAAAAAAGCACTGCATCGGATAGAACAGGGCTAACACACGTTTAGCCATCTGACATTTGACAGGTAGCTAAAGGCTGCCGCTCCAGATTAGGCTGAAATTAAAAATGCATACAATTAGCAAATTAGTTACAATCGCATATGCATGTCATCAAAACTGCTGACATGATCACACAGATGCAGACTTTCCAATTTGCAAAATGAAATCTGTACCTAATTAACACTGATAGATAGATAGATAGATAGATAGATAGATAGATAGATAGATAGATAGATAGATAGATAGATCGCATTAAATGTACTGTCAATTCTCGGCGGTGTACATTGTGGGCGTTTTCGTTATTTGAAACCGTACAACGGGAAAAGGGGGGTTTAAAAAATCTTCCGATTACAGCAAGAGGACATGCCCACATTTTCTCAGGTTGGATCAGCGTTAGCCCGGCGAGCAAAGCGGGCCGACAGCTCGGTCCCGGCTGATGACAGCGCCGGTACATTTTGGTTCTCTTCTCCCCCCTTCCCGGCGGGATTGTGCATTAGGGCGCCGGGATGCGGCCGTTCTGCGCCGGTGTGTCTGCGCCGCAGCCGCAGCTGGCCCCAAGCAGCCCCGGGCATCTGAAGCAGGGCAAGGCGCCACGACCAGAACCAAGCCTCTCAAATCCGGCCAGGGGAAGGGGGGCGGGGAAGAAAGTACCCCTACTCCGGGTGAAAAAAGATACCAAAACAAGCACGACCCCTCCAGTATACGCTGTATCTCACCCCCTTTTCTCTGCACGATGAAAAAAGCAACAGCTTATGTGGAATTACCATGACATGCAATACATGTAGTGGGTATACATGCAGCTCCTTACCCTTTATAAATGTAAGATGACAGTCTGCTGCCCCGATTGATCCGAGGCGCGCCGAGATGCTGCCCGATGGCTGTTCCGCACGGTCCGGATGCACGCCGCTGCCGCCGTGATTTCCATCGGAGGTGTTTTTCCTCCAATCCGCCCAACTTCAGCACCGAGGTGGCGGAGGCGCACTGCGCATGCGCGTTGGACGCGCTCCGATCGTGCGGAGACCCGGCGCCGGCATGGGGGCTGCGGCTCTCCCACTGTGAAGATACTGCATGGCAAAGGGGGGTGGGGGTGATGAAAAGTAAAGTAAAAAAGGACTGCTGGTACTTGCCGAAGTCCCACAGTCCCGCACCAAAGTTACACTCAGTTGTGGATGAAACGCTCTCAGGCCGCTGGCAAGCAGCAGTATTGTTGTATCAAAAATAGATTTAACTCCCAAGGCTCTCGTGCTTCCCATCAAAGCGAAGAGACTAACCAGATTTAACTATTGCATTAATCAGATTAATGACCAACAATAAACCTGGGTCTTAAAGATGTATGTGTATTCAATAACCGCGGGTGCATTAATCACTGTTTTGCACTCTGTGTGTGTGTGTGTGCACGCGCGCATAAAAACGTAAAAAATGTAGCCACCAATACAATCTTTTAATATTCATTTTAAGTGACCGTAATCGTATGTGCTTTATTTATATTTCACTAATATAACATGCAACCAAAGAATTTCGTTACAGCTTCGCGTCAGCACGTTAACATCCTCTAAGGGCATTTTTAGGGATTCACCTCTGCTAAAACATTTCCTCATTGCCAAGTTAATCATCTTACTACTTGAAGCACATAAAACAAAGCAATTAAAACCAACAGGGAAATGAAACCAACAACCTCCAGGGAAACGAAACAAAATAAGACACAGTCACGGTAATTAACCATACATATATATATATTATGGGCATATACTCTGATTGTCCGGCAGGTTTTTTTTTTTTGCTGTCTAGAGAAAGGTATATTTTTACATTCTGTTACCGGGAGGAGGTACAGGAGCATTATTTCAATGTATACATTCAGCCAAACATGCTCTCTAGTATACCGCGGAAGAGACTTGGCCTGAAGTGGGACAAAGCTGCAGGAATATATGCAAACATCACAATATATGCCAACATTTGCAGAGTACAGAAGCTAAAGTGCGACGTTTCAATCCTCACCACATGACTAGCGGTAGCCAATCATACGCTCGCATCTCCGTCACGTGGTTACACCTGCGGTTTTTGGGTATACCTTACAAAAATTACACTGATTAAGAATGAATAATTTTCTTATAAATTCCTCAAAAACGTATTCTGTAGTGTTACATTTGAACTTAAGTACTTGTTTCCTTAAAATAATAGACCAGGAAAAATTTACAGAATCTCAATAACATTCTAAAAGTGAATGAAAAGGATCTCGGCCAAGATTTGCAAATAATTCCACCGAACTGGTTTATAGATAGGCATATTTACAAGGAAATCAGTTTCGTCAGTTAACAAGAATATAAAGTGCTTAAATTGTATGCATATTGTTCCCGCCATACTATAATACATGTTAAAATAGTGATATGTATACTAAAGCTAAAAAATTAAATGAGTAATTGTATTGTACTAAGGTACATGCAAGGGTAATTCAAGGTAACAGTTCAGGCAAAGGGAGCTGATCAATGGTCAGAAAGCCACGAACACAAGTAGACACGCTGTCTTCATGTTTTTCATAAATGTACGTAAAAACAGCAAACATTTAAAAACAAGACATTGCGCGGTCATCCGTAAATGTTTTTCTAATTCCAGTTTACACATGATCTACAAAATATACAGTACTTTTTAGTCTTCCTCTGCACTCAAAGATAAGGGTATGACACTGCTGTGCGTTTTTTACACAACTGACGATTTTCTTAGACTAGAATATATTGAATCAAGATGCCATTACCATACTGATATTAGGGATATTAAGTTATTCACACAAGCACTGTGCTGATTTTACAAAATGCTACAGCAAACGAGATAAGCTGAAACATATATTTGGAAACACTCAAATAAAATTAAGAAATGTAATTTTTGTTTAAACATTGTAGAGGAACTGAAAAATAACGTCTGCTGAGATCGCGCCAGATCAAAACAGCGGTTCCTTCGCAGAGAGATCGAGATCGATGTCTTACCACCAGGAGGCGCTAAAACCTTGTTGCCCACTCAGACTAGCTAAAGCAGAGACTTACACACCGGTGTATCGGTTACTTCCCTGTACTTCACACGAACGGGTTTAATGTGGACCCGTTCACATCTTCGCAGATTTTTAGTAAAACTGACAACTCCATCAGAGAATACGTGGCATAAACTGGTTGTGATCTGGAGTTTAATCACCTCGGCTGACATTTTTAAAACAGAAATATCGGAAATATAGGTTTTCTCAATGCTATCAATTTTTTGATTTAGACAAAGTCAAGATTATGTGTATAGCGCTTAAAAAGACTCGCTTGAGGATTTGTGCTTGTCAGTATGTAAATAAGGGCGAGTTGTTTACCGAGGATGAAAGGGGGGGGCGTTCAATCTTCTATCTGCAGAGATGGCCACTTGACCTACATGGTCGCCGTTATTAGGGAACACAGTCTGTTCAGCTGAAGAACAACATCCCACCTAAACAATGCATCACGGGGGGCTCTTCTGAAAATAGCCATAATTGCAGTCCTACCACAGTCCCCTGTGGATTCTATCTCACTTTACACTAGTATGTCATTCTAGGTGTGTGGGGGGGGGGGGGGGGGGGGGGGGGGGGGGGGGGGCTGGTTTGAACGATGCATCGTGAAGCCTGGATACGAATGGATGAAGTAGGACAAATGCAAAAGGACAGGGCTCAGCCCCAAAGAAAGAAAATCCGTGTCTCTTAAGATCCGTTGCTTGGTTTCTCCATCCCTGAAGCTGAAAGCCAGATTCACGTCCCAGAGTCTCAGTCTCATAAAACATGATAGCAGTATCTGTGCCATCTAGCAATAATCTCACATTGAAGGGAAGTTCTTTCGCCTCCTTGTGGTAATCTCATTAAACCCAGAGAATGGTTGTTCTTGCTGCCCTGAGGTTTTCTCATTTTTTCCAAGCAACAGGGAAGATGTGCAGAAGTACACAAGTTGGGCTTGTTTTCCAGGGACGTCGCTGAACACGTGAAGGAGCAGTAAGGTCACCCTGCCTTATTGGTATGACTGTGGCTGCCCTGACCTTTATTTGGTTTATATTGAGATGAAATGATGAAGTTCTGAGTTATTTGCATTCTAAAGGTTAGCTGCTTGGTGTCACTTATCGCCGGAAGATTTTCAGACTAACCAGAGAAATCGGGACGGCCTTTAATTTGTCACGGAGGACATACCTTCAGAAATGACGCCCAGCAGTCATTCACAGAGCAGGTCATTATGCAACAAATGAAAGGGGCAAACACTACGATTAATGAGAAAAAGACAGGACAAAATGAGGGCATTACCACACAGTGCAGACTCCATCACTCTGTCTCTGCCACTTACTCTGGTTATCTGACTCTTTACTGTGAAATAAACCTCCACAAACATCACCTTGTTAACACTGCTGTCCAAAACACCAACCCTACTCATTTCTGCCATCTTCCTCTCTAAGGCTTTATGTCTCCATCTGCTGATGCAGCTTCTTTCTCACCACTGTGGCATTTATAAGGTCTACATGGTCACGGTTTCACATAATCAAGTCAAGTCAAAGTCTTTATTCTCAATTCTGCCATATGTACAGGACACATGGAGGATTGATATGATGTGAGGATGGTGGCACATTTTAGCATCTTGTAAATTTACCTCAATAGGAGAAGCTTTATCTTTTGACCACTGCAGAATTTGATCCCAGATGTAAGAGAATGACCTCATCTTTATGGTGTACACCCGCGTTCGGAATGTTTGTGGCTTGTAGGATTATTTTTTAAGACGACTGGACCTGATTTTTTTTTTTTTATTTACAGCCCTTCTTGTTCGTCTGTTTTTTTTCCTTTTTTCTCCTTGTCATCCTCTTCTTTTGTGCAGAATATTTTAAAAGGAGCAGGAAAATGAAACATTGGGGAAACAAACTGAGCACTATATTTAGCAGAATCCAACAGTGAACACAATGACAATGACAATGACTCAAGCATTTGTCGAGGGGAGCGTCCTTGTTTTACGGGCTGTTCATGAAAACAGATTCTCCCCCCTGGCAAAAAAACTACCTCATAAACACAACACCAGCACACAGCGCATGGGGCGCGAGCAGCTGGCTGCGGACTGGACGCTGATGGGGTGTGTGACGTCCTACGGAGGCCAAACCTTCACCGTCATCCAGCTTCCAGCATGATGCTGGACCTTATCAGGATACGGTCCATGTACTTAGATGACCTGCGTCCAACATCAGAGAAGACCACCGACCAAAGACGACACAAGCTTCGACATCTCAAATGTGGACTTCATACTGCAAACAGATCCATTTGCCTTGACCTAAAAATTGCACCGAGAACTAGAGCGAACATTAGCGACTGAGGATTTCATGAATCACAGGAAACAGCCTCAGATTGGCTGGTGCAGTGCAGGCTAATGGCAGAGCAGCTAATGGTGTCTCAAAGTCGAGTCAAGGCCAGAAAAGCTTTGGACCCCCCTTGCTTCTCGTTTTTCTCTTTTTCTCTCGTTAATGGTTTGGTTATCACCCAAATGTGCGATCGATTTACCGTTATTAATTAAGAGCTGGATGGATCTCAGATCCCCAGCCTGAGACACACAGAAAAAAAAACAGATTAAAGACACCGATGATTCTCTTGCTCTCCGTCCCAACGTATCGCCCCCCCCCTCCCCCCCGGGCCTGCAATATATAAAACTGCAGGCACCATAATGGCCTATAAGTCATTTTTTTTGCTAGATGGCTAATGTAAGAAAAGCTGCATTCATTTCTTGCAAGGAAGGAACATCAGAATCTTAATTAGTGGCTGGACAAAAAAACAGGCAGCAGCAGCAATAGAGCAGTATATATATATATATGATGTGGGAAGGAGCATGGGGGAGACATTAGCAGGAGCTGTTTGCAGCACAATGCGGATAATCCCCCCCCCCTTCCGACAGAGGGATGGCATTTTCATCTGATATCTCTTTCATATCCTTGAAAAATGACCCCCACTAGTACCACTGCCAATAAGCTAAATTGTGTTCTCTGGGCACAACTTATGAAGCGTATCTGTATTAGAGCTAACAGTGCGGCAGTGGGGGTGGGGGGGGGGGCATTACAGGGTAAACAAATAAATAAGTAGTCCTGTAATAGTGGGATTTGTTAATTGTGGTGGTGTGGGGATTGGAATTATTCCGCTGCTGACAGACGGTCTGTCTGCTGTGTTTATCAGGCACCATAGTGATCTGAACTGGTGGGCGGGGGGGGGCGGGGGCACACTCACTCAGAAGCCCCCAGATGGTCACCGGGTAGCTGGCCAGCTTTCAGGCTTTTGGGGGCGGGGGGACGGGTCCGGCACGGCGTTCGCGGCGGGAGGAATGACATCACCTGTAAACAACGCGCCGGATGAGCTGGGGTGCAGCATTCTCCGCAGAGCCAGGTAGGACAGTCCGGCCTTGAGGCACGGAATTCTGGGGGTGCCGTCTGCCCGCCTCGCCGTAAGCGTGTCTGTAACGGTCACGGCGGCACTGCATATGTGCTCTGCGGCAGCCCTCAGCATGGGTGCTCATCCACATCTCATGGCAGGAAGGGCAGGAACGGCGTGCTCCACCCCCGCACCTTCCTGATCATGTGAACCAACAGGAGGGGATCGCAGATGAGGCCAGTGAGCAGAATATGGCGCATGCTATATAAAACAGGCCTAATAAGGTGACACTGTGACATGGTTTCTAGCAAGGACATACAGCAGATTTATGAGCACCCCACACGTATGACTTATGTGCCACAGTAATTGGTTTCTGGAGCAAAAGAAATGCGCTCTTGTGGTCCAGCCCATGTCACCTGCTCAGATCCTCCACGCCGAGTCAACGGCAGCAGAGAATGCAGCTGAAAGCTGACTGACCTTTGACCTCTCACTGGTGAGACTGAAAAAACCCACTCGGTCAGAGTAAGACAGTGGTCCGTCAGACTGGCACCCGGAGCAGCTCATCCAGACGAGCAAAGGTGCGGGTTCTGGAGCTTGTCGCTCAGAGACAGAGGTGTGTAATGAGCCTGATTCCGCTGCTGATATCAATCCAATGAATTCACAGTGGGGGGGGGGGGTACTCTTTATAACGTGCCGCTGAATACCAATTACCTCAGAAGTGAGACAGTGAAAGTGTAAATAAGGCTGGTTTTACCCCTGGGTTTAAGTTTGTCAATCGCTGACTTCATCTGAATATGTTGCTTGTTACTGCTGTTGTTTAAATTAAGGTCTTTAATTGCAAGAAATACCTCACAGTGTCAAACTTTACACAACTGAAAGCTTGATGGTATAACAGCCACTGACCCAGAGTCTCACCGCAAACCCATTAATACCTTAGTTGCTGTGATACCTCTACTTACATACCCCTAAATTCCTCAGTCACGTGACGCCATCAAGGCCAGAATGGTTTGCTGTTTAGCAGCAGCTCAGGTGCTCAGCATCCACATCACATGATGTGGCCTGTGATGTGGCCTGTGATGTGGCCTCCATCACTCTAAGGCTCCAGAGACCAACAGGGAAGCTCTTCCGATGGGGAGGCCCTGACCTGAAGCCGCCTGATAGCCCTCCTCATGGTAACACGCTGCGTCTGCTTCACATCACGCAAGCCAGCCACACGCTAACAGTCTGCAGTGCTACCATAGACCAGCAGGTGGCGTGACATCAAACACCCGCATACGAGACTGAAAAGCATCAATAGAAGAACAGCTTTTGTACCACCGCGATGGAAATACAGTAAAATAACAATGAACTGTGTAAATAAAATGAGTTGCTTTTGGATTAAAAAAATGATCTCGCTTTTTATATAAAGGGCAGTAAAATGCGGCTGTGATTGGTGGTTTGCGGCGAATCACTGAGCCGGCTGAGGCCGCGTGAATAAAACCCCGCAGGCTGGTAATGGGGCTGCAGGAAATAAAAGGTGATTTTGCACAACAGGAATCTGTTTTTACATGAATGCTGCCCATTTGTGTGGAAGCTCAATGTCTGGCCCCTGGGGGACCCCTGCCTAGAAGCTGGGGCCCGCAGAGCATCTTTACTCTCTGTATATTCCCCTATTTCTCTCTCTATCTCTCTCTCTCACATCACATTCCCTGTCCTACCCTTCTACATCACTGTTTGTGCCTCTCCCTCCCCCCCCCCCCCCCC
>JAODJU010000062.1:2405027-2415233 GCA_026776725.1 Gnathonemus echidnorhynchus | reverse complement strand
AATCGTTAATATTTACCAAGGGTCCCACACTGTCCCCCACCCCCAACCAAAAGTACTGGTTAGCCACACCCAGCACCTGCCCCTTGAAAAAGCAATGATTTACCTGATACCTTTATCCGAAGGGACTTGCAGCTGAGGGAAGGGCTACAGTTTATCTTCACTTTCAGGGATTTCAGCCTGTAATCTTCGCATTCGGAGCACAATGCTCTACATGTCGAGCTACAGGATCCACTCAGCCAACCTGTCATGTTTTTACCTGGCATTTCAGTGTCCATTCAGGTCCCTAGTTATTAATATCATGTTTCATTTTCTTTCCTATGGATAAAGAATGAGCATTGTAACTAGCCCAAGGCTAAGTGTTGGTATAAAAAGTAAAAAGGACAAAACCTGGCTCAGATAATATTCGAAGTCTGTAGTGTGACATCATAACAGCTTCCTCTCTGTCATAGAAGAAAGGAAACTGACCTTCAGTCAGATTTTTGGCTATGCTATTTAATGTTAATTAATGAAACCAAGGTTTCTTTTGCTGAATATGCTGTAGATGAGGGAACTGGGAGATCTCCCAGAAAACATTATTATTACATAAATGATTCAGACAGAAAAATGACCCCATTGGGATGTCTGGACATTCTACTGCATAAATCAGCTCACGCTGCAGACCCCAGAGCTGGACTGGACCAGCAGTTACCCAAATACTGGGACCAATGTGTCAGTGAGGGTGTAATTAGTACAGCAAGCCTACTCAGCCCACTGCGCACAGACCAGTGTGCATAGAGAGAGAGTGTGTGTGTGTGTGTGTTTGTGGGGGGGGGGGGGGTCATTGTGGTTTATTACACATAATATTTAAAAGGCAAAATGTGACTTCAAGGTTGTACCTTGTTTTTATTTTTAATAACAAATAGACAACAAATGTATTTTACAATCTTCTGAATAGCTTTGTTTCAGCATTTCCTGCTGCACTGATCTAGATCTTGTACTGAAGTTGAAATTAATTCCACAGCAAGAACAGAAAGCTGACATATAGTTGGACGAGAATAAACTGGACGGCAAACAATTACTAAGATTAATAAGGGGATCATCTGAGAAAATGAGGAAGGTCAAGGGACATCAGTCACAGCCCATCGGTTTTGGCTTGAGTCCTGGAAAATAAATAAAATATTATAGACACACACATATATGTATGTGTGTGTGCAGTGCATTATGGGGTATTCCAGCAGATTACAGATTACAGTACCCATTTGACCAATAAATAGACGAATTCAACTTCTTATTGTCATGTCGCTGCGAACTTCGAAATTTGTGTTATTATAACAACTTCAAAGCAAGTTATGTACAAAGTCAAGTTATGTACACTCAGAATAGTACATTGAAACAACTGAAAGTCAAAATGATTTTTTTACAGTGTATAGTGAATTCAGGTATAAAACAATGACACTTCATGCCAACAGTTTCGTTGACTGAGTGCAAATTGAGGCTTTTGCTGTCGGATTCATTTAAGTGCCATTCTAACAGCAGAACACAATAAAACTGGACCCAACGAATCCATTTCCTCTTAAGAGACAATGGCAGGCACGCTCAGCGTTGAATGAGCACCTGCCCCATTTGCGTGAACTATTAAAAATGCCTCCCTTTAAAAATACCAAATGCCCCTGTACAATATTTATTATCGTAAATCCTACCAAGGTGACTACCCAATAAGTACATCGGATCATTTCCAGTTTCATTAAGGACTAGGAACCTAGATGGATTGGAGCAGCTGGACAGCTCCGTTTTCTGGAGAGCCCTCCATGCACGCAGCGGCCGCGCGCCCGCCTCAGCCCAGAAATTGCCCTGCAGTGGAATCGCGAGGGACTGCGGGAGCCGCTGTAATTCCGCATCAGCATGCGGGGCGCCCGCTGCTCCGCTCCTCAGTTTAATTACCACGTTATATATTCAGAGATGCGTCATTTACAGTTTGCGCACGTTTGCCTAATCGTATACCTAATGCTGTCTAAATAGCAGTAATGCATTCCTGTTTTACTTCTTTTACCACGTAAAACTTGTTTAATAAAAAAACATTTGAACATTATTACAGCCGCTGTGCTCGGCGTGTGGTCATGTATCCAATTAGCATTTAAATTTGATTGTTTTGCTTTTTTATATTTTACGTTTCATTTTAGGTTAGATTCTCTACTTATATATTTTTACCATTTCATGTTCCCCAGCTTCTGTTTTTGAAATGTTGTGACACACCTTACTTTTAAAGGGAGCCGCAATAAAAACTTTATATTATGGATGTTTCCGAACATTTTTTCAGACCTTGTAGCTGTTGCTAGGATGTGCAGATCCCCATAGCAACAGTCAAACTCCAGCAGCCAATAATAACTGATGCAAATTTCAGTCCATCTTGACAATAATGCATCTCTGGGTTTATCTTACAAGCTCGGTAACTGAAATATAGTTTTAATAATATCTTTTGAACTTCTATACATGCATCTAATGTAATTGATGTCTTTTAAAACACACATAAATACAACTTGGTAAATAGTGCTAAATTAAAATCCTCTGAATTAAAAAATATGTTTCTGACAATGATACTGTGTATTTTTCTTCATCAGTACTATTAAGGTTAAATATATCATTTTATACATTATCAGGCATATTTTGACCAAAAATTATTATTATTTTGCTATGTTTCCCAGGGGATTGCAACTCTTGGTTATGAATCCAGTTCGTAAAATCGGCATAAAGGGATAAATGATTTGATTTTGTTTTTCGCAAACTGGCACTATACATTGTTTATGGCGCGGTAATCGGTGCTTATGCGATGCGTTCTTTCAAATCCGCACCATCAGCATTTCTCCCTACCGATTGCTGCTATCTGATTGGCTGACGTCCACCGCAGAGTCGACTTTCAAAGTCAACGTCTATCAATATCTCTAAGCTTTACTGCTGTTTTTCAAGTCTCAAACGAGTTTTACGACTTGAAATATTTATTCCTTCTTTGGGCGTAAGTAGAACAGCCAGTAAGTACATGCACATACATTATCAGAGTCTATTAAACAAACTACACTCAATAAATGTGAGTTATGGAATATTATAATCAAAGAGTTATTATTATTAATCATTATATAACCATAAGAGTGTGGTGGAGTAGAACAGGGGAACAGCAAAGCAGTAATTCAGTTTAATTTGAGATGGAAATGAGAAGAACTCTCACATTTTCACTGCCTTCACTTTAAGAAAATTAAATTAGCTAAAGGACAGGCACAGAATTAAGAAAAAAAATAATAAAATGCCAGACGCTTTTTGTATATATATATTATTTTACCCTGAAATTACACAGTATCACCCAGATATGCGAATCCAGATGAAAGTGAATAACAGAACCAACCATCCATTTGAAGTTGCTCTCTTGCTAGTTATGAAAAATAAATCACTCTCCTTTAAATTAAATACCTTTGTTATAACTTGAAGACAGCATAAATGATTCGCCACTCACCCACCAAGATCGCACAAGGCGAACTAGCTACAGACACTGCGGGCCAGAATCCCATGATGCCACCAGTGATAATCAAAACTGAGAAGGGGCTGTTTTATCTGTTTTACTACTGCTGGAGTGACAGATGGGAGAGCAGGGCGCTCCACAATAACTTAGCCCAGTGAATTACCAATCCACCGACGGCCATTTAGCCCAGAGTCAGGCCTGGCCTGGCTAATTCCTTCATTCTGAGGGCCGCAGAAGGTCCACACTCCATCAGCAGAACAAATTACCAGCTGGCCACTGAAAGACTGACTGGCCTGACTGGCTAATTCAGACGCACATTGGGATGGCTCCCATCATGTCACACCTTGGTCCCTGACTAGTCCAGTCTCACTGAAGTGGTGAAAAAGCAATGGATTGACTAATAGACCCTTCAGTCTCTGAGGCTTATATAACCTCTATCCAGCCCCCCCTCCTCCCCCCTCCGCTTCATGGACACCCAGGTGTGTTTCCTAGGTAACCCCCGAAGCAGCATCCCCTTTTACACATTCTGGCCACAGTCAGCATGGACACTTTGCATTGTGGTGTTTACTAACCCTTATTTTGTTCAGCAAATGATAACACCACTAAAAATGATCTCATTCTCCTTACTAGTCATAAATATCAGGATGTATGCTGTCTCTGCATAAACAGAGCACATTCACTGTAAATTTATTTATACTTGAACGATTTAACTGCCCCACTGAAGCTGCTAAGTTTCACAATGTGTATGTATCCATTTATTAGTTTAATAAACACTTCAAAAAGCTGGTGATTCATTAACAGGCTACTTGGGAATGTTTTTCTGAACACTTTGACTAACAAACCATAGGGAAGACTGAAGCGAGATTATACCCCTAAGGTAACAGACTGAAGGCAAATGATACCCAAACAGGCCCACTTTGGATTCCTTAGCTTCGTTAAGGAGTGGCTGGCAATTCTTTTTTAAGCCCCGGAATGAGCCAGCAGAACTTAAGTCGTCGACAGGCTCTGAGAGGAGGCAGCGCTGACGCGTGCACATGCTACTGAAAACTTCATTAGTAGATATGAACGAACTAGGACAGCGACCAGGACACCGGAGCAAGGCGCTCGTTCATTATCTCACATTTAGTTACATTTACATTAATTTATCTAGCAGCGAACAAGTGAGGAGCGCTTGGGATCAGATAGCATCGATTTGCGAGTTATCTCCTATGGTAATTACTAGCTGGGCATTTACTCGATATTGACTCATACTGGCGTCTTTATAATGAGAATCTATAGGACATAAAATTACAATCTACTCATAACAACTCCTTCAAATGCCAGAGTAGACAGGCGTGTGTGTGTCGATGTGTGTGTGGGTGCGGGGGGGTCAGTATCTGTCCCTTTTGCCCGGACGCTTTAAGCTTTTGAGGCGCTAAATGCCCCACTTCGATAACCGACGAGTAAGCAAAATTAACCGAACCCCCTCCCCCCAGGTCGGCGAAATTTACAAGATGTACGTTTTTTAAAGAAAATCAGCCATCTTTAGATTATTTTTGGCATGATGTAGGCTACCTCCTCGTATTCGGCTGCGCCATGGGTAAAACCCGACTTATTTACCGTTTAATAACAGCCGAAATTCCATCTCGCATAGGCAGGTTAAACAGTACTGTAAAGTGTGACTGGACATTCATTACATCAGCAAATCATTTTGATATTTAATCACTGAGCACTGGTCCTGGTCCTCGGCCTGAAGAACTGTTGTTATTCAAGGGATTTCTAGCAATTTCCTTTTTTTACAGTTTTTAAGGAACGTTAGTTAGAATTAAAGATTATAATCGCGCATTGATTTACTACTGTTACTCGGCTGGCCGGCACTACGTGTGTGGTTACAGAAAATTAATAAACATGCCACGGTGCCGGTTCAAAGATAATTATACAAATTACATAGTATATATATCCTCCTGAGACCCCACCCATTCATTTATGTCCATTGCAGTGAACATTTTGTTTTTGTATATATCTTTTCACTGATGTAAGGAAACATATTTATTCCTGTTGTACACTAAAGAGGACATGCTGTGAAATTAAAAATAAAAATAAATTGGGGAAAAAAAGATGTAT
The DNA here is from genome assembly GCA_026776725.1 of Gnathonemus echidnorhynchus. Lineage (NCBI taxonomy): Eukaryota > Metazoa > Chordata > Actinopteri > Osteoglossiformes > Mormyridae > Gnathonemus > Gnathonemus echidnorhynchus. The sequence goes on along the minus strand of JAODJU010000062.1, from coordinate 2,409,643 downwards.
TATTTCCTCCAAAGACATAGAAAATCACAATTAACCTAAAACTGAAGGACACTTTTTTCCTTGGGTCTATATATAGGCTTATATTGACTTTATCGGCGAACCAGTGGCGTGATCGGGCTGCGAGCAGTACGTATACAGCAGCATAAGGCAGGATTCAGGGGCTGTGCGGCTCGGCGGGTAGCGAATCTGCACGCCAGCCTGGAAAGTCGCCGGTTCTAATTCCGGTACTGGCAGAGTAATCGTATCACTGTGGTACTATTCAGTGAGACCCTTAACCCCAACTGCTCCTGGAGCGCTGGGCACTGGCTGACCCTGTATATTGTGATGTATGCGAAAAGAATCCAAGGTCCCCCACTATTCTATAATCAGTTATTCATGCGGCTGCGCAGTTAAACTGTTGGTCTTTGCAGTCTTACTGACAGGATGATTCAAAACGATTAGACTAATGCTATTTAAAAAAATTAAGTTAACGGCTTCAATAAATGAATTTGATACCTGTATCATTTAGCAGAATAAGCAATGACACAATTAATTGTATTATCTGTAAATCAATTGTAGCCTACATGACAGATATGTTCCCAAAATAGCTAACTGTGAATGTTTTAAAAGCTTCTATTTAAACAAATCAGTAGTAAAATGCTCGTTTCAGATAAGTTTAGGAACATAATTCTATGCCTTCATGTCTTTCCTGTCGGTACCTTTGTACCACGTGACATTAATTTCTTTTCACTACCGAGAGATGTTGCTGTTGGGCCAACAGGGGGCACTACGTATCTGGACTGAATGACATGCGTCTTATTTCAACTGACAGGCCGCTCACGAAACGTTGTTTCAGCAGTGAAACTGGTTATCAAAATGCACAGACACACTGACTGGATATAATTACAATCTAGATTTTGTCCATTAATTTTAAGTCCATATCGTCTACTGTGAGTGACTCACTTTGGCCCTACTAAAGTGTGATTATATACGTAAAATAATGAATAACAATGTACATTTATGTGATTTATTTTTAAAGAAATTAAATAAAACGGAAACGAAGCTATATATCTGTAGGGATGCTTGTAGGTGTATTTCTGTTCTGCTTTGCCATACAGAAGCAGAGCTTCGTTAAACTTTTTCATTATCAATGTCCACAAGCAGTATTCTATAGGAGACGACAGCTGGGCGAACTTAAACATATCAGAGATGCATGACAACATGACCGCACCGTCAATAATATAAATTGCTACAACAAACAACAATGACAATAATAATAATAATAATAATAATAATAATAATAATAATAACAAACAGCTCTGTATCCCAGCACCCTAAAGTGCGCGCTTTCCATCGCATATTTCCCCGGTACCCGAACGTCGGTCATGTGGCGTGTAAAGTGACGTCATTTCGCCGGATAAAACGCGAAACGCGATGCGAAAAGTGATCGGCTTCCAGCGCCCGTGTCGCCTTGGGTCCGCAGACCTGCGCCGCGGAGGACGTGCGTTAACAGTTCGCTTCAGGAGCGCGACTGCACGCTGTACCAGCGCAGCGTTAGAGTGCCGGGAGGGGGAGCCGTCTGTGTGTCCTGGGGTCCCTGCAAGAGGTCCGAAACAGCTCCGCTCGCGGCCAGATCAAAGCGCTTGACGGAGCCGCTCGGTGCACCATGGACAACGTGGGCAACGCGTCGGAGCTGCCGTGCCAGCATGCCACCGAGGCGATCGCCAACGGCAGCGCGTTCTGCCGCAACTTCAGCACCAACGCCACCGTCACGGATGCCGAGGCTGCTAACAAGGGCTCCATCCCGGTGGTCATTGCCATCATCATCACCGCTTTTTACTCCATCGTGTGTGTCGTTGGACTGGTGGGGAACGTGCTCGTCATGTATGTCATTATCAGGTAAGGTGTTCCCAACTTGTGTGCATTTGCACCCCCACCCTCCCCGACTGATGCCCCCTCCAAGTGCCACAGCATCCCTTCCGTATGCGCTTTCCACGGATAATCAGGCAAAAAATAACACTGACATTAACTTGAAAACGAAATACTACTTGAGCGGCGGCGTGAGTTTCACCTGTTGCGGGAGGTGTGTCACACCGTCCGGGGTGATTAGCCACCGCCGTCCCGTACGCACCTTCTTCCCAGCTTGTGCCGTACGTAAAGCGGTAGAGAAGCATGTTTGATCAACATTTTCCAGGAAAATGGAGAAACGTCTCCGGTTACGTTGCGCTGCGGCTCTAGGATCAGGAGAAAGGAAGATTCTGGAAAAGCGGAGAAGCGGGCGCCCGGTGTCAGACATTTACTTTAAATATGTACGTGTGACTCTGACTCTAACTTAACTGCTATCTATTAGTTATGTCGGTTACGTGGTCCAGTACAGGTATGTTTATTGTAGGTTTTGGATTATTAAGATGGAGATGATCTAAAGGTACGTGAAAACCTTAGAAACCATGAAGCATTTTAGCGCCGATGAAAGGGATTTAGTCGACTATGTGCGCAACGGCACAAATACAAGTTATCATCAGTAAAGCAAATGCATTTGTGTTGATGTCCATTGCGCGAAAACGTCGTTACCGCACCGCATTTTTGTGTTATTCACATGTATGGATCCGAAATGCGTCACCTTGAGAAAATTTAAGGTTAAGTGCTTTGGCCGAAAGATATACGGTTGAGCGACATGCCTTATGCAAATACCCAATGGAAGCTCATTCGCCTAGAACGTAAAGATGTTCCGCTGGGTGCTTAACTGTGTCTCTAGTTAAAACGTTGTGTAAACACTCAAATATGCAAAACATGGAGCCGGGTATTACAGCCTGTAACGGTATTACTGTTTTTGGGATTAAGTATTATACAGGTATAATTACACAGCTGATGGGTTTAATAATATTATATAACCCTGTCTGAGCAGTTGCAATAAAGGACGGGACGTTTACCCTTCAATTTAAAATAAACAGGTATTTTAAGAATATTACAGCCCCTAACAACAGAACTTAAATTAGATGATCAAATAGGGTCTTTACTACCCAGAAGAATACTAACTGGTTCTGGAGCTCAGTATTGGATGAAGTGAGTGTGGACTGGCAGATAGTGTCCTTGTGAGACTGGTTGATTTGTGGGATCATTTTGTGGGGAGCTATAGAAGCTCCCGGCCGCTATAAAAGAACATGACGCTCTGACCTTTTACACCCACACAGGACATGGCCCAACTGTCTGCTCACATCTCAATATTTGTCACCCAGAGAGGTTGTGACACCAATTTGGCCAGGAGCATCGCTGGCCTTGCCTCTGTGTGACCAATAAGACATCCGTCTGCCGGTCATCACTAGACACCCAGAGCAGAGTGTGAGGAGTTACGTCTCCTGAGAAAACCATTCGACCTGGCGACTCCGGTGTTAAAGCAGCATTTCTGAACTGTTCTTAATTGGGCAGTCAGCATATGACAAATGGCCTGTGTGCAGTTACTGGCCTGAACACACGTAAATATGTTCTGTGATGTTTATTTGAAGAAGCAGCTCATCAGACTGACACCAGCGTAGCAGGAAGAGTCGGACGGAAACCATTCTCAGAGCGCAGCTGAGTAACGTTACTCGGAGCCTTCTGCATGGAGTCCGACGTGCAGATAACGTGCAGTATTATTAAGCCGCCGTCAGTCATCGGCACGAAGGCCGGGCTCATTGTTCGTTCGCCTCTTGGCGCTGTCATCTCGCCACACAGTCACGTGTCACTCAGTAAATCCCCATGCACACATCTACCGCGATGCTCGTCACCGAAGCGTTTTCACGTCATACATAACAGGTGAACTTTGAATCAATCCGCCAGCTCCGTCGACTGCCAGCAACACAGCAGACACATACGCAGGTCCTGAATGGGCCCCCTGGTGTTTTACTAATACAGCATAGTGTTAGAGATAAGCGTTTATCTGTTTTTGTATAGTCACAGAAATTCATCTTTAATTATGAATATATTGTCCTCCTCTCAGATACTGACTCTCCCTAAAGTATCTACAGCAGAACACAGCCCTTAACCTTGACGTCAGGCTTTAGATGCCATTACTGGGCTTTTTTTTCAGCTGTCTAGTGAAGGAGGTGCGCCCCCCCCCCCCCCCCCCCCGCTGTACTGTCTGCACCTCACACGGAAACATACGGAAGGTTGATGATGAATATGATTTGAGTGAACTTAGAATTAGTGAGACGTTCTCACACAGCGCCAGAGAAGGCTGCCCAAACTGATCATATTTCTCTTTTAACTTTGATACTGGGATTCAATTACTGTATTTAATCCCAGTATTCAATGCAGTATTATGCCACTGAATGTTACATCATACAAGATTATCGTTTTGGAGTTACAAAATAATTTTCTAAAATTAGATAATTGATCCAGGTTGGTATATAACCTAATATTAAAGTCACAAACCCGGTCACCTGACCCAAAATTCCAGGGATTCATGAAGAGAAACGCGAAATCGTGACAATTAATTAATTAACATAGCATCTTCAGGCACGGAGACCCGGGTCCAGATTTCAAGGTCATCCAGCACAATTCCTAATATTAGGATGTCCTGGTATTCTCACAGCTGCCTAAGATCCCCTTTTCTTAAATGTTTTTTTGTGCTAGGAGGGGTTTGGGGGGGGGGGGGGGCA
>JAODJU010000062.1:2372522-2385888 GCA_026776725.1 Gnathonemus echidnorhynchus | reverse complement strand
CCTTAATTGCCGTAATTAGTCCTCGTGTAAATTACAGCGGAAAAGCAAAGCAATCATGTAACCCCCTGAGGTCCTGATCGTAGCAGTCAGCCCGGTACCTTCCAGAACATAAGATCACGCAGGCAGAGGGCGCTAGGGAAGGGTTGGGGGGTGGGGGGGGGAATTCTGAGGTGGTTATTATAGCCGTTGGCTTTCTGGTAAAGTAAGGTCCACATGCCATCCCCAAGCCCCCCAGTAAACCGAGCGCCATGGCTGTAGGGGGGGTTGTGTTGAGATACCCTGCGATGCAGTTCAGCACAGGCCGGGGGGCTGGGGGCCTGCATTTAACAGCCCTGAGAGACATCAGTACAGCCGACCATATGTGACCGCAAACTGCACTCAAATCATTAAACTGCATTTCAAGCCAAATGGCCAAATTGCAAAGGATGCTGGGAAGTTTTAATTAAACTACAGAATGAGCCAGAGGCAGCTCCAGTTAAAACAGGAGCCAGAAGTGGGAGAAAAATTAAAAATGAAAGTCAGCGGCATGCAGAGAAATGGCCAGCCAGTTCAGAGGGAGACAGGGGACTTCGGAGCTGATGGTGACAGCGCTCTCCGCTGACAGTGACATTTTACGCATCAAAGCTGCACATTTAAAATCTGGGGTTTTAAAATTAAAAAATCTGACTTCATTGGCGAAGTCAGAGCAGCCAGAGGCCGAGTCAGAGCGGCCAGAGCGGAGACCGAATGAGTCAGAGTGGCCAGAGCAGCGACCGAGCGAGTCTGAGTGGCTAAAATTGCGACTGGCTGAGTCAAAGCGGCCGAGTCAGAGCAGCCAAAGTGGTGACTGAGGAAGTCAGAGTGGCAACAAGGAAACTCACCTTCTCGAAGCGATCATCCAGGAGGGTGAGCTGCTCGTTGCGCCGCATGACCGATGACGTGATGGAGTATTCAGTGAAGCGGCTCTTCGTCTCCTCATCCATGAAGAGTAGCTCCCGGGGGGGCAGGTCCCCATCCTCGGAGAGGGGCCCATCCGAACCGTAGTCTTCCTCAGGCTCCTCATCATCCGTATCTTCCCACTCATCATCATCATCATCGCCACAGCTGCAAAAGCAGTGGGAGGGGACACTACTGTCACACAGACATCAGACTGGAAGGATGGCAGGTGCCATTTAAGCACCTCAGAGTGACAGTCAGTGGCTGGTAGGGGGGGGTTTTGGGCTGAAATACACACGCTGCATCTTCATCGCCCCCGACGTCATTGGCCCGGACAACGAAGTCGTCCTCTAGCTGGTTTTCAGGGTCTTCAAAGTCAAAGTCCTCGTCCATCGCGGCCACGATGTCAGGATCCATATCTAGCCGTGGCCCTGGAGATGCAACCAGATGGGAGCCAATCAGAAAAGAGCTGGGGGGCGGGGCCAGAGATTACCTCACAGTCAAACCAGTCAGCAGGAAGAGGAATATGCACTTATAAGTTATATCAAAGGTAATGTCCTACGTCTGAAACTGCTTAAAATTTGTAACATTTTAGATATTCTATTGGAAAGGAAAATGTCATTTATGAAATGTGCTTAATGAAAAATGCACATCCTCCCAAGGCTAACTAGAATTAGCTGCTGTAATGATATACAACCCCCCCCCCCCCCCCCCCCCCCCCACTAAGGACAGTAAAACCTTAATTATGCCCCATCCAGCCTCAGTGATTCTCGCAAGTGAACCACCAAATTCATACTCGCACTTTCAATTTACTGACTTCTCTCAGAAGCATAAACCACTATACCCAAAAGGTGTCTACTAAATTAAATATTAACCTTTTAATTAAATACCATATGTAATAAAATATGAACATGCAGGAATGAATCTGTACTGCATCAGTGTGAGACTGACAGAACTGCATCACCTGCTATGTCACGAGCGCTAGGTGGGTCTGCCATGAGTCTCAGGGACCCCGCGATGGGCTGTGATACAGCCGTGGCATATAGACATTATCTGTAACATTCTCATCCCAATAATAAGGCTTATCTGAACTGCAACAGTCACTCAAGTTTAAAAGGGCACATCTGCTATGTTCTGCTCAGACTGTGGCGAAATTAGTCCAAAACGCCACCAAATACCCGTTTTAGCTGGAATAACAAACATATAAAGACTAAAGAATAAGACACCAGCACACTGGGGAGTTCCTGGTGTCACCCAGTGACAATTAACAGCTTGTGACATTTCTACTAGCCCTCACTTCACACTGTCACCAGTGGATGGCGCTACAGCTGGGGCCTCACCTGATACAGGGGCTGCTTTGTTCAACAATCCCACCTCCTCTTCAAACTCAGAGGCAAACACAGAGGACGGCAGACTGATGGAGACAGCCTGTTGAAGGAAACCACCATTAGAAAAGGAAAACTCACTCTAGGTGAATTCTCTCCTACATACTCTCTCCCGGCTCTGCCCCCACTCCCCTCTTCTGCCCCACGGACTTTCTGAAACTCTGTTATACACACACTAACATTCACACACACACACACTCACTCACCTGCACCAGTCACTTTCTGTAGCATTAGTCTGCTACTCAGTCTACCTCATAAATGACTGTCTGTTCAAGGCTGTTATTTATTACTTAACACCTCTTACAAGCTCTATTTGCACTTTATGTCTGATTTGCACTCTCTGCCACGTGCCCTTGTATATTGTATTTATATTTCTCTTGTATTTAAAAATTTTTTTTTTGTATTAATGTTTTTCTGTTTAACTAGGGTTTGTGAGAAAACGTTATTTCAATTCTCTATGTGTTCTGTACATAAAGCAGAATTGACAATAAAGCTGACTTTGACTTTGATTTCCCAGCTTTCTATCAGGAAAGCACACCAAGGTGCAGCTAACACTCCCTATTCTATAACAATATTTACTCTACAGTATTCCATCAAAATATTTATACATTTCAAACATATACAACATGATCTCGAAAGCTATCGTCCACCACACCGGGTCTGTCAAGGTGAAGAGAGTATGTCCAGATCTGCGTGGCCTTACAGGGAGAGCTGGGGCTTCCTCACTGACGCGCCCGTCCTCTGTGATGATGAGTTTAGGGTCCCGCTGATGAGAGCTTGACACCACAAGCTCCCCGGGACAGGAGGACTCTTTGAGGTGCTGCAGGTAGTCATAGTCATCGTCGAAGAAGACCCCAAACTGCCTCTGCTCCTCCCGTCTCTTCTCAACTTCAGCCTAGAGTAAAAAGGTGTGCTTAGGAACATATCTATTATCCACTAATGTTATATAACTTCTTATCCAGTACTTGGTAACTGAGAGCCTATAGTCTATCCCAGGAGTACAGGGTACCTGAGACTGGATGGATGGATGGATGGATGGACGGGGTGACAGATGGATGGATGGATGGATGGATGGATGGATGGGGTGACAGATGGATGGATGATTGGCAGCCTTACCTTGCTGGCTGGCAGTAATACACGCTGAGGAGCGGTCTCATCAGCCGCCAAGGGGTCCCGCTGGCTTCTGTGCACCAGGTGAAACGTCACAGCCTTCTTCTTATCAATAAAAGCCTTCCTCTTTCTGTGCGGCTAAGACATGGCAACACAAGTAAACAAATGGACGACATTAAGAAACGCACTGCAGCGTTGATACATTAGTACCAATCCGGGTGTTAAACTGTTAAAAAAATTAAATACACTCTGGTTATTTATCGATCAGCATTGGCAACATGAAATAATTATTAAAACAATAAAGTTCAAATGAATAGACCACGGTTAACTCGTTCTGTCTAACCCTACACCGATCTACGTGAAGTGTAAGTGTCCATGTATGTGTTTATATAGACTATATCCTGTATAACGCGAGTGATTCCGTTTCTGTAAGTATTCTTGAGATCACGGTACATTTACCGCTCCGGTGTACAAAAACAGCACTTACCATGTTCGGATTCTAGCTGATTCCAAGTGATTTCAAATAAATACAGAGTAAGTATTTTACACTTGGTTCCAGAATTCCTTTCGTCAGCACGACAAAAGAAAAGTTAAAATGTTTTCGGCGACGTAAAATCTTCACGTGTTATTTGTCACCACCGCCATGACAGGAAAGACGGTCTGCCAGCACACAAGGAGGATAAATAGTATTTGAAAAATAACATTACAAAATGAGTTTTTAAAAAGCAAATTTAATATAGATAGCAATTAAAATACATTCGTCCGTATCTCGCAAAAAGGCGACAACACGTGTATCCGAAAAATGCAGATATTTATTGAATGCACCCCTATGCAGTTGGTTCGTTCCATCAGATCGGGCTTGTAGAGACCAGTGGAGGCGGCAGCGAACTCACCTCTCATTGGCCCACACGACACACGAGGACAAGAACCAGCCAATTACCGTTTAAAGCCCTGATTATTTCTTGACTAAAACGAGCCCGTACTGTTTAATTGATAATTCGTTTTTATGACCTTCGATTGGATGCAGTTTAATGATGGATTTATGTATTATTACTCACAATTAGCGATCGTGGTATTGATACTGTGACATGTTAGTCCATAGTTTGAGCTAACTTTTGAAAGACACATCTTATTGATTTAGGTGTTAACCTATGAGTGATTTGTGTAGGACCGCGTGGCCTAATGGATAAGGCGTCTGACTTCGGATCAGAAGATTGAGGGTTCGAGTCCCTTCGTGGTCGGTTTTGAAAGCCGTGAGTGGCTCACAGGTTAATACTCTGCATTTGTGGCCAGGAAGTTGCCAGTTTCAGTCCATGGCTCAGCAGTCTGATTTCACAGTTGAGCCCCTGAGCAGGGTGTTTAACCTCTAGGGCTGGGATCACCAGCCTTTTTGAAACTGAGAGCTGCTTCACGGGTACTGAGCCATGGGAAGGGTTATCAGTTTGAAACGCACTCCTAAACTTATCTAAACTATGTATAATAAACATGTTTTAAATGCTTTTAAAGATATTGTCATTTTAGAACAGGTCCACGGGCGACTTATGTGGTCCTGGGTGGCATGTTGGGGGGCATGTTGGTGACCCCTGCTTTAGGGACTTTCTGGACATGCTTTCTTGAAAATGGGCGTCACTTTGCCTAAAACCAGCTGTTAAGTGAATAATACGTACTTTTAACTTAAACAATTTTAGTTTTTTTTAAAATTCCTAATAATCTAAATGAATTTCTGTTTTTAATATAGTGTAACCAAATAATTTTAAAAGTAAACAGAATTTACCATTTAAAAAAAATATTTTGTGATTAATTTAAAAGTGAAATTATGAAACTTATGTTGGTGTGCATATTTCATTGCTAATTAGTGATCAAAGCTAGCATATGGTTTAAGAATGTTCACTCTAGTTTAACACTGGTTTCCCTCTTGTGTCCTTGTGCAATAGTTATAACACATAGTTGTATATAGTTGGGTGACACTGAAATACCTAGATGTCAATCACAAATTCTCAGGAGTCTATTAACCTTAAGATCACTTGTTTAGTAACCTCTATACTGAAACAGTCCCTGTTCCATCTATCAATTTTCTCTGCCCCCTTGTGGTATTCAGGGTCGCAGTGGGTCCAGAACTTATGGAAACTATGGCGCAAAGCAGGGAACAACCCAGGATGGGGTGTCAACCCATCGCAGGGCACACACACACACATACACCAGTCACTCATACACTCACCAATGGGCAATTTGGAAACTCCAGTTAACCTCAGCATGTTTTTGGACTGTGGTAGGAAACTGGACTAGCTGGAGAAAACCCAGTCCCACTTCTTTCCAATAACTTTTTTTTTCCAGAGAAATGCAAACACTGGTATGCACAGGTTAGAACTTGATGCTAAATAATGTGTATCTGGATATAAAGGTGGATCAGCAGGACTTATGCCATTAGCCTGTGGCTATTATGGATTAGATGAGAGCAAAAGCAGGAGGTGAGAGGTATTCCAATCATATTAGCTTTAAAAGATACAACTTGAACAGCAAACGCATTAAAAAGAATTATCCTCCGGACAGGGGTCTGTGTGCTGTACTGTGTATTTTAAATTTACATGAGTTTATTGAGCCAGAATTTAACTTCCTTTTGAAACAGGAAATGGAATCTTAAGCTACAGAAAGTGAATGACAGAAAGGGTTCAGCATCAGTAATGGAAGGCAGAGGCTGGTAATGAGACAGACACACCAGTCATCATTTAAAACACGATTAGGGAGCTTTAATTATCTATAGTCGTGCAATTCATACTGATTTCCAAAGAACTGTCCCACCCTGCCCACAAAAGCACCTTGTTAGGTTTCCCACCCGCCAAAATCCAGGAAGCAGAACACGGACGTAATTGGCATGGCTGTTCCCCAGGTTCGCTCCGGCGAGGCCCATGGCAGGATGGCTGGCAGTAAACACACTTCACAGTCGCCATGGTGACAGCAGAACATAAGCGTCAAAGGCTGTGGATCAGACCCACACCTGCGAGTTCACTGCGAGGGTGCGATGGTGAAAATCCCCCCTAATACACCAAATCCTAAACAGCGGGAACCTCTATTTAAGCAGAGTTGTCCTCCAAGTGCTCATTTCACCTTCCTTAAACTGCAAGTAAATCTCACAAACACAGGCAATGATATTCAGCAGATCCAGTACCACCTTCCGGTCACCCTGATTACAGGAGTCACACTGGAGGCTGTTCACGGCAATTCACCGGCTCAAAATCACATTTCCGCTCCACAGCGGTGGACAGACTGCACTTTGCAGTTCAGCTGTGAACTTTAAGCCCCAATAGTCTGATATTCACTTCTGACTCAGTGGGATTTATGGGTAAAAAGTTCAGTTGTAGTGGAGGAAATGGCTGTCAAGAGACGCCTGTTCAGCCAGTGCCTGAATATCCAGAATCTGAACCGGGCTGCGGGCACAGATAGGAGGCGCTTCTGAGCGGTACACAGCGTGTAGCGGAGGACACACTTAAGGGGGGCTTTAAAAACGATAAACGATCTTAAAACAAAGGACATCATGTAAAACAATCAACGTATATATATATTTAAAAAAAAAAAAAAAACGTGAAATGTTTCATACGAACGTGTCGTTTATATACATACTGTACAGGAAGTTCTATATCTGAAAAGAATAACTTAGACAATTTATAGCAGGATTAAAAATAGCACATTCGAATGCAGAAGTTTAATTGACAGGAATACAGAGACTCTTGTGGCCTAAATATGTAAAAACACTTTTATGGCCTCTATGGGTAACCAATAAGACGACAGAACCCCACATTGCCCAGCCAAGGCACCTTAAAGCACGTGACGTTTCCCTCTGCTGGTCGGAGGAGCGCATTGATCTCGGGAGTCTGATAGCCCTCGTTCACGTTACTCCTTAAGAATAGACTGTGCACTGCACCCCCCAACTTTCCACGGATAACAAATCACAACACAGACTCCACATAGGAACCCCGAGATATCAAATGATTTCTGTAAATAGATGAAGTGGAACTGGTATTCAGTACTCACAAGCTAGACATCACAGGTGCTGAACTGTGACCATATAAAATCCTACAGATATCGTACTAAATAAATACTCATTTTATGAGGCACTGAGCAAATCCAGTTTCAATCTCATCTTAAGGTACATTCCGGTCATGTGACTGTACCACCACAATAAGCCAACCACGGGTGTGTCTTGGGATCTGTGCCAATCTAACGGTGTTTATAAGTGGGCAGCCGTGGGATATTTTTCTCAACAGGGCACCCCCCCTCTTAGAACCCTCAATATCTAACCCTGAATGCCATCCAAAGGAGCAGCGCTGAAATCCGTCTGTGGCCGTTTGTTTGTGAACAGGGTCTCAGTCATCGGTGTCTAGTGTTACGCTGGACGTCATCGCAGTGCAGAACGTGAAAGGACCGGCAGCACGAGTGTGTTCTGAAGCGAGCAGCATTGCAGCCCCGCCCTGGCAGCGTCAGTGTGTTCAGCCTGCAGGCGTTTGTCTGCCTTCACTGAACACCGAACACCGAACACCATCCTGTCCATCCCATACTTGAGGCTCCAGTTCCGGCCATTGGAGTCGGAGTGGTAGCCTCTAACCAGGGGAACTGAAAGCAGAGTCCACAGCGGAGTGTGGTCAGTCCATCTGTAAGGGGGTCCCTGGGGTGCAGGGCCCCTCCCAGCCACCAGGTGGCAGGGGTAGAAACACTGTATAAAGGGGACATGCAGAGGGATTCCCAGCCACCCAGGGCAGCGCAAATGTCAGGGCCGGTGAAACCTGCCAATGAAACAGGAAGTTAGGATCCTGACCAATCACATGCATGTGTCCGGGTCACATGAAACACTGAGCCTGAATTATTTTTTCATCTTCTCTTCATTGGTCAAACAGCGGGTACCTTGTGAAATGCTTGCTCTCCTCGTGTACCTCCATCTCTTTGCTTTTGAACTCGTTCAGCTCTTTGCGGATAGCAGCCTGAGAGATGCAAATAGAAGGACTTACATGAAACCAGTCTCAGCTGGGCTGGCACACTTACAGGATAGCATGTTTACACTTATGATAAACTTTTGACCAAAGTGATGTAAATTGAGGAAAGTCCCTTGAGCAGTTGAGGTTAAGGCTTAATCCTTGAGCCCAACAGTGGTTTGATTACTCTGGGATTCAAAGTCACACCCTTCTGGACGTGGGTACAGACCCGTATGCCACAGATTAGCACGCTGTTCCACACATATATTTTATATGTTTTAATGAGAAGGTTAAACTCATTAGACTGTGCTACTTTTTTATCTTACTCCACAGACAATTGTTTTTTGGGCGTAAATTTTGTGGAAAAAAGCAGGACTTATGGGTACTGTAGTCCATGACCTACTTTGTCAGCTGGAGTCAGCCTAGTCCACGGTTTGTCCGCTCGGCGGTCGTAGTCCTTGGCGTCTGTGACTTCCACGTATTCATTGAAGCGCAGAATTCTCCGAGCTATCAGTTCAGCTACTGTGGGCCTCACGCTCAGCTGCAGAGAGTTGGCAACGTGAAGCAGAGCCAAAGAGCATTCAACCCCACCCCCCCCCCCCCCCCCCCAAAGCACAGAGGACAACACTGGGGACATGACACAGAAAAAAGGTTCTCCTGAAGTTCCCACTGTGTCCAGCAGATGGGGCCATTGTACATGTAATTCATCATTGTGTAAAACATCATTGCTGAAGATGTACTAATCAGGTACGGAAATAGACTTTCTGCTGGAAACAAATTCATGTTTGTACCTTTCGAGAAAGTCGTCTTTTTATTTCTTGTTTTGCCTCTTGCTCTTCTTCTTCATTTTTCTCTATAATAAAGAAAAGTAAATTCAATACCACCTGTAAGTAAGAACAATATTGTTTTAAAGTAATCTTTAAATAATCGACCAACAAATGGCATTCCATAACACATTTCCATTTGATGTGATTAAGCTGTTTTTGTGTGTGGATCAGAGCCAATTCGGGCACCTTGTGCATGAACGCTTCCTGGGCTGAAGTACACTGAGCCACGGGCAGTTTCATCGTTTCTGATCTATGAAGCCGTACTTGTTCACAGCACCTCGCGTGCGTGTGCGTGTGCGCCATGAGGAGGGAGGCAGGCGTGCGCTCTTATGAAATTCCACACACCCCCACTTGTGGCTTCTGCTTTCCTCCCCCCGTAACGCACCCAGGGCCCAGATGCTGAGAATGGGCCATCTTTCAGAGATCGGCCACACCCCCACCCACACGCTTCTCTCACCGACATCAAAGCAGCAACACGAGCTGATCAGCGAGGGGGGGGGGGCAGGAAGCTTGTGTGCTTTTCCAGAACCAGATGGTAAAACGGGGGCAGATAAATCGCTTGTCATTTGATGGCTTTAAAAGCTCATTAACACCTGTTCAAAACATCCGGTTACAAACGTCCGTGTAAACACCTCATGAAAAGCGGCCCCTCTGTAAACACTGAAGCCCATGACAGTCCCCTCAGAGCCAAATGCTGCTCTCTGTCACCGGCCGCATGCAGTGCCTTTGTCCCAATCGGGGCCTGCGGGCACATCCCAGGCCACCCGTCTCCTCAGGACCCCTTTGCTGGGAAAGCTCAGCTCTGACTGCAGAGGTCTGTGTGACCTGTAAAACCTGACCTGTCCCATCTTCTGCCTTAATAAAGGTGGCCTCCATTCCTGTTTATCACAGAGCTGAACCCGCGGGGGCGAGGCGGCCATCACCCTGCCGGGCGCTGAGAGACAAAGAAGGTTTTCAGGAGAACATTGAGCTAGTTTCTCCAGAACGTTCATCTCGCCTCTCGACCGCGGTAATGACATATCAGATTTATTGTTCTATCAAAGGGGAGTTTCCCGGCACTGGGAAGGGGGCTGTGTCCGTGTGCGTGTGCGTGTCCGTGTGCGTGTGCGTGTGCAGCTCCTTACGTTTCAGGATGTTTCTCTGCTCCAGTTCCTCCGTCGTCGGCCGCTGACTCAGGCGCCTGCGGGGATGATCGGCGTGAGAGAGTGACTCACATTTCAGTTAAAAATAAAACTAGAAAATTCCAGGACTAAAACTGGTGGCAAAAATTCTGCTCAGCACCAGTTTGAGGTGCCGCTAACTCTGAAGATCTCAAAAATTCAATGCCCCCCCAACCCCCTATGGCTGTGTTTGGGACAGAGCTGCACACTAGAAAGTCTGGAGCCCATTCTCAGACAGTGTGGGGTGCTCCCGCACTGCTTAATGAGGCCCCCCCGCCGGTCACCCCCCTACCTGACCAACTTGCAGCCGATCTGCTGCCTTAGCTCCTGCCGCTCGCTCATCGACGTCCGAGGGAGGATGTTCTTCTCTTCCAGCTCCCGCTTGCTGGGCCGGTTTCCCAGCTTGATGGCCAGCGTGTCCCGGCGGCGGATCTTACTGGCCAGGGAGCCTGAGTGAGGAAGAGAGGAGATGCTGATATAGGGGCGGGACCCTCAGAGGCTCAGGGGGCGGGACCCTCAGAGGCTCAGGGGGCGGGACCCTCAGCGGCACAGGGGGCGGGACCCTCAGCGGCTCAGGGGGCGGGACCCTCAGCGGCTCAGGGGGCGGGACCCTCAGAGGCTCAGGGGGCGGGACCCTCAGAGGCTCAGGGGGCAGGACTCTCAGGACAGGAGGGGGCGGGACCCTCAGGACAGGAGGGGGAGGAACGCTCAGAGGCAGGGGGCAGGATCTTCAGAGCAGTAGGGGGGGCTGGACCTTCACATGTGAGGAGGGCGTAGGACTCTCAAAGCAGCCGTGCTAACTGTGCTTTAACGACACAAAGACATACAGCACACATGTATCATACTGGGCTCTGACACCAACACGGTTCTAGTGGAAAGGCAAGGTCAGGTCATGGCCAGGGTACAGGGGCACAGACGGGCCATGGACAATCAGTCAGAGTATCGGGCATTTAACACCGAGAGCGAGGGAAAAGAGAGTGAGAGTAAGCGCCCCCCCCCCACAACGCCCCACTCCCCCGGGCTCAGGGAGCAGCCTACTTGAGCTGTGCTCATCCTCGTCATCCTCTTCCTCCTCGTCCTCCTCACTGCGGTACAGTGTGGACCTGTCCGAATCAGAGTCGCTGATCTGGCTCTCCCTGCCGTCACTGGGGATGGCCTCTGGTGGGGCGTCCGCGATACGGGCCTGGAGCTTCACGTCGCCCCCTGCTGGCCTGGAAGACGCAGAACAGCCTGTGTCAGACCTGCTTGTCCAAAGCGGGTGGGTCTGGGCTGGGTGGGGCGGGGGCTGTGGATTTGTTGTCAAATGCATGCTCCCCCCAGCCACGGCAGGGGGTAGGAGGGGTAGCAACAATCCAGCAGCAAGGAGCTGATGGTTTAGCGTTTCAGATTCTCTGAAGTGAACTGTAAACATGCCAATAAACATTCTTTGACACCCAATTAATTTAGATTTTGCCATTTAAACTGTCGCACGTTTTATTGGTCTTTCCTGCCAAACGTGGTCATATTCATGCACCAGAGCCAGTTTTAAATGGGCCAGACGGCGCCCTCTATGCCCCGTGTGTGACCCTGCACTGCTACCCTGGTCATCACCCCACTGCTGCTAGTCTGTCATGAGTGAAATAAAATAATAATAATGATAAAATAAGGATAAGGATTGATTGTAGATGTTTAATTATTCACTAACAAATGTGTACGTGCACAATATGGCCCCGTGACGTCACTGTTCTGCTCCCCGAACATGTCGCTAACCACTGTCCCTGCAGGCAGCCTGCGACCTGCAGGAACACTGACGAGTCTCTAGATGGCACTCACGCTGCCTTCCTGATACACAGCGCCTCCTCAGACCCCATGACAGGTCAGACTTACGGCTGGGCCCCCTCTGGGGCTGGGGGCGTCTTGCCGGACTCGCTGGCCACGCCCCCATCTTCATCCGGGCCCGGCTGCTCCTCTAGGCAGTTGTAGAACTTCTCATTCTGGGAGTCCGCGACAGATGCCATGTCCCCCACGTCCTCGTCCACCTTGCTGCCCGCGTGCGCTGATTGCCCCTCTTTGGCTGGCTCCTCCCCCGCAGCCGGACGTGGCTTTTGATTGGCTGCTCCATCGTCCCCGGGAACGGCCTTGGCTCTGGCGGAGGTCTTTGCGGTACCTGAGGGGTCCTCTGCCCTCCTGCCACCCTTCTTCCTAGGACCTGTGCCGTCAGTGTCTTTTGGCTGCCGGTGTGCCCCCCCAGAGGGGCCAGATACCGGTCCTGACTGGGGGGGGCCCTTTGATGCCCCTGCTGTTTTTTTTGCTTGGGTGGGTTTGGCTAAGAGGGGGTGAAAACAAACAATTTCTGTTAGAGCCAATCACTGCGACAATTATAGACTAATCAGGCAAATTGTTTAAGAAGAAACATCCGGATCATGCACACGCATTTTAACAGGAACGTGGACAGCGGCTCCGGTCGTCAAACGAGCTTAACGTCCCGACAGTCCAAGCTACTTGATGGTGAACCATGCAGTGATGGACCCACACAACACGTGCCAGTGCAACACGCGCCAGTGCAAGACGCGCCGACGCAGCACACATGCGAATTCACCTGCACAAGGCCGCAGTGC
This sequence comes from Gnathonemus echidnorhynchus, assembly GCA_026776725.1. Classification (NCBI taxonomy): domain Eukaryota; kingdom Metazoa; phylum Chordata; class Actinopteri; order Osteoglossiformes; family Mormyridae; genus Gnathonemus; species Gnathonemus echidnorhynchus. The sequence goes on along the minus strand of JAODJU010000062.1, from coordinate 2,372,930 downwards.
ACAAGAGGCAGTGAAGACATAACGGGTAACAGGGCACGGGCAGTAAGATCCTCCTTGTGAGCAGAGACACATGCGTGTGGGAGTCATGCGTGCCCACAGACACGGTTCAGTGACACAGAACACAGAAACAGGCAGCTTGAGAAAAACAGAAGGGAGGGTTGGTTTCCGGGCCGATCCGCCGAAATGGAGAAGTGGCCGCCGTACACAAAGCGCACAGAAAGGACATTGCCGCTGCTCGCTTCCCCTTTTCTTGAAGGAACCCCCCCCCCTCACTTTGGCGGCCATCTCAGACGTGCAAAGACGCGGCCCCCAGAACCCCACAAGGACCAGGTCCAGAATCCAGAACTCAGTGATGGCCCATAATGAAGGTGGTGGTGGTGGGGGGGGGGGATGGTAGGGGAGGGGCAG
>JAODJU010000062.1:2303907-2324319 GCA_026776725.1 Gnathonemus echidnorhynchus | reverse complement strand
GGAGTTCCTAAATTGCCCATAGGTGTGCATGTGTGCGTGAATGGTGTGTGAGTGTGCCCTGCGATGGGCTGGCCCCCCGTCCAGGGTTGTTCCTTGCCTCGTGCCCATTGCTTCCGGGATAGGCTCCAGACCCTCTGCGACCCAGTCAGATAAGCAGGTTGGACGATGGATGGATGGTGTTAATGCAATTGGGTGTGGGTTCACAGCCCACTGTGCCGATCAGAAGGGGAAATAGCCCTCCCCCTGGGCCTCTTACCTCCTGCTCACAGCTGGTCTGGCTGCCACTGGAGGGAGGGGCTGCAGACTGTCCCCACTGTTACCCAGAGACGCAAGCTGATGTGAGGGCAGGGTGGGGTGTGCCATCTGTCTGTGGGCCCTGGGGGGTGCAGCCCTGATAGGCAGTGTCCTTGGCCAGTAGGTGATGCCTTCAATACAGTCTGCTCGATATTGAAACACAGACATTTATTAACCCCAGGACAGGCATACCCGACACGGAGGTGGGGGGGGCAGCAGTAGGTGATTGGGATGCGCCTGCATGTGCGTTGAGACCAAAGGGCCCCATTCCAGCAGCAGTATCAGTGCTCGAGTCCTTTGAAGGCTCTTTATAATCCGACGCTTTGGCTGTGAGGTACTTTTCATTCTGTCTTTTTATTTCAGGGAGTGAGACACGTTCTGTCTTTGTGTTTCAGTGTGACACTCCATGCCAGCCGTTGTGTGGGGATTTGCATTTTTATGCATTTATCAGACACGTTTATCCAGTGCAGTGTACATTTGAGAAAGCAGGGTCAGTGTTTGGAGCCTCTGGGGGTGGGGGACAAGGGCACTGCTCAGGGGCCCAATGGTGATATCAACTTTGGGATTTGAACCTACGACCTTCCGAGCACAGACACAGTGTCCCTGAGCCACGCAGCCCCCCTGGATTTACTGTTATTATCTGGCAAATGTGACCCACACAGTGGGGGGGGGGGGAGGCAGGACGTGTGAGTCTGTGACATCAGCGAGACTAACGGGAGTGGCGCCCCCCCGAGGCCTGGGCTGCGGAGCAATACTCATGCATTGGTGCCTGATGGGACTGGCAAGGAAATGAAAAGGAAGATGAGCAGATCGGCGCTGTGGGGGGGGGGGCAGCGTGTCTTCAGGTGCAACCCGATGGCCAAGAATGGGCTCAGAACCAAAAACCGAACGAGTACAATCAGCTGCGATCGCAGGTCCAGTTCTGCATCTGATTCACAATTCATTACGGCAGAACTTTGGTTTAATCATCCATCCATCGACATAATCATTTATCCAGTTAGAGGGGGTGATTTGGGAAGGTTTATGGTCACCCTGAATAGGGCACCAGTACATGACTGTTAATTAATTAGTAAGGTGTCATGTGGTTTTAATAGAGTTGGATATTTAATTGTCCTGCTTAAGGCCATTATATTGGTCACCAGCCCCCTCCCCTCCAACAACAAGATGACCCAAATAGCAGTTTCTTAAATCTGTTAGAGAAATTTGCTCGGATTAAGCAAAGCTGTTATTTTGACAGCCGTGTTTAAAATGTTGAAATAAAAGTCTTGCCTGTAATAGAATCTCATGGCACATACTGCCAAAGACAGCAGGATAAAGGGTTTAAACACATTTTCTACACAAACATTAAAGCTTCCTACATTGTGCCCCCAAAATGCGAAACATCGTCTTCCCCCCAGAATCCTCTCCAATTCCCACATGTTCTTGGATTTACATGCTGTGTTTCCTCTCTTCAGATGAAGGTGCTTTCCTGTGTTCTCGCGAGAGTCTTTAACTGAGGGAATCCCTGGAAACGTGTCAATGACACAGAAAGCTGTACAACCGAACTGGAAAGATGTCAGCAAAATTGCCACCACTGTATGTGAAGGACGTTCCTGTTTAACAGGAGTGTAACAGTGGCCAAATCTGCTTTGTATATCTGGAGATAGAAGCTGCAGGTTCTCTTTGATGAATGCATCCCCATCTCGTCCCTTTGAGAAGGCCATCAAACAGAAGTCATAAAGCTGTCTGCCGTGTCCTCAGCAAGGCATGTCCCGCTCCGCTTCAAAGGCAAGACCAACATTTTTCAAAGTCCAGCCATGGGCCTCATTTATGCGCAGAAACAACACTGGACTTTAAAAAATCCACACCAAATCCAAACATAAAAAGTCATGTTCAGGACATGCATTAAAGAACACAAACCTGCCCTCCTGCCTTCCTGAAGGTCCGGTAAGATACTGCATGGGCTTTTCCACCATGTCTGATCTCTACACGGAATATGCTTCCAGGAGATGCTGATGCTGATGGCAATAGAGGTGTGTGGAGCTCCATGGGTTAGTGATTCTTACCCGTCACCAGTAGGTCGTGAGTTCTAATCCCGTGACTGGCAGAGTGAACATTACCGTTGGGTCCTTCAGCAAAGCCTTTAGTCCTGACTGCTCAGGGGACGGTGACTGACCCTGCATCCCTTTGGATAAATGTGTCTGAAATCCTGACAACTCTACTTATAGATTTAGTATCTACATTTTTTTCCTGTGTTTGATGATAAGGGGGGAGCTTTGTGCCACGTCACATGACACGGAACATAGGATGCATTCCTAAAAGCGAGCGGGTTCCCTCTGCTGACTGCTCTGTCACACAGGTGGGATTGGGACCCATGAGGTACGAAGGGAATCGTCGTCTCGATTGAAATGGGCTGATATCCTTCCTAATCTGCGAGTAAGGCTGGCAGAGTAAAGCCTGGGTCACACTTCACTTTTCCGCCTGTGCTTTTAGACTGCAGTGGCAGCTTGTATTCATACTACACCTGACTGCGGACGGTCACGGTTGGTTCTGCATACAGCAGTGATCATCCACCGGACCGGCAGAGGGCAGATGTACGAACACAAATACAAGCAGTGTAGTGAAACTAGTAAACTTTTATCAACGTTTTTATCAACGTTTTATCAGACCCTCCTCATACAGCTGCTCGCATAGCTAGGACAACAACTCTAATTCTTCTTCTTCTCTTTCGTCATTGACTGCTGATCTGTGAAAGTCCACGCTGCCACCTACTGGAAGCACCTAATCAATTACCTTGCACATGTGCGGTTGGCGTGAACGGACACGCACGGTTACTGCTAGATATAAAAATGTGGGCTGCATGCGCACCAACCAAAGTCGTCCACAGCCAAACCCTCATGGCACGTCCCCCTGTCTGCAACCGCAAGCACACACGGAAAAGTGAAGTATGAATTGGCTTTAAGGGCCAGGCATCTGACCACGGAGCAAAAAGTCTCATAATTAACATGAATAATGTTACGGAGTGTGAAAGTTCAGGGAAAGAACTGCCCGGCCATTCAGTCAGACATACAGCCTGACGCATCCGCCTTCCAGAATGGGAATTCAGTTACCATGGTAACACTCATCAACCGACATGCGGGGGAGTATAATGTGGGGGAGGGTTCTGAGAATTTTTTTTCTTTTTTCCAAAAGCGCATGGATTAAGTTCAAATCATTTTCCAGTTTATAAATGAATCGTTTTTTTGGTACCCGTGCTTGAAAACACAATTTCAGCATAATTTCTGCCTAGAAAGACTCCCTGTGAAGCAGGAGAGCGTGTGTCAGGTTAGCGCTGGGGTGTGACTAATGTCTTCCCCAGCGCTGGCGGAGAGGGACCCGGGTGTCACATCCTTGTCCTACAACCTTGATCGGCTGGCAGCTTCTGGTCAGACGAGCAGCCCGCAGAGAGCTGCCACCACGTCCTGTTTTAGATGCAGAGATGTCTTCGCTTGGCTTTCGCACTGCTCTTCGAGGCCGAGTGGAAGCCCAGGTGATACTTTCTCCTCTGAGAAACCGTGTCCAAGCTGGTCCAGGTCAGCTGCATTTCGCTGAGAGTGACTGTAAACGCTCCACTTCTTCCAGCATTTTTCACCTCCTCAGACTCTTCTCCAGGTTATTAGGATGTGGGTTTGGTTGATGTCCTGCTGTTAGCGGAGCCATTACCTGTCTCTGGAAGGACTAGTGTTACACTGTTCCCCCTCTCTTTAAATTATTGATAATTTTGCAGGGTTTTTTTTTTTGCTCTGTGTAAATGATCCCATAAACTCCATCTGTATCACTGTATTTCTGTCCTGTGCTGCATGCTGTACCCGGTCCATGAGGAACGTGTTCTGTACGCAGGTTGGCTGACGATCAGCGGTGGGCACAGCTAACCGAAGTGTTGGCTTTCATAACCACTAATCTGCTAACTTCAAAGTTTAATTTGATAATTCTTAACTGAGAAACCACAAAAATTATGCGGAAGCTAACAATAACCACCAACTTTTATTATATATGAATTTATCTTGGGTTTTGTTTTGGGCCCTGAAACCTTTAAAAACATACTATCATAGAGAGCTGAAATTATAACCTGTTTAGCAATTAAGTTCCGCAGGGCTGGAGTGATTAGCTGGGGATATTTAGGATTTACCAAACTGGGGATCACTGGATTCTGTAGTGATTACCTGGGGATATTTAGGATTTACCAAACTGGGGATCACTGGATTCTGTAGTGATTACCTGGGGATATTTAGGACTTACCCAACTGGGGATCATTGGATTCTGTAGTGATTACCTGGGGGTATTTAGGACTTACCAAACTGGGGATCACTGGATTCTGTAGTGATTACCTGGGGATATTTAGGACTTACCCAACTGGGGATCACTGGATTCTGTAGTGATTACCTGGGGATATTTAGGACTTGGCCAACTGGGATCACTGGATTCTGTAGTGATTACCTGGGGATATTTAGGACTTGGCCAACTGGGATCACTGGATTCTGTAGTGATTACCTTGGGTGTGTGCGTGTCCCTCTGTCTGCAGGCCCCACGCAGCGCATGTCGGCCACGGCCACGGCCATCGACTTCTTCCAGCTCTTCGTGCCCGACAACGCCATCCAGAACATGGTGACGCAGACCAACATGTACGCCAAGAAGTACCAGGAGCGCTTTGGCAGCGAGGACGGCTGGTGTCCTGTGACGGAGCAGGAGATGCGCGCCTTCCTGGGCTTCGTCTGCTCCACCGGCGTGCACCGCTGCGAGTCCGTTCTCAGCATCTGGAGCAGCGGCTTCTTCGGCAACCGCAGCATCGCGCCGCGCATGAGCCAGTCGCGCTTCGAGAAGATCCTCAAGTACTTTCATGTGGTGGCCTTCCGCTCCAGCCAGGGCAGCCAAGGCCTCTACAAGATCCAGCCCTTCCTGGACTGTCTGCAGCAGGCCCTCACCTGCACCTTCCGGCCCTCACAGACACAGGTTACTCCCCCTCAAACAAACAGACATTTATGACTGTGTAAACATGCTGAGAGTCAGGGCTCACTCAGATATTTATTTGGTTATTTATTAAATATAAATATTAATTGGATATCTCAGTCGATATTGATTAGATCTCCACCCGCTCCCACAACATCATCTTTCGTGATTGGCCCCCATATATATATAATTTTTAAAACTTACATGCCGTTTCTTTCCTACACTCCCAGAGAGGACACGGTTTAAGATGTTTAAGGGTTTGCTTTAAACAGCAGTCCTGAGATCAGAAATTAAACCAGACAGTAAACCCCCCCTCACCCCCACTCATCTGCCCTATCTGAGCAGGTCAGAAAGGGCCCAGACACTCTGGGGCCCCGGCAAGGTGAGCTGAGGGCAGCTTCACCCCCAGGAGATAACCTGTCCTGAGCCTTTTCCCTGGAGATTTAAATATGCATCGCAGATGAGTTTGAACATGGTCCCTCTCAGCCACTGATTTCACACGGCGCATGACCAGGATGTGGTGATTAATCCGATGGCCAACCTGAAATAATAACAGTTAGTAATGACACACTGAGATCTTGCAGTTAAATGCTGTTGAAATTTAAATATCAGGGGTAACTAATTATGTGGCGTTTATTATCGGAATGACCCTTTCTGAAAGTGTGTTCTTACAACGCGTGATCGTCCGTAGTCCCGTAAATCATCAAGTAGTTGTGCGCGTGAGTCTGATTTACCGTGTGCTTCTCCCATTTAGGAGCCATGCGTTGCATTTCCTGCGCGATGCCTGTTAGCAGCGTGGGCGTCGGAGTGTGTCAGTGTGTAGGGAGTCCAGTGTGCTACTGTAGAGCTGGCAGCTTTAACAGGCATCTGATCTCTGACCCTGTAAACACTGGCAGGCTGCTGCCTCGACAGTAGAGCCGATAGCTAACCAGCTAAGCTCTGTGTCTGTGTGCGCTGTCCGCACAAACATACGTCGGAGACCCGCGAGATCCCATCTGCGCCTGAAGCCATCCCGCCGGTCGCCAGGGCTGGCCGGCCTCATGACACGTGGGCCATCCCCGGGAGCCACTCGTCACGCTAAGTTACACTAAAGCTCAGAGCTTGTTGCCATGATGCCACACGGGAGAGCGCATCTGCGTGCCAAAACGAAACGGCGGGAGCCAAAGCTAGACCACGCAACCGCCGGCCTGTTTTGTGGTTGCTAGGGACGGAGGAGCTCCATTTTGCACGGATCACTGGTCTAGATCACCTCCATCAGCACACACGGTCTCTCCGCCATGTTGGTGAGTGAACGCAGACGGGCAGTGAGCGGGGCAGCCCGTATCTGCTATTGAGGACCCCCCCCCCATGAAATCACATGGCAGGGTGTAGTGAGTGGCACCTTGGGTGGGGGCGTGGATTCAGCATTGAGGACAAGCATGCGTTTCATAACATGCATACAATAGCACGCATGCATGCACACGCACACACGCCCAGCTGGAGGTCTGACTCAGTCTCCTCGCAGCCCGTGGGTGACTCAGTGACAGCCACAGCAGACGGCTCGTCACACGCAAGCTGTGTTGTGTTGGAACCCGTCCTCACGGTCCCTGCTGTCCTCGCTGGGACTTTGCTGTCATATTCACTCTATTTAGAGCCAAACCGAGGTGGCATCACTGAACTACATTAGCTCAAATGCCGTCTTAAAAAAAAGATAATAACTTTTGTTAATTGGCTGAACAGTTTCTTTACGGAAGGAAACTGCCTTACACAAACTTTTTCAGAAAAAAATGGACGTCTGAGGTCTCCAAAGAGATGCATCGCGCCCCGTTAATGGCCACAGTCTGTGAATAGTGACACAGAAGCGCGCTGCTAATTATCAGAAGGTTTCTCATTGCAGTGTGAATACCTGACCATCGCCAGCATCCGTGCAGCCTGCTACATGATGAAGGAAATCCTTTAGCATATATAAATATTAAATTGTGGTATTTGCATCTTACAAATGGCTCCAGTTTCAAATGTGTTTGTCTACATCAGTGTTTCCCAACCCGGTCTTCGGGGACCCACAGATGGTCCATGTTTTTGCTCCCCACCGGGAGCTGGGAGGAAGCAAAAATGTGGACTGTCTGCGGGTCTCCAAGGGCCGGATTGAGAAACATTGGTCTAGACCATGGGGAAGCAGTAAAAGTGGCGGTGTTTACCAGCACAAAAGCGACACAATTTTGCGGGGCCTCCAAGGTCACTACACGCCAAAAACAACAACCCCACCCCAGGAGACTACATGCACCAGGAAGTGACACACTGAACCGTTTACTTGATAACCACAAGGGGGCACATCAGTTAAAGTAAACATGAGGTTGAAGGTCTGTGCTCTTCTGCATCTTGCCCAGGTGTTGCATGAGCCCCTGATTGACGAGGATCCCGTTTTCATCACCACGTGTACCGAGAGGGAGACGCGCAAGAGGAAGAAACGGAAATTCAGCCTGTGGGTGCGGCAGTGTACCTCCACGGGGTTCATCTGCCAGGTGGGAGGCCGTTCAGAGACAGGGTGCTCACCGGCGCCCCCTAGAGGCATAACCGTGGTTAAGGCAAACCGTCACCATTTAAATACACAGCTTTGTTAGGAACAGTGCATGAATCAGAGAAATCTGTGATTCAGAGCAGGAGGGGGTGAGAACGTCCCTGTAGATCATGGCCGGTGAGAACGTCCCTGTAGATCATGGCTGGTGAGAACATCACTGCAGGTCGTGGTGAGACTGCAGGCAGGTGTGTTTGGACACACATTCCAGCTCCAGACTGTGCTTGTGCTGGGAATCTGGGGGCTTGCTGGGAAGGTACCGGAGCTTTCTGCATGGTGATGACCCCCCCCGCTGCCAAGACTGACTGCTGGCAGGAACATGGTGCAATGCGTCCTGGTGGCTGCTTAGACTCTGAACACAAGCAGCAAACTGAAACTGTTCTCAGACCTGGAGATTCGATGAAGAGTATATGAAGGTATAAAAGGTGCAGATGGGATGGCGTAACCATGGTAACATCGCGCTTCTGAAAGGAAGCCATTTAGGGTGAGGTACTGAGGGCATCTGGCCAATTGGCTCCCCCCCCCCACCCCCCACCCCTCCAGTCGGAAAATAAAAAGCCATATGACCCCCCCGCCGTTACTGGATTAATGGCAGGCGGGTGGGGATTCCCAGAATGAACTTTTTATTCTTGGTCCGTTCTAGAAGCCTTGTGCTGCCAGAGGTATTTGACAAAAGACAAGTAACTTCAGGACCTCTTTGTTACGCTGGATCACACAGCTTGGGGGGGGAGGGGGGGTTCGCATGGGATGCTGTGTCTCTGACTGCAAGGTCACCAACCCAGGGACGGCTGGGTGGTTTGGCCGTGGGGCCCCTGACCGAAACCTTTAGCCCCTCCTGCTCCAGGGACCTCTGGCCCTGCTTTACCCCCCAAGCAGGTGACCTCGAAAGACCGGCCCGTCACCGGCGATCGCTGGGAACCAAAATGCCGCACAGAGAAACGGAATGGAGCCAAATCTAAAAACCTTCCTCCTTGTCACCTTCTAATTAGGACAAAGCCGCTGTAAGACGATGAAACACCTGATTAACAAATGGATAATTAGCACTCCTATAAAGATGATAACAATCAGCACCCTGATTAGAGATCATACTCCAAGCAGGGCTCTTTTTAAAATAACCTCTCTGTGAATAAAATCCAGACGTGTAACATGCGTGTTCCCGTGTTACATTAGGCAGGAGGGACACAAGGCGCTTAAGTGGGGGTGGTTTGGGGGTTTCTTTTCCTTTGACATTTTTCTTTGGGCCAGCAGGTGGTGTAACAGTTAAGGAACTTGAGCAGATTATTTTTATATATATTCAGCAGTGTTAATCAGTGTTTTCCAAGCAAGTCCTCGGGGACCCACTGATGGTCCATGTTTTTGCTCCCTCCCAGCTCCTGGTAGCAGCAAAAACATGGACCGTCTGCAGGTCCCCAAGGACCACATTGGGAAACACTGGTGTTAATGATGGAAATGTAAGGTGTGCATATGCCTTTTTATAAAAAAACCCCACCATGCCTGTTTGCTGTATATCTCTCAGAAGGCCATTAGTAAACCCAGACCCTTCTCCTCCTCTTCCACCTGTCTGCTCCCCAGATCTACGTCCACCTGAAGGAGGGCCTGGGTCCAGACGGGCTGGACACGCTGAAACATAAGCCTCAGCTCCACAGTCTGGTGGCCCGGCAGCTCTGCCAGAACCTGACGGCTCAGAACGCCATCATCTTCACAGGCCCCAGCATCACCAGCCTGAACCTCTTCCAGGAGTTTCAGAAGCAGGGTACGGACCCTTGGGCTCCTCAGCTCGCCGCATCTGTTTTTCAGCACACTGTTGCCCCTTCTGGCCAGTCCCAGTGCGTCACTTTATGCTGTCCACCATCCAATAATCCAGAGCTTCTTCCACCATGGAGATTGCTGACCATCCTCTAACAACGTCCTCCAGATGAGAGAGAAAGTTTGAGTTTGTATCTCATCCATAAAGTGTCCCGTCCCCAGCAGGATCAATCTCACGCTCTGCAAAAATGATTCCGATCATCCTCGGCATCCGCCAGCTGCATGGGGGGGGGGGGGGGGCTATGGGCCTGGAACAGCATTTACATGCCTCTCTGTCAGGCTCGCCTTAATTACAAAGTTTGCCGTCGGCTGTCCTTCTGACGTCCTTTCCAAACAGCGAATGGGCTCTCTGTGCCACCTGCCATATCACGGAGAGCCTCATTTGTTTACATGCCACATGATGAGGATAAAGGCCTTTATTCTCACACACACATACACACGCTTACAGTAGATGTAGAGCAGGGTAATACACAAATGTAGAGAATACAAAGAGCTACAAGAGTCCCAGCTGTCAAAGACAGTCAGCATTCTTGTAGCGTTAAGGGCAACCATTATTGTGCACCAGAAAATTGTTCCCCTTGTTCCACTGTTAATTGAGTCCTCTGGGAAACATCGGCCCCTTGCCCGTGGTTCCTCCTGTGTACAGGCTGGAGCTGAGGCTCACTGTTGCCTCGTCCCCACAGGCATCTACTGCTGCGGCTTGCTGAGCTCAAGGAAGAGCGACTGTACTGGCCTCCCGCAGTCTATGCTGGCGACGACCGGTGGGCCGCCACAGCGAGGACAGTCGCGCATCAAGATGAACGGCGACATGTCCCTCATCAGCTGGTACAACAAGGGCCACTTCCGCTTCCTAACCAACGCCTATTCACCCACAAAGGAAGGTGAGGCCCGACTCACAGAATGGAGAGGAACCAAAAACTCCCAACTAGGGAGGGACAGAACCTCTGGGGGCCCAAGGTCTGCCCGACCCCCCCGGGCATGCTGGCCTTATAGAATATAATGAGAATGAGGATGCATTACACAGTATGTAAGCCACACCCACGGTGTCACAGTATGTAAGCCACACCCAAGGTGTCACAGTATGTAAGCCACACCCACGGTGTCACAGTATGTAAGCCACACCCACGGTGTCACAGTATGTAAGCCACACCCACAGTGTCTCAGTATGTAAGCCACATCCACGGTGTCACAGTATGTAAGCTACACCCACAGTGTCACAGTATGTAAGCCACACCCACGGTGTCACAGTATGTAAGCCACACCCTCCAATGTTACAGTATGTAAGCCACACCCCCCAGTCTCACAGTATGTAAGTCACATCCCCAGTGTCACAGATCATAAGCAGCACCCAGTGAAACGCTTCTATAGGACTAATTATGGAACCACATGATCAGCCAGTGAGTCCACCTCCTCGACCAGTGAACACTGCAGTCCAGTCTCCGTTTGGGCCATTTGTGTGTGATGCAAACAAGGCGAGGCTGTATCAGCTGACACTGAGTTTACAGTTTTCAAAGCAGGAGTACAGCAGAAAGGGTTTCTGGGTATACTGAGTCACAGCCGTATGCATGTGTAAAATTCCCTCTGCGTGGTAGAGGAAGCTCCTGTCTAACGTCTAATAACAGCCTGTTATCTTGTCAGGGTTGCTTTTACATGCTATTTCTGGGCATGAGGTTCAGTTTAATATTAACCTACTGTTTGTGTTTCACTGTGTCGTGTCCGATAGGTTTATTATAACCTGTCAGTACTCACCATGCGGGGGACAAGCCATATCTCCCTGGGGCTCAGGGTGGGGGGGGGGGGGCATCACTGTCCCCCAGGTTGCTAAAAGATGGGGGCTTCTATCTTAGCTATTAATGTGCATACATAAGAATAACACATTCAAAAAGAAGTTTAAACATTTTTTAATAGTACTTCCTTTCTTAAAAGATCAATCTGAAGCAGATATCATGATAACTAAACATTTTGTCCTTTTCCTAATACATCACATCGTAGCCATAGCGTATTATATAACCCATGTTAGCACAGGTTTTGCACGATTCGACACGCCTGCATAAGACAAGCCCCTCCCCTTTTTTTCCAACACGGACCAGGAATAAAGCCGGCTTTCAGAAGCGGCATTCCAGTGTGTCAGTGCCACTTGCGGACGCTGCTGAAAGGCCCCGAGACGTCAAAGGGGGACATCCGACAAGCGGAGATGGGGGGGGAATCTCCTGAACCTCTCGCATTCAGGGGTTAGAGGGTGCATGAATTAAACGTGCATTTCAGCATGGAAAAGGTCACCATTTAAACATCTGCTTTATAACCCGCTGCAGCGCTTGGAAGGGCCTGGTGCTGTTTCACTATTAAAACTGGACAGCGTGGGGACAGTGAGCACGCAAGTAACAGCCCAGATACCCAGTTAGAGTTTTCTGTGGCGATTTATTGTCCCGTTTTAAGGCACAAAAAATGTTCCGGCCTCATTCTCTGCCGTTAGCAGTACCATCCCCAGATCCCGCCGTTGGGGTCGTGGCTATACTCTCCACTCTCACTGCGGGCCGTGCTGTGGATGGGCATATACCCGCAGGTTATCACGCCGGCTCCCCCCGGTGGCGACTCGTAAACGTGCCCATAAATAATCGCTGGGTAAGCGAGAGCGCCACCATGGACGGCGCTGCTCCAGAAGACGAGGCTCGCGGGCCGTGGGCGTGAAGCGCAGCAGGCCTACACAGACTTAACTGGGCGAGGAGTTTTATCCGGCTTGGTTTTTTATTTTTCCCCTGTATACTGTAACAGATCTCAGGTCAGTCAGTTTCTCCCCTAAAGAACTGGAATCATGCGATTGTTAGGAGCAAGAAAAGGTTGCTTCTGCTCACTTGTAGAAATTGCTGCTTGTTTGTAGCTGAATGGATCCACAGGGACATGTTAATCCAAAACTCCCACACGTGTAAAAGTGTTGTCTTTGTTCTTCTCAAAACTGCTTTCCTGTCCTTGCCTCATGCTGTTCAGTTTGTACCCATCCTCCCCTGTCCTCCTGTTCAGCACCACCCACCCACCGCCCCCCAGGGAGTGTCTGTACAGTTATGNNNNGGGATCTTTTGACAGTAAAGACATTCATTTCTTCTAGATATTTCTGCGAACGGTGTAAATAGAAAAGTGCGTACAAAGGAGTGAAACACAGTATCTCTCAGTGGATCAGGTGCCTTGGTAATGTCACATTCAGGCAGCCAAACTCATTAGCTTGCATGCAAGCTAGGGCACCTCATGTGAGTCCCCAAGTCGATATTGTGGCAGTACCATGTGCGTTTTTGGGGGTGGATTTGGTCCCTACCACTCTCGATTCCCAGGCTGTACTCTTGCTCCTGCGTGACCAATGTTTTTTTTCCCCTATGTCGCCCCAGGGGTGATCATCAAGCGGAAGAGCGGCGCGATCCCTTGCCCACTTGCCGTGGAGGCGTTTGCAGCCCACCTGGGCTACATCTGCAAGTACGACGACAAGTACAGCAAGTGAGTGACGGCCCAAACCTCCCCCACTCGACACAAACACAGTGACAACTGAGGGTGCGTCCGCAATCGCATACTTCCTGTGTAGTAGGCAATGTAGTATGCGATATTAGCAGTATATCTGAATCCTCAGTATGGATGAAACTATAGTCGAACGGTTCCCAGGCGACCCTACTTTTGCAAAATTCTGAAGCGTGTAACCGATGGACGCTACGCTATCCCACAAGGTCACTGGAGCAGCAAAGAATGTCAGTCGCTCAGAAATTTTTTATCCGACTGGCAAGATATGTTGTCTCTGTACAAATGTAAGTGGGAAAACATTTGCCAGTTACAAAAGTTGCCTTAAAAATGTATTTTTTCACTGATAGTTTTTAATACTTTTTAATTTTCGAGCTACGTGAAAAACATTTGGGTCATTTAATATGTAAGATAGCAACTGCAGTGTGTCCAAGAAACAGTCAGTGCTGCTACAACACGACTAATGCATTCCTGAAAAACCTCACGGTCACTAAAATCTCATACTGAAATACACATGTCCAATGGGAAAAACAGGGCTGAGAAATGTGACTCCAAAACCTAATGATTTAATGACTTACACCAAACAAAAATTAAAATAATAAAAGCAGTGATGCCAGTGGCCAATAACGTAAATATACCGACAGGATTAGTGTATATGCATTTTAAATAAGTAATAATAATACATTAATAAGTTATATCATACACATTTCCTGTTTATGTCTCATTAGAATTACCTGGTAAGCGCTTCAACTGAACACGCCGAACTTGCTAACTTGTCAATTGCCAAGAGTCAGGAGTCATGATGCTCAAAACAACGCTTCATGAACCATTTGCTATGTTTCCTTACCCCACTAGATGGTGCTCTTAGTTTACATTGGGCATGCTTAGACTTTTTGAACAGAGAGCACCATCTAGTGGGGTCGGAAAATACAGCAAATGGTTCATTTTGGCCATTTTGAGTGGGGAGTATACAGCCACCATGCGGCCGAGCATGAACACAGCACAAATACAGGGGGCACTGAAGGCACCATGGCTACAGTCAGTCATAAATAATCAAATATAAAATAATAAAAGCAATACTAAAAAAAAAAAGGTTGCTGGGTGTTTTTTATATGGTAATTTCTTAAGTATTTTTAGAATTTAAGATTTTGACCTGTGCAATGGATGGATGTACAAAAAGTTTGATTCTTTTAGATTTGCAAACTGGTCTGATTGATTCACTGAGAAGAACCAGCTCAAAAGAACAACTTGTTCACCAGTTGGACATCAGCATCATTCACTTGGATGTTTTTATGTGCAAGTAGTGCCAAGACCATATCGCATTATACTTTGCACAGTGTTTTTCTCTCCAACTGAAAGTTACGTGATTCCGCGTTGTATTGGACTTGGGTACTAATATATCTCAGACACAGATTCGTGGTGCGATGTCACACATTGCAGCAGGACTGATGGTACATTCACTCCGTTCTCATGCATACATACAGTTCATGCTGCATTAAAAGCCCTGTAGTACTTACTGTGTAAGTATGTGATTTCAGATGCACCCCAAGTTAATATCACTGAGGTTCCACCCAGGCAGAACCCCCACAGCCAATGAAATTTAACTGCCCGCCAACCACCAATGGCCCGATTGGCCGAGGGGAGGAAGCAGGCAATTAGCTGGAATGGAAACCAGTGAAGTATAACAGAATATCTTTATGCTGGAGATTTTCTGAGTAAATCTGCACCAGCTGCCTTCTCTCTAGGGTACAGCAGCAGTGTCCCTCAGGGATCCCATTCCCCCGCAGCTGTGTCACCAGCGCTCCCCCTGCCCCCCTCCCTTCCAGGTACTTCATCTTCCATAAGCCCAACAAGACGTGGCAGCAGGTCTTCTGGTTGACCATCAGCATCGCCATCAACAACGCCTACATCCTGTACAAGATGTCGGAGGCCTATCAGGTGAAGCGCTACAGCCGGGCCCAGTTCGGGGAGCGCCTGGTGCGGGAGCTGCTGGACCTGGACGACTGCTCACCCACCCAGTGAGGGCACGGGAGAGACTGGCCCGCCCGCGCAAACACACGTACGCTCACCCGCACACACCCGCACACACCTTCCGGCATGCTCTCGCACCCACAGCCACACACGCACGGTGTCTCTCTCTCACGCCTGCTCTTCCTGAGCGCCCAATAAGAGCCCAGCCTCTGACTCTAGCCCCGCCTCCTCCGTCGTACCAAGTCGCATTCCAGCGGGTTCCAGAGGAACTGGGAACTCGTTCCGAATCTGGGAAGCGGGCCTCTGACCTTTCGCTCGCCAGATGAGACCCTCCGGCACCCCCTTACCGGAAGATTCTTCCTGGGTGCCACATCCTGCCCGAAAATGCCAAGTCACGCATCGCGTCGTGACCTCGCCGGTTGCATGAGGAAGATGTCCGAGTCACGTAAATTCTGTTCTGCTTTAAAGTGACGGTGGTTTATTTTAGAGTAAGACTTTTGTAATTTTGGTTGCCGACGCGGTGCCACGTCAGTCTGTACAGTAAACGTGTGTGTATATAGCCAATATCCGCACGGCACGATGTGTGTAGCGTGTATAAAAAGGCCGCTGTCGTCCTGACATGGTCGACACACAACAAATATATATGCAGTATCCCAAATTCTGGATACATCCTGCTGTTTTCCACTGCAGTGGACAGTCAAGGGGCTGTGGAGGCGGTGGCGGAGAGTGGCAGAAATTCTGCTGCGTGGCGACTTCCTGGTGGGTCACTAGCCAGCCCAGAGCTAACAAGACAACAGTTCTGCCCTCAGTTTGGTACTCAGCACGTGCAAAAGACAGGTTCAACTCATTAGACGATAGCTAGTAATCAAACGAGGAGTTTGTCACAAGAATGGTTTGGGATGAAAAGATGGCTTGTGTAGACTTTTGTTTAGGTTTTTTTTCATAGCAGACTGCCCCCCCCCCCCCCCGCTTTGGTTTCTCCCACTCGAGTAGGTGCATGGGGGCTGGGGATTGGCCCTTTCCATCACCACTCTTTTTTTTTTTTTTAACCATAAGTCTTCTGGGAAATCCCAAACACAGACCATTATGGGGAGGGGGACATGTTGAAAGTTACTGCCAGTATTGTCAAGGACCACATCCCAAAAGTCCAACCCCCCCCCATCACCACCAAGCTTACACAGGCCGTGGACCTGAAGGCTTGTAGCTGACTGCAGTTGTGTCTAAATGTCCCACCAGTTCCGGTTGAGGTTAGGGAACATGGCACTGACACAAAATAAGTAGCTTCTCAAATCACGTGATTTTCCCCCCAATATATAGTTACGAACATTCAAATGCATATTACTAAGAAAGGCATCCAATTCTGCCTCTCTGCTGCCTCCAGGGGGCAATCTGATCATCTCCACGTGTCCATCATGCAAATCGGGAACGGAATATTGATAGAAAGGGGGCGAGAGGGGACACCAGCCTGGCATTCAACACAGGGGTGGACTTTAAGGGGACATTTTTAATGATGTGCAAACACTGTGAAATCAGGAAACTCGCTACCAGTGGAGAAGGGGCCGAGTTTGTAGAGTCAAAGTCGTATTTTAAAAGAAGTTTGCACAGACTATCGGCACAGCGTTGACGTCTCACTCTGTGCATCATAAACTACTGTATGTATTTCAGTGTGTCGACATTAAAAAGATATAATTATCAGGATATATGACCCACGGTCTCGTGCTGCAATTAGTCACTAGGTTAAGGTTAAGACACATGACTGTATGTGTTTTATTTTGATTTTTCAGAAGCCGTCGCTCTCTGCCTGGCCATCTGAGTGTTTGTGTGTGTAACTTGCTTGTTCTATGAATGTTACATGTTTGTAGGTTAAGAGTCACAGCCTGTTAAAAAAGAGGCTCCTCAAGTAATTGGAAAAGGGCCCCTTTTCACTTATGCATTGAATCATTAATATTGTCCAGTCAAGTAAACAGGTAGTTAAAACCCAGACAAACCTGTTTTACACACTCACAGGATTAATGTACTGGGTGCAGTTTTTGAATTTTATATACCATCTAAAGTACTGTCACTTTGTTCCTGATATAACTACAGTTAAACAGTTTTGTGCTGCAGGGTGTGCTGTTAATTATCTGAGATATGATTATATAAAAAAAAAAAACCAAAGGGGGATTGTAGTGAATTAGCAATGGGGGAAATTTCTCATATATACTGTCATTGAACTTGTGAAAACTGAGTTTGAGTAAGAAGGTCTTGATGAAGAAATGCTGACTTGGCAAATATGGCGAAGACAAAATCCTGATTCCCTTCCCAGGGACATCAGCGTATGATGGTAGAAAAACAACATTATCTTTTAAAATCTCAGGTTAAAGTCCATTTGATGTCTTTTGCAATTTGAGAGCCAAACTCAAATAGCTGTTACTGTAAAATAATGTATGTGAGCTACAGATTTACAGCAAAATCATGTGTATAGATATTAATATTCAAATGTGAATCATTCTTTTGGTTTCACTGTCTGTCCATCTCTTTGCATCCTGACGAAGTACTGGGACTGAAGGCAGCAAAGGGCCGATGGGAGATGCAGGCAGATATAGGGGTTGCTTCACCTGACCTGAGGGGGGGCCACAGACACACACATATACACACACAGAGGGCGGGGGGGCCACAGACACACATATACACACACAGAGGGTGGGGGGGCCACAGACACACATATACACACACTTTTCCTATCATGTAACTGAATGGGAGGTGACACCCACCATGTACACCTTTCACCTTTAACACTCCAGCCAAAAGGAAACAATCTGATGTGACTGACAGCCAGTCTGACTGGCAGGATGAGGCAGACGCTTATTTCCAAAGGAGGAGCGACACAATCGCAGTGCCAAGCCTGATGGCACCCCCCCAAAGGGGGGGGGGGGTCTCTGACAAACAGTGACCAAATGTTTTATGGTGACAGGTGTTACTGAACTTCACGCATTTTCAGATCTGCAAACGGGCAGCTTTAAGTCCATGTTTCCTGTGGTCTCCACCTAAAAGGCCTCGCAGCTCCTTCCACACTGACCAACTATCTAATGAATGAAAGCGGGCTGAAATACTGTAGAGTTCGTGGAATTGGTCATTCAGGCTGTAGCTGAGTTGCTTTATAAAGGCATTCACTTTATTTAATTTGACACAATGATTTTATAAGACGAGACTATCGATTACGTGATGTATGCATGGATTAATGTAAGGTGCTTCAGCTGAAATGAGTTGAACATCACTGACCTCAGGGTTCCTACATGGTACAGAGATCGGTCATCATGAAGCTAGTAAAGGTGTAAACAACCCACTCAGCAGGTCTTAAAACTCACTTCCTGGAGGAGACGGTGTAAATGATTTTTTTTTTGTTCAGATTTTGTGTCTAATCGATTGGTGCAATAACCTCGATTTAGAATCTGGTGTCAAAGTTCATACCAACTTCATATTTGTGACATTTCTTCTCTTTCTGACAGTGTCTATCGGTGCATGAAGGTATAATTTGTTAAAGATAAAATACTAATTTCACCATAAAAGGCAGGAGTTGAGATGACCGTCAGCAGGAAACTGCCATGTCATCACCTGGCAGGCGTGGATGTTGCTGTAAATGTGTCCAATAAAGACGTGAGCAGCACATTTTCCACATGATGTGAAATTCACAAGGGGAACACATCTAAGCAACGACAGGAAGTACAGGCAATCGTCATGGACCAATAAGGTGATGCGATTAACTGGGAAAGCAGGGCATACGAGTGGTGATTATGGTCTAAAGAAAATATTTTAGCTGTATGTAAGTGCTTGTAATATTACTGTGTATGTATGTTGTCTGAGCTGAGCGAAAATGCTTCAAGGTCTGACCAACACTGCAAAAATTCGATGTCTGATCTGTAACAAGATTAAATAAAAAATGTTTTCAGATGTCTTGGAAATGGCTGAAGCTGCCAACATCCTGTCTGTTCACTGTGCAACTCTGAGTCCCCCAGCGGCCTCTAGCGGGAGCCCAGCGCCGACCGACGTCTGTTTGTGGCTATCGTGTGCGAACACCTCAATCGGTGTTGTAACATCAGATGGATTTACACAGTTTAAATATACGTTTATTTTTAAGATATCCCAGGATTACATTGTGAGATTATTTATATCAGGAAATCAGCCCTGAATTTTGTTAGAGGTGCAAGAGAAGATTATAGGAAAAACACATTGCTTTCTTCTAGAAAAGAAAACTGAATTACTCATACAGGATGATGACTTTGCAGAAACCCAGAATGTTCACAGGTTACTCAGAAATGCCCCTCCTATAGTGTCTGCTACACATCCCTCCCACCACATTCCCTTCTCCACACTGCCTCCGAGCCCCTCACTGTAGCAGTGGTCACTTGTGCACAGCGCTTGTCCAGATCGACACAGAGCCGAAAGCTGGACCCCCTGGCAGTGATCTCCAGTGACCAGCTCGCCAACTTGCCACCCACTGACTGCTCTTTGATCAAAAGCCATTAAACAGGAAACTCCATTGATTTCAAATGGCATCAACAAATCTGTCACTCCGTCTAACTGCACTGGATGTCAGGAACCTAAAACAGCATGAGTAACAGTTTTCCATCATGAAAAAAGAGAAGATAGTCAGTAGAAACAAAAAAAATCTGCAGTGAAAAGCAGGAACTGGGTGACAGAAAACTTCTACATTTCAGTGAAAACTAAACAAATGCTCATATTGTTTGTTTTTATTATCATTTTAACCACAAAATAAAAAAATAACACTCCCATTAAACGGACCCTGGAAAAAAACAACAATCTCACCAATAATGTCTATAACTACATAACTAATCAAAAATCTTAACTACACTACCCTAGCTGGGGTCAAAACAGGCCCATCCATGCATTCATTTATATCCCGGAAATAAGTGCAGAAGACTGAAGAGGGTGGCATATATTTTTATGTGTATTCAGATAATCCTTCACAGCAAGTCATTTTCTGATTTGATTCTGAATAAACTTTTGTTTGGCTTAAGTGCCAAAAACAATGTTCAAAGGTAAAACGTGACACTCAACACCTATGCATTTTGACAGAAGGAAAGAAAGGGAAGTGAGCAAAATCCATCCAATCACACGAGAGATGCCACAACCTGCCCAATCACACGAGAGATGCCACAACCTGCCCAATCACACGAGAGATGCCACAACCTGCCCAGAACCTGTAAGCTTCTTCTCATTTTTATTGGAATGTTGGGCCTCATGGAGCATACCTGTCAAGTTTTGGATTTGAAAATAAGGGAAATTTTCCGGCGCCCGCCACGAGCAGTCCCACCACCCCAACC
>JAODJU010000062.1:2252025-2266175 GCA_026776725.1 Gnathonemus echidnorhynchus | reverse complement strand
GGAAGGGGGGGGGGGGATGGGGGGGCAGCACACTGCCCAGAGCAACAGTGCTGAGTGAGTAACAGCTAATACGTACCACCTGGGCCGGGCCCCTCCACAGCTGGGAGGCTGCTGGGCCGAGGCGGCGGCACAGGGCGCTAATGAGCTGAAGGCCTGAGGACCAGGCTGAGCGTAAAGCCACGCAGCTTAAACCAGGAGGGCCCGACTTAGCACTTAAACATGGCAGTTAAGAAAGAAACGGGTTTTTTTGGTCTGTGTGACGCACAGGGGGGAGCTTTCCCCGACGCGCGGATCCCCGACGCTCACGCCATGCGGAGCTTCAATCAAGAACTAGTGTAAGCTGAGCCAAGAGCTAATTACACCCCCAAGTGGAAAACAGCTCCACTGACCCGACTCACTTGTAAACATCATCAAAGTTTGCGTGCCCGCCCCCCCCGAAGACCCCGGCAGGGGCCCTCTGGCTTTCCCAAAGCACAGCGAACACACCCAGACCAAAAGCTCCTTCCTTAGAGGCAGAAGCAGCCCAGACATCTGCAGCGAACCGGCGCAGAAACGCGTCGGCTATGCAGAACAAAACGTGCGGAATCGGTTTTACAAAACCCCTCCGGCATCGAGCAGACGGGCGGAGAAAGGCGTAAGCTGGCCTAATCCACCCACAGTCAATCTCTGTCAGAGATTAGCGGCTGGCTTCCAGCGGGGTCTGCGTCGGCAGAAAGTCCCGGAAGCCAAGGGCAATTGCCCGCTTTCTCACGGACCCTCTCGCAGCCGGGCCCCTTTATGGTGAACGGCCGGGCTGCCGGACCCTGCTAGGGCCGCTGCTGGATCCAGCGTCTCACAAAAAGGTTCCCATGGTATCGCTTCCGAGGCGGAACGTTTCACGGAAGTATCCCGCCAGGCCGTGACCTCACCAGGCCGCTCATCCCAGGTGACCCCAGTATTCGCTCCCGATCGGCAGAAAACCTACTGGTGAGCTTTCACTGGATCATCATTAAACGATCGATATTTCCTCTCCTGACACTTTGGAGATACATTGATACATTGAAACAAATTAAAACAGAAATTGGCTGCTTTACCTTGAATTGGTTCATTTGTCCGTTAAACACCAGTATAAATCACATACTGAAATTAATAAGGATGAATGAAACATTCAGTTAATTGTTCGGGGGCTATAATGTAATTTCTATATATAATCAAATAAGCATCAGCCCATAATGATCTCTGTCAATTTTATTAAAGGCTGAAAAAAACAAGAATGTTTGTAGGCTTCAGAAAACAATGAAAGCTCAAAAAAATGAATAAATGTGAAAACACGTAAAATACAAGAGTTGGATGACAATTGAGGTTGCAGCATCAAAGAGTGCGACTGATCCCCAGTTACAGAAGGGGGGGGGGTCCCGTCACCCGCACGCACATTTAAGTCCAACACTCCCCTCCCTTTTAGGAATAAATTGCGTTTGACATTCTTGTCATTTTGTGGCTGCGGCTTATCTTACAGTAATCATGGCTGTGTCAGCACGAATTAAGCGGAAACACTGTCAGACACGCCTCGTGCCAACGCCACTGCAGAGCCACGTGTTTTAAGTGCGTACTTGATTCATGGGTTTTGGGGGGGGGGGGGGGTTCAATTAAGCCTGGGGGCGGTTTACACAAGACGAAGGACGTGAGCATCAGTCATTTTCCGAGCCATAAAGTCCTTGTCAGGAGAATTTTGATTTTCTCTGCATGAATATAATACAAGTACAATGTCTTATGGACACCCCTGTGACCCCCCCCAGATAAGATATCAGCGTGACTTAATTACTGTTATTCCTCAGATCAAGAGTGGGTCTCGTTTTCAGAGACCAATGGCAATTAGAGTCAAGGAGCCAATCAGGCTGTTAATCAAGGCCCAGACACTGAATATTCATAAGCAACAATCTGCATGTAAATCAAGGCCCACGGGGCGTCTCACAGGGAAAAACAGGCTTATGGCTAAAGGTAGGTCTGTATATTTGGACGGCAGACTGACCAGCCGCTCGATCTGAGCAGTCAATCCTCGGTGGAGCTCCCATCTGCTGGCCTGTGGTCTGAAGCATGTTCTCATGGCCAGTGACCCGTACAGCAACCTCCCTCCACAAAATCGCTAGATGAAGAGCGTCAGTGTCCATTTGCGCATCCCCCGCCACTGAGCGCCACCTGCAGGCGGCCGAAGGGCATTGCGTACCTTCACCTCGAACACAGAATCCTGATCGACACGAGCGGCGTTAACAGAAAAACAACACAAGCAGTGCCGGTCAAACCATCAGACCAGTGCTTCCCAACCCAGTCCTCGGGGAACCCCGGACAGTCCACGTTTTTGCTCCCTCCCAGCCAATCAGGAACACCGAATACCTGGTACAGGTGCGCTGGGAGCTGAGAGGAAGCAAAAACATGGACTGTCCGGGGTTCCCCGAGGACTGGGTTAGGAAACACTGCATTAAGCGATACAGCCAGCTGCCCAGGGCGCCAATTTCACTCTGTCTCAGACAGGGAGTGCCAGCGGTGATGCTTGCCTAGGACACTATGTGGGCTTCTACCAACACCAGACACAAAACCAACAGACAATAAATTCTACGCATTCTGGCTCACCTGACTGCTTTAAAAAAAAAAAAAACGAATGAAAAATGTAATCTCAGTGACTGGTAGCTGACAGCTATGATGGGCTGTCACATGATTGCGGGAAATAACCACAGGAATCTCAACTGTGACCAGGATGGGCTGTGATTGGCTAAAACATTCGAAATATGTAAGCAAAAACCCTGAAGTCCCTCCCCTCCCCCCCATGTGCACCCCACGCTTGTTTCTTTCTGCTTCTTCAGCACCAGGGACAGTTTAAGGACCAGTATTAGCTGCCTGTGTCTAGATCCGATTGCCCATATTAGATGAACCACTGAGGTCACAGTCAGGGGTGTCTCTCGAGATTCTGGGTCCCATGGAAGTACAGAGGCTATGCAGTGACCTCACTCGTCCACAGAACACGCCCCCAGATGCATGGACTGGCAAAACATGTTGCAACATAGCTGATTTAAGTTGGGGGAACTGCAAAACAAACCAGTATCTGCTTAAACTAAAGGCAGTTGGACTCGTCAGGGATCCACACAACTTCCATGGCCATTGATATGTGGCCAGTCCTCGGACTCCCTGACATTCATATGTACCTGATTTTCATGCCAGGGAAATGCAACAGTCCAAACTTGCTTTGTAGCCCCTTGTAAAGAAATCTGGGTTAATCTTGGCTAGTGAACACACACACACACACACACACACACACACACACACACACACACACACACACACACACACGGCTCATTGTCATGGATGTTTTTAAGTAAATGCTGACAAAAGCTTTATGCAGTTACATAGAATACAAATGAATGATGCTAAATATTTAATGAAGCACTCGATACAGTGGATAACTTTACAAAATAATCCCACACAACTGACACAAAACAACAACCACGAGTCCACGTTTCGAGGCCTGGATTCCAGCTGTTGCTGTGGATAAACAGTGATGATAAACAGTGATTCTTTTCTTTAGTTTTCGGCAGTCTGTGAGACGGCAGCTCTGATTTCTTGTTAAATCATTCTATAGAAAAATCGCACAACAGCTCCTTCCCAATTTCGATGTTTCCACGCATTCGAGCTGAACACCAATGCTGCCACTCGCTCTTTATGCCACTCAGTGGGTGTAATTACACAGTGACTCCACCCACTGTGACATCACATGCATATCCTCCATCTCAAAATAGGCCCCAATCCAGCCAAATCCCATTATGTCGCAAATTTCAGAATCGTACTAACTCTGACATCTCTGGTCACAGGAGACCACAAACCAAAAAATACTCAATAAATGTCACATTAAAAATATTTCAAAGCATGCAACTCTAAGAACTAATAGAAGCATTTAATACTTATAAATTATTTAGACTTTTTTTCCCCAAATGTATACGCCACCAGACACTTCACCATAAATAGGAATTGCTTGTTACCTTGGAAATAATGGACTTTATTCCTGATAAACACATTATCTAAATGCACACAGCATAAAAAGAAAGTGCATGTTGCAAGATTCTCTCCTGCAGTCCCCGAGGTGAACACGAGCCCCAGCTCCTCATAGCTCAGCTTCCCCTGTGGCTAAACCCGTCGTCCTTATTTTTAAAAATGGGATCTCGCTCGCAAACACGCCGTTTTGATGTCGCTGCCAGTGTTTGGGGGAAGAGCTGCGTTCCGGCATCCTCCGGAGCAGGCCGCACTGGCAGACACAGCGAGCAGCCACGTCGTCATGGTTACCGCTCCTTGATGTGCGGGCCTCGTGCACCACCAGAGAAGGTGGGGGTGGGGGATGGGGGGGAATATTCCAGCAAGGCCACCCGCTGCTTCCAATTTCCCACCAAAGTCATCCCACGGAGGACAGACCACCGCCAAGGACAGTAGATACGCAAGAACGCTGAGTAACGCTGACTCCAGAACAACCAATCAGATTGCACAAGAGCAAATGGAAAGCCACACCCCCTCAGACAGCCTGCACTGAAAAACACACAGCTCTGTCTCTGCAGAAGTGCCTTTGTATTACCATAGATATGAAATCCATTTTCACATCGGTGAGTCGCAAATCACATTTCAAACTACAGGTGAGAAACAGGAAGTCAGAATATGGACCATGCATTTGCCACCTGGACTGATGACATCAATATTTATCTGCTTGGACTCAAACAAACATGCACAGAACTGTTTTCTTACCCTATGATACACAAGATGAATATAAATTATAGAATAACATCCAATTAAGGCGGAAACTACTCAACAAGCAGACTTTCAGACAGCATTTCAGAAACACGCGAGTGATTTTCCTGAAATTTTTTACAGCTGAATTTTGAATCAGATTAAGTTGCGTTTTTTTTTGTTTTGGGGGGGGGGGGGGGTATACTTCCTACCACAGCATATCTTCCTTGCAATGACATGCGACAAACGCGATTTGTTAGTAGAAGAATTCAGCAAACACAAGCACAAACTGGAAGCTACTCAAATTGAGTCTCAAAGTGTCAGAATTTCTTCCGAGGAATTTTGTCAGCAAGGAGCCAGGAGCCACGAAGGCCGAACAAACATCTCAGCGAAGAATTTCTCTTCTGGACCACAGTATCTGCTGTGGATCCTGTCACGTCACAGGCACTGCGCCAGATTTAATCTAATCTCCATGTGAGCCGACCCTGGATAACAGAATCTGCTAACGCCGGTCTGAATTATGTTTTCATTATGATATAAGAAAAATGCCCCGTCAGTGACAGAAATTAATTGCATTTAAGGGCATGGGCCTATTTTGGATCTGTTAAAACACGACGTGATACCCACCAATACAGCTAAAAAAAAGAAAGAAAAGAAAATAGAAAAGCAGCAGCACATGGTTAGGAAAGAGACCGACGTCTGTGAGATAACAACCGTGAGGCAATTTGCAGCAGACTGCTGTTAAACAGACTCAGGCTTCCAGTGCAGGCGTCGAGAGCTTGAGGCGTCCTATTAAGAGCCCGGTAGTTTCTATGTGGCGTTCTTCCCTTTGGGCTGAAAGGAGCCCCGACACCCAATCTGAGCGGCACGGACCTGTTTAAAGCTCAGCTGTGTGATACGGCTCTGGTGGCTAATTGTGCACAGCTAACTGGCAGTGAACGATCTCCCACCGTGATCCCTACAAAAGCCACCAGAGCCAGAATCTCAGTGGGACCAATATAAATGGCTTCCGATTTACAAACAAGCAACACATTCATGGCTGTAAGGGAAAAGGGGGAGTCTTTATATATATATATACACACACACACACACACACACACACACAAACTTCAGCTGGTACAAAGGGTCAACCTCCGCTTCCCTCACCAGAGATATGACAACACGTACCACAATACTGCACCCCTTCTGCATGTCCTTCCTTGTTGCAAAACTTATTGCATTTTTATCGTTTCAGTTCCTTAGTCTTGTGCCGTCTCTTATTGCAATGCTCTTTATCCTACCCCCCCCCCCCCCCCCCCCCCCCCCCCCCCCCCCCCCCCCCCCCCCCCCCCCCCCCCCCCCCCCCACAGCTGTGGCATCAGAACTCTGCCATGCCCCTCGAACATTTATGACAATAAAAACTTGAATCTTATGGCTGGAAACCATAGAAGGTGCATATGAACAGCATTTCTGTGCTGGCATGTGAAACATGAGGTAAACCCTAGAGATGTCTGCAGTCTCACGGGAAAAAAAAGGACACGGACAGGTGGTATGCAAGTCAGCCAACACACACCTACAGCGGTATAAGCGTGATCACACAGTCATTAAACTTATTTAAATTACACGGCTCTGAGAGGTCAAGGTGGCTCGAGGAATCGTATGAGCCATTTCCCTAATAACAGCACCTCCACCCTGAGGCTTTCTGTGCATCAACCCTGAACTCTTAGTGAGACTCTCTTGGGGCAAAGAGCTGCAACTGAGAAAAGTTAGCAAGTTCCAACATAGGTGGAATTAAAACAGGCTTCAGCCAGTCAAGGCCCGAGCTCCACCACCACCCATCACCCCCCCTCCAGCAACAAAGGTCAACAACTGGCCTAGTTTTTCCGCAAAAAAAAAAAAAAAAAACTCTTTCAGTTTAGCTATACCACCACTGCAGGCACCACTAGACATATATAGATGTTGCACAAAAATACTAATTTATATATTTAATACCTAAATACAGACTTGTGCTGGAAATTATTTTAAATTTGCTTCCCCTTGGTGTGTATGAATCTACTCTACTGAAGACAGACCTTAGAGAGGCCGTATGAACCTTGGAGAGAGATTTCACAGGTCAGTACACTATAGCTCTGCAGCTTGTCAATTTCTGAGTATTTCAGCGAGGCTGTGATTGACTGGCCAGGCTGACGGATGACGATGGCTTTATGACACCGAGTGAAATATTTACCAAACGGCTTCCGAGGCTCGCAAACACAGGGGAGATACGGCTTTACCATCAGTCTGCTGAAAACAGCAGGCAAGTCCTCGGCCCCCAGGCCCCCTGGAATAAGCTGCAGGCCAACCCTTATGGAAAAGGGATTGATGTCCCCGCCTGCAGCAAGTCAGTCAAACCCAACCCCCCGCAATGATAATAATAATAATAGATACTTTATTGATCCCTGTGGGGAAATCGACTTTTTTACGCCTCCCTCGACCTGCTCTTTGTAGAGTAAGCTGTCTGCGAAGGGCAGCCACCTGTAGCGGCGCCCAGGGAGCTGGGGGTTAAGGGACTTGCTCAAGGACCCGCAGACGTGCTGAGGCTGGGTTTGAACTGGCGACCTTCAGATTACAGGCACACAGGCTTAGCCCACTGAGCCACACGCTGCCCCCATGGCCGTACAACAAACACGTTGTACATAGTACTACAAGGTATACTATTACTACAAACATACGGACATTGTAAGCCTTCTATATTTTCTACATTTATACACACAGTCTTCAGAGTGACCAGGTATACATTTATACATTTCACTACATGTCGTATTGGTATAACTCTGTACATGACAAATAACGGAATCTTGAATTATATTTGATGGGCAGCAAAAAACCCAAAACAAAAACAATGACACACGAACGATAGACGAGGGGGAAGCATCAATGGTTCAGCATGTCAGGAAATTTTGAGGAAAACATGAAGCATTGTGAAAGTAAGGTCTTTAAAAGACCTTATAGTCTCCTCAGTCTCCGTCTCAGAAAACGAGCAGAAGCTCGCAGAACATGAATCTGAAGAGCCTCCAGCACGAAAAGCGTCATGTAAACATTCCCCATGTTTGTTTGTACATACTGCCATCCCAGAAGTCTCCCTGCTCCCCAGGCCCCCTGCAATAGGCTGGGGGCTCACCCTTATGCAAAATGCATGGATGCCCACCCCCCCCAATATCGCTGCACGACAAACAAGGAAATCTCTTTTGCATCTGAACCTCTGAATAGTCATGCGTACTGGTGTGTCCTGGAATACCCGCCAACATACACACAGTTTAACAGCACAACATATGAATCATCCACATTAGTCGTGAAATTTACTCTCACCGCTGACAGAAGCACAGATACCAGAATGATACTACCAAAGAATACACTGAGGAGATGAAGCTCTGAAAATATCCAATACAGCTGCCTAAACACCAGTGTGGAATGTCCAACCATTCCTTAAGATCAATTCCAGACCTATAAGGCCACAGAGAGGCAGCAATTTTACGGTTCCCTTTGAGATCCTGTCCCTCATACATTGAGAAGGTCCATCAGGTGGTCCATGCAGCTTCACTGTTACTCCACACCCCAACGAACAAATCGCGAAAAGTCACACCAGGCCGCCAACTGTGGTCGAAGGCGCTCAATAGGCCGATTGACCGCGCTGGCTGTGGTCCCGGCCGAACCCATCTGCCCAAAAGCAGCACAAGCGGAGGATGCAGGCAGACGGCTAATGTCAGGACCCAGAAAGGAGAGACCTCAGGAGACAGACTCTACAGCAACCTCTGCTTTCGTCCTCAAAGCAGAATCCAGTTTTTGCAAGGAAAGGCTTTCTGACGCGTTGAAGAAAAATATTTCGATACTCAAAGCAAAAGGCTCTTTGATGAAAGATCCAGCAAAGTCAGCGCTGGTCATTTGCCAGCGTCCCCCGCTACAGGGAGGGCACAGAGAAGGAAAAAGCGGGCCGTTAGAGGTCACACGGCTGCCATTCACTAGCACCATAAAGGCAAAAACGGAAGTGCGAGCCGTGCAGGGACACGCAATCTCGAGTGCTTCCCACAAACAGAAACGGTCATTTGGCCACAATCAAGCCACCGATTATCACAGCTGTAGAACGTGTAACGACGATGATTGATTGTGAGCAACGTGCAACCGATGTGCTTAAAGCGGAGAAACCCGTTACTCCTCCTCTTTATTAACGTTTTCCATCCTTTGTCTCCGATACGCTTCCCAGAGCAATTCATCCTTTGAATGGCTGCACCTTTGTCTCCTCATGCCAAGGCCTCTCACTTCTGACTGCTTAACAGTCAGAGATAAACTGGAACTCGTCCCCTGCTTCACCTCTGCCGTAAACGCAGGCCTGGGGAGCTTCAGGCAAAGCCCTCAGAGTCCAGCCGTGTTGTTTCTAATTAAAGACAGGACTCAAAGCTCGTCGAGCCAAACGGGGGACGTGAGAATCTAGGCCACACAGAATCTAACATATGGGTTCATAACTGCCGGCGTGATCGGTCACCAGGTTCTCAGTTCTAGGCTTGTCAAGGCTGACAGGTTCTCAAGGGAAAGGAGGAATTCTGGGTATTGTAACTGTCAAAGTTACCTCAGGGGTTCAAGAAGCATTTGCACAAATGCCCAGCCTGTCAGGGAACAAGCCTAAAAGCAGGAGATGGACAGACAGCATGACAAAACGGCAACCAGCCGGGTCTCAGACATAGCAGAGAGAAGCTGCAGATGCCATCACCACGTGCAGAAGATGCCATTCAGAGTCCTAGGGGGCTGCACTCTTATCTTATTCAACTTCTATCTGATAAGCGAAGCACCTTTCGTCACAGCAAGCCTCCTCCTGGAATTACAGCTTAGGAGTCCGTATCTTCATCCACCACTAGAAGTTTAGATACAGCTCGACTAAACGCCCTGCAGTCTGCACTGTGTACTTCTACTTGGCAGAAAGGTGGCTTCCAAATTACGAGGCTCTTAAAACACCCTGTCTTATAGGACTCATTCATCTTGCTGACCTGGGTCTCTTCGGGCAGCACAACACTCAAACGTGGACTGCTTCTGACTGCACTGAGAAGAATGCAATTTAACAAATGATTAAAAAGTAAATGCTTAATTCAGGCATTTATAGTTAAGCTTACCCACTCAGCATTTCTGAATATAACTATGTGTATATTAGAGAGCTTCCAGGCGAAGCGATCAATAATTATTCATTAGTTGGATAGTGGGATCAGCACAGCTTGCACACTAAACCTGGTCTTTAAAATTCTAGCTAACTAGGGCTACGTGTCCTGTACCCTAAGCTGACAACCTTCCAAAGATCCACTGTCCGGCAAGATCTTAGTGCAGGCGGGGGTCCAGGCTGAAGAACCAGGGTGTGGCCCTCAAACCAATGTCAACTCACTGCATGACCCACAAGACCTTCAAAAAAAAAAAAACAAACCCACCATCCTGGGCGAGAAACGCCGACTGACAACTCTGTCGGAAAAACAAATTTAATCAGAGGCTCGACATGACAGCCCCGGGGAGGCTGGGTGAGCGACACAGCGACCTGACAGGTAGTCGAGGTACCAGCCAGCAGTGTGACGGTCCGACAGGCACCAGCGGTCACCGCCTCCCTGCTACGGCCCGTAACGGCTCCCTGAGGCTGGCAGAACGCTTAACATTAGCCAGGAAAAAGGCAGGAAGAAAAAGAAGGATTCCAACTGAGGAGATGGAGGTGAGGGGAATTCATGGTCACTGGTCGCCCGTCTTCTGGGGGGGGGGGGCGGGGATGTCAGAAGGAGACATCAGCAGCAGACAGCTGTTCCACCGCTTTCAAACGACAGCTCCATGGGAAAAAAGCACAGCAGAAGAGCCACCTGGTCAGCTTTACA
Organism: Gnathonemus echidnorhynchus; assembly: GCA_026776725.1. Classification (NCBI taxonomy): domain Eukaryota; kingdom Metazoa; phylum Chordata; class Actinopteri; order Osteoglossiformes; family Mormyridae; genus Gnathonemus; species Gnathonemus echidnorhynchus. Next base: position 2,255,580 of record JAODJU010000062.1, on the reverse strand, counting down.
CCCCCCCCCCCCCCCGAACTCCATCCTGGGAGCAAGTGAGGCGGGTGGACATGTGCAAGGACCCGGGGGGGGCGGGTCACCATAAGGACAGAGTGTACATCTGCTCCTGAAAAACACTCAGCTTCGACAGCCTGTCAAGTCATGGTCGGGCAGCAGGGGGCGTGGTGGTTAAGGACAAGAATTCAGAATAGGGTGAGAATGAAGCAGCTGGCTAGGTCAGCAGCCATCACCTAATGTCAAGGGTGGGGGGGCAGTGATGACTGGGGAGGGCAAGCAGCAGCTCATATTCTGCAGAATGAGCATTTCTGCTAAAGCCTAGAATCTGATCTCTCACACAAACACACACACAGGTGTGTAATAATATCTTTGTGGGGACCTTGGGGAAAACTCTAATCCAAACATGATGACATGATAAACCGCTACCCAGCCCTAAGCTTAACCAAACAAAATGTGACAAAAAATTTTGGGTTTTTGATTGCATCCACAGACCTGAAAAATGGTCCCCACAACGTCAAAAAAAATACAGGTTTTTATTACATTGTGGGGGACTTTGTTATTAGGTGTAATACAAACCCAATACAAACCTAATCCACACACACACAGAATTACTGTTTGATACACAGCTAATTTAGATTCTGGAAAAAAAATGCATAATTTTTTGTTGTACATGATTTGGCCATTTTGGCTCATTTGCATTTTGGCCATTTTGAAGAGAGATCTGGTGTTTGTGTCCTAGAATTATTCATAATAATTGAAGAAAAAACACGCAGCCCTATGAAAGGGGAGACAGAGTGACGGATAAACCCGGGCGGACCCGCGGACCAATTTCATTCTCAGGTTCAGATCAAAGACCTCAGCATCACTCGAGCAGCCAATCGGATGTCACGGCCTGTGCTGACATCAGTGCCCTGAGCCGTTAGAGCCGCCTAACAGACTGCAGTAAGATACATTAAAGGTGCAGGTTGCGGAGCATCGCGGGGGTGGGGATTTACACCCCAGTGCCAGCAGGAGGAGGGGGTTCCGGGGTCCAGCCCCAGGTCACCCTGGTGATGCAGGTTGCTTAGTGACTGTGGCACACATATGGACCACAGGACCTCAGCCCATGAGCCCACTGACTAAATCCCAACGCAAAGGGTGTCCATCTATGAGCCCCGGGGGAGCCGGCACAATCCGGCACGTCGTGTATCAGTTAAATTAACCACACAAGGTCACACAAAGTTCCACCATTTTATCATTTACGAGAATCAGTACACAGTAACCAGATCCGTATGGATCTCAGAAATGAGAAATATATTAAAGTTTCTCTGGAAACAGGTGGGATGGCACTGTTCTGTCCGGCCAGAGACGGCAGCTAGTGAGGGGCCCGCGGTTAGGGGCAGCGTGTGGCTCAGTGGGCTAAGCCTGCGTGCCTGTAATCACAAGGTCGCCGGTTCAAACCCAGCCTCAGCACGTCTGCGGGTTGTTGAGCAAGGCCCTTAACCTGTAAAAGGTGTAAAAACAATTTCCCCACGGGGATCAATAAAGTATTGATTATTATCATTATTAACCCGAACCGAACCAGTAACCTCTAACTGCAGCAACGCCGCCATCGTGTTGACGAAATCTCCCACAATGCAAATCACCTCCAGGAATAACGGCTTGATGGCCAAAACCCCAGGTTGCGGAGATGGGACTTTTCATCAGAGCCTTACTGGAAACCTGGAGGCTTTAAAAAGAAAATGGGAAAAAAATTAATAAAAATAAAAAAATCGGTCCGCTACTGAATGACAGCGGCATCAACTGCACCAAAGAAAACTCAGCGCCATTGTGCAGGCTGCCCGCGGGGGTGCTGTCAGAGGCATGACAGGGTCTGAATTAATGCAGCAGGGCACCCCCTACCTGTCCCATCCTGCCATGGCATACACAGCATGGCCGCTGGAGGAAGCCCTCGGACAAAGCAGCTGAAGACATACCTCCCTTCAGAAGATATGCGCTTATGTTTAATTTTTATTAATTTCCCAAGCACACAGCACTGCACCCCCACCAAAACCCCAGGGTAGCTGATCAGTATTCGGCTACATGCCCCCAGACAGCAGGGAGTCTTTTTAAATTCCAGCAGCCCCCGCAACTTGCCGAGCCTCTCACGGGTGCCCATGCCCTGGTCCGTTGCTCCCAGAATCCTCTGCTGTGCAGTCAGATTGGGCCCATCCTCACCCTGGATGGCCGCCCCACCTGGATGGCCCCCCCCAGCACACCGGGTGTGAACCTCGCACAGGTGGATTCTCATTCATTTTCTGAAATTCAATTTTTTTGTAACTTTCCTGGAGGCAAAGAGCCTTATTCCTGCTATACCTGGCATGTGTGTGGTGTATATATGGGTGTGTCTGTGTGTCTGTGTCCACACAATGTCCCCACAATGTGATAAAAAACCCATTATATGTTCTGGGGACCATTTTTTCAGTTCCCATGGGGGGAAACTCAATTTTATAAAAAATCTGTGACTGCAATCACAAAACTAAAAATACATATGGTTGAGGCTAGGCCTGGGTAGGGGTTAGGGTTAGTTAGGCTTAGGCTTGTCATTGCGCTTTCACAAGACCTGCAGAACTGAGCTGCGTTACCTGATCTGCATCACCTTTGAAAGAAAGAAAAAAAGTTTTGACTGATTCATCCCAGGGTTCAAAAACACAGGTAATAAAAGTTGGCCCTCCCCCTCCCCCACACCCCCCAAGGCATAAAACAAACTGGTAAAGGTGAATTACCCACAGAATGGATGCTGGCAGACATTCTGATTCATCTTATTTCCTTGTGCCGGGCAAAAATACAAGAAGTTAGAAATTATCATGCCCCTCTTATTTCAGAAGCAATTTTAAGAGTCACTAAAAGTGACGAAACTGCTCAGGTATCAGCACAGACGCCACCTGGAGGCCTGAAATCACGCTTCCTTCAGCTGTGAGTTGAGAGACAAAGGGGGCAGATTCGCCTTCAGGTGCGAGCGCCATTTATCCAATGACCACAGCCCGAGGGTGTGATGCGGTTTCTTGGGATTTGTGGACTATTATGGGATGCCACTAATCATTATACCTCCCAGCTTAGGGACATAAAAAAAAGCTTTTCGATTATAAACCACAAGTAATAGAGGGAAGGTGTATATTCAGCTTTCAGACCAGGGATCCCGCTGCAAGCAGGACAGATGGCTTCCCAAAGTGCCCGTGTGAATCACCCCCGTCTCTAACGGCCGAAAGCAGGCTGGCGCCAACCCACTTAACTCCGTTTCACACCTGGCCTTTCATCCTGGATTGACATTCCGATCGCGCCCCCCCCATAAGTGAGCGGTGAGTCCGGCTGGCTGCTCCGGGGGCCCAGAGCAGGAAGGGAGAAGCACAGAGGCCTCCGCCGGAATCCAAACACGAGCCCCAGCCTGGCATCTGCATTGCTCTCCTTTATTATTCATACGCATGTTGTTCTTTAGAAAGGGACGAGTTTGGATACCTGAGGCAGATAAAGGCCATTTGGTCAAGGTGCGGCTCCGCTTTCTGAATACAGGGATGGATGATAAACAGGAAATGGGTAAGG
>JAODJU010000062.1:2228239-2240232 GCA_026776725.1 Gnathonemus echidnorhynchus | reverse complement strand
GGGGCCCCACGGGCCCCCTGCACCCCAAGGGCCCCTGGGCAGCGGCCCCGCTGGCCCGGTCCGTAATCCGTCCCTGTCTGCACGGAAGACGAGGGGGAGACCCGAGGGACCGGGGCCCTAAAAGACCCCTTAAACGTTTTTATTAGGGCACATAAAGGATGAAGGTAGGAGGAGGAGCAGCGGCGAGGGGGTTCTCCACATGGCGTGGGGGAGCGGGTCCGGCCCGCGGGCAAAGGCAGGCCAGCGCTAAAACGGCGCCGAGTTAATCATGCGACATCAAAAGAAGCCACAATTCACCTCTACACAAAACTTCTTTCGGAACACGCTAAACATCACAGCACGCAGATAAGACTTTATGGCCCTCTGACACCAGATACCTCAGTTTTGATGTGACACAATGAGCCCGTCTTGAGGCGCACCCCCCAGGGACAAACACGGTCGGCGGCCTCAGATTACCCCCCATGTCTGCCCCCTCGCTACGCCATCTCTCAGGACGCATCACTTGACACTCCAGCTAACTGCCAGCCTGAATTTACATCACGGCCATTGTTAAGATCCCCTCTCCCAGTAACTGTTACTGACCAGCGCAACCTTACGAGTGCAATAATTCTCACCATAATCACCCTCCTCCTGTGTCCCGTATACGACTGACGTCACCAAACCCAAGTTTGGTTTCCATCGCTATTCCAACTCTATTTTCCAGTCAAAGGTGCGACACGTTTTGTGGTTTGGATTCATGCAGCTACATCATTCCTCATGAAAAAAAAAAGGCAAAAAGAGTTCAACTCTCCCCAGAATGACTGGTAATTAGCCTCCCTGAATGGAAACACAGAGCCTTCAGGACGATGTTTAAATAATCGACCAGAAAAGGCAGAATGACGAAACAGATGGGTGTCCCGTCTGATGAAACGGCACAATGTCGGCGACAGCTGCAGGACCCGCGTCTGGCAGCTCCGAGCCCGCTCCTGCAGCTTGGGACGCGCTCCAAACCCTTCACCAGGCGCACACGTGTTTGGCCAAAACTGAGCTATCGAGAGGAACCCGCAGACGTCTGAAATGAGCTCAGCTACATTTTTATTTATTTAGCACATGCTTTTATCTGAAGCAGCGTACATTCTTGAAAAAAAGCATGGCGAGTCCCTGGAGCAATTGGGGCCCAATGGTAAAAATCACAAATACCACCAATGGGATTTGAACCAGCAACATTCTGATCAGAGGCAAATTGTCCTAACCTACTGAACCATTATGGGAAATTTGCCAAGAAGCACAATTCAGGCCTTCAGACTGGATCAGCCTGATGGTGCCACAGCAACAGTCATATCTAGTCAACTCTTTGGCCCTCTGCATCTGATAAAGGTCACACTTCCACGGCAAGTGACACCAGTCCTGAAACATTTCCTCCTTGCGAATCACCTCTCTGACCACTTCTCCTTGTCAGAAAGTTACATTTTAAAAGCATCGTTTCAGACGGAAGGCAGCAAGCTAAAGCACAGCATCAGGAGCAGTGACAGGGACCATGACAGAACCAGGACCATGACCGTGCAGAGGGACAGGGGCCTCAGGTGTGCGCACAAGTGCCAAGTGACTCCCTGGGGGTGTCGGAGTGTCACTCTTTACACTCTGCTCCAGCTTTTAATACCTTCCTCAAACTAATTATTTGGAAAGCAAGTACAGCTGCCTGCTCGCCCAGCCATAAAACAGACACTAATTTCAACACCTTCCCTAAACCTGCAGGAATCCCACAGAAAAGAATTTAGACACCCCCTCCCCTCAAAAAAAAAAAAAACGTCCCACAACAGAGACGACTTCTCTCCAACCCAAACTCCAGATGAAAAAACGATGCCGGCGGCTGGGTCGGCAGTTGCCGTTTCACATTCCTCCGACAATGGCTGTGGGCTCGGGGCCGGAGAGGAAGGACAGGCAGCGGTAACTAATACCTGATAAATGCCTTAAGTCCATGAAGTCTGCGGCCCCCAAAGGCGCGGAGCGGGAGCTCAGCCTGCCGGGCATCACCAAGGCAGGATGTGGTGCAAGCCTGAAACTTCTAAATGACCGAAGGAAACACAAGGAACTCCGCACAAGACGGAAGGGGCAACGTTATAAACGCAACCACGACGGCCAGAAACTAAATGCTAAACCCCGATCATTTCATTGTTTCAGTCTCCCTGATAAATTTGCCATTTCCATCGCTCACGTAAAGCGATACACTACAAGTAACTGAACCCCAATGCATAAATAAAACAAGACTAACCCACATAAGGCGAGCTGCAGGGATGAAAAACTTGAAACCATTATGATGGGCAATACGGGTTTCAAGGACTGAAACGGCTCCTAGTGCGAGGGGGGCTGGGTACAGCTCCGTATGACGGCCAGCTAAAAAACAGGCGCAGGCTATTTAGTACAATTTCACGGCACTCGTGTGTTCATACAGAAACACGTTTGGCTTAAACCAATTATTAAAAGTCGTTGATATTTTTAATGAAATCAGAAGCAATGTACCCTTTACTTTAAAATTCTCAGTGATGGACTATTGCCACAAACCCGTCTGCAATTAAGAAAACGCCACTGTCCAAAGTAAACGGAGGCTTACGGAGCCTGGCACCGGCAGAGCCAAAGACACACGGCAACCGCGGTGGCAGCTAGATGATATGAGCAGGGACGTGTCGCATGGGGCTACTATAACACAAAATGATAATAAACAAACAGAGACATCCGATTCGACCAAGCGCCATGGCACAAGCGTGTGACTCACCGACAGCTTTCTTTGTGGAGGAACGGGGTTGGGGGAGAGGGGGTACCGGACGGGAGTTTGCAAACCCCGGTGTGTTTGTGACCATCGCCGCGGTGGAGGATAAGGTTACAGTGCGGATACAAATTGTTCGCTTACAATAAATAATGCGGTCATGAATAAATCAGGTAGCCGGTGCGATCGCAGCGAAAGCGGGACGCAGGGACGCCGAAGGTAGGCGAAATACACGCTGCAGACCCGTAAATGACCAAACACACTTCCCGTGAAAGCAAATAATCAGTGCAAACTTCACGAATAGCAGTAACAGCAATCGAACTCTTATCGTTACAGTGTTTTACGTGTTGTAACAATCAGCAATAATGCGACAAACAAAATGGGCAGCACCAGTTTTATATCCAAGTGCCGGACAGCTGCCGCCGTTTGCCGTCAGAGATCTGACCTCGATTCCTGCTGTAGCCGAAAAGCCACCGTATCCATCGCGGGCAGAGAAAAGCAAATACAAAATCTTACCTTCCGAGACAACGCTGTCCCCGAATAAAAATAGTAAGCGATGCCAAGCACCCAGAGGACGGCGAAGCATAACAGTATCCTGGACTTCCTTCTCATTGCCGTGCTTTTGTTTTATGGAAATATCAGTGTGCAAAGCGGGGGTGACCGAATCGGCGCTAACGGGAGCCTCCGATGACCGACATGCAATGTGTCTGTGCTGAACGCGGCTCCGGCGGCGGTGCAGAAAGAGCAGGAAGCGGCCGACATGGCCGGGTTAGAGGGGAAAGGGTAACCGGCTCTGATCCAATCAAAGCCCGCAGAGGAGCCGCCGGAGGAGGGGTGACGGCGATGGGGAGCGGAGCTTCCAGACTCCCGGCTCCTGCTCCTGATGGTCACAGGCTCTGAAAAGGAGGCGTCTCACAGATTATTGATGCTGCAGTCATGGGGATCTATTATTATTGTTATCGTTGTTGTTGTTATTATTATTGCGAGACTGGAATGCGGTCTGGAATTTGCTCACGTTTACAACAGTAGCTTAGGCAAAATAATGTAATATTATATGATGAGCGATCAATCTCGTATTTCGTTATCGTGAATAACCCGTAAACCAGTATTGTATCGAGAAAATTGGCCAGTGGCCCGTCTGTGGTTATTTCTGTGGCTTCAGGTCGGCGCATAGCCTCATTGCCTTATATATTAATGCTTAAATGGGTAACTGTGTTTTTTCGCTAACGCTTTTTGCGCCTAAAACGGCAGACTCTGCTTCGTCTGGAGGTTTAAAATACGTAGGCGTGGGCTAAGGGCAGAGAAAATGTCACGATTTACGAACGAGAATATACGTTTCAAAGAATGTGCTTTATTTTTCGTGAGGCCGTGAGATTAGCATCATATTCCCCCAAACAAAAAGACATGCGAAGACCATTTATTCATATTATTGTAAAATTATCCTGTGGCGTGTGATAAGGATCTTTCGAAGTTTCGCTTATACCGAAGGGTAAATGTCCGCATCTCATATTACAGGGTATAAGCAGTTCTAAGGTAAACGGTAATGTTTTAATTACTACACGTGTAATGGAAACGCATTACAAGCCACTATCAAGCACATTTTCTCATGCTTTCGTTGTTACAGACTCTTCTCTGTACTTCAGTCTAATGCAATAAAGCGCATGCTTTAATATTCAATAACCTATTGTTTTTTCATATAGTGCAACAGCACACAGATGATCTAATTATCTTGCTCATTAAGCAACCTACTGTCTGAAGTTTCGATAATGATATGTTCAAAGGGGTATGAGCTTCAGCAGAACAATGCCTGCAGTGCTGTTTCAAAACCGGATTTTAAGACCGCCATGCTGTGACAAACGGTCACTTTCTGTTGACTCTCTCTGCTCAGTAAAATGTTGTCACACATAAAAGGAGAGTTTATCGGGTTAGGATGATCTCTTTCTTGGTGCTGAGGGTGCACTGGAGCTCTTAAGATGACTTGCCAAGGGCTTGGCCCCGTTCTCAAGGATCCTCACCAAAGACGTGCAGATGGTGTCACATTAAAATGCGGGGTGATGACCTGTTCAGAGGAGGACACTCAAATGCGAAGTACAGTCCAGCCTTCCTCGTGACGTGGGTCTGGGGCACAGCCCCCTGCGACGAGGAAGAACCGCATAAAAATCGGCGAGGGAAGTGAAAAGTGCGAGGAAAGCTTGGCGATTCCATGCGAGAGGCTGCAGGCTCGCTGGATGTCCTCCAAAGCAGCACTGAAGACCTATATATATTTCACGCATTTATGAGTTACGAAACTTTTTGTGTCATCTAATGGCTTTCGAAAAAATCCCATGTAATTTCTTATGCCGACCCCGCAATATATCGAAACCGCAGTCGTGATTCAAAAGAATCGACTGTACATACCAGGGGGCATTCAGTACAAAGAAGATCCAAGATCAATTAATGTCCCTGTACTGTCCCCCTACCTCTTTTTGAGAGATGAAACCATCAGAGATCGACTAGGCTAACCAAAGGAGACCGTTCATCCGTGGCTCAGAGACTCATTGGGAAAAGTCAAATCAATGAGCACAATCCAGATACCCAAGTCAATTAATGATCAAGGACCCAATGGACTAAACAAATGTCCAACACTTCAGTTGTGCAGACAGGATCCCTACTGAGGTCACATGCTGTACTTCCATATCTATTCAGCCTATGTTGCTGAATCGCATTGTAAGAACATCATAACCTAATTGGGGAGACGTGATTAGAGAAGAAAATCTATAGCATAAGAATGATCCACAATAAATCATGAATTAGGAATTTAGGATTGTCCCCCCGCAAACGAATGGGTAACAATTTACTTTGTCACCCATCTGGATAAGAGAAGCTGGAGATGCATTTTGTTACAGGCTTAGGAATATTACACAGGAGCGGTCATTTTCAGTGTGGGGGTGCGGGGTCGTACAGGGATACCATTACCGTTTGACCAGTAACAGACTCATTCCAGTCACCTTGAGCATGTAGTCCTCCATTTCACAGACCTCCCTGTATTCTCATTAAAGATGCAGACTAACATGGCTCCTCCATGGGTTACTGTACTACTTATCTTTAGCACTTAGCATTGCCTTCTTCCAGAGAGGTTTACAAACCTGAAGCTGCACTACAGGTCACTGAATTCAGCTCCGTTATACGTACGGGACGTGCCCCCACCTCTGGGGGAATTGCAAGGTCAACACCTGCCCCCCACCCCCGGCGACTCCAGCTGTTGCAGCATTTTGTTTCTCAAACAGGCTACAGTGAACTGTAATTGTAGGGAAGAGCCAGGCTCCCAGTATTCCCACACCCCCACTCCAGTCTGGACACCCATAGACATGGGCTCTTGGAGGAGTAATTACCAGTGTCGCGAGATCGGGGGGAGGGCGGGGGGAGAAGAGGCAGGATCCGCTTCGTTAGTTGGCTTAACGAGGTGTCACAAATGGACAGGGGGCTTTTGGTGGGAGTGCTCATTAATATGCAGGGTCTGCTGTGACATTTCAGAGGGGACCACTGCATTTATATCACATTCACATGCAGTTCCTTCGACGCTACCTGAACTTAGAGTAACTTCCTTTTTTAAGGCCACGGTCTAGATTAAGGGCAGCTTGGTGACTCAGGAGGTATCAGTGATGCCATCGACCTCCAGGGCATTGGGGTCGCTTCCTGCCTCCAGTGTGTGTGTGTGTCTTGCATGTGTATGTTCTCCCCAGGTCAGATGGAGTTCCTCCCAGGGCAGCGTGTGTGTATGTGCCCCGCGACGGACTGGCGTCCCGTCCATGCTGCACCCCTGCCTCGCGCCCCGTCCACGCTGCAGCCCTGCCTCGCCTCGCGTTCCGTCCACGCTGCACCCTTGCCTCGCGCCCCGTTCACGCTGCACCCCTGCCTCGCGTCCCGTCCACGCTGCACCCCTGCCTCGCGTCCCGTCCACGCTGCACCCCTGCCTCGCGCCCTGCACTGTCTGCGATCGGCTCCAGGCTCCAGCACATCCCCAGCCGCAGGATCCCCCGTAGAGACTGAAGTCGGTTCTGCCTTCATCTGCTGGCTAACAGACAGGCGAGCAGCCTTACTGCAGTGCCTCACACTGCTGTCAGCTCTCCACAAGGGATCCTTATGCAGGTTTTGACAAGTGATGGGGACAGAATCGTGACAAAGACTTTGAAAGATAGTAATTATTTCCATTTCTACCACCCCCGTAATTAGTCGTGTGAAACAAGTACCATTAATCCAGTCATCTCATAATTAATAATGGGAATAGTTGCCGCAGTAATGCTGACCTAAAGCCGACCTGTTAAGTTATTGTGCCTGAGGTCGTCACTCCCTCTCTTCTCCTTGCACCTCTGACTCCCCCCCCCCGCCCCAGCCACACCTTTTCACTCAATACAACTAAAGCTCCACCCTAACCTCACACCCACTCACCCCTTGCTCTCTAGCGCCCCTCACAGGCGATGGAGGAAGCTCAGGATGGCTGAGAGGGAGTGCTCAATAACAGCAGACCCTGCAGATCCATCCATCAATTTTATCATCCTTTTCTGCTGACATCACTGCTGCTAAAACCACGTGATAATTACGAATACAGGCTACCTCTGGATACGCAGCTACATCTACATGAAGGGGCACTAAAAACACACCCCCCAGCCCCCCGAAACTGAAACAACAGCTGGAAGGATTCTGACACACCAGGGGCCCCAACCACAAGCCTTAAACTTCAGCAACTCACTGAGTGTCTTTAGGAAAAGAGTGTGAAGCTAAGATGACTTTAACAAGGTAGTTTTGGTATAATTTAGTGTGAATGACGGCTCCTGAATCATCCAGCGCCGACTTTTCCATCACCTGCCTCCCTGTCACTCAGCCCATGTGGATCCAGTGAGACTTGCACTTACAGCCAGACGCTTTATATTGCAGTGATTCAGGTCAAGCGTCACTGCATGCTTCTGAAGCGAGATGTCAGTGTCTTTTAAAACTGCGCCGCCGACTGTTAACTACAGCTGGGTTACTGGAGCCCACTGGCTCCTCCCACATTTCCTCCCCTCGCAAAACGCAGAACATGTTACTAGCTTTTACAGCCGTCGCTAAGCCCTGTAATTTCGAGCTGAAAGAGGCGGGGGCTGTGGGGGCATGCAAAGACTCTTTGCGCTTCACTCCTGCAGCATGCCGTGGAATATCTGCCTTCAGTGTGGATGGGTCCCTGTGAACCAGCAGAGTTTGCCTGTTCTCCCCAGCTGAGATGGGGTCCCACCTGCGGCAGGGTGTGTGCACGAGTGCGGAGTCTGCATGTAATTGTTGCGGGTAGCGCCCCTTACAGACAGACCGGAGAAACTGCGGCTGGTCAGAGATAGCTGGTCAAAAGGGCTAAGTTTTTATGTTAATTTGTCTAGTGATACATGTTCAACAGCCCTTTGCTGGAGAAACAGTGAGCCACCTTGGCTAATGGCCTGAGTTAGGAAGCTGCTCAACCCAAAGCCACCCACGGAAAAGCCAGAACAAACGGGACTTTTATTCAGTGAATACGATCCATCCTGCAGGACGTCAAGCATGTCAATCAAGACCGCCCCCAGAGCGTCTGGGTCTGTATGGGCTTGTCACATCAAGCGGGGTTGATAATTAAGGCAGATCCCGTGGAAAGCTCACACTAAGAGAGGCACGGGGCCAAAGGGCAAGAGCTAGACGACATCACCTGACAGAGCCTCCCCCCCCACACACACATATACATACATCACACACCCCCACACACACGCACACCAGAGTGTGGGAGGCAGGTATTATAAACACAGCTGAGAGGCAGCCGCTGTCCCTCATAAACACACACTTCCTGAGAGCCCCAGCACTGACTGTCCCTAGAGAGGTGGGTTAAGGTTGCTAGGCTGCGGCCAGCAGGTCTGGGTGCCCGAGAGAGCCGGACTCTGCAAGGCGCTTCTTCAGCAAAAAGGCCCCGAGGTGGAGATACTTATTACGAGCTGAATTCTTTCCACCCTGCAATTTCTGGGCCTCTCACTGCCCTGGAAGTCTGACTGCCCCCACCCCCCAACAGAACATCTGCTAAAGGCCTTCTGGGTCGGCACTGGCCATTAACAATAATTAAATCATCACTCTAATTAAATAAACGAGAGAAGGCTGGAACAGAAGCCAGAAATACCCCACCGGTCAGGTCGTTGGATTTTTAATGTCGAGGTAAAGTTCTGGAAGACCGACGTTAGCGAGCGCGGCACCGTGTGTTAGAGAGCAACACACAGCCCCAACAACCAATCAGCAACAGCTCCCCCCGTGTCAACAAGATCAAGATAATTTGTAATTTTGTTAGGCCTCCATGTCCATGACAGGAATGCAGTGAGAGGCACGACCTCCCAAAAATCACACCCGACAGAAACCAGCAACACTTCTACACAGTAAGGTCTGTACGCCCAACAGAAGGACCTCCAAAGGAGCAGAGCCCTTGGAAACACAGGGTGGCTCAGTGTCCTCCTCAGATTCAGCCGCTTAAGTATTCAGGAGCAGCATAAAGCGAAGACAATCTTCACCTTTGCAGAAAGACACTTCAATGTCTGAACAAAGCCAGCTGTCAGCCTCAGCGACGTGGCCTGGAAAATGAAGCAGTCCAGTGCTCAGTGCACTTTCTGAAAAGGGAAAGCACCAGCACCCATGTGACTAATATTAGCCAATCCCCCAGCATTGCTGCCCATGTGATTAATGTCAACCAATCATCTAGCAATATCATCCAGCATCGTCACCCATGTGATTAATTTCACCCAAACCCCCAGAATTAATATCAACTAATCATCTACCATCATCAACCATGTGATTAGTGTCAAGTAATCCAACAATATGTCCACACAGACGCTCAAAGTATACAACCTTTATAAATCTAGCTAAATGAAGACTTTTTACCAACCTTAAACTGGAAAATGACTTCAGTGTTTTTCTTCTGTTTCCAATTTTTGCATCAGATCGATTAATAACACTTAGAAGTTTTCATTTCTTAGCTATTATTAAGCTAATTTTCACTTAACTCGTGTTAAGAGCCACAGATCCAGCATCAACTGAAAATCAGTCTAAAAGTGACAGACAAGTCAGTAAATATGAAGGAAACTGTTCATGATGCTGTTACATCCTGACGGCCTGGGTGGCAGCCATCAGCAACCCCCACCTCTGTGGGACATAATGACTGTGAAATAAATCAGCACACCTGGAAATGACGTTTCCATGGGAACAGCATGCTCACACCAAGCGAGCCAAGCTGAAGGCATTTAAGGAAAGTTCACTGAAAAAGAAATACAGTAATATTACACCCAGAATTTAATACATGTATATAAAGTGTATTGCTTTGGAAAACAAGCAGTAAATGAAGCATTTTCTCTAAATCAGATCTACAGTATGATATAATTAAATGTCGTAGACAGGGGAACTGTAATCACTAAAGGCACCATCAAGAATGAGTCTAGGGGAGATTTCATGATGAATATGGTTACCGCGTGTCTCACTAAGTCATGGGACGTGGCCAAACAGAACTGAGACGATGGAAAATGGTCACTACCAGACAAGGACTAGAACCACGGTCCGCTTTCGTAAAGGTCCAGCCAGCAGCGGCTACGGCGGAGTGATGCTCCTATAGAGCCACACCATCAGCGCCAAGCCGGTGGCGGGAACGGCGAAGCACGGCCTGCGCGGCGCGGCGAGAGGGTGGAGCCTCAAGCCGTGTACTTCGCGTCGACGTGCCACTGCGGCTTGTGGTAGCGTGTGTAGCTGTCGTACAGCTCGCCAAAGACGTCCCTGACCCCCGCCTGCAGCGTGGCATTCAGGAATTTGACATCCCTCTCTTGGCAGAGGTCCAGGATCCAGTAGATCCCCTCGGTCAGGTGACTCTTGACGGCTGGGTACAGCGTAACCTTGGAAACAGAAGATGGAAACAAGTCAATGACATGGCGAGACGGGGGGGGGGGGGGGGCACCCCCAGACAGTGGAACTAGGCCCCTTCTCTTAAAATAGCCGGAAAGATCTGGGTTTAATTTGAGCTTTACCACTCTGCTCTTATAAGGAGAAAGCATCACACACACAATCAACGCAATGGACTTAAATGCAGCCAAAGTCAACAGCTGCCTTTTACCATCCAGTTCTTTCATTTTCCGTCTCCATGACACTTTTTATATCTTTACAAGCTTAACAGTAAATATTACTACAGCAACAAGATAATTGCTTCGGCAGAAAACGACGTCACGTTACTCTGTCTAGCTGATTATCGCGCCTTGCTGAGCGCCTGCCGCCACGTGGTGTCCTGAGGGACGGGGCCAGACCCTATGTCCATCTGGGGGCCTCGCTAATGGTCCCTGACCCCCTGGGATCGTGTGCCAACTCCCAATTACAGATGTGAAATCAAGCGCAATCCAATTTCTGTTTTTTATTAGAACTGCCAGCATTCATAAGTTAAACAATTTTAAATTAATCACACCACTCATCTAGGCTGAAAGTATACATGATATATTTAACAAAAAAAGCCATTTAAATACTTAAATGACGTGAGATGAGTACGAATAAATCTATTAGGACTGTCTCCTGAGAACCGTTAGTCTGAAATCATTGTTTGTTACATCACGCTTCAGCACATACTGGACAGCTGTGGGTCCAAATCGTTGTTGGAATGTTCCATTCCCGGGAAAGTACTTTGTAAAAGGTACTGAGAGGGGCACCTACAGACCCCACAGGCACTGACAGGCTCTGAGAGGGGCACCTACAGACCCCACAGGCACTGACAGGCTCTGAGAGGGGCACCTACAGACCCCAAAAGACAGACACGCATGTGCTGCCGATCGGAGTCAACCGTGTTAAACTATTAAAGTATTAAACTATTCAAGTAATAAAGGACTTTAGAACATCTGCCAAACTTACATCCATATCAATTACAGAAAGTTAGGGCTCATCTCATGCATTTGCATAAATTCATAAAACGGCTGATTACCTCTTATTGTCTGTATTGACACTAACGGGAACTGGACATATACTTTTTTGTGTTTGGCTTGCTTTTAGTTAGATTGTAGTTAAGTTTGCTTTCGTATTTGGCTTTCAGCTCTGGCGCATGTGCGTCCCACATCCAGGGTTGACTCTGATCCCCTAGTTACAGGGATGGCTGTTAAAAACCCATCGACGGTCATCGGCGAGCAGCCCACCACAGGGCCTGAGGACGCTCCACCAGAGGCTGACCTGAGGATTGATTTCCGGGGGGGGGGGGGGCGACTTCGAGAAGAGGGGG
>JAODJU010000062.1:2211741-2224387 GCA_026776725.1 Gnathonemus echidnorhynchus | reverse complement strand
TACCAGCACGCCCCCTGGTGATCTACCAGCACGCCCCCTGGTGATCTACCAGCACGCCCCCTGGTGATCTACCAGCACGCCCCCTGGTGATCTACCAGCATGCCCCCTGGTGATCTACCAGCACGCCCCCTGGTGATCTACCAGCACGCCCCTGGTGATCTACCAGCACGCCCCTGGTGATCTACCTTCTGCAGCTCACAGACGTACTGCGCCACCACAAAGCTGGACAGGACGGTGAAGCCCTCGGCGGCAGCCGCGATGTGTGTATACATCCTCTCCACCAGCCGTGCACATTTCAGCAACACCTCCATCTCCTCCTCAGAACCTGGGAGTTGGGGAGTGGGGGGGGGGGGGTTTGAGAGAGAAGGAGCATGAGCTTGAGGGAATGTTCAGGACAGGAGAGCTGCCTGCACTTCCTCTGTGAGATGAAGCAATGGAGATACACTGCAGTGACTGCACACACACGTTCCCAGGCTCTTCCGAAGCAGAGCGCCCTCAGGTGGAGGTCTGCGGCAGTAGACTTGGATACCAGGCTGAGAAAGCGGGTTACAAAAACAGGCAGACCTTTTGAAACGAGCACAAATATACCCACAGAGACAAGAAGAAATGCTGCAGGCGGATTCTCAGCCTGCCTGGTAAGAATCCTGCACAGCAGGTCCTAACGAGGCCTTATTAGTGCTCAGAGAGTTTGGACCCGATATCGGCTGCGATTTCAGAGCCGGCCTGTCAAAACGCAAAAGCTTCACACTTCTGCGGCCAAGTTGAATAATCAGGATTAAAGGCTCGATGACCCATGAAATATAATACTAGCTAGCCCCACGCCCCCCCCCCCCCCCCCCCAAAAAAAAAAACCTGGACTGGACCAAGAGAGAGAGAAAGAAAGAGAGGGAGAGAGATGGACAGAAAGAGAGAGATGGACAGAGAGAGAGAGAGAGGTAGACCGAGAGAGAGGGAGAGAGAGGTGGACTGAGAGAGAAAGAGATGGACTGAGAGATACAGATAGAAAGAAAGAAAGAGAGCGCAAGAGAGTGCGAGCGAGAGAGAGAGAGAGAGAAGCTCCCAAACAAAAGCCAATATTAATATGCCTGATATCAGGGTAAGTATCACACTGGAAACGCCGAACCTAAAATCGTCAAGTTTCACAGCAAGTTATCACTCAATTCACTGAATTCCAGCCGGACATTACAAGGGTTTTAAAAAATAATAAATGAGATAACGGCAGCTCTCTAGGTGCTCGTTAAGCGGTGAGAGGGGCAAACTGAGACTCCATCCTGCAGTAACCTGAAGCTCATCAGATCCCAGCCCATGTCCAGCTGACCTCATTCTGAATCCGACACACTCGCAAAACATGCACATTCCCGGGGCCAAGACAAACGCTGACAGTGCTGCATCATCCTCAGGTTCCAAGACGGACCCGGGCTTCACGCGGAGGGTCTACACTTGCTGAAAGATGGTGGTCACAAGACCGCCCTTTGAGCTTTTATGGTTGGGCCAAAATCCACAGGAACACCCCGGGATTAATAAGCCGGAGGTTTGCGTTCGTTCCCACCCCCCCAAGGCTGAGGAGGGGTGTCCCATAACCACTTTATAAAATAAAATAAATTAAATCCAAGGGAACCCCCAGGGGGGGCTCCAATCAGGAACCCCCGGAGAAAGACCCACTAAGTCCTGCTGAAACGTTATTTTCTGAAACAACATCACCATCCGGTCTGCTTTATCCTTTGCCCTATCATTTGCACGCTTACAAATTCTTGAAATGCGTTCAAGCATAAAACTTCCAAAAATCACCTTCAGTGATTCAGTCAGACCCCCGGCTTCCCCCCATGCCCAGCGCGCCGCTAGGCGAGCGTCACTACCTGTCCTTACACGGCAGGGGTTCTCTAAAACCACATGGACATGTCAGCTGGATCTGCCGATTCCATTTCCTCAGTAAAACCCATCTGTGCAAAGGATTTCAGCTTTTTCATGAAAAAACAAGCCCAACGCTGACGTCCCGGTGGCAGACAACCGTGATAAAGTATCATGAGATTAAGCAAGTCAACAAGAGGGACACTCAGCCGGAAAGACAGAATTCCCAGCATGTCATATTACTGTCCCAAAATAGCGTGCTTGTGTCGACGGTGGAAGGTCACCTGACTCAGCCATGGAACTGAACCTGACAGCCAAACAAAAGCTTCATGGCTGAAACTGATTCACGCGTATGTCCTTATCATGCTGCTATGCGTCGTGACTTTTATTCATTGTATTGTTGAGAGTATAATTGACCGGGGAACTTTCCGGAACTTCTGAAGCCTATTCCTCCGGCCAAGAATCAGACTACTGAGCCTTGCACGGATTGCGAAACGCCCCCAACTACCTCGCTGACAGTTTTGGGATTTTCCTGGTGCAATGTAATCCATGTGGACCAAGGCTCACTTCCTGCACAGCTTGCTGGGAAAAATGCTGAGGGACCAGACCGAAAATTGAATTACTGCTAAAGGATTTAAAATCTGCTGTCACAGAGGGGCTGGCTCTTCCTTGCCTGGATGGGTCTGTTTTTATCTCATCGATCCACTAGAAGTCGCCCGTGTGACGTTGACAGTTCTGTCGTGATGTTTGTGAAATCTTGCGCACTCCAGTCAAGGCTTCGCTTCTTCAGACGGACTCCGACTAGCCCATTTTCAGAAGCGCGCCCAAATTCTGACCTACCTCTCTCTTCTTCCCCCTTCTGTCGTCCTTCCTTCATGACAGAAGCCACCAGCCGGTAAAAGCAGTTCAGGAAGGGGGGGGTTGCCTTCAGCATTGCCTGCGGAAAGAACATCGTCACCGTCACAGAGGCGGATCAAAGGGACGCTCGACCTTCAATGGGGTAACGCCACAGAATGACCTACACCAGGCATGACTGCGGACTGATTCTACGCACCACTGCGTGGTGACGTCTTAAATGAGGGCAGCGCCCAGGGGCCCTGTGTATGCATCCCCCCGCCCCCGCCCCCGCCAACCAAAACCAGAAGTGCTGGCCAAGGCTGCTGAAGCCTGGGAGTCATTTCTGCAAGTCGTCGGCCAACAGCCAGAATGATAATAGCTTAGAAGCCCCCGCCCCCAAAGTGTTGCTGGGCTCCTCCCACCTGCCTAGGCTTAGCTGCCCTGTCAGCAGAGCTGGGGGCATTTTTGGCAAGGTGAAGCAGTGGAGGAGAGAGATGGGGAGAGAGAGAGAGAGAGAGAGACGCTGGACTGCATGTTAGCTGCGATGCTCATGCTGCACTGCCAGTCATGCCAACGGAGTTCGCTGATTTCGAAGACAAGAGCGAGTGAGCGAGCCAGTCGGGGGGGAGAGGGAGAGAAAGACAGGCAGCAGGCATCTTCTTCCTTCCGGAAAACCAAAGATTTCGGCAGATGACATGGGGACAGGAGTCAAACTTAATGCAGTGGAGAAAAACGGCGTCAAAGATCCGATACGAAATTTTTAACGGTTTTCTGAAGAGCGTCTGTCCTGAGAGCGTCTGTCCTGAGAGCGCCTGTCCTGAGAGCGCCTGTCCTGAGAGCGTCTGTCCTGAGAGCGTCCTCGTCTTCGGTAATTACTGGCTGTAGATTCCCTTAAAGCCTTTTCTAATTATCTGCGTTGCTTCCGGCCATAAAAACCCTGGAACTGACTGTTAAATGGAAACAGGAGCTCTTTCTGATTGGGAGGGGCAGTTTTACACAAAGGGGAAAATAAAGGAATCCATATGCTGACTCATTGCTCCAGGCCGGGGGTGGGGGGCAAATCTTGGCATGAGAATGCGAGACTTGTCCCTGCGGGGTGATAAACTGCCCCAGAACAGGGAGCTTTGTGTTCCAGAGCTACGCCGCCCCACTGAAGCCCCCCAGGCAAACAGGCACCCACGGTCCCACCAGCCAGCCATGGTGGGGGCAAAACTCCCATTTCGGAAGACTTCTGAGAAACATTTCCGGTGTCACACATCACTGAGTATTAAGGACCTTCAGACAGTATCCTAGATAACTATTCTGGTTTCCTACAAAGAATTAATCACAATCTGAGTGAAACTGAATGCGATCCCATTTCTCGCGCCTCCCCAGACACTCAGGATGGAGAGCGTGCATAACAAAACTAACTGGCTTCAACTCATTAGTCTCTGGAATCACAGGAGAAAGCAGGCTGTAAAAACCCAGTGTGGGTGGGATCCACATGCACTGTCAATCATCCATATACTCACGTCCCATTGGAAAGCTGGGCAGAGACTGGCAGAGCAAGATAAGCCTACCTACAGAGGGTTTCTGGGCATGGCGGCGTACAAACCTGGGGGTGGCACTGGATGATGGCAAACAGGGCCTCGTGGACGGCAAGGAAGGCGGAGTAGCGGATCTGCGGCGACGGGTGGTCCAGTGGGACGAAGTGCAGCGCCCCGAGGGCCAGGCTCACACCATGGGGGTTTCGCAGAAGCCCCTCCCCCCGACGGAGTAGGACTGTCAGGCCCTCCACGGTCGGCACCGTCAGGATGTCCGTCAGCGCCCTCTGCCTGCAGGACTCCTTCACTACAAACTAACAAAAAGGCGTTTAGTGTACATCGCCAAGGAACACGTTAACACTGGGAACGTCAGACGTATCTGGAGCCTAGAGTGAAAATGGCAAGACTGGCCTGAGAACACGCTGAAGCGACATAAACAGACACGCGTTAAGAGAGCGCGTACGCTGCTTCTGATTAAACACGCTTCAGAGAGCGTACGCTGCTTCTGATTAAACACGCTTCAGAGCGCGTGCTCCCTCTGATTAAACACGCTTCACAGAGTGCTCTCTTTTCGATTTAGCACGCTTCAAAGCATGTGCTTCTCCGTTTTTAACAAGCTACAGCCGGGGTGGGGGTGGGGGGGGGGGGTGTCTCAATCCATCACAGTGAGTGTGAGAGCATTCACTCCACCGGCTCAGCAGAGACCCGCAGCCCGTCCCCTGAAACGCGGTCGCACTCCTAGCAGGGACCCACACCAGGAACCTGCCGCCCCAGGCACTCACCTCCATCGCCGACATCATCTGCGGCACTGTGAACCAGAAGGCCCTGCGGTGACTTTCCTGGAGCTCACAACCGGCTAGCAGCTTGGCCGCCGTAACAGCCCACCGCACCTCCTGAAAGACACGTTGGTTAAGTGGCGAGCTCCACGTCTAACACATCTGAGGCCATCAGAGGCGATGTGCCAATTCCTTAGGCCAGGAAGCTGAAAAAGGGCATCTCCACACCCAAAGCCCCTGGCTGCTTGTTTGCTTGGTGTCTGGTACTTCAGTCACTGTCACAGGAGTCTTTCCTGCCAGAATACGCAACTGCGGTTTGGCATTGTCGGCGTTAGCCTAGCCTTTCACGTGGTTAGCGAGGCAACAGACACTCAACCAGAGACCCGTACTCATCGCCCGCTTCAGCTCCTCCAGGTACTCCTTCAGGTAAAGAGTCATTCTTCAGAGACACTGGCTGAAGTGCCTGAGGATTCCTGCAGCCCATTGGCTGGAGCGGCCCGGGATTCCTGCAGCCCATTGGCTGGAGTGCCTCTGGATTCCTGTAGCCCATTGGCTGGACACTTCCTACCTAGAGGGCTAAGCCTGCATTTGATTATTTCTCTCCGAGTCGGAACTTGGATGAAACCGTCACGAAACGTCACGAAAAACATCACTTCCCGTCGGAAACGCCTCTTATGACGTTGAAGTCGGACGGAATTTTCTTGTCCGAGTTTCCCCTGTGACGTAATTTCAACATGGCGGCTTACACAGTCAACAGTAATTCTATTTTTATAAATCTTTAAAAATATTTATTTTGTTAAATCTATTAATAGTTATAAATGTAACTGCACGTGTTCGATTTAGAGAATACCATATCATGACCGTAAACAGTATCCTATCATGCAATATCAGATTTTTACCAGACTTGTTAGTGTCTTTGGTTTGTTCGTAGTTTGTTTGCCTCTCAAAAAAAGAACATTGTTATGAATGAACTAAAGTATTTTATAAAGCTTTTAATGTGGTTTGACTTGTTCGTGTTTCTTGTTTGTTTGTCTCTCGGAAAAAAGATTCTCATTCCAAATCTGCTTAAATATAACACAGAGTAGCGTGTTCATGGAGGCAGCCATGTTTGTTCCGAGCTGTGGTAGCTCGAACGGGAGATTGTCGGACGTGATGTCACTCAACTCGGAATTTCCAAGTTCAGAGAGGAAAACGAACGCACCATAATGTTTACCAAATTAGTTGGGCTAAAATACACAAAGGCGGCATGTGGAGGCCAGAGCCATGGCTGCTGATCCCTTGAACAAAACAATTAAAGAACTGCTGTTAAGAAGATGAGCTGAGTTTGTTCTCCAAGTCTTTGGAGAAAAGCTACTCACAGGGGGCGGAATACGTAAGTAATGGAAAGACAGGTCACCTGTGCAAACATGACATCACCTGAAGAACCGAAACAACGAGGTGCCAAGAAGCACGACGGGCGTGACTTACCATGTGGCGACCAGCCGCGATCCAGCGTGTGCTGAGGTCATCTCCCACCAGCGCCAAGAGCTGCTGGAACTGCTCAATGGAGCTCCCAGTCGCCAACTGAGCCAGTAAATCCCCTGTCGCAGGTTCGAGCTCCTTCACGTCCAATGCGGACAGCCAGGGTGCTGAAACGGGACAGCAGAACAAGGTTTGGCCCCGATCTGCATGACTCACTTGAGCAATCGAGACTTGCCACCTCCCTTTAGTCAGAGCGGGGACACTTAAACGAATACAGTTGACCAACATCCTAAAAGCCCACGTCAATGACTTAGGTAGAAAAGCCAATCAGTTTAAACATCACCCAGCGATAACAGATATACTCATCGGCAGCATAGACTTCAAGCTTGATGAGAAACATTCGCTAAAGGTCGCCCCCCCTCATAATATGACAGGAATTACAAGGATCTAAATGAGTAATCCATTTAATTCTGGTAACAAACGTCCGGAATGATCTGGCAGCCCAGCTTCATTACAATAGTCTTCTCCTGCTTTACAGTTAAATCAATTTCTCACACTTATATTTAATCACCACCGTGTGACAGACTGCAGATAGCAGCACTGATACCAGCATTACCTTCTAATAGCAATTTGACTTAACAGCATTAAATTAACTCCACCATCAGGAGAACCTGGAAATGCAGCAGGTTCTGCTGTATTTCTTTCCAGCAAGCGTTCGTTTCTTGTTCCTTTTTGTCAGCAATGTTGCTGTTGTCACAGAACCAAGGAAAACATAAGAATATTCCAGAAACATATTTTAAGCTTCCCGGATCCACTCTGCAGTGTTCTTTAAAGCCTATCCTAACCCATCTGTTTAAGGCAGCGGTCGCCAATGCATCAACCGCAAGCTACTAGCAGCCCACAAGGAGCCAGATAGATTTCTTTGCAGAAGATTGGAGACCCTGGTTTAAGGACTCCAACCTAACCACAATAAGCCAAGTCAGAATAGATGGGCCAGTCAGAACCAGGACACAAAACTGCACTTCAAATCTTGCAGG
The DNA here is from genome assembly GCA_026776725.1 of Gnathonemus echidnorhynchus. Classification (NCBI taxonomy): domain Eukaryota; kingdom Metazoa; phylum Chordata; class Actinopteri; order Osteoglossiformes; family Mormyridae; genus Gnathonemus; species Gnathonemus echidnorhynchus. The sequence goes on along the minus strand of JAODJU010000062.1, from coordinate 2,216,905 downwards.
GTAAAAAAAAGCACAACATGCACGAGCAGAGACAGACTACGACTCTCAAATTGCTTCACGGGATGCAGGTACCTGAGAGAAGCTTCCTGAGGTTCTGCACCACCAGCATGCTGTAGTCCTCCAGCCCAGGACATTTGCTGCTCTGGGCAGCCAGGTGATAAGCAGTAAGGAAGAGGAGGGAGGAGGTCAGGAAGCTCAACGGGCGGGGAGAGGAGCACAGCTCCCTCAGGATCTGCTGGGCAAAGCCTCTGCAGAAGTCCATATGATGGAAGACCACTGGTGGATGGTCTTCCTCTCCTCCAGGAGCCAGGCTGGCTACCCGCGCTAATTCAGCCTGCAGCATGACCCTCACCACCTCCACAGTGAAGGACTGACCCAGAACGCTGCAGGTCTCCTGCCTCAGACTGGTCTGGACAGCAGACCCCATCGAGACAACGACCTTCTCCAACAGCGGGAGCAAGGTCTCATCCATTTGCTTATTTCTGCCCAAGTTAGAAGAGATGGTCTGGCACAGGGTGCTGAACGTGGCCAGCAGCAGCTGAAGAGGTAGCAGGCACTTTGGGTCCTGGGAGTCATGGGCAGAGGATGAGGCTTGGACTACGACCTCGCTCTCCAGGATGAAGGAGGTGAACTTCTCAAGATTGAGCCGGACACTCGTCTTTCTGTGGATGATCGTTTGAATTAGACAGCCAAGGAAATTCTGGACCACTTCCAAGAAGGCAAGCCAAGGAGAATGGTCCAGGACATTGGAGACACACTTCTTCCCATGAGAAAACAATGAGGTTACAATAGCTTCTAAAAGAACATTTCCAAACATAACTTTCAGGACAGAACCAGTGTTTCTTCCAGACTCCCATGATGCCATGAGATGGAAGACCTCCTTCAACAATTCAATAACTTTATCATGTCCTACAGCAGAGTCACATTGAGTCACTGTGACTATGAAGAACAGGAGCAAGAAATACTCAGAGTGATCTTCAGGGGACACAGCGTCTGGCTTAAGGACCCTACATGCCTTCAATAAGTGAAGAAGCTCCTCAGTCTGAGTCCGTGACAGAGTCATGCTCACACCGGCCCTTATCAAACTCAAGATCTCATGGGCTATACGCTCCAATCTCTTCCATGGCAGGGAATCATCAGCAGAATCGTCATGAAGCTTTGAGGTTCGTGGTTCTCTCTCTCCATTAGCTCCTGCGTGCGCTGCCTCCATAAATACTGAGAGAGCCGTGCATTCCGTACTCCCTGGAGACAAGGAGAGGATTCCTGCGGTACTCCTTAAGAAACGTTTCACTACAAGAGAGTACAGAGGAGATAACTCAAGTAGAACCATATTGTCAAGTAGCTGCTTTGAAATGAGGGGCACAGAGAGACAAGTATTTTCTGTAGTTCCATCTAGAACATCTGTCTGAAGTAGAGAGTTCACAAGAATATCCGCAATATAACTCAAGTCATCTTCAGTCAGGTATGGGCCAATCAAAGCCAGGTTTGAGGTCACATGAAACCAGTGCGCTGTGGGATAATTGATGTTGTCCACACTGCTGATCTGACCATCCCATACTCCACTGCTCAGAAGAGCGGATGTGCTAGTCTCTGTCCTCACAATAAACTGAGAGATTCTGCAGAGAATGTTTTGACCTTCCAAAGCTGAAGATGGATCAGTGTTCAGGAGGATAAGCTTCATCCTCTGGAGAGCCAGGAGCTCCTGCAGGAGCCAGCAGGTTGAGCCACGCGGCTGGGACTGACAAGCCACCTGCTCCCATTGGCTCACGGCTACACACGGGAGAAGACAAACATTCTCCTCCAGCAGGCCGCTGCAGTCTTCTTCAATCACAGATACGTATCTGCTGCAGTGGATCTTGAAGAGTGTGTCCACCTCCACCAGGGTGTAGCTGAGTAACAGGGTTGTCTCCAGGACCTTCTCAAACCACAGCGAGCAAGGCTTGTTGCCTTGTAGCTGCTGTAGCAAGGATTTTATGACCTTGACCATCTCCTCCATGAGGCTTTGAGCACGCTTGACCACAGGCAGGGGTGTGCTGTTGTCCAGGGTCTTCACACTGAAGAGCACCGAATTGAGGAGCATGCTCAGCGAGAAGAGCTTCAGGGCCAAGTCCTCCTGTCCCTCAAGGTCCATCAGGAGACAGCTTTGTGCCTTCTCCAGAATGAGGGAGCACATTTCCAGACTTTGACTATGGGGAGTGTTCAGGATACTCTGACTCAGGCTCTTCTGCAGGGCTGCCGTGAGAATCGGCGGACGCAGTTCGTCTGCTGCGGGCCGACAAATAACCTCCAGAATCTCCTGCAGCAGCCTGGGAAACTGTCGCAACTTTTCATACGTCTGGAAGATGGCAGTGATGAGAGCCTCCCGGGCCTTAACCACACGCTGACCCATATAATCGGCATCGATCCAGGCCGAACATACCAGCTCATCCAGGTCCGGCTCCACGATCAGGTGATTGAGCGAGAGGAGAGTCTTCAGACAGCGGTACCAGGCCGGAATGCTGGGCTGCACATTGCTGAACAACAGCTGGGCGACTTTCCTGTAGAAACTAAACTGCACCTCTCCATGCTGTATCCTGTCCGCGGCAACGTTGTAGATGTCTGCAGATAGGCTGGAATTCAGAAGGTTTTCCAGAGTCAGCAAAGCAAGGCCCCAGTTTCCGGGCTCGAAAGTGCCCTTGACGGTCAGGGCTTCGGTCAGGTCCAAAGCAGCCGTGAAACGTGCCAGCAAATGAAAGCACACCAGCTTATTTTCACCACCTTTGCCAAAGGAGTCCAGGGAAAACTTGAAAATCAAAGGCAGGGAGTTTGATCTCACAGCAAACTGCAGTGAAGGATCGCAGAACCCAGACTGACAGAGTTTCTTTAGGATGGTGCTCACAGGAGACAGCAACCCCTTACTGATGGGACCCTTTTTGGCACCGGTCACCTCCTTTTCTGGAAGAAGCTCTTCCCTGTAGGAGGGGAGATGGTCGAGCGCAAAGAGGGCAGACTGCAGCACTGCGTCCACCTTGCTGCGGATCTCTCTGCTCAGGCGGTGCTGGATTTGGGCGTCGTCGTCCACACGCCATACCCGCACGGCCAGCAGGTGGCGCAGCAGCAGGAAAGGCTGGAGCAGGTGAGCCGTGACCTGGGTGAAAACTCGGTTGGGGTTGGTCTGATGCCGCTGGACCATCAGGTAGCTGCACAAGGTCTGCTGAAAGACCTCGAACACCTGGCGGACCAGGGGCTGGCCGACGTCCCCCGGGCTGAGCTCGGAGCAGGCCAGCACGCACAGCCTGGACACCAGCTCCACCAGGAGCTCGTACTTTGCAGAGTAGGTGGCTGAGAGCACGGGAGAGGACAGAATGCCCTGGCAGCAGCTCAGCACGGTGGAGGTGCCTACAAGGCATGTTCCCGAAGCACATTCCAGGACCCGCTCATTAATGACCTGGTGACAAGACACAGACAGGAAGGGGAACATTCTGACATACATTCAAAACAAGCAAATATAACAGAAAAACAACCAACAACCGTTTCCTTAAGTAGATAAACAAGAAAATAATATGGTCAGACACCTGAGCCACTGCTAAACGCAGGCTGAGGCTCCTCCCCTTGCTCAGGGCATTCAGCAGATTCTTGCTGTGAAGAATGTCGTCCAGAAAAGCCCACAAGCCTGCCAGCACTTCCTGTGGAAGCTCCACTTTCTTACTGTAATAGCCGGTCAAGGCGTGACTCGCCCAGTCAAACAGCAGCTGCAGAGGCAATGGGAGGGACACACAGAAAGGGTCAGTGAAACTTACAGCGGAATGCAGTGACGCTTCGTCAAATTCGGGGAGCCCGCGCTGGCGGTAACGAGCATCTCAGCGATGCCTAACGGGGCCTTGCCTGCTCTTTGTTGGGCAGGATGCACTGCGGGGAGACCCAGGCAAAGCGCACCAGCTTCAGCTTGTCTGGCCAGGAAGTCCGGTGGCTCTTCAGCTTCAGATGGATGCCGGAGTAGATGGCAGCCATGTTCTACGTACTGCCAGCTAAGAAAAAAGGCATTCGAGATGCAAAGATGGCCACTTCTGCGGTTGGAAAACATTACTGGAAGTCAGTCATTCCAACATAATGCTAGTTCTGCTAAGTTTCTGGACGTCTGCATGAACAGATTAAATGACATCTTGTTTTTCTCCTCCACAAGAGGGAGACGTTTCATTGTGTATTGAACTGTACATACATACAAGGATCTTACTCAGTTTTTCTTTAAATCCCAAGGCACAAAATAAGAAACCTTAATTAAATCCAATTATTCAAACAATAGACTACCATGTTCCACATGTAAGCAGCCCCGGAGTTCTGCATGTGCTTTTATTTAAGGTGTTAATATCAGTAAAAAACAGAAATGAAGGTGTAGTTTTTGTGTTAGAAAACAACTGTCACCACAACGGCAAGTGCCTGAAAACTGACGGTGTGCTACACTCTGCTACACTTAAACAGGCAACAGTGGCATAAGATACAGTTACATATATTGTTGTACTACAATGTAAATATAGTAATAACATTACACGTTATCCAATTCCTGTGATTACACTGTAAACAGAGGTGGTAGGAACGCATACGGACATTTTGTTTTGCAGGAGATTCGCAGACCAGAAAATTAAATTCCACTCATTAAATAATTGTAATATCAATGAAGCCAGAATAGGGAATCACTGACATCTGTCATTAGGACAGGATCCCCGTGAACAAAACTAAAAGAATGGAACGTATTCGAGGTGTAAAAACGCAAACCGAGCACTTATGAGGAGATACTGGTGCTAGTTTAATTTATTTTTTTCACACCGAAGAGTTGCTATGCCATAGCTGCTAACGACTAGGCTAACAATACTCAGCAAACCACTTCAATCGTATAACTCTATTCACACGCAACTGTCTACACGCAAACACAACTGTAATGTACTTAAATGCCATTATATGAATACAAGTTTTTTCTTTTTTAGAGAAACACTCCCCAACTTACAATCGCCGGCCAAACACGTGTCGGATGCATTGAATGTGAACTCTCACCCCTGACCTTCAGCCTCCAGGCGGAACCAGTCCATAGATATAAACACTAGATGTCGCGGTGAATACAGCCGTCTATGGGAGCGAATGCGTCAACAGAGCCGCCATCTTGGGACGGGGTAGAGCTCCTTTTAAATGA
>JAODJU010000062.1:2171085-2211641 GCA_026776725.1 Gnathonemus echidnorhynchus | reverse complement strand
ACCCCGTCCCAATATGGCGGCGGTATTAACGCATGCTGAGAGGCTGGACGCGACATCTAGTGTTGATATCTATGGAACTAGTCGATCGAGCGTCATGATTGGTTAGGAGGTGTTGTTAAATATTATCATTATTTTAAAGATTGGAACGATAACTACTTGAGGAACAACACTAACATTGGGCTGGTTTTGGAATAACTATAAAGTTTCCGCTGTTTAAATCCAATCAGTTTTCAGGACATACGCTTTCGCGTAAGAAATAGCGATGTAAATATTATTTCTGTATAATGAATAATGTGCCTTATTCAATATTTAATACTTCAATTATGGTTATATAATTCTCTGTTCCTATGAGCAGACATTAATTTAAATATATGACATTTCTATATAATAAAAATGTAATTATTTTAATGATTAAAATGTCCATTGCCTGAATAGGCTCCATATCTTGTTTATGTAGTCGATGGTTTTCTAACTCAGTGAATGGCCACCTTTTTTGGGCATAAATACGAAAAAGTGGCGGCATGGTGGCGCGTTAGTTGGTACTGTTTCCTCGCACCACTGGGACCAGCGTTAGAGTCTCCACCATGGCTCCATGTGCGTGGCGTTTGCATGTTCTCCTTGTGTCATATAAGGTGAACTGGAATTTCCCATAGGTGTGTGTGTGTGTGTTTTATACTGGTTTACGGGAAATTAAGCTGTGGCGCCTGCAGCTTCTAGGAAAAGACACCTACTAAACTTGGGGCGGAATGTGGCTCAGGTATTGGAATCATGGCTAACATTATCTGCTGTAGATCATAAGATTAGATTAGATCAAATTCAACTTTATTGTCATTGCTTAAAGTACAAGCACTCAGACCACGACATACAGTTTGGCATGCAATCAGAGTGTAAAACACTTGCTTATGCTGGAGGTCTTGCTGGTGGGGATCACGGATCAGTCATTGTGCAAGTGATTTACACAAGTACAACGGAATTTACTATGGCATATGCGGTGCGACATCTGTCAGGGGTACAGCAGAAGAGTCCTTTAGTAACAGCACGACTGTTGACTCTGAACCCTTAACCATTATTTCCTTCCTCATAAAGTCTAGCAAATGTATTTTTCCGTGCAACTCTATTGTATAATGCGCCCAAACGCCCCAAACTGAGGCGCATGTTTACGATGGTTTACGGTAGCAGGAAGTTCCTCCCGAGCTTCTGCTATCGCCGCCCGGAGCTGCTCTGGTCACGCCTCACCCCGGTAACCTCGCATGCGTCTAGGTTGTGTTCGTAGAAGGGTGACCTTCTCTGCCACTCTCCTTGAAAGGCGTGCTTTTGTTTTTACTTTTCTTTTTAGATAGTCGATATGGCAGGCGTGGCGGGCGTAGATAGCCCGGGGATGCGCTGGGTATCGCTGTGACAAGGGCCAGATCTCGGCGGCCAGCTGTGGCGCTGCTGCGGGCAGATAATGCTCGGCAAACCGTCGGGGGACCAGACGGAGACCCGCCGATACCATCAGTGCGGCATTAAGCTGTGGCTGTAAATAAATGTGCATACTGTCTTGCTGTTGCTCGGATTACTTTTAAAGAGACTTTTCAGCATTTTGGGCGCACGGTAGTTACCATGAGCTCGGGAATCCTTGCGGGCTCGGCGATATGGCAGGATAGCAGCCGGCATGTGGCTCACAGGCTGGCGCCGCTCCTGCGGGGGACGCGCTTTGCTTCAGCAGCCGCCAGCCTCGGAGCACATCCATGGCTGGCACCGGGGCCCCGGACTCCCCTCGGATTAAGGATCGGGGGCCGAGCCGCTGGAAGCGCGTCCGGGGTGCTGTCGGTGTCCCGCCCGGGTGCCGGCCTCCAGTGGCACAGGCTGACAGCCCCGCCACCTTTCTGGCTTTCCGCCTGCTTCTACGGCACATCAGCCAGACAGGCGCTGGCGGGGCAGCAGGAGAAAGGGGACGACAGAAGTCAGCCGGCGGTGCAGGCGAGCGCAAAGATCAGCCGGTTACCCTCCGACGACCTCCGCAGGATCCTGCGGCTCGCCTATCCGGAGCGCTGGAGGCTGGCAGGTCGGCTCTCCTCCCGGTCACACCGCGCCCCTTACAGCGCTTTTGCTTTCCTGTTCAGTGTACTCTGGTGGTTAGGTGTAATACTCATTATTCTGGCATGTAATCGTTAGTTTTAATATGTAAAGCATGCATATTGTTATAAATGGACATTGTTTTTTTTCTCTGTAGTTTTTAACGAGGTAGACAATTTGTAGGTAAATAAGAGGAAACCCTGCAGATAGACATTCGCGTATTAGCTCTGAACCTGGTAATTCATCCCAGCAGAGCATGAGAAATGGTTCAGGTCATTAAAGTTCCCGTGTTTACATACAAGACGATGAACTTTTATTATTTTCAGCACTAAGTCAGACTTTCTGAACTGGCGTACCAACAAGTGCGTACAAGTCCAGTGCGTAGGCATCACGGCTGCAGCTTCAGGCAGGCTTGCTCACGTTGCCGTCTCCGCACTGTTCCCCAGCGTCTGTGAGCTTCCTCCTCGTCTCCAGCACGGTCACCATGTCGGCACCCTTCTTCTTGGGCCGGGTGATCGACAGCATCTCTACGAGCCCTGGGGCAGAATTCAATGCCTCGCTCACGTCCCTCTGTGCCATGCTGACCGGGGTCTTCCTCATGGGGGCTGCCGCCAACGCCGCCAGGGTCTATCTCATGCAGATCTCCGGTGAGCCCCCGCCACAGACGCGCCCCCAGCTCACCCGGTGTGGGGACAGGGGCTCAGCACCAATGTTTTTACCTCTAAGAGCTCCGTCTGTGTTAGTCTAGTATGCATTACAATTAAAGCAAATTTAAATCGTTTAGAAATTTAAGGTCGGCTGTGTCCTGTACAGTGAACTCGGCCTGTATGATTGTAACTGATTCTTAATTTCAAGTTTATATGCCTGGTTTTTATATAGGTTTATGTGTGTAAATGAAGCTTGCATCGCTGTCTTTCCTGACACAAACTGACCGTAACGAAACTTGTCTTGTCTGTGGTAATTTTTCCAGGAGCGCAGATTGTGAGAAACTTACGCGAATCCCTTTTTTCCTCGATTTTGAGGCAGGAGTTGGGCTTCTTCGACGCGACGCGCACCGGCGAGCTCGTTAACCGCCTGTCGGCTGACACGACGCTCGTAGGGCGCTCTGTCACCGACAATCTCTCCGACGGGCTCCGAGCCGTCGCCCAGGCAACGGCAGGAGTCGGCATGATGGTGAATTTTTAGAGTATTAGCCCAAGGCCGCGAATGCCCTTTGTTTATTTACAGTTTAGTTATACTGACTTTTTGCATCACGTTTGCTATTCATATTTTTACACATCCCACCCATATATTTGACCTCATTGGCTTGCTGAATTGGCTTGTAAGAAACCTGAATTTGTTTTATTAAACAGTGGGGTTCCCCAATTATTCCTCACTCTTGGCAGATGCAGCAGTTAATTACTTGTCTAGCCTTGCAGAAATTCCAGGGCTTCCTTGTGGAAATTCCCAGGACTCTTGTGTATAGTTTCGCTTTCACATGTCTTAGTCTGGTAAATAGAGCAGATGACATTTCCTTCGATTTGTTTATAAACAGAGTACAATATTTTAAGATCCACAGGTAAAACTGGTATTTCACCAAGCGATTTTAGTCACATGAGAGGAAAAGTTCATTTTAAACATGAAATTCTATTAATATGTCTGGACACAGTGCTGATGTGTCTGGTACATCTTCCTGTTCTTGGGTCCTCTCTTGTTTGACGAGCCCTCGTCATGCTCTGGGTTTTAACTCGCATCTCCTTCCTCGCCCTCCTCCTCCTCCCCCAGTTTTACGTCTCCCCCAGTCTGGCTTCTTTCGTGCTGATGATCGTGCCCCCGGTGGCCTTGCTGGCTGTGGTTTACGGGAGGTACCTGCGCTCCCTCTCCAAGCGCACCCAGGACGCCCTGGCAGATGCCACGCAGGTCAGGAGGAGCAGGGCTGCCCCCGTCCTGCACTGTAATGGTGTCGATCCCGGCCCCCAGTAGGATTAACGTGTGCCCCCGCCCCCACAGCTGGCCGAGGAGCGAATCGGCAACCTGAGGACGGTGCGTGCCTTCGGGAAGGAGCTGGCTGAGGTGGAGAAGTACGGAGGGAAGGTGGAGCACGTCCTGCACCTGGCCAGGAAGGATGCTTTGATGCGGGGGGGCTTCTTCGGAATGGTACGTCCTGGAAACGCCCTTCTGTGACAATGAGAGTCTCCTTGTCTAATTAATAATTATATGTCATCAAATAACTCGCCTGAAGCAGTTGTTGTTCCCTCCATAAATGTCTGGCTCACTGTCCTTATACATCCGTTTAAAGTGGATCGTTTGTACAAATGACGGTCCACATTTTTGCTCCCTCCCAGCTCCCAGTATGTGGGCTGTCCTGGAGGGAGCAGAAACATGGATGATGTATGAGCAGGTAGCGGCACATGTGTGGTTGAGCTCCCAGTGCTCAGATGTAGGTCTGTGTCCCTGCAGACCGGCCTGAGTGGGAACCTAATGATCCTGATGGTGCTGTACAAAGGCGGCCTCCTTATGGGCAGTGAGAACCTCACCATGGGCGAGCTCTCCGCCTTCCTGATGTACTCCTTCTGGGTGGGAGTCAGCGTGGCAGGTACCCCGGCGCCCCTACCCCCGGACATACAGACCTTTCAGTCTGTATCTTTAAGTTGGCTGTCAGTTGGTTAGGACGCTGTGTCTGTATTCAGAAGGTCAGGGGTTCGAAACAAGGCCCTAACCCCGCCCTCCACTTTCTCCTGGGATCACAGAGTGTCACATGACACCTGGCTGGCTGGTTGTGGTGGGTGTTTGGATCCTTCGTGACACTGGGCCTGTGTTTGTGCTTCTGCAGGTCTCAGCTCGTTCTACTCGGAGCTGATGAAGGGTTTTGGAGCCGGATCTCGCCTCTGGGAGCTTCTGGATAGAAAGCCTGAGTTTTCCATCAACGGTGAGTCACATGTCAATGCCTGTGTTTGTCTAATACACAGTGATGGGTTAGCAGCACCACACATCAGTCTCTCAATTGCTGTTAGCTTGAGCGAACTACTAACAAGGACTAGCCTGTTTGACTAGTTCCTTGGTCAGACCTCAACAAAGACCCAATAGTTTTGGGTTTACATGATTTCAAACCGGCCGCCTATCAAAAGTCAGTCCAGCTAGGTTCTTCATAAAAAGGTTTTACCTCCTGACCTTGGAGAGTCAGCCAGTGGTCCTGACTGTGACCCCCCCAAACCACAGAGGGTGTGGAGCTGAGGCCGGAGCAGCTGCGGGGGGAGCTGGAGTTCCGTGACGTGTCCTTCGCCTACCCCACCCGCAGGGACGCGCCCATCTTCCAGCACCTGGACCTGGCGGTCCCGGCCGGCTCGGTCATGGCGGTGGTGGGCTCCAGCGGCACGGGGAAGTCCACGCTGGTGTCCTTGCTGCTCAGGCTCTACGACACCGACTCGGGTGAGGCTCTGGGGATGGCATCATCTCGGAAGCGACATCACCATCGTCATCGTCGTCAGGAACACTGGCAGCAGCAGTCCCGTGCGTGAGTGTGGCGTAAAGCTCTTGCTATTCTCACAGGATCGATCACCATCGATGGCCACGATATCCGAGACCTGAGTCCCTACTGGCTGAGAAAGCATATCGGCACCGTCAGTCAGGTGAGTCTGGAGTGTGTTCCCACAGATACCGTGTTGCCATGGTGATCTCCGGCTGAACGCTGACTCGGCTCCCTGCAGGAGCCGGTGTTGTTCTCCTGCTCTGTCGCGGAGAACATCGCGTATGGGGCACCGGACCCCAGCCTGGTGACGGCCGAGGAGATCCACCAGGCCGCCCGCATGGCCAACGCCTACGACTTCGTCCAGGACTTCCCCCTGGGCTTCGACACCGTGGTGGGAGAGAAAGGCGTGCTGCTCTCAGGTGGGTCATGTTGCCATGGTTTCCTCTGGGGGGCGGGGCTTATTTCGTACACATTCTCCTGTGTCATTATACCAATAACCCCAAACTCCGCAGTGATTTGGTGAACCTCAAGGCATCGGGGGAAAAAAAAAAGTCGTTAAACCTTCACGAACCTTTAAAGATGCTGAAACTCTCGCTATGTGGCTGAACCATTGGAGAGAAAATCACTTACACTCTTAATGCCTCGAATGTGGGACATTTAAGAATCCAGACTCATGAGCTGAATGTTTAAGGTTGAGCTCCCTAGGCGGCTCTCCTGTTGTACCCTTAGGTGATCATTACCCAGCAGGATAACAGCTGACCGCTTTCGTTTCAGGGGGTCAGAAGCAGAGGATCGCTATAGCCCGAGCGTTGCTTAAGGTAGACCTGGAGAAGCAGTCCCTCTCATCCACTCCATGCTGATATCTGAAGCTCATGAGTCGTGTTGATCGATTTCTGTTTTTTTATGTTGCGCAGAATCCTAAAATTCTCCTGCTGGATGAAGCTACCAGGTAACGTTCCTGTCTCTCCTGTGTCTGATCATACCTGTTTTGGTAAAATCCCCTATGAGGAAGCTCTATCTCTGATGCGACCCCGCCCACCCCCCCAGCGCCCTGGACTCGGAGAATGAGCTGCTGGTGCAGGAGGCCCTGGAGCGGCTTATGCACGGTCGCACGGTGCTCATCATCGCCCACCGCCTGTCCACCATCCAGACTGCCGACGCCGTGGCGGTCCTGGGCCGGCGGCGCGTGCTGGAGTGCGGCCCCCGGGTCCAGCTGCTGGCCGACCCTCACGGCCACTTCAGCAGGCTGATGGAGAGGCAGGCGTTGCTGCAGAACAACCACAAGCAGGCGCTGTATGAGTAGGAGCCCCCCCGGCCCAGGGTAGCCCCCCCATCCATTTCTCCACAGTAACATCAGGCTCTTTTCAACATTTTGTACTATTTCTGCTTTTTGTACTTGCTGGAAAAACTTGAAGTGGGTTATCATTTTTTAATGTTTATTATTAGTTTATTTTTTTAAAGGTGTTTTCTGGGAGGGCACCTTTAAGGGGGCTCCCTCACTCTCCTGTACAGATCTCTAAATGACCTGCCCTCCCATGACTCTTAGATACAGTCTGGCGACCGCAGAGACAGGTGACACAGATCTGCTGTTGCGACGTGTGGGGGGGGGGTGGTTGGAGTGTGTTAATCTCACTGCTAATGAGGTGCCGTTAATGTAGCAAACAGCACCTGAAGGATGGAGTCGGGATGCCATATTGAGAATAAAATCTCACTGTGCTCTCAGGTCAGAGGTCAGGCTGCCCCCCCCCTTCGCCCACCATTCACTTTCTAAAGACTAGACTTTCACTTTTCTTTCATGCTCTTCTGATATGTTAGTTTCCAGTTGTTTCAGGGCTCTTACTTTTTGACTCACTCCCTCTGTCCACAGCCGTCCACGCCGACGTGCTGGGATGGGACATGCAGCCGGTGTCCAAACGGGCCCCAATGAGCCCCGAATAGGACTGTTTGTGTCACATTTAAGTTACCGCCCAGGAGGAGGTCACGCTCGCAGCCAGCAGCTTCTCCTCGTCCGGCCCATAAATTAGGGGTGAACCCCAGTTGAAGGCGTTAATTACGCTCCGTAAATGATCGGATAGAGGACACTTTAAACCTCATCCGATCTGACGCACTGAGTTTTGGACTTAAGTGAGACATGGACGGCCCAGTCAGGCCTGATGAGGGGTCGGAACAGGGGGCCAGTGTAAAGGGGCCCTTGCTGGGCCGGGCTTTACTGGTTTTACCAGGTTTCACTAGGGGTGCTGTCCGGGGTCCCACCTGGGACCAGAAAGGCGGGTTTCATTCCAGATTTAGAGACTGGACCGGCACTGAGAACCATAAAATGTGATCAGACTGCTGCTCCTCTGTGGAGATCTGATCGCCGTGGTCGGGAACCAAAAACACTGTCACTCCTGCAGAGGAATGTTTATGATTTATAATGTTTTACTGAAGTTAAGAATGTGCTTTTCAAATTTCAGCTATTTCACAGTAAAAGGCTGTATTTGGAAAAAAAAAAAAAGTTACTGCGGTTGACAAATGTCTATTTTTAAGCTGAATTACGATCTGTGGAAGATGATTATTTACGGAATAAAGTTAATTTAAAGCAAAGATCTATTTAACAAACATAAGAGGATTTTGTAAAAATGCGTTTGTAATGAGACCGTTTCGTTTGCCTGGGTGATGGTTTCTGCTGCTTGGGTTAATGATAGACAAGACACTTAAACCGAAGATATAAATCTGACTTTTCTTTAAACTCCTTACATTTTTAAGTCACTGCATAACATATATCTATGTTAGTGATAGTTAATCAACTAATAAAATTAGGAAGTATAATTGTTGGCTACGCATTGTGTTTTCAGAAATGCTTGTTTTATGTTACTAAAGATCTCAACGTGAAAAATTCTTACCCACGACTGGTCATTGATCCGGTTAGCCTGTTATTTGTTGTTTTATTGTGTCTAAACACTAGAGGGGGCTGTAACTTTTCCAAAAACGACCGATACTAGTCACATACGGGTGTAGAAAACGACGCCCGCTTAATTTTGATGCCATTTTTAATGTGTTACCTTTGCAGAAATATGTTAGTGACGGTTAACAGCTGCTTGGTCTGTGTTTGCCTGACCCCAAACTCTCAAATGAAGGTTTTATATAAATTTTTATCAGCTAATCAGCTACAATAAACGACTATCGTGGCTTTAGTGAAATATGAGGCGCTTTGGAAGCTGTATGACTAGTTATGTAACTCTTGTTCTTTTTGGTAATTCAGATCAGATGTCTTGCATCAAAATCACATGGGTGCAGGATGACCAATCCAGTTGTGGAACACGAGTAATGCCAAAGAGTTACTGCCTACTATTGGCTGAATCTCCTGCCTATTATCCACCGAATATTGTGATTGGCTGAACCTGGCACGTTGCTGCAGTTCTGTCTATCCGCATTGTATGTGTAGTCAGCGTGCTTTCCGCTTTCATATTAGTTTAGTGTGAACGGATAACTTTTGTAATGAAACGACTTTGATGCAATGTTGGATATCCACCACAAGGGGGCTGCAGTTTTTTTTTCTGAACCTGTGAACTGGTAACACAACACTGAAACTATTCGCAAGTTCAGTAATCTATATTAAGACGGTCTAAATACAATATCAAGCTGCTTCTCCCGTTTTGTTGAAGGACACAGTTCTTAGACTAAAAGCGCCAACTCTGTCATTAAACTGATGTACATTTTCGTCTTTCTTTGATATTGGCTAACCTCACGTTCCCCAAATAGATGTTCCGACCCGCACAGCCGCGACTTCAGAAGCACAGATATCCATACAGCAGTACGCCACGGTACAAATCCCAGCCTGTCGCGAGGGACCCTGGTGGTGGGCAGAGGTCTGCCAGGGGTAGTATGGGGACAAGGTCTCAAATGGGGGCCATACTTTTCCTTCCGTGGCAGTCTTTGTGTCACCGGGAGAGAGATGGCCCCCATCCAGGGAGCCTCCCACCGTTTTCAAAATTCACCCAGAGGTACATATGAGGACTGAGTCATGAGCCCCCACCCATACAAAAATACTGGCTCAATTAGCCAATCACATCACACCTCCATCAAACATAGACTTTGTATGGCTTTTGAATATGTTATGACAGTTCATTTGTAAAATATATGATAGGGCAGATGATAAGGTAACTCTAACAGGGTCAAGGGGACTGGTTGTCCTCAAGAAGGACAAGATTAACCAATGAAATATTTATGGTGCTGGGTCCCCCCCCCCCCCCCCCCATATGTGCAGTCAGCCATGTGCCTCAAATGGTCTGAAGACAGAAAAGCTCAGATCTATGCTAAATGTTATGCTTAAGCAACACATTTTATTAATAAGAAAGAAACAAGATTTGATGAGCAGTGAGCAGCCGTGATAGAACAGGGTCCTGCTGATGGAGGTGTCTGTCAGGTCTGTGAGGCCGCCCTGCACTCCGCAGACCCCCCCGCGCTCCGCAGACCCCCCCGGGTGGTGGTGCTGATCCTGTCACTCATGCTGGGGATGTGTGGGTTATATATAGCCTCTGCCTGTTGTGAAAGCCATCTGTGAGCCGTTAGCGCTTAGCGTCCCCCATCCTCCTCCTCTGACATCCCTTATTTTGAGTCGCCATCATCCCTGACAGCTGCTTCCACTGAAAAGGCTTCCCTGTTCGCAAGGGATTCTGGGTAAAAGGGGGCTGCTAGGATTCTGTTATATGTGTGACTGCGAGAAGCCAACAAGACCAGCAGGGATACACACGGCATGGGCCACAAATGTCCCGTCAGTTTGGGCAGAGAGTGTGTGTGTGTGTGTGTGTGAGAGAGAGAGAGAGAGAGAGTCTGCAGAGTGAGCACAGATGTCAGGTGTTACATACCTCACCTCACAAATGACATTCTGTCTTTTAGATTCCAGAGTTGGTATCTATCAGGCTGGGCACAGAATGAAATCTCTTCATTTGCGTCTTGAGTTACTAATCAAGGGACTGACAGGCTTATTAAATAAAACAAACAGCTGGCAGCATTCTGAGTGTGTAAGGGCTGTACAAACCCTCGACTGACACGGGGGGGGGCGGGGGGTGGGCTCCCACAACCTATCAATGACATACTGACACTGCTCTGTGGTCTAATCGGGGGACAAGGTCTACTCAGACTTATTTGGAGACACAGAGTTGGAATGAGATGATGTCACCAAGGTAACCTATTAATGGTAAACAATGTCATCACATCTTTATGGCCACCCATTGGCTGAGCACCTCTGCACCACATCACTCTAACAGGACATAGACAATGTCCATCCCAGCTCATACGTCAGGAGTTGGATTGCTAGGCGACTTCCTCTCTCGCCAGCACATCACGTTGTAGCTGGATACCTACTGGACCATTTAGGTCTGAGTGAGGTACAACAACAGTTCCTTGTTACGAGATCCACAGCATGCCTTAGAGAAACACATAAAGCAAGAGAGATTATAGCAACCCTATATATCATTTAATAAGGGTAAAACCATATTACACAGAGAACTATACTGTTCAGAGTAAAGGGTGACCCATCAGCCCTGTCCTTTTTAAAATATGAGAGCTACTCCGCACGTTGCTATAACAACAAGCTGACAGGCAGTCAGAAACTGGCAAGCCAGTTGTCTTCAACTGTTCCCAACCACAGCTGCCAGTTTTTCGAGCAGCTGAGCGAAGGCACACAGACTCTCCCAGCTGCTCCGTCCTGAACATAAGCTCTGGTTTGCCGTAGAATCGGCCGGTGGTACCAGAAGCTGAATTACCCAGAATTCCTCCCGGGAGGTGATTGCTTACCAGCGCAGAGGGAGCGCTTTGTGGATTATGGTGTCATTTTTTCTATAGTGCCCACATCCCAAGCCTTTGATATTCCTATAAGAACACGGGACCCCCAGCATCACCCCAAAGCCCGAAAACCTGCCGAATCCATCTTTAAATTGCTGTGGCGTCCAGTGACGGACCAGCATCCCATCCAGGGCGCCCAGCAACGTCCTGGCACAGACTCCAAGTTCACTGCCACCTATATAATGCAATTTACATTTTCCGAGTAAGATATTTACATTTATCTCTAAATACTCATTCGATCCATTTAAACCAACTGCAAGAACTAAGAAATTAGTTCTCTGCTAAGGTTCTGTGAATCTCAAACTTTTCCCCGGTGCAAAAAAAAACAACATTAGCCATAGAAATCCATTTTCTGTCTAGATTTGTCATTTAAAATTATTAGTCTTAACATTCCTACAGAAAAATCTAACGTTAGAATGGTGCATCTTTGTCTACCGACCCATACTCATCAGACGTTTATCGGTATATTCCTTGGAAAAGATATTTTGTATCTTCACGAATCGGATGTGAAAGAAACTTCCCGTAGCGCTCAACAACACATACAGGCTGCAGTGAAAGATTCCCACAAGGCAAATCATTTTTATTATAAAAGCTTTAACTTAGCTAAACAGAAAATAATTACAACAAATCAATACGTTCCTTTTCAGGCTGCATTTTGTTCCGTATGCGGGTCAATTTCCAAGTACTATTTCAGAAAAAAAACCCATAATAAAGTAATCCTGAATGGATTCCTGCTTCGGTGCCTCCCTGAATGAAAGTGCTGTTGGACACACTCTCACACCGTCCCTCGCACGGTGACACTCAAGGCGCGGCGAGTCTCAGTCAGCAGCTCGCATCCCTCCGGCGCGCTGGGAGCAGATGGCTGCCGCGTCTTCGCCTTTCTAAAATAGACAAGGAGGGCTAAATTAAGGAGGTCCACAATAAATTTATCTTTTATGGATTTCTCTGACGCCCTTATATGGGTATTTTTAGGTCGAAAATGGGTGCATCGCTTCCTTTTTACAACTCGCAATTACCGGCTGTGTCTTTATGTTATACAGCTCTGCTGGATAAACAGTGTTTAACTTCCTTAGAAATGGGACATTGTAGTGTTTCGCTAGTCATGGTTTGGGCTGATTTCAAACGACACAGTTGATGAAAACATTACAGTGGTTTCTTGGAGAAATGCAAGGATATTGCTCATCAGATGATGTACAAAACACGTCTTGTCTGAAATAAAAATCATTTACCTCGCCCGACGCACACAAAGCAAGTAGAGGCAATTCACTGTGACCTTTATAACGAAGAATGAATAGTAGGATATTCTCATGCTGAGATATCTCCGTTTTTTCTCGTATTAGCATATGAAAAAATTAAAAGTGAAACCAAAACAAATCTGCACTTCACGTATTAAATTGAGTTTTAGGAGACACAGTTAGAAAGGGGTCTGTTAATTAAATGGAGCACTGTGTTATCCCGTGGGAAGTTGTGAACTGACTCCCAAACCAGAATTGGCGGAGATCCGTTTGCTGCCACCTGACGCTATCAGCCACACACATTCACAAACCGGAGTTTCACTGATAAATATGGAGGTTAGACATATCACGTAATACCCCCCAGCCCCGACACCCGCTCCCTTCACTGACTGAAGCCATGCAGAACTACGCGCAAGGCGTTCGTGCGGAGAAGACTGCATGCGGTCTTTGGACAGCAAGGACTATAAAAAATGAAAAAAATATGTGACGTGCTTCATATATATCGTGGAAAAATCAGTTTCATACAAGAGAAAGTGTCAACACTCATTTGAGTTCGAGCATCCTACTGATAAATCTGCCATGCATTTGTAAATTTGTCGCAACGGCAAGCGAGAATAATACTTCCGACAAACTGCGTCGGATATAAGGTATTCTCCGGGCAGTACTGAAATATTTACCCCCACATAAATACGCAAGCCAGCAAAATTCCCACGTACATCTCCGGTACAGACGCGCGTATCTTCCTTACGCGTAATTTCAAATCTCATCTAACCCTACAGTAGCAAAGAGAAGAGCCAGCCCACCAGATTTAACCCGTTGATATAAGAAGTAAAGTAAATTATTAAAATAATAAATAAAAAAGAAAGAAATGAACTGCCGCCTTCTGGATGCGTTGTTGGTCATTTTCCTTATCTACACATCATAGGTGAAATACCAAAACAAACCGCTCCTTCTGATAAGGAAAAAGTTGGAGGGGGGTGTGTTGTATGCCGTAGCTGCAACTGTCTGGTGCACCATGAAAGAGCAAGACAGGCAAGGAGGGTAGGGGGTCTCCATATACGGCCCACGTCGGGACTAGCGCTCCATATATGGATGGCCACGCGCACTTCGAACCCGGGCGCCCCACCGCCTACATGGGAAGCACCCTGCGCTCACCCTCCAAGAACCAAATATGGATGAAGGCTGGGAGAAATTCCAGGGGAATACATAGGCATTCTCAACGTTTAGTAAGGAATAACGCGAAAGGCGTGAGTATATAAGCTTCCCCGGGATCAGGGTGTCACTGTAGCTGGAACCAGCAGCGGTTGCGTTCTGCACTCTGAGCTTCGTCTAGGACAGGAACCACCTAAGGTAAGAATACCGGCATGGACGGCAGACAGCTAAGCGGAGCGGCACTCAGCACAACGCAAGCACCGGATTTTGCTCTTTTTTCTATTGAAGATTTTTTTTTCGTGATATTATCCTTGGACACGATTAATTAATTATAAGTCAATAAGAAAAGGAATAACATTGCAGTTAGACTTATCAGTTAAACTTTGTTTATTAATACCTTTTACATTTAGGGAACTAGAGTGGTTTTCGGGCTCAAATTATGATGAACTGGGACGCGCAAGACGACCAATTAACAACTAATTTAGGATTTAAACAAGAACAATAAATTGTTCAATAAAGTATATCTTATCTCAAAGTACTATTATAGGCAAATATAGAAATTATATTTGCGAGTTAGTGTATGCAAATATTACTAACAAATTGATTTTAGGTTATACTACTGACTATGATACATGATTACAGTACAACTTGGAATAATTATATTGTCACATACAATTCTAGACACAACTGGAAGACAAATTGTGACTGAAATACACAGTTATTCTAAACAAACTAAGCTGCAAAGCAAAAGCTTTCACCGCACTTTATGGAATTGGCGATGTTAGTGGAAACAATCTAGACTTTAACAAGTCAGGAGACGAATGTCGCAACAGCAATAACAAATTATCCGCCAGAACGGTACTAAAGAACAAGTGGATGTAAAAACAATTAGGGACTAATAACTAAAACATGCACGCATCCAAAACAGAGATCCTGACGTCGGCAGCATTATTACTTGGAATTTTGGTAGCTTTAACCAACTTATACGGACATTTTTAGTATCCTCACCGGTGCTTCTTGTGCATCGTGGAACAGGGCTTTCGAAGCAATTGCATAGGCTAGTGCGTGCAATTATTGTCTGTATTACGTGATAAGTCACGATCTACACTGCTTCCTTTCAGAACCCACCAAAATGTGCGACGACGAGGAGACTACCGCCTTGGTGTGCGACAATGGTTCAGGACTTGTGAAGGCTGGCTTCGCCGGCGACGACGCCCCCAGGGCTGTCTTCCCCTCCATTGTCGGCCGCCCTCGTCACCAGGTGCGGAGAAAATCGACTTCATAACACTCTCTGAGTGTAATCTACTACAAACATCTGCCAATTATACAGATAATTTCACTTAGTAATTCAGAAACCATGCTTTACATAAATTGTTTTTATGTTCCTGACTCAAAACGCGCACCTTCCATCCCTACAGGGTGTCATGGTGGGTATGGGTCAGAAGGACTCCTACGTAGGAGATGAAGCTCAGAGCAAGAGGGGTATCCTCACTCTGAAGTACCCCATCGAGCACGGTATCATCACCAACTGGGACGACATGGAGAAGATCTGGCACCACACCTTCTACAACGAGCTCCGTGTGGCCCCCGAGGAGCACCCCACCCTGCTCACTGAGGCCCCACTGAACCCCAAGGCTAACCGCGAAAAGATGACCCAGATCATGTTTGAGACCTTCAACGTGCCTGCTATGTATGTGGCCATCCAGGCTGTGCTGTCCCTGTACGCTTCTGGCCGTACCACTGGTAAGAAGTCACATATGATGAAATGAGTTGATAAGGAGAAAATGTACAATAAGTAATGATAATTCGGAGAGCTGAAACATACTTTATCACCAGGATTACTAAATTCCGCTATGTTTTACTGAAATAGAATCTACTTTTCAATCAGTTTTCATTTTAAACTTTTAAGAATGAAGTCACCTGCTTTCGTCAGTGGTTCAAGGCGTCTGCTGTCCCACCTGATGTGCATTTAAGATCAGAAATGATTTCCGCTCTTAGGTATTGTGCTGGACTCCGGTGATGGTGTCACCCACAACGTCCCCATCTATGAGGGTTATGCCCTGCCCCACGCCATCATGCGTCTGGATCTGGCTGGTCGCGATCTGACTGATTACCTCATGAAGATCCTGACCGAGCGTGGCTACTCCTTCGTCACAACCGGTATGACTTATTCTAAGCAGAGGCTCTGACAGTTAAAGAATAGCAAATTAATCTAGCCAAAAAAGCGAAATACTGAACACATTAGTTTCCAAATTTAAGTGAGTATATTCAACGTTTACGTGCTCCTGTTAAATGCAAGTACAATAGCTTACTGATGATGAAAATCAACGAATGACGTCAAATCTCGAAGTTCTGGGCTCTTAAAACATCTGATCAATATCTCGCCCATCATAGCTGAGCGTGAGATCGTGCGTGACATCAAGGAGAAGCTGTGCTATGTGGCCCTGGACTTCGAGAACGAGATGGCCACCGCCGCATCCTCCTCCTCCCTGGAGAAGAGCTACGAGTTGCCCGACGGTCAGGTCATCACCATCGGCAACGAGCGTTTCCGTTGTCCCGAGACCCTCTTCCAGCCTTCCTTCATTGGTCAGTACTGAGATCGTTATCCCACTAAGAGCATTTTGCTGTTTTTATATATTGCCACTAATTGCAAATCTCCGGCTTTAATCTGAACAGGTATGGAGTCCGCTGGTATTCACGAGACCGCCTACAACAGCATCATGAAGTGCGACATTGACATTAGGAAGGATCTGTACGCCAACAACGTCTTGTCCGGTGGTACCACAATGTACCCTGGTATTGCTGACCGCATGCAGAAGGAAATCACTGCCCTGGCTCCCAGCACAATGAAGATCAAGGTAACGCACATCTTCATGCTTATACTAAGGAGATAATCGATTGAGAGGGACAGGCTGCTTTGCACCACAATCTATTGCTCACCTCTAATAAATTCTTTTTTTATCTGCCCAGATCATTGCCCCACCTGAGCGTAAGTACTCCGTATGGATTGGTGGCTCCATCCTGGCCTCCCTGTCCACCTTCCAACAGATGTGGATCACCAAGCAAGAGTACGACGAGGCAGGCCCCAGCATCGTCCACCGCAAATGCTTCTAAATCCGCGGTCTTGTCCTGCGTCTACCTGCCCAGGATCACGCTGTAGCGCCACATTGCTGTCATACTGCAGTTGTGTACCGATGTATTTTTGCAACAGCGTGTTGGCCGACGAAAATGCCAACGGAACACCAAGAAGAACGAGAACAAACGAGCCATGTTACTAAACATGTGAATGTAAAATGTACATAAATATTAATTTATTAAAGTCCATCATTTGCTATTTTTGAGAAGGTTTTTTTTGTTCATCTGACGAAATGTTTGTCTTTCCTCATACATTAACGAAATATAAAGAAATCAACAAAGCCAGAACACACTGCCATTAATTGTTAAGTATCGGTGATTGTATTTAATAATGTTTATTTCTTGTAGAAGTAGTTTTATCATTGCTGCCAAAACCGCTTCGGATAATCTCTTGGGGGGGGGGGGGGGGGGGGGGGGTGGCTGTAGCCATTTAACCATTGAATGGGGCTTCAAGACTAAACAATCCATTCATCACAATACGCCATAGTTTTCTGCTAACAACATGTCAAATTAAACAGAGGGTATAAACCAACTAGGTAAATTTCTACCCTTTAAATAAATATTTATTTTAATCGGCAATTATACACACGTCTTTCTGGTATAAAGAAAAAAACAAGTTAAAATGTTTTATAAACTAATTATATAGTTATATAAACCCTGACATTAATTGAACTAAATAATAAATCAGACGATGAGAGTAAATGAACCGCAGACGCAAACCAGACGAAGCAACCTTAACAGTGCCCACTGTTCATTTGGCTGCCAGCACCGATCGCTCTAACATCATCAGCTAACTATATTTATACAGTACAGCGGCACTGGCCGCCGCAGCAGCGGGCACAGTGGCGTAAAGCGATCCGGGCGCTGACTCCTGCGGAATGCGCGCCTCTTAGCGGTATGTCGGGGACCCACTCCCACTCCCGCACCGTCTGCCCCCGCCTGTCACCTTTCTCAAGTCTCAGGCAAAACACAGTGACACCTTATACCAGTATATCTGCACCTGCAGCCTTTCCGTACACATTCCGCAAAGTAATAAAAATAAAAGTCTGCAGCGCCAAACTACAAATCGAGATATTGTTGCTTTATCAGAATCTACTTATTAAAAACAAACTTAACGTCATTACATATCATATAGTAAATAATTCATTTTATTAATCTATCCTTTATTTAAACAGGAAGGTTCCACTGAGATACAAAATCTTTTTCTAGGTTGTCCTGTTCCGGATGGGCAGCAAAATAAATGTTTAACATAAAAATACAAACAGAAACAGATAGCACCACAAAAACATGCTAAAACAAATTTAAAGAATAACAGGCTACATCTTAATATTAAACGAGCAACTGGTTTCATATTTTCACTATAAGGTAGGCGTACATTTATTTTGTGAACTCGGTTAACACGAGCGCCTGAAAGCAGAGCCCAAGTTCAATATTTGAATTATTTTTGTCCTTTTGCATAAAATCGTATCCTGGGAGAACAGACCACCCGTGTTTTAGGTGATCAAAGCCAGCACGTCTAGTTTTTAATCCATGTCATCCTGGAGTAGGTCGCTGAGTACTGTGTTATCGTTGTTACTTGGGTGCAAAACCGAGACAGCGGGAAATATCGTACCGGCTCGGCTCTCCTAGCAGCGGGGATTTTGTGAATTAATCTCCCCAGCGTTAAATCTCGGGGCGGGGCGTAGCGGAGGTGACGTCAGCTCGCCATCTGCTCTGTGGAGCCCGTCCGGTAAGCAGCGTCTCTTATTTATACACTGATGTACAGTAATGCGAGCGTAGCGTTTTATTCCTACCAAGTGCAAAGGAGCCGTCTGGCTACTAAATCGCCCCTTAACTTCATAGTCATGATAGTGTTGCATCGGTGCAACGGGAAAATCGCGTCGCAAAGGGGGGGGTAAGGTTTCGTAAGCGAAGCTTGGCTGCGGTAAAACGTCGCGTTTAAAACGAGAAGAATGAACGTGTCGCTGCAAGGTACTGGCATTACATGCAGGTGGCGTCGAACCATAATGTTAAAATGTAAATGTTAAAGTAAATGGATGCAGTTTGTGGCGTAGAATCGGTCCTGGCGCGTAGGATTATTTAGACGCCATTTCTGGGCATGTTTGGGGGGGGGCGACGCTGCTTCTACTTCCCCTATTGGTTTCCTATTGTGGTGGGGGCGAGTACGTCGCGGGAATGTTTTGGTTTAAATGTCTAGCGGGATAACGCATGCACCGGGGTTTCTGTCCGATTCAGCTGCATCGTTCCATTTATCCAAGTTGTTAGCAAATGTACTGTAGGGAACCGTATCCCGGGCTGCAGACGCTCTGCTGGTTGGGGTGAGATTTTAAATTTGACGCAAGTCTGCAAACATATTTACATGTATGTAAGAGTTTTTTTTACTTGTAAATAGTCTGTATGATTTGCCGTAAGATATCTTGCGTGAGCGTGACAGTCTGAAAGCGTGAGTGTCCGCCAGATGCGTGGGAGATGGCGACCTTGCGCTTATAGCATAAAAGTTGATGCTGTCAAAATGTGACCTATATTATTTGATGTCCATTACAGGCGCCAAACGTAGGTTGGAGGGTTTAGTTCGTTGAAAGACAGGCATGGTGACGAAGAAGATTAGAAGTGAGTATATGAAGAAGTTCAAGGACCCGAAATGGGACACATATGCAAAGTGTTATGAGGACTCACTGAAATACAGGCTGACCCGGAGGCTTCTGGAGCAGAGCCACCGGCCCTGGTTTTGGGGGGGCGGGGAAAGTGACTCTGATTCCAGCGACAGGTCCTCGCCACAGAGCAGGAAGAAAATGTTGCCGAAGACTAAAGAGGAGATGCCGCCGGGTTCGGAACCGGAGCCTCTGGCACCACAAAAGCCAGAGAACCAGCCAGGAGAGGTGACGGAACCGCAGGTTAGCGCCCCTGAAAAAGGCGAACAGGCTGAGGCTGAGAACCCACAGAGAGGTTTGTACTTTTTTTCGTGATACGTGAAGGTTTCGGTACATTTCCTGTTCTACTGAAATATTGTAGCAGTATTGCATGTAAATAAGTGCAGGTCCAACAAGGTGTGTCATTGTCATGACTTCAGCTGTACAAGCCACTGTGAACAAGGATCCAAAGAAAAGACATGAGCGAGATCTTATCGGGAAAGAGGGCCTTCAAGCTGCCCGCCTGGACGGCCAGGGTGCGGCTCCGCCCCGTCGGCTGAGAAAGTCGACTAGGGCCAAGAGCCAGCCCCGGGGGGGGACGGAGCCCGACAAGGAGAACCGGCACCCGTTTGCCTTGTACGGCAGCGGGGAGAAGCAGGCCGAGATGGCGGCCAAGCGGACCCACAACGTGGGGCCGTGCACCTCCACCAGCGAGGTGAGGCTGTACACGTCAGCAGCTGCCGTTTGGTTCTGGACTCCGCTTGAGGGTCACGTTGGTGTCAAGACTTACATTTGGTCCATGAGACTCAGGTTTTTTTGCCTTTGCTGCTGTCCCACAGATTGCGAGGGACTTAAACCAAACAAAAAAAGTTTACTTCTATACATGAATGACCTGCTGCAAAGGCGTATCTGAGTTCACATAAAAAAATTATGCCGTCCTCTTTGGCCTCCCTGGATTTTTTTTCCGGCTATAAAGGTTTATGTCGGGGGGGTAGTAAAGTAGTTTTGTAACACTGCTCTCAGTTGCACCCAAAGTGGCTGAGACAAGTCAACCAGATGTGTTTTGTAAGGTGTGTTTGCGAGACGTCACAGTCCAGGCGTCCGGGATTCATCATATCAAATGCACCTGATGATTAAACTTCACTCAGACGGTGGAAAGGTCCACTCAAGGTCTATACATTGGTTTATTAGACATCTGAAAGTGCTATTATTGTAATAATTATAGTAAAAGCAAAACATATGAACGTAAGGAGTCTTTTTTGATGGCTCACAGTTTTGACCGAAATATACAAGTTTCCTGTCACCCACCTCCCTGTTTCCACTGCAGATCGGTTGATGTATATGAAGTCATTTGTTAATGGGATGCGTCCTCTGGACTTTGTAATCAGCATTATAGGCTGGCATGATGCTTGTCTCGGGAACGAGTGCAGTGGCCTGTAGCATAATGTCCTTGCTGGTTGTCACGTTTACATATGTTTTTTCCCCAGATTCATGCATCGGCTTTACGCGCCAAGACCAGGCGGGAGGTAGAGAAGCAGCTGAAGGCCCAGGGCAGGCGCAGAGCCCGGTCAGCTGACGTGGAGGAGAGGCACCACACCAAGCTGCTCCCTGACTATGACCCCTGGATGACCGAATACATGCGCTGCTTCTCAGCTCGGTCGCGGTAGGACAGAACATGACGGGGCGGGTACACGTCAGCTGAGAGCCTCTCTGACCAATCAGAGGCTTGGATTCCTGGCCTCTGGTACGCCACAGCTGACAATTTGTGATCTTTTAAAATGTGACTGGGGTGATCAGGGTGTCTCACTTCTGTTACCCATCTCCCTATTTGACCATTCCAAAGTTTGTTGCTGTCAAAACAGACAACAAATATGCGTTTTTAAGCAGAAACACCAGACAGTCACAACAGAACCCACACAGCAATATTACAAGCGCATTCATTTCAGCATGATAAACATCTACTTTTATTTACTTTTAACCTTTTATTATAAACATTGTTATTCTTATGTGGGGAGTTTGAATGCCATGTATGAGTTTTGAAATTTAAAATTTTTCTAAAATGTTGCTCTCAGGATGAAAATATATAAAAAAATGTTCCTTGATTTATGTAGATGACTGAAATTGCACAACACTTCATCTATTACTGACCTCGTTCAGAAAATAGTATGATTTAGACAAAACATGTCTGTATTACCTAAATAAGAGGACTGAACATTCCTTGAAGGCATTCAATGTATCCATCCATCCATCCATCCATCCATCCATCCATGCAGGTGGCCACCTTCTGTAAGCGCTTATCCAGTACAGTGCTGGTTTGTGTTCATAAAGCGTATCCCAGGCAGTGCCGGCGTGTGTCCGTGGAGCGTATCCCAGCACGGTGCCGGCGTGTGTCCGTGGAGCGTATCCCAGGCAGTGCCGCGTGTGTCCGTGGAGCGTATCCCAGGCAGTGCCGCATGTGTCCGTGGAGCGTATCCCAGCACGGTGCCGGCGTGTGTCCATGGAGCGTATCCCAGGCAGTGCCGGCGTGTGTCCGTGGAGCGTATCCCAGCACAGTGCCGGCGTGTCCGTGGAGCGTATCCCAGGCAGTGCCGTGTGTGTCCGTGGAGCGTATCCCAGGCAGTGTGGGACAGGAGGCTTGTCTGCTTGTTTGCGTTTGACACAATGTGTTTATCACACACCTTTACCAGCTAATGAATTACAGATATTGCGTCGATAAACTTACCAAGTTAGAGATAGCGGGAGTTTGGATGCTCTTAGTCGGACCTTTGATTACTGTAACAATGGGGGCTGACATTCATTGGCACATTTGTCTGTCCTTCAATGGTGTTTGACACAGACCAGGAGACTTTTTATTCAGTGATTGTTGATATTTTTCTGTACAAAAAAGTTATTAATCTGAGCTTCTCTGATTCCATATTTTTAAATTTTTGAAAAAAGTAGAATGTATTTTGTGGTTTTATGGCATATTTATTGTATTTGTGGTTAATGCACTGTGCTAATGTAACTGAATGTCCCCCACGTTACCCTACTTTGTTTTCTTTTCGACAGAAATGTCCTTATTTTGCCATGACTTACCAACTGCAAGCAGACAAGTGTTGAGTCGAGTTTACCTGCCCAGTGCAGTAGCTGTTTCTCAGAATAACTATTATTAGTATATACAACTCTGGGAAAAAAGTAAGAGATCACTTTATATGTTTTTTTAATCTGCATTTTTAAATCCTGGTTCTGCGGGCAGAAGGCTACACTGTGAGACAGGTTGCTTCTTAGGAGTTTCTAAGACAGCAGAACACAAGTTCCAAGTGAAGCAGGAGACACTGTGAACGACCAGAAACCAGCCTGGTAGAGGGCAGAAGCGACTTTCTGATGCCAGATATGACTGTCAACTTATACAACAGTGCCTCATAAATCAGAGGGTGACGTCAGGTGACCTTCTGAAAGAATGGGAAACATTAAGTGGTGTGAAGTCCACTGCTAGGACAGTTCATAACAGGCTCTTAGAAGCAGGACTGCAGACCCATAAAGCCAGGAAGAGGCCCTTCATCAAGTAGCCAAGAGCCAGGCTGCAGTTTTACTCACACATACCATAAATTGAGAAATGAGTGAAACTGAATATTTTGCTGTGGTAGCTTAATTTTTTCCAGAACTGTATTTCTGGTACAAGGGGCATCTTGCAGCATTCTGTGCAGTTGGTCGTTAGTACAGCTTTTCAGTATAAACATGTCATAGCAGAAAGTCATGGAAAGTTTAAATCAATCCTAAAGGCTGCCAGATTTAGTCGGAGTGCTGCTCTCTCGGATTTAATGGAATTTTCCACCTCCGTTTTTAAATTTCACATTACTTCTCAAGCTTGATGCTGAATTTCTTCCCTTTTTGTAAAACTGATGGTGTATCATTTTTGAAGATGTTAAAAGGTTTATTTCTGTGTATAACTGGATACCTCAGCCAAGTATTACATGATTTTACCACTTTACCTACTTTGATGTTTAATGCTAATGTTATTTTAACTGTTTTGCAGGCAATTTTGTGTTTGTATTTTAAATTCCCGTATTCCTGTCATTAAGTGTTTTTAATTATTATTTACGTCAAAGACTGAAAATGATTGTTTGACCTCAAAGAAAAAAAATTATATATAATTCTTTAGATATTAGACTGGGTGACAATCGTATATGCATTTTAGAGTATATTTTGGGAATGATTTCTAGGTGGATGTTTGTACTATACGAAGCTTTTCTCTGCTTAGGAAGCGAACTTGCTGTAGTCTGTGTAACAGAAGAAACACGTTGTCACGTGACATAATACACCAGCACCTACTTCACACCAGCGTAATTGATTAAAAATAAAATAGCCTGTGATATTACACCGTTAGGCAACAGTCATTCCAATATACTGCTTCTTAAACACCCTTCTTTCGTGGGAATGCTCAGAAGTATCTGATTCCCTCTATATGTACTGCAAACTCCCGGATGATATTAACCACATTCTTTTAATGCAGTGAATGGTTGTATTTCTAAATGCCACCTGTGAGTGGGCTGTGAAAGAGCAGGACATTCATAGCATGAGGACAATGGGTGGCGAGCCGGAATGTTAAAGGCTCGGGACATATTGTGGTGAAGGGTGTTTATAAAGACGTTTCAGAAGCCTGGCAGCCGGACAAGGCTGTGTGTGTGCTAAGCGATGCCAGGGGCACACTGGCATGGAGGGGCTGCATTTGTGCCCGTAACGCCCAGGAATGGCTGCATGTGTGTGCAGTATTCAGCCAGGCCCAGTATGCTTCATTATCGATTGCAGGAGAAATGTCAGTGTTTACATTTTTGACTTAAACATTCTGTACAGGGATTGTTTTGGACAAGTGGCATGGAAAACAGAAAAATGTTTGAAATAAATCACATTCCAGCTGTATTTTGTGTCTTGGTCTTATGAATATGAGCTTGTGTAAAACAAATCTGTATTTTTAAAGGCTCCAGATATTTATTGTATTTCCAGAAGGTGCAGCGGCGTGGGAAGGAGACAGATATTAATCATTGCTGATGCTATTTACAGACTTTGGCAAGTCGCATAAAATCCAGAGACCTGTTTGCCATCTTTGCTACCATTCCGTGTCTCAATGCGCATTAATTCCTGACAATTTATTTTGAGCTGAAAATGAAAAGAAGTGTGGAACAAGGTTCCTGTCCGAGGGTTTATCGATTTCTCCAACGCTTCACCATGGTAAGCATTGGTCCAGCCTGCTATGTCAACACAACCAAATAATCCCCAGCTTGCATGAGCAGACTCGACGTCCGGATGACAAAAAAAACCTCCCAGTGTTATTTTTTGCCTGCGACAAGTCGTCTAATCTGCCCTTGGGGAAGAAGCCATGGATGTCGATTCCATGCCGGACGGAGGTGGCAAGTAGAAAGGACACAGGAACGAGGTCCGATCAACCAAAGGGGGGTTTTACTGAAATCCCACAAACTCTGAAAATATGTCAAACTGTAAAACCAAAGCACTTCATTTAACTTCAGCCATCAAAGAACCTAAAGCCGATTTTACAAATAAAAGTTTTTTTAAATATCCTTCAATCAAAAACAAAAGCATAAGTTAAGGGAAACAACATCTGAAGTTGTTCAAAGGAGGTTCATAATCTGTGTTCACTTTGAATTTGTTCTGAAACAGGAAATCAGTAGCAGGAAACCTGCACAATTATGTTAACTAAGACTAAAGGTCAGTCCTTTGGTTATTTTAAGAACAAAGAAAGCAAACCGGATCAAATCAAACTTTGTTTTTATTTAAAAAAAGACACTATTTACGAATATAAATTAACAAAGCATGAGTAACTGTCATGCCATTCAAAACGAACGAAGCTTGATAATCTGCAAAAAAATCCAGACGAGTGCAACCAGCTTGTGTTACGAAGACACTACTGATTAAAAAGCCCATTGCATGACAGAACAGATTTAAGTCAAGGTAAGTAGTTCAAAATGACATTGTGTTAGACTCTACCAATGTAAAGCAGTCATTCAGTTCATAAAACATGCTTTGTCTGATACAATAGAATCCATATTTATACAAGAAATACATGATGCAGGAGGTCAGGTTGGCATGGCAACGTCACCCTGAAGGGTAGGGGTAGGGGTGGGGGCCGCATCCTCCACTAGAAAGCTTCCGGGTCAGGCTAGGCCAAGGTTCTGCGACCCTCTGGGGTCTCAATCCTAATGCCCCCCAGCGACGACTCTTTATGGAAATGAAAGGAAAGTCAGGCAGGAGTCTGTCTCTCTCTCACTCCCCGCTGGGATGGCCAAGGGACGCTCAATCGCTCCACCCGCTCTCCTCTCTGTACAGGCGCCTGCGAAGGGGAACAGAAGGGAAGATGGGGGGCATGCGGGCCCTCTGTCCCTCCCCCCCAGCCCGCTCTGGCTCCGGCACCTTTACTCGGCAGGGGTGGATTCCAGAAGCTGTCCCGGCTCCCGACCTTTGCTTCCCTGAAAATCTTTCCTTATCTATTTGTGTCGCTGGCATCCGGCACGAAATACAGCCGGACCCAAATATGGCCGGTCAGTCGAGCCAGACGCCCCGGGCAAGGAGCCGCTCGCGATATCCATGGATAAATATAACCGCCCGTCCGCGCCGTGCCCATCCCGCCCCGGGCTTTCTTGCTCGGGTGAGCAGGGAGGGACCCTCTCACCAAGGATGGTGTTTTATCTGGGGCTGCTGTGTCACCTCCGGCTGAGGAGGGGCGAAGCCAGCGGGATCCTCAAGGGCACGGTGGGGAGGAGCTCCCTGGCTCCACCCCCAGTCCTCAGCCCTCCAATCACAGCTCCTCATTGCCTGTCTACAGGGCTCAGTGACGGTTACAGCCCAGAAGGGGATCCCTGCTACACGACCCTACGGCCCGATTCCTCACCCTGAATCCACCCCATGAAAAAGTACAAATTAAGGAAAAATGGAGGTAAAACACACATCAATCAACAAAATGATATTCATCATGATATTCATGTTAAACTACATCACCTTACTTATAATACAGGGTTCCTAAAGTGGGGGGGGGGTCACAAGACAATTGTTTATAATAAGAGTGTTTATAACAATTTCCATTTTAACTGCAATCGGACGATTGCAATCCACGCCCCCACCGCTGGATCGGTGAAATGTACCCCCAGGTCAGCAAAATGAGGGCTGTAAAGTTTGGAAACCCATGTACTAATCCATAGGTAGATCTGGAACTGAGGGGGTTTGGACCAGGCTGGTGCGTGGTCACAGATGCGAAGTCACAAACGCGAAGTCACAGACGCATCATCACAGACGCGAGGTCACAGACGCGTCGTCACAGACGCGAGGTCACAGACGCGTCGTCACAGACGCGAGGTCACAGACGCGTCGTCACAGATGCGTCGTCACAGAAGCAACGTGACACATGCGCCTGCCGCACACTCCAATGCCTTCCTTATGACTTACGAGCTTTTGGGCTCTTTCCACTAAGTGCTTCACAGATCTTCCCCCCCATCACAGCAATTAAAAGATTCAGAATAATTCTCCTGCATTGCAGAGCACATTGTCAGTCTGCCAGTCAGTCTGGGCCGCTCAGACAGCGGTACACCGCTCGCTAGGCGAGGCTTCCCATAGCATTTATTACATAATTCAGTTACTGAGACCCAATAGGAAGAGGCGGACCGTACAGGACGCAGCGTGATCAAGTGAGAATAAGACCGGAACTCTCCTCCTTTGGAGACGGTCTACACATGTAAGGCCCTGTAACTCTACCTGTGGTGGTGACAGCGGACGGCTGCGCGCGTGTCGCAGAGGGCTCACCTGGGCCCGGAGGTCACACCATCTCTCCAGTGCTGCCATTAGCAACCGCACTCCTGCACGCTCTGGGCCTGAGCCCGGCGGGGGGAGCGCAGCTGCCGCAGGGCGGCGTCCCCGTACTGGATACCCGAGCCCATCCTCTCCGGGTCCAGCTCTCCTGGTGGGCGATCAGAGCGGGAGTCAGCTGTCGGTTAGCCTGTCAGTTAGCACTGGGGCTACACACGTCCCCCCATTGTGGGGTGGGGGGGGGGGATATTCCACAAAGCAGGATTTCTTCATGAGTCAGATAACTTAAACCAAATGCAACAATTGTCCATTAGGAATGTCACTCATCTCTGTTTCAACTGGAAAGTTTTCCAGTTTGGCTTAAGTTAGCCAGCTAACCGGGAAGTCTGGTTTGTGGAATACCCTCCTGGAATCAAGTACAGTAATCAAAGATGCGCTTACAGCACTCCCTACTGGCAGCCAGCTTCCACTCCACCAGAATGTTCATAAACGCCCACGTGTACCAGAACGAAGGCATGAATACTGGGAATCCACTCCCTTTGACAGACCCACTTAAGCATGGAGTCACTGTAGCCCTAATCAGATGCATGTACAGTGACGAAAGCCACTGCGAGGACCCCACAGAAATGTAGAGTGAAACCACAGCCCCCCCCCATGCTGACCTGATTCTATCTTGTTGAGGATCTTTCTGGCGCACTGTGTGAAGGCCTCTTCCACGTTCTCCCCAGTCAAGGCGCTGGTCTCCAGGAACATCAGCTCTGGAACCAACAAGCAGAGATCCAGATCCAGCTAAATGACATCATAAACACGTCCAGACAAACCCACATCTACTAACTGCACAGTACGGCAAATCGTGGTTATGTAACCCTGTTCAGAGCAGGGTATTACCAGCCTCTTCGAGGAATCCAGCAGCGGCCTCTAGTGGTCTAACTATGGTATTGTGGCAAATGGTCTATTGATTTTTACAGACCAAAAAAAATGACTGATCTATAATAATATCATAAAAACGTCATCGGCATTAAAAGTAAAATACCTCTAAAAATACTTTAAAATCAATGCACTTCAAAAGTCTTGATTTTATTTTTGCATTATTTGAATGCTTCTATCCGAACCGAGCTGGGGCTCCTTGTGCTGCGCTACACTTATTTCGTCAGCCACCACGCCCCCTGCTGTCCGACTGATAACATTGCACAACCACCCATCATCACGAGGTTTAAACCTGCCCCATAAGCGCTTTGCCTCTCCACTTTCACATTTAGCGGTCTAATAACTGAACGTCCGGCCAATAACCAGTCTGAAGCTCTGCTCATTCAGTACTGATTCTGCTCAGAATAAAGGAACCCAAACGGAACGTGTCACCAGACAACAGCAAGGGGAAAATAACCAAGTTTGCCATTTAATCAATCAAATAGCACCCAGCTCACGCTAAAACCTCTTCAAACTCATCTTTAACGCAGACCAGACCAGAATGGATCCTGATGCAGTACACAGAGGGCTCAGCAGGTGGCGCAGTGGCCAAAGAACCCAACCTGCCCTGAATGGACAGGCGGCCAAATCCTGCCTTTAAACCCCCAAATCAGGTAACTCAACCCTAATGTAGCGAATTTCACTGAAAAGTGAGACTCCGTTAAGAGGATGATGACTGTCACACTAGATTAAGCAGTTTAATGAATAAACGCTGCCAGCTAGATTCACAAAAAACAGAACAGAGGAAGCGACCCAAACACGTAAACAAACACAGAAGGACCCGGAGAGGTCGGCCAGGACGTGCCCGCTCAGACGCACCATTCTCCTGGGCGAAGCGGGACGCCTCCAAGAAGGTGACCTCCCTGTCACTGTCCAGGTCCTTCTTGTTCCCACACAGGATGATGACGATGTTCTGGCTGGCCAGCATTCTCGCGTCCGTCAGCCAGTTGGTCAGGGCATTATAGGTCTCCCGGCTGAGGGGAAGGGGACGAGGACATTAGGGACATATGGGGGGTGGGATTTAGAAGCAGGATTGTCACCCGCATCTAACAAACTGGCATTTCTGCAGAAAAGTCATGTTCTAACAGCTGCATCCCCTAGACTTTCACGCTGAAATCTGACTGGATGCCGAGTGAGCACATGGTCACTGTTTACCTGGTGATGTCATACACAAGCAGCGCCCCTGCGGCACCTCTGTAGTAGCTCCGCGTCACTGACCTGGACACGGGGAGACAGGCCAGCGGTGAGCAATCAGACCTCAGGGACACCGAGCCAAGAACGTGGGCGTCAAGGAGACTCTTTGTGGTTATAAATATAAAATATAATTTCCAAGAGCTTGTGTTTATGCTCGAAAAAATCCAAACAGATTGTGGCGGGGACACGGAGGGGGCACGGGCTTGAATCACGGGCAGTTCCGACCCCCCCCGCCACACGCAAGCGTGACTCAGACGTTGCCGGGCGGTTGGTACACGGAGGCTTATATGATGGCTGACAAGATGGCCGACCCGTAAGCAGAGCCACGGAGGCGGGTGACGACGGCTGGCAGCGGCCGGATGAGTCTCCCTCCTACCTGAAGCGCTCTTGCCCTGCCGTGTCCCAGATCTGCAGCTTGACAAACTTGTTCACTACGTTGATTATCTTCGAGCCGAACTCCACGCCGATCGTGTGGTTCGAGTCTTCTTTGACTGGCCGAGCAAACAACACACGACATCAGCAGCCTGATTTCCTGACAGCGTTCTTCTATACTCATTTGCTACTGGGGCCTTTGCAATAAAATGTTCATAACAAAATGTTATTATAATGAAATGAGTCAATCAGGGTGAGAGATGAGTATTAAATGACCGAATCGGAACGAGATACATAAAACATTCAGTATCACCGGTATGTAAAAACTATTTCAGACCATTGGTACCTTGTTGCCACGGAGACCACTACTTACATCTCTTCTCTATAAACTGGTGAAGCAGACATGACTTCCCAGTCCCTGCATTGCCAATCACCAGAAACTTGAACAGGAAGTCTATAAAAATGAAGAGCAACGTCAGAATCTAACATCTAATCACATAAATCCCGCTATTTCTGTGACATTCCCTAGGTTTGGAGCATGTGCACCATCTGGATGAGACTGCATCATTTCCGGGTCCGTATTTATCACATCATCACTCAGCAGGTGCAACAGCAGCCCCGGAGACCGACTCCAAGTAGAGGGACCCCGAGTGTCGGCTGTCCTGCCCCGAGCGAAGTGAAGTACCACGGTATCACCACGCCATTAAGCGTCTTTTTGACCTTGGGGTACACCGATCCAGGGCAATACTTACGCATGATACGGCAGAGTACAGTACATCAGCCTTATAACCCCACACTTTCTGTATGCGTGAAATTAAATTATATTACAGGACGCAGCCGAAGACGGGAACACCCAGACATGGGTGGATAAAAGCGCCCATACATTGTGGACCATGCTACCGCACTGTACATCATGGGAAAAAAGTTTGCAATATCAGAAATTAATCGGAGTAAAGTGATAAATTCATCGCGTATAAAACTGCCGTCCAACGCATCCCACTGCTTAAAATGAACTGGCCGCTCTACATGTTTTTGGCATTTAAACAGCGGGGCGCTCAGCTGTCTAGGAGATACGCCTTCGTGTTATGGAGGAAATGCAGCGTCGATAGCTCGTTTGCACACATGCACATTTTACATGCCGAGGCGCAGGAGGCGCAGCAGTCCCCCCCCCGCCCCGAATCCAAGAAGCATCGCCGGACCGCCTGCGAACGCTTCCCCTCAGACACAGAGGCCAGGGCACGGCCGGTATTACCCGGCCTGGGGGGCGCCTGCCATCTCCAGCGCCAACGCTGCAAATCGGCTTGCAAAAACACCCAGCACGGCGTTTTGCAGAGCTCGGATCCATGCATTCCATCGCAGATCTCTATCTATCCATCTATCTTAATAGATGAAGCAGTAATGCCGGATATGCATACCATATGTCTCGGACATGGTCGCCGTCGGACGTGAAAATCGTCTATTTCCCTTATATTGAGGCTCGGAAGGCGGCGGCAGATGTAATGAAGGGAGAAATCCTGGAGAGAGAGCAACCGCGGATCCTGCTGGAGCCCCGGGACCGAGCCGCACTTCCCGTCCGTGCGGCTGTCAAAATAAAAGTCGCCGCTCACGCCACTTTCATTTATATTAAGAATAACTTGTATTACGATTAAGTAATCACAGTTTGAATTGCAGGATATGTGGACACATTGTTAGCTTAAGCGATTTTATTACATTAAAAGGCAGGTCAGAAAGTACTGGTTAAAAACATCAAAATGCTAACATCACTAGCTGATTATATTTTGCCAAAATTTTATTTTATTTATTTTTATGTAATTTAAAACCCTAATAAGACTGGATTTATAAGCTGACTTCTTGATGATTTTTATTTGTTACACAGGATATAAAATCAGCGGCGAGCGAAGGATTCTCTCGGTACTTTTATTTTAGTGCGCACCACGATCCTTAAATAAAATTTAGCCGAAATACACGGATATGACCACTAAGAGGTGATATATTCTCGAGTATGTCCATCGGCATTGGGTGACAGGTACCCCACTGGAAACTCTGGAAACTTGTTCTGGGTGTTTTGCTTCATTCTTTAAAGCTTTTACAGCATGGGTAAAGCGTTTGGAATTGCATATGAACTGATAAGTATATAAGTGAAAGGATATTTCCTGAGTACTTAAGTTAGACGGGAAAGTCTAATAATTTTATATGGGAAAGTACACTTTCCTTAACTTGCTGGCGCGCCTACAAAGCTGACATCACTGTTTACATTCCCGCAGAAAGGAAGAAACTGTGTTTGGTGCCTGTTGGGGAGTCGTGTTTACTTGAAGCAGTGATTAACTGCGGGGGGGGCGCCATTCCCGTCTTCCTGGCCCGCCCCCAGCTCAGCACGAAGCCCCGCCGCCGAACTTCAGCAACGCAAGTTCAGATCCTGGATGCAGTAACGGGCCGAGAGATGCCGGGCCAAGTGCAGCCCAAAAGTAACTGCTAAACAGCATAGGCTGTTGTTGAGCAGATCCGCCTTGCAACCTATAAACTTGTTTTCAGATGTCAGCGCTGACGCTGATTGCTTCCGTCCCACGTCTTTAAAGAATAAAGATCTTTTAAAAAGTCACGTTTTAACTAGCCTGTATCACGTCGCCCTACCAGCAAACCAGATTATCCGGCCAGATTATTATATCTGGTTCCGAAAATGAACAGTTCTGTTTTCTTATATATTTATGTGAACTCGAAAGATTCCAAATGTAAACAGTCAGTGATGGGGCAAAAACATGACATAACCCCCCCCCCCCCCCCGCCCAGAACAGGGAGTTTTGTACCCTCACTATCAGCATTACTCACCCCCATAGTCATGCATCTCGTTTGAGCACCTTCTACCGGACAAGGAGTGTTTATGCTCCGTGTTACATTGCGTCCACAGCCACTACTGTCAGCTAGATTAGGTTTCCTGTTTTGTAAGGCATTGCTGGTGCAGTAAGTTAAAAACATCTGTTTGACGTTAGCAGAAGATGTAAGCTTCGGAGGTATCATACACAAATTCAGACTGTACAAGTAAACAGTGCCAGTAGAATTTTTAAACAAGTGCGGACACGCATTAATATTAACATGCTATAATAGCAGACATCGCAAAATATTACTAAACGTCATACTGAAGGTTAATAATTCATCGAGCAAATAAATATAGCAATATCTACGATTAAAGTGATTCACCAGATCTTTAAATTAATATTTTAATGACTATCTCGCGCAGGGCGTAGCCTTGCCTCGTGTTGACTGGGATAGGCTCCAGGACTGTAAATGGATGGATTTTAATAACTGGATGGAGTAATCAAGGGCCATCAGAAAAAAACAAGCCATTTCTGTGACCATAATAGCTGCATTTAAACTGGGTACACCTGCTTTTGCAAACTGCTTGGTACTGTAGTGTGATCATGAACAGACTGCAGTCACTGTTGCTTTTCAGTGAGTAGTTTTAATGTCTGTCTAATAACATTCCGCATGATGTCCCTAATGTTTGAGAATCTGTTACCGTTTAGTCTCTTGTTAGCATACGCTAGGAACTTAAATATGTTGAAATTATTAATATTAATACTAAGTAGTGCTTCTGTACTAATGCTTCCATCCATCCATCCATCCATCCATCCATCCATCCATCCATCCATCTTCTGTGGCCACTTGTCCTCCACAGGATCGCAGAACCACCCTTTTCTGTTAATTTGATTGGCCAGTCAGATAACTTCATTTTGATCAAACCCCCGATAAAGGGTCTACGTGCCTGGGACGGGAGGGGCACCCCGTCTGTGCTCCTCCTCTCGCGTGTGTCTAGGTTTGAATCCCTGGAATGGTAGGGCCCTGTCGCTGGAGAACAATGGTAACCAGGAAGCGAGAACTGTCCTTGGGATCTAAAAATGTCGCCGCTCTTGTGGAGCCAGGAAGTTGCTTTGAAATGTGGGGTTTTTTTAAAGTGCATTTTCACGATTAGAGGGGGCTGCATATGAATGTGGGGTCATGGGTGGCATGACAGTGTGGAAAACAGGCGTTATGCCGGGTGGTGCCTCCATAACAGCGCGGGGGTGCTGTTTGGCATGGGCGCCCTCACCTGAACCTGGGCACAGGGCTTGACTGGAAAGCAGCTTTGGAACAAATGAAAGAGAACAGATTTATGTGCTGCTTGGGCATGACTTTCCGCAGGAAAGGAGCTCTTTCAAACTGGACCATTATTTTTAACAGCACGGGGCAGATTAATGGAAAGAGATGTGCCTTCATTAGATAGTTCTCCACAGATACTGTGGCAGCTTGTTTTCTCATGGTGAGATGCTTCAAACTGAGGAATATTTGTGCCTGGGGACACAGTTCCACAATCACTGTGTGTGATTTACGGATTAACTGCATCACATCGCACAAGCCCCTATAATTTTATCACCTTAATGTAATTATCTGTGGTGGTATCGCTCGCCTGCTCTTCGGGTCTCTGTGGTGGTATCGCTCGCCTGCTCTTTGGGTCTCCATCTGAGAGCCTGTCAATCTGACCCTGTTCTTT
Organism: Gnathonemus echidnorhynchus; assembly: GCA_026776725.1. NCBI lineage: Eukaryota > Metazoa > Chordata > Actinopteri > Osteoglossiformes > Mormyridae > Gnathonemus > Gnathonemus echidnorhynchus. The sequence goes on along the minus strand of JAODJU010000062.1, from coordinate 2,177,309 downwards.
TTCAGGCAGTATATTTTTCTTTTGTGCTTGTTGCCCTGTGTTCAGCGTGGGGTTGAGGAACAGCACAGACAGAATGTTCAAATGACTCTGCACCACAGACCATAAGATTAACAGCACGTGGCTGACACTTTGTGGTCCTTCATCTTGTTCCTAAAATTTGTACTGTTCCTAAAACAGTATACCATGGTATATATTTATACACTACTGCCATTTCTATATAAACAGCATTCAGGGCCAGAGGGTTTAACAAAGAAACTTAATTTTTGTACAGGTGAATGTTCCAGATTCCTGTGTTACATACACCTTGGGACATTTTTTCGTAGGTTATTATTAGAATAATATAATCATTTTTGAACTGTGACAGAGAGATCCAACATCACATCCCATGACAAGGTAGGACAAGTTTTAATTAGGTTTTGTTTAATTGACGACCTCACAACAGTGGCATGCTGCGAGTTTCTGAGCCATGCTGCGAGATGGGTGTCAGGTCCCTGCAGGAGCTGTGCATGACCTAGTGAGCGCAGAGACTTCAGCCTGGTGCAGCGCACAGGCTAAAACCCACCTAATGTAGCCAATCGAACCTATACTGTGTCGGCAGGCGCATCGCTAGGGATAATTCATCATCAACAACAACAAAAATCTCAGTTGCCATGGGCGCCATATTTTTGTTTTTCTTCAAGCTGGGATGGACTTCCATAGAGATGGGGGTCGCCACGGTCACCGGATTAGAGCCGAACAAAGAGACCCTTGTGAGTGGAGCTGAGGGACTCGTTGAGAGTACTGCTACGGAGTCGATGGCTGCGGCGTTTCTCTGGTCCCCACCTGCCACTGCTGCTCACCTGTTCCTGAGCCCCAGGATCGCAGTCCAGCTCCTTCACATGCCCTAAACTGAGAGGGGGCTGGCAGCTGAATGGCGCATGGTCCTAAAGCCTGACCTTTCACTCTGGGAGAAATGACCCCCCGGCCAGCAAGCCACACTCAGCAGGTACACTGATGGTGCGCTCGGGGGTGCCGTATGGAGGGAACAGGACGATTCCAAGGGCCCCCAACTGACAGGAGCCCTCAAATATTTGGAACATTATTGAATTGGTCTGGGTTGGGGGCCCAATATGATATGCGTTCATGGGGGCCCTGACTGCAGCTACAGAGCCCTGGACGGGCAGAGCGCGAAGCGGTCCTGTCTGCCCGGGGGGGGCGGGGGGGCAGCAGGCAGAGACCTGAACAGCAGCCATCGTAGCTGACCCACATGCCACTGCGATAAAAGCATATCAGGCTTTTTTTGGTTAGACAATGGGGTCACCCCATAGCCCCCCCCCACACAGACACTTAAACCAAAGGCAGGTACTCATGGGAAACCCCTTGTGGAAGTCAGTCAGCCGGAGCGATAGCCCTGAGCCGAGATGCCAGTGTAATTTGTACAGGGCTAAACTTGGAGAGCTCACATGATCACAGGGGGCGGGGCATGTTGGCAGCTCCTGCGCCCCGTCATCGTCGGCCTTTAGACTCGAATGATGCTACGTTTGTGAGAGGGATACGTGGCATGTTTACCGTCACCATGGAAACCGGCCACGATCCACCACTTATCTGGTGGATTCTGTTGCCCGCCTCTGGAGATGGCCGTGCCGAGATCAGAGTCGTCCGTCTTCTCCAGATCGCTTTGATGCCTCACGCCACAGATTGTCCTCCCTTCTTCCCTGTCTCCGTCTCTCCCTCACTCCCGCGAAAAAAAAATAACGAGAGAAGGTAATGTTACGCTCTGCTGCACAGTGGAAAACAAAGGGAAAAGGAAAGTGGCTGTAAAACGTGACGTTTTGGGGGAGGGTGGCTCAAAGGGTTAGAAGCCCCCCCCCCCCGTCCTCCCGCGTTTTCATGCCGCACAAAGTTCTGCTTTGTTCCCTCACATCAATGCCAGAGAGCGACAGGACCGGGGGGGGGGCCTTTTTGATCGCCCCACCGTTCACAAATGGGAGGCTGTGATTGGCCCGGTCGCCGGCCTACGATGGGAACTCGGCGCCATCCAGAGGACCAGGGGGAGGGGGTGCTGCGGGGAATCGCAGTGACACACGCCACACGCTAGCTACTCTTACATGGAGCTGACAGCGTGCCAGGTTAGGGTTAGTTAGCAGCATTAAAACAGGTAAACTGCATTAACCAGCATTTCTTTGTCACTGTCCTTCCTTCCACTCCAGACAGACTAGATCTAAGAGCAGAACTCATTTATAATCACCCAGTAAATGTAAATCGCACAGCTAAAGGAGAACAGCACAGTCACCAGCTTTGCTCAGCTGGCTGGTGTGAGATCTTCAACCTGAGACAAGTGTACACACGCATTTTACATGTATGTGAGAGTTTTGTTACCTTGGAAATAGTCTGTAGGGTTTCAAACTACCCCAACTCTTTTTAATGTAGCTAATTTTAGGTTTATAATGGAATAATATAGATTTGCTGTATGATTTCTTGCGTGAGCTTGGGAGTCTGAAAGCGTGAACATCACACCAGATGTGTGAGAGTTTGCAACCCTTTAAAGGAAGCGCTGGACAGGTGCCCTCCACCCCATCTCCTGGGGGCGGCACTGGCCCACCGCATCCCTCACGCTAATGCTAATGCTAATGCTAATGGGATGCTCCTAGCTGTCAGGCCCTGATCTGCGGATCCATTGTTCTGACTGCCCTCCTCCCGGGACTCTTTCATGCAGGCTGGGGGGGCCGTGTGACTGTTTAAAATCTCTACCCGGCTAATCCACGCACTGTCACTCTCCAGACTGTTAAAGGCTGCTTCCTGTCCCACCCCCACAAAGTAACGGCAAGGCTCCTTAATTAGGCACTTTTTTAACATCAGACAGTGTTTTAACTGCCGGCAACGTGATGAAAAGCTGGTGACTGGGGTTACTGGGGTAGCATTTAACTGAAGGTGACATTTCGTACTTAGAAGGTTGGATGTGGAAGCACTCGGACGGGTTAACTTTCCAAGATGGCTGCCAGCACCGCTGGTCCCCCCCGCCTCCACACCCCCCTGACCTGGGGCCCGTAAACTAGCAGAGTGGGAAGGCCCCCTGTTCCCAGTAACAGATGACTGGGAGTGTGGGAGCCAGGCTGGGAGGGCGGGTAACGCCTACAGGAATGGCTCTGCTCAGCCAGCGCGTCATTGTTCACTGAGAAGGGCAATCGTGGCCCTGACCTCTTCCCGGCGCGTTGGCGGTGTGATTTAACCCTTCCAGCACCCGTTCTTTAAAACACACATGACAGATCAGCATTGCGATGGACCCAGAAGGCGCCGCCCTGCAGGCATACTATAAAACCCCCCAACGGCCAAGCGTCTACTTCCTGAAGGTTCTTAAAGGTTCTGTAAACGTGGAAAAGCACACGGCCTGTCCAAAAATTTTGAAACACAAAGTTAAAAAAACATTTTTCATCTGGAAGATGAAAACCTCTAATGATTCAGTAGGGCGTTCGACCCATTTGGGTTCTGAGGGCACAAAGGCACATTCAGGGGGTGTCCCCAGTGACACGCTGTAATGGATGGCGGCATGGGGCACTACGTCTACAATGGCCGCTGGGAGGGGTCCCAGGGAGGGCTGTCTGTGCCCTGCCGCCTTGCTGGGCTGCCCCCGCGTCTCTCGGGTCATCAGTGTTCAGCTTAACCCACCCCCCCCCCCCTCACTTGTCCACTCCACTGCAGGTTTCGGCAAATGTGCGGTTTATGGGCTAGAGGTTATCACGTCTGCCACCAGGGCGGCGCCACTGCCACTCCATGGCAGGGTGGAAGGAGAAAGGAGGGAGCAAGGAGAAGCCTGCCAATGAAACTATGGGTGGAGTATGATGTCAAATTTGGGGTAAATACAGAAGGGGGCAATAACAGCACAATGATTTGAGATGTTTTGATGGGGGACAGAGTTCCACACAAAGCAGACATGCGTGTCTCCATCTCCCAGGTAGGAGATTCTGGCAGGATTGGGGTGGGGGGGGGGTTAGCGACTGCACTGCCTTCAGTTTATGCACCATGTGTATGAGCCCTATGGGCTGGGGGGTATGAGGGGACCCCCACTGAATAAGCCCTTTGTTGTTCTTTCCATCCCAAAGCGAGCGCTGCGGGGGTGGGTGGGGGTTGGGGGCTTGCCTCGCCTGGTAAATGCCTCTCCACTTATCGGTGCGTCCGATGGGGTGGGTTTGGTGGTGGGGGGGGCTGGTGATAAGATAGCTGGAAACACAAACATGGGGCCCAGCTGGGCACACGGCCGTCTGGTCTTCCTGATGCATCCACCATTTCCAGAAAAAGACAGCCATGATCATGTGAGGCTGCACCCTAAGCGCTGGAGGGGGGCCGGCAAACGGCAGCTGCGTCCACGGGGGTCAGGTAATCCCCTCCCCGTTTGCTACTTGCGGTTTTGCTTAAATATCCTGAGGCTGCGTCTTATTCCAGGTCATTTGGGTTTTGGATCAGACTGCAGCCTTCATCTTGTAGCCGCTGGCCTAAAGCGGCTCTTCGCAGGTCTGTCCCATACCGCTGACGGTTCGCATCTGCCCACCCCCCCCAGCAGCATTGAGGCCAGAGATTCAGGGATCCGTCCAGAGAGAGAAAGCCGTCAGATAGAGAGAGGGGAGGCCCCCACAATGCACTGCGGCCCCCGGGTAGGGTTCCTGTTCTCTAGAGCGGGCGTGCTGATCTTCGGAGCCGGCTTCAGTCCGCGCCAACACTGTACTCTCACGCGCTCCGATTGGCCGCCTGCCATCGCAGGCGTATTTATTACTGAGCTAATCGGATCCAAGCGGACGCTGGCCCGCGGCTCCGTGGAGGTGACGTCGCTTGTCTGTTAGTTCTTTCAGCTTCTTGACGTGTTTCCAGCAGGCCGGGAAGCAGACGAATGAGGGTGTCCGTCCTGCGCCTGCGATAGTGCCCCCTCCCCCCCTAATGGCATGTTTTTTCTCACTGGTGACCTTCAGTATCTCTACTCAGCGTGAGCCTGGGGGAGAGGGATGTATAATAAGCCTGTTATGATGTAACCCTCCCCCAATAATCAGGCCCAAATTGTTCACAGCATGCAGCCCCTGCCCCCCCACGGACGAGGCTTCAGAACCAGGACTGTGCGGCCGGAACAGCTGGAAGAGAGCTGCAAGTTCTCTGGGGGCTTAAAGATGGACGGATGCTTCCAAAGAGGGCCCTGCATTTCCTCGGGCCCTTACGCTTTTTTACATGAACTTCTTCGTATTTAGCAGCTTCGTAGTTTATTTTCAGGTTCTTACTGTAGGGCGTATTATCTGTGGTCAGACTCGCATGTCATTCCCAAGCACCTAATTAGTAGAAGAGTAAGTCCTTACAGAAACACACGGCTGTCGCTGCGATTGTATTACATATAAACGAGGACAAACCCATCCATCCACCCTTCCTGTGAGGATCTGGGTGGCCCCTAACGTGGGCCCATTGCCTACGAGTCACACCTGCACAGAACTGGGGCCCCAGTCGAACCCACGACCTCGGAGTCATGTGACCCTCTGATTCAGGCACTGTCCTGGCGGAGACCCCCCAGCGCTGACAGCGAGACCCCCAGCCCCTTTCTCTGCCTGGTATCCCCCACCCACACTTACTGTAATCCGTCTCTCCAGAGCACCCCCAGAGAACAATTGTCAGGAAAGCAGGATAAAGCTTGCCGCTCTCTGGACGTTTTTTTAGATAAGGTTTCTGAGGAGGGCAACGACTCGGGGGGGTTCACCTGTGGAATTTGCAGATCTGTCTGCCTGCACCAGGGACGTCCTCAGCACCGGCTTCATTGGAACCTCGTTCCTGGCATCCTGCCAGCCCCCCCCCCACCCGTGTTGCTGTGCTCTGTCTGTTTAGATAGCGCCGGTTCTCTGATCCTGGCACACGGCGCACTGCCCCGGCTCTGTACATACCGCCGCAGCGGCCAGCTGCTGCATGGAAAAAATCACAATAAACACAATAAATGGGAGCAGAAACGAAGGATGGAAGAGAGGTCAAGGGGCCAGATTCCGGGCCCCTCCCCCTGCCGTGACAGGTACGCCTCTGCCCCCCGGGAGTGGTGGTGGGGGGGACTGTTAAAGCTAATGTATTCTTGCGTGGGATGGTCAGTCTGTAGGAGGTCGGATTTGGAACGTCACCTTGGTTTATTAAATAGCCGAGATGGCGCTGTCTCCTGCCGTACACACACACCCCCTCCCCATCTCCGATCAGACATCTCAGTGTTTACCCCCCCCCCCCCCCCCCCCCCC
>JAODJU010000062.1:2136528-2170985 GCA_026776725.1 Gnathonemus echidnorhynchus | reverse complement strand
CTCCGATCAGACATCCCAGGGTTTACCCCCCCCCCCCCCCCCGTCTGGCTCACACCTGCTGCAGATCCTTCTCCACTTTACTCAGCGTTCTGATGTCTCGCCGTGCAGATTGATCCCGGTGTTCTGGCACCAGGTCACACTGGGCCTGTACTTCGCTTCCATGCTCTGCATCTCGTGTCCTGGGAATGTCTCAGGGCTCCCTGTCCAGATCCCAGAATCATTATTCCAGGCCATAACCTCATGACATCACCCGGTCTGACTCCCATCTTCATCCCATGGATCCATATGTAACTCATTACTGTTCCTGACCCTGGCATGTGATTGGCAGAGCCTCCAAACAAACCAGTAAGGCTGCAGCTGTGTCTGATGGCCGAATCAGAAGAGGCTAAGGATGCTTTATTCTCAGCCTAACAATCCAGTGAGATGCCTTTTCTCTTGGGTATGACCTTAATGACGTTTATAGAATAGCAGAGTAGGTGTAGTGATTGTGGTTTGGGGTTTACATGCTGACTGGATTGACATTTAGCTCATTGTCAGTAGCTTCCCAGGCTCTGTGTCTGCTGGGATAATATACTACATACACCAAAGCTTGTTATATATGATTATACGCCCCAGAGCTCATTATATATTATTATACACCCCAAGCTCGTTATATATTATACACCCCAAAGCTCATTATAAATTATACACCCCAAAGCTTGTTATATATTACATACACCAAAGCTTGTTATATATGATTATACGCCCCAAAGCTCATTATATATTATTATACACCCCTAGCTCGTTATATATTATACACCCCAAGCTCGTTATATATTATTATACACCCCAAAGCTTGTTATATATTACATACACCAAAGCTTGTTATATATTACATACACCAAAGCTCATTATATATTATACACCCCAAAGCTTGTTATATATTACATACACCAAAGCTCATTATATATGATTATACGCCCCAAAGCTTGTTATATATCATACACGTCAAAGCTCGTTATATATTATACACCCAAAGTTTGTTATATATTACATATACCATAGCTTGTTATATATTATTATATACCCCAAAGCTCGTTATATATTACATACACCAAAGCTCGATATATATTATACACCCCAAAGCTTGTTATATATTATATATCCCAAGCTCGCTCTGGGTGGCACAGCAGACTCAACCATGTAGGGTGAAGACGGGAGGGAGGGAGGTGGGTTTGTTTAGCTATGGGAGTGACAGGTTTAACAAATGCTGGTGATGGTGGGGGTACGAGAGGAGTCTGAGCTCCGGTGTGGTGGAAACATGCAGAGCAGGAGGAGAGAGAGCCGGGGGGGTCAGCTGTGGGGAAGAGTCAGAACATGCCAGAGGTCCCAGGCGCGGGACGGAATGGAGTCTAGGATAGGTGATTGTGTGGGGGTGAGGGATTCTGTTTGATATGACTGGCGAATGGGTGGGGGGATTAGACTCATCACCCCATCCTGAGCACACCCCCCATTATGAGGGAGCCGCTGACTAGGCTTACCCAGAAGAGTGTCATATCTAACCTCTGTGTGGACGTGGAGAGTTCTGGAAAATTACGCTGCATGTCCTCAGCGAGATAGTGGGAAGTGACCGTGGGGGAGGGGCGGAGATTTCTTTTGGTGGAGGCTGAGGTTCTGTTTAGATATGGGAGGGCCAGATGGGCTGATAGTCCCCCCCCCCCCGATGTAGTCATATGCAAAGGCTGAGATAAGCACACGCTGTCAGGGCTCATAAGGCTAAAGAAGCCTCCCCTCCTCTCCCGCAGGGTCACGTGACCTTCCTCCCCCCCTCAGAGTCTAAACAGGGAAACAATGGACAGTGGATGAACCCCCACGCCCTGAAATCCGGCACTGTTCCATTCTGTTGTACCCTAAGTGAACCGTGTGCTTTCTTTTGAGTCCCTGAGCTGAGCCTCTGTGGCGTGCAGCTGGTGCTGGGGGGGGCGTTCAGGCGTCAGGGCCGATACGGCACCACTGGGGCCAGAGCCGTACAAACACACTTTTACGTTTCTCAGGTCATTTAAGTGTCGGGGCTGTTTTCCATTCGTGACACACGTTGTGACATTTTTTTTTCATCAAAAGCTGCTTATGCGCCACCTTTACAATTCACCATAAAAATCCCAAATAGCTGTTAACCGCAAGCCAATAAAGGCTGAGTGGGACACAACCAGTATTGACTGTAACTGGATTTACCAGAAAAGAGTGTTTACTTCAAAGTCCACTGGGGCTTAATAGATAAAGGGTTTGTAACCAGATATTTAAGAAAAAAGAAAACATAAAAGAGCCAAACTGCAGAGGGATTAAAAACAGTCTGTCACTGCCGTGTTTTGGAAATCCTGCCGGGGCAAGAGACCTTGTAGCGGAAAGTTCAGGAAGGCCCCATTGTTCTGGGACGGATCATTCACATGATCTCAGCCCCTGCTCTTCTTTCTTCAGATCTACTAGTTAGCCATAAGGACAAAGATGGCATCATTTCCTGGGTATTAAATTGAAATTACGCTTTATTTACCTTTTGCACAGTGTACAGAAACACTGAGATTGTTTAGTTTTCACATATCCCATCATGCCCTGCTTTGAGACACACACAGTTGAGAGTGAAGCTTGCAGTCTGAGTGCAGGGCCAGCTGTTTATCTGACATCTCAAAAGGGTTAGGGGCTTTGTTCAAGGACCTAGTGGAAATACAACTATTCTAGCAAGGATGGGATTTGAACCAATGACCTTTAGACTACAGGCACAGAAGTCTAACCTGCCGAGCCACTGGGGGCGAACTGGTCCCAGACCCCTGAGAGCAGGAATAGACCAAATGTTTGCTGTATTCAGAGGATGATCAAGACAAAAGAAGAATCTCGGACTTGGCGACTAAATCAGGGAAGCTGCCACTTGATGTATTTTCACTGACAACCAAGGGGAACAAATTCAAAAGAAAAGTGATCAAATGCAACTTCGGCCTTAACTAAAACAGCCGGCACTCACTAAGAGCTGTGCCCCTTGAGATGGCCGTTCCTTCTCTCCCTCCCACCCCAAAAGAGTCACAAAGGCCCCGCTGGGGAGTTTAAATAGCACATTAGTAACAGCTGCCATAATCAGCGCTAAGGCTGTGAGTGCAAACACCTGAAAGTCATTACTCTGCAGAAAAACCTACCCAAGTAAATAAAACCATCATAAAAATATATTCGGCCTCAATAAAGCACTTTAATAATAATAATGATGATGGTGATAGCAGCACCACTGCTTTTCAAACAGCCCTTTCACTAGCATTACCTGGATAACTCACCTGGCCAAATGTTTTAAGAGATAACTATCTTTAATTAGTTCTGATACAAATTTGTTGGTCACACACAAAGTTATAGGAGAGAATTTAATATCTGGGGGGGTGCATGCCCTTCGTCCCTTCTGGAACCTACAGCCTCGGTCACGTGTATAGAAAGAGGAGAAGAGTTTTCCTGTCTGGGGGGGGGCACTTCTTTGGGGGGCGTCCCGTCCTTTGGAATCGCCGCCTTCCTTCCTGTCTGATGGCAGGACACCTGCCAGGCCCCTGCCCCTGATTTCTTCCCTTCATCCTGACTTTCCTCTCTTTTTTCTTTCACCCCCCCCCCACAGACAAACGCCGGTGACGGGGGCAGCACCACAAGCGTAGAGCCAGGCGGCTGAGAGACCGCACCTCTGGACTGTTCCGGAAAACACGGCCCTCGTCGCGGAAGTGAAACACACTGTCAGTGAAATCTAAAGTTATTCATTATGCTGAAAGGTGGGGGTGGGAAGGGATGGGGGCCTTAATAAATACTGTAGCACGCCATTGGAAAGTCTGGACGCAATTAAGCTTGAAAGGGGTGGCTGAGCGCCAGGGCTGCTAACGAGCGACAGGGCCGTTTACGCTCCAGGTCTGCAGGCTCAGTCCAATCGAGAGTGTCCTGGAAAGTGAAAGATGCCGGTCCTTCACGCAGCGCAAAGTGCCCCCACTCTTCATAAATAAACTCAAAGCCAAGACGCCACTTTGCCCCTGAGCCCATAAAGTCATTAATGCGGCATGAGGAGCTGCACTCGTGTTGTTAGCATGTTAGCATGGCGCTAGGTGGTGAGTAACATTCGTAAGGGATCCAGTAGTTCGAGTTAGTTTAGTAACTCACTTAACTAACTTAACTTACCGTACGGTTTACGGCCTCTTTTACTCTGCTCTAATGAACTTACTGTATCCTTATGCTGTACAATCTCCCGCATCTGTAAACAAAGGCACCTGGAATAAACAGAGATGTGATGGTTCACTTCAGCTCACTGATGAGTTCAGGACGTGTCCTGACGCCTTTGCCGTGTTCAGAGACATGCTTCGCTCACTTCCTGCGTCACAAACTGCATGTTGGCTGTTTTTTTTTGTTACGTATTATGTAACGGAGGGCTACTTATGCCAAGACCTGAGATGGTCGTTTATACGGCATCAAAGCAACAGCTCTGGCCTGCATCGATTTGTGTCATGATGTAGATATTGCACAAACTTTGTTCTCTTTTGCAGACATGATGTTAAATCTAGTTACAAGGTAAATACGTGTCTTTAAACATGTTAGAAAATTCAAGGTTAGTCTTTGGTAAGCACTGTCACATAGGACAGTGTAGGCTTTGAGAAATATTTCTCACCTAGTCCTGAGTTGGGTGCCATTGGACCCATCCGCTGTCCATCCAGATGTGGTTCCCACAATCCGATTGGTGACTAGGTTTATTGGTGTTAAACAACCAGCTGCTGGGAAAACAGGATGTGGACCAGCACCCTATCAGCAGCTCTTGATGGGATTAAAAAAAAATCATTTTTGATAAATTTGATGATAATGATAAATTTAATGGAGACAGAAAAATGGTCTAGATAGGCTGTCGGAGGCTGTGTGTCAAATGGACTTGAAGGACGTCCTGGGCTGGGAGGAGGGACAGACCCCTAGTGGATTATGGGGAGGTGGGCAGCCAGCAGCAAGCTGGCTTCACTTTAACAGCACCTGTTTAACCCCCTCCCAGCCGCCACAGGGGGGATCCCAACCCAGCCTCTGTTGGGACCCCAGAAGCTGCTGGGGACTGGACCAGCTTCCACCTGAACCACTGGCAGATGTCCACAGCTGGTCCGATGCTGACCCGGCTCTGTTTGGCTTCTCGGTTTGGATGGAGGATGCTGAGGCCACATCAAGAGGCGTTCGCGGTCCGACAGCACCGGCCAGAATAGCCCAGTAAACATTCCTTGGGAAAGCAAATGATTTGGAGGCTGGTTGGGGGGCCCTGGTTATAATTATTGCTTTGTTATATGGTTCATGCAGGAACCTTTGGTCACCCCTTCAGCTGGGTGTGAGTCGTCCACCACGTGTTGAGACACAGGAGTGAGTCGTTTCTCTTGCTAGCTTTGAACAGAAGCTCCCCCTTGTGCACAGGAGGCTTGATGCGGGCCCTGTGCGTACCACCCTCTGGCCGGCACTCAGGCTCTTGGGGAATGTGAATAGCTGAAGCTGCCATGACCCAGCTGGGCCCCCCAGGACAGATTAGCAGGCTGTAGCTCCATTCGGGCCTCACTGAGATTTCATTTGAGTGCCAAAGAGAGCTTAGGACAGCGACTTGGCTGGGCAGTGATCTCATGGCAGTGTGCCCGCCAAACAAAGGCAGAGACTTGTGGCCCATTTGGCTAAGGAGCCCAAGCAGTAGGAACGAGATAGGGCATGAGGCAGGAACAGGATAGGGCATGAGGCAGGAACAGGATGGGGCATGAGGCAGGAACAGGATGGGGCATGAGGCAGGAACAGGATGGGGTATGAGGCAGGAACAAGATAGGGTATGAGGCAGGAACAGGATGGAGTATGAGCCTCCCAGAATGATTTACAGGCAGACGCTCAAGGCCCTCTGCTAACTCCATCAGGTAGACAGAAGTGATAAAAAGGCTCTCAGAGTCTCTGCATTTGGGATCGATTAGGAAGCGCACACAGAACCTATTCCTGGGCTTCTCCGGTGGCTCTCGACGTTACTGCAGGGGGCAGGTATGTGGGCCAGAAACACATGCCGGCGTGTATTTGCTGTTTGGGGCTTAGCGTGAGCCAAACTTAGCACTACATCCATGACAGTGGGAAGTTCTGTCCTAGGCTCCTTCAGAATGCAACGGCTCGATAAATGGGCCAGGAAGGCTCCTTAAAGAGCATTAGAACATTCGCCACAGGGGAGACAGAATTGGGGCAATCCTGGGGGAGGATTCAGGCCTGCCACCCTGCCAGAACCCCACTCCCGGCAGTGATTGACACACACACACACACACAAACTAGTCTTATAAAAAATAAATCATCTGGGATGATGCTTAAAACAGATGCGCAAACACCATATTTTTTCCAAACAGGGACAGAGGGCACAAATCCAAAGTGTCCCTTTTGGAAGTCAAGCCCCCTTATGTGACCGTCATCTACCCCCCGCGCCGCTCCTCACATCCCGCACTGTCGGCTTCTGCCACGCTGCCTTTGGAATTCAACTTTGGAAACTCATTTTTCACAACATGATGTGGAGAGACATTAGGCACCCCCTCTAAGGACTTCGATCTTTCCTCCCTAAGAAAAGGTCCAGTTGACGGGAGCAACCCAAACTGGTTTTTTTGTGTCCTCCCTTGCAGCTCTGCTGGCAGTGACGCAGGCAGGCAGCACAGTGTACGGCTTGGGTTTTTCGGGTCCGATGCAGTGCCACGCGGCTTCTCGAGCACCAGGGAGATGATCCACTCACCGCGGCTGAGAAGCTGCTCAGAAATGTGACTTCACTGTATTCACTGTGTTCAGGAGGTAACCTGCTGTGAGGAAGTCATACCTAAAATATATGTGTGAATAAAATCAAGAAAACTCTTTTTCCTGCTTTGTAAGACCAGAATAATGAAACGCATACAGTAGAAGTGTTTTTTTTCCTTAACACTCCAAAATATAACAAAAAATTGTTTATTCTGAAATAGGTAACAAAATACAGCCCTTTGTTCTGGTTTGACATTGACAGGAAGCTCATAGAAATAGATACAGACCAGAGCTGTGAGCTCACTCTGTGATACAGTACAGTGCAGGGATGCTGGTACTTAACTTAGTCCCAGCGTGCAGGAAAGCCTCGCTTTGGGAAGACGCCCCAATTCCACCCACATTCGGAAAGAGCCAGTTCAGATATCCCCCTGAATCACACACCAGTCTAAGGCCAGTCTCTCCCTCCACCCCCCCGCCCCCATCTGAAAAGAAACTTACCACCTGCAAGCTTTACGTCACTTTCTAAGAGCCATCTCTGTCAGTTGAGCGCATCCTGCATGGAGATCGCGCACTGCTCAACGTACCATCGTGGGCTTCCAGAGCCGAAGGGACAGCAGGACATGATGGATGGTGTTTTATCTGACGAGTAAAGCTTCTAAACGGCCTGGGTGTGAAGAGAGATCCGGAACACAGTGCCGGACACAACAGCACTCCGCGATTTTGACCCCACACCCATGTGACTGACAGGCTACAGAAAGGGTCAGAGGTCACGACGGCAAAGCCCATGTTTACAGTATCTTTACAAATAAAGTGTCCCATTTGTTGGGGCAGAGTATATGATTTACAGCATACGGATACAAAGAAAGATAGAACTGAATCCGGATTCCTGGCTCACATTCTGGAATGTGCATCTTCCCAAACTTGGAGAGAACTCAAGAGCCTGTGACATGCCAAGGTCAAAAGAGAAATGAAAAGAACAATTGTACAGGCGGTTCTCTGTGCTCATCGAAACACCTCTGGATAGATTTGCAGTCACCGGTTTCACAGCTTTCACGGACTGTCCCCCCAATCACAGTTCAGGTTACCACCTATTACAAGGACCACAAGTAGACCGCAAAATGAGGATGCCCCCAGGATGAATAGGCAAGTGACAATTACACCAACATTCAGCCAATCACAGGTTATAAAAATTACCCAGCCTTAAAAAATCCCTCTGGACATTAACGGTTATTGGTAAATTAATCGGTAGAACTGGCGTTTACATTCAAGGCCTTATCGTCAGCTAAAACAGAGCTGCTAATTCATAATGTGGAAAGACGTTAACATAGAAATAGTGTGAAAGCTTAATAAAATCACACCAGGATCAGCATTTAAATGCCGGAATGATTACAAACCAGCAAAAACGAACACTGCATGAAGTTCAGACTAATTTTGAAGCGATTATTTGTTTTCTTTATGTAATGACCAGAATAAATTTTAAATATGACAAAACACACGGTGCTTTTAAAAGGTAAGAGGAAACTGATAGATTCTACGTTTTATGGTTTGAGGAGTGAACCATGAAAAGCAGTATGCAGAGATTTGTTCTACTGTTTTACGCCAAAAAATTTTGAATTTGTACCTTGAAGGTGCAGAATAAAACAAGATCAACAACAGGTCTGCAAAATGGGTGAGAGGTCTGAGTACTGAGTACTGTGTACTGTTAACCTGCTGATCCTGAGCTCCAGTCCTGGCTAATCATGACGTCCTTGTGGGTCGCCTCCCTGCAGAGGAGGATCTAATGCTTACAAAAAAAAAAGAACTGAATCAGAATTCTGGCTCTCGAGTTCTTCCTCTAAACTCACCCAGGCACCTTCTTTGAGCTTGAGCTCTGGGCCAACAGTCGTGTGATTCCAGAAGATCCGAAATGCACCAAGCGCCACAAATCCCATCTCAGCGGAAAACACGAGATTCCACATCACCAACAGGAGAACGCCCATGGGGTGGCTAGGGGGGCAGAAAGAACCTCAGGATTTTGTTCCTGGAAGCCAAACGTGAAATGACATGTATGTGCAGTGGGCTGGGATCCGTGGCAAGTTATCAGCTTTGCCTACAGACGCCACAAAAATGTCACTTTATATTGGATAGGAAAAATACCCTCCCACCACTGTGGGTGACTTTACTCAAAGCAGAGTGAGCGATGCCTAAAAAAGTGTGTCCACAACACAGCACTCAGGTCTTAAGCAAAGCGAATACCAGGCCTCGATGTCACAGCTATGATGTAGGAGGTTAGGTGACAGACTGTTGTGTTAGTCTTGGCTGGGGTGCAATAGATTGTTAGCAATCCCACCCCCCAATCCCACATTACCGAAGAGCAGTTTGTTTGGTCTCTGTGCTACCGCCCCCTACAGGTCTGCACAGAAAGCACGCCCAAGCCTTCCCCCTTATATCCCCATGCCGCCTGCCCCCCAGAGTCTATGCCAAACAGCAGTACTTTTTCCACCAGGACTTTGAGAGCATCTTCATCTTATCTGGAGTCCTCTTCCTCAGCCGCTGCTGAAGTTGGCTGTCGGCATGCTGGATTCCCACCATGATGGCTGTGTCGAACACCTCTTTGAGGTTCTTTTGGGTCAGTGCTGAGCACTCCATATAGGCCACGGCCCTGGCGTCCTGTGCGCAGACGCGGGCCTCGCGTGGGTCCACCGGCTGCTCCCTGGACCGGGCCAGCTCGATGAGCACCTTGACGTCCTGCCGCAGGTCAGCCTGCGTGCCGACCAGCAGTAGCGGAGTGCGCGGGCAATGCCGCCTCACCTCAGGCACCCACTTCTCCGTCACGTTCTGGAAGGAGGCGGGGTTCACCACGCTGAAGCACAGCAGGAAGACGTCGGCGTTGGTGTAGCACAGGGGGCGGAGCTTGTCAAACTCGTCCTGCGTTCGGGGACGACACATTGGGATGGTTAGACGCCCACAGGAGAGGCGCTTAGTGAGGCGAATGGTCAGCAAGGGCGGAAAGTTCAGGCCCAGAAACTGTAAATCCAGCCAGCTGTACTCTGTGTCTATCACTCTTTAACTCAACTGATCAGTTGAAACAAAATCCTAGTCTGGATTAGTACTTTCTGAACCTGAACTTTCCACCTCTGCTGGTCAGCATGTCTTCATCGCTGACACAGTAATAGGATGCATCATGAAAATCCCTTCAGCGTAGTTAACAATGAGGAGGCAGACTGCCTACTACAGACTAAATTTAAGTGAACAAAGATAAAGTCCATATAGCCCACACTAGCTTAAATTATCCAGCTAAGCAAGAAATCCTGCTTGGTGAAACAGACCCCTAGATTCTTAAAACGGCCAGTAGAGCTACTGAAACTTACAGGGCAAGACTAGTGACAGCAGGAAAACCTTTTGGCTGAAATTTTACACTCCGATCACACGACTTGGTAAAATGGGTTATGTATATTATCATGGAATGACCGGATTACATAAGCAGTGACGTGATTCTGGGATAACAGTGGGCGGGAGTCGGGGCTACGTGTGTTTACGTTTATGCGATAAAAGGCTGCTGTTGTTATGGGGAGCTGCGGGGCAGAGATGGCGGATTGCCCCATCTTCACAGGGACGAGGCGGGGGCAGTAAACCAGTGCAAGTGTTTGTTCTGCACAGGATTACCCTGATAAGGGCCCAGCAGCGCGGCTCTGACGCCAAGAGGGCCCTTATCTGCTGTAATGTGCCTCTAATCCTCTTTTAATCATCTGGCGAGTGCTGCCACATTTGGCCTGTATCTCTCACGCATCGCCAACTGTAGCTGTTACAGAAAATCTCGAAATTACTGTGCGCCTCCGTCATAAGGGGGCGCTGTTTACAGTCTGAGCATTCTGGGTCTCTTCTCCTCCACCCCTTTCTTTTTCTTTCTCTCTTTCCCCTCTTCCACTCTATCTCTTCCTGAAGCAAACGTTACTTGAGAACCTCCCCCAAGAGGAGTGGGAAATCATTTCTGGAATGCTGGCTCGTCAATTAGAGCTGTTACTGAGCAATTTAGCTCAGTGCTGTCAGTGAGGGACCGTTAACCTACATTTAGGCCAGATTAACAAGCGGAATCCAGCAGAGCGGCCCCTCCCACGCCAGCGGCGGGGAGGAGGGTGGCACTCCACCTGCGAGAACATAATCACTGCGATTTCCCGGCGATAGACAGATTCCCAGTTACTTTCTTCTCTGTCAGGTTTGATGCTGGGAAACACACCATCTGTTTCTCTAGTTTTGGTCGCGACTCCTACAGCACTCATAAACGGCAAGAATGTCCTTTCTAACATCTCTGTGGCCCCCTTTCCGCAGTGATGTTTTAACCATACGGTGACGAATCCCCACCGGGGAAAACGCCAAAGGTGACCATGTGTTTGCAGATGTGGCCAACAGGCACCAAACCCTAACTGACACCAATCCTGCTCTGCCCAGCACCTATGAAAACCCCTTTTAATAAAATGTTAATGAAGTGTCTGCATTGTCTTCCTGACCCCTTGGCTCATGTTCGGCGGCTCAGGTCCAGCCCCATCCCAGGCAGGCTGAGCCGGGGCTCCTTCCTGTGTCTAGACTGCTCTGCTCCAAATGGCTGTTGGCTCCTGCTTCTGCTTTCCAGCCCACTCTTCCAAAAGCACTCATCTTGCGTTTCCTCTGACTAACAACAGCTGCTCCACTGTTCTATATCTCCTTTTTTTCCGGGACTAGAACCAATTCATCACCATTTGCCCGATTGTAACTGAATTCACAGGAACTCCTGTCACAGTATTTCATTATGTATCGCGGTAACGTCATCTTTACTCTAGCACACGACCGGGCTGAACCACTTGTCGTGCCGCCTTTTTAAAACCCTGATAGAAGTATATTTGCTGTTAAACCCACCTGGCCAGCGGTGTCGCATAGCTGCAGCCTCACAGGCTTTCCGTCCACTGCCACCACCGCTGGAGAAAAAAGAGACATAATCAGTTAGATTAACTTTATATTCATAATCAGTTAGACTGGCCCGGCAGGGGTTGTTTGGGTAGCAATGTATCTGAAACCCGGTAATTCCGCCTGCGACCACAATCCATTAAATATTGCCTAAACGTTAAATTAACGCACTGAATGTAGAATGACGATAAAATAAACATTACCACAAGCATTAGGTCTATTGTACAGTAGGCTATTATTACACGCTACATGTAACATGACAATATGATGAAATATATTAGGTATTAGTACAGTATATTATTATAGCAAACTATAAGTAGTATCACATAAGTAGTACACCAGGCTATATTCTGTTAAGGAATTTATGCAGAGTTGCCAGATTTAAAAGATTAATTTAGATCACTGGCATAAAAAACTAAACTAATTGTGTCCTTTACACCATTCCAGCCTTCTGTATATGATTTTATATATTTATATAAAGTAAAAGTTTGTGCGAGCAGCCGCCGGTACCTGCGAAGTTATCGAAGGCGGTCGGCACGTACTCCGTTGGGTACCCGTTGGTGGTATAGCTGACTATCAGGCTGGTCTTGCCCACCGCTCCGTCTCCCACCAGGACGCACTTTATTCTGCGCTCGTCCCCGTTACGGAGCCGCCGCGGGGGGACCGGGGGGACGTCGGACGTCGCCACCGGCTTATACCCCCCGACGCCCTGCGGAGGCATCGTGCTGCGGGACCTCGTCGAGGAGCGGTCGGACTATTCCAGGTCTCCCTGATCCATCAGGCTCCCGGACTCGATCTTCAGCGGGGGTTTCATCTGGACAGCTGAGTGCAAGAGCCCGGTTTGCGATGCGTCCTGCAGACTTAAAAGACATTCATTCCTCTGTCAGGTGTGCAATCCGAGCTGCTGTGGTTCAGAAACCATTAAATGAAATCCTGGCACTGGCAATCCAAACGAGGACCGTTTCAGTACCTTTTAAGTGCAGCCGCAGATAAGACACTTTGTCGGTCATATCGCAGCACAGCCCCAGCTGGATATGCTCTTCGAGTCCGACCTCGCCGAGTCCCCCCTCCCGGCGGTATGACATCATCGCAAACCTCCAGTGTGTCAAGAAAGAGCCTCACTGCCGCTGACCAATAACCAGCAAGCAGTTTGAAAGGGGTCCCGGAGCAAGGACGCACGTTTCTCCTGCTATGCATTAGCTGTGGGTTATCTGAAACTGGGATCTCTAAAGAGGATACTTTTTCAAACTGGTTGAACCTGTTGTGAATAATATAACGGTTCTAAAATGCAAATTATTTCCATTCTTTGTGTTCATGTTTAAACAGAAAGATTAATGAAAATGACCGAATGCAAAACAGAAATTCAGTAATTGTATAAGCAATAAAGCCGTTGTTGTTATTACATAAATAATATTTGTGCTAATTAAAATGTAAAGTAGCCTACTACTTGAAAAGTTAATGTAATAACTAATCCTGTAGTCATTTAAATCTGGGTTGTGCACTCCTGCCACCTGCCGGACATAGGTGTGATCGCAACATTGTCCCGCGCATTAAACGTTAATGATAAAGTGCCAAATTATTTAAGGGCGGAAATCACACTAGAATCAAATAATCAAGATATTGTCTGCAATTTTGGTCATTATCATATCAGTTTCTTTGGGAACAAACAGCGAAAATATCTAATTGGATTAACCGGTTTTTAAAACTCGAAATTGCTAGTTATGGGTTATTCGTTGAAAATCGATCAGTGCTCAGTTTAATCAGTAGTGAATTGCCTGTGAATGAATATAATTTACGTGTGTTTTCTGTTAAAATACTTAAAATGATATAATACTAGTGTGAATCAAAGATGTACAGTATTTAAATTGCCGGAACCATGGTCCGTTTATGTTGCATTGGGGGCCGATATATGGTGACGAAATCCGGAACGCGTATGCATTATATGTGCCGGACATAGTTTGAATAACAATAACTTGTTCGGACCGGAGCTACAGTTTCGCTAGCGACAGTGACAATGACAATAATAACAGAGACGCTGGACGTGTGTACCCGAAAGTACGTGCTTACGTAGCGCGTCACGTCGCGGTACTGTGACGCGCAGTGACGCGCTTTTCCCGCCGTTGTGAGGCGTGGGTCTCTTTCTGTGTAAGAGGAACGCAAACGTGTACAACCTTCAGACCCGTAAAAATGCCCACTGTTCACGACTGGATCAACAGCCCCCTCGGTGTCGTGGAAGGCATTTTTGGTAAGATGATATTTATCGAACTGGTTGAATCATTAGCTAAGTTAGCAGTTTGGTTTACCCTATCCTACCCTAACTAGTTGTCCGATTTGGTAACGATAGCTAGCTGGACAGCAATGCCATGTTTTTGAATTATGCGTACCCACAGTACCCGTGTATGCATACATACTGTCCCCCTTCCACCTGTGACCAAGTCTGGGCAGCTCCTCCTGTCTTTCGGTGACTTTAAATACCCCGCCCTTCCCTAATTGACCATTATATGCACGAAACGGAAATAAGGAAATGTGTTTGAGCTATCGGACGGTAGTTAATGTGTGTCAGGTGTCGGCTGACGGCGAACCATGTGTAGAAAAACGAAATATGCTCTGTTGGCAGACAGTACAATCCAGCATTGTGCAAAATCCTGTATAATCTGAGCTTGTTTATGTCCTTACAGTCAGCCATGTGATGGCTCATATTCCTGCAGGGGAAGCCAGTTCCTGTAGCTTATATTTATTTTTCCGCATTTAATTAACACTAATTTTATTCAGAGTCCCCACCTTTCTGATTGAGTATTTATATTCTGCAGCCCAGTACAATTCCAGTCCAGACTGGGAGCAGAAGGTTCTGGATTTTTTCAGAGAGAAACTAAAGGACCAAGAAGCAGCGAGCTGGGTATGTACTTTATCCCCGTGCCGCTGCTGACACCGTGCTTACTGTGTCTGTAAGATGCCTTCCTGTGGTCCCCTTGTGACATGAGATCAGTTCACCGTTCCATCATTCCTTTGGCTTAGGTCTCAGGCATGGTCTGTAAGAGACTGAGCATCACTTCCTGTTCGAATGCAATAAAGAAATGTGTGGCTGATCTGACAATCGTATCTTTGCACAGGTTCCCTCGCTGAACGATGTTCCTCTGCACTACCTGAAGACCAGCAGCTTGGTGAAGTTCCGCTGCATGGTGCAGGACATGTTTGATCCTGAATTTTACGTGGGGGTGTATGAAACGGCTGGCCCCTCCCCTGAATCCAAGGTAAGGGCCATGGCTTGTGCTTTGCATCCAGGCCTTGTCACTCTCCACTGTGCCATTTCATTTCAGACATCTTGGCTTACTATCGGGTAGGACCGTTTTAAGTATCACAACCTAACACGGCCAGAGGGGATCTGGCTTCTGGTGAACCGTCTGTGTGGCAGGGAAAGCCTCACCAATCCCCACAGTGAGAGTAACATTCCCATGTAGCTCCAGTTCCTGGGAATGTTGGGTAATATTCCACATCCACAAAGGGGAGTGGGCTCATGTTTCCATGGTAACAATAACTAAGGGTGAAGCTGAGTGTCTGACGTTAAGATGTGACACTTTGCAGGTCTTAAAGCTTGGAAAGTACAAGGACATGACTGACTGTGAGGTGAGTAGGTCTGTCCTGTCCTGTCTGTCTGATGTTCACTCTCAGTGTACTGAGCCATGGTCTTCCACAGAATCCTAAAATGGTTTTGGGTTTATTTCCATAACTACAGAAAGCTTGTATAAAAAGATAGTTTGACTGAGGAACCCATGGGCTGGTTTTTAACGTGCTGTGTAGGATGAACATGCAGGACACCCTGCTCTCCCGGCCAGCAGGTGGCAGCTGTGAGCTGCATGTCCCGTACCTCAGATCACGCACTGTACCTTGCTGAGCATCCCAACCCAGTAGCATGTCCATGCTGAAATCCTCAAAGCCTCGTATACAACCGGAAACATGTCTGTTCAGCACTGATCATCGGCTGTGCACTGGCACGCAGATTATAAATGTCGCACATCAGTTTCAGCTTGATTTTGGAATTGGACCAATTTGGAGGTTTTGGTTGGTTGGACTGTTACTGTCATGACAAAATTGATAAACCTGCATCTTTTGTGCCGTATCAGGAGGGATGAAGCCTGTCATTCCACCATAAGGGCTCTGATCACTGCCGTTTCAGGTGGACTTGAACTCCAAACATGTGGTGACCATGGAGAGGCAGAGCTTTTACTGCATGCCGATTCCTGGGGAGTCACAGTGGGTCAAAGACATATCCTTTTGGGGGGTGGGGGGGCTGTTCACCTGATTCAGTGAGGTAGGCGATTGTCAGAGGTGTGTCAGCTTGCTTGGTGGTTGTGGGTTGACCGGCCCCCGGTGTAGTCGGGCCCCCATGGTATTCCTCCGGCCGTTCCTCTCCTTGACACCATGGCACGGGTTTGCGTGCTGTAGCCAGGCCCGCGTTCTTCCCTCCACCTCGTACGTGCCGCAGCGGCACAAGCGGAGCCATGAGGAGGACGACGAGATGGAGACGCAGCCGCACAAGCAGAAGGAGCAGCTGACGGGTATGTGCAGGTGCCGTGAGCCTATAGTGGCCGTCTTTGCTCACGGAGAACTGTGGTGACCCGGGGCTCAGGGAGACGACCTCTGTTTACCAGGGGATCACGCCGCCACAGAGGCCTTTGGCCACGGAGACACCAAACGGCTAGAGACAGGATCCCAGGGTGGGCACACTGCCGCCTGTGGGTGTCCCCACCCCCTGGAGCTGAACTTCCCCCTGCCCGGAGAAACGGGGCCTGCCTGTCTGGTGAAGGTACGCCATCCCTTGGGGCTGACTGGGGCCTGGAGCTCCTGCCAGCCTCTGCAGTCCCATGGAATCTTGTTCATAGGTCTACGAGGAGTGGGAGAAGTTCAAAGTGAACGACGTGTTGGAGGTGTACGGGGTCCTGTCGGTGGACCCTCTGCTGAGCGTCATCGCTGAGGAACGGTGAGAAGGTCTTCATGGTTTCCCCGGCCATTAATGGGGCTTGTTTTTCTTGTCTTGATTTTTTTTTGCTACAGCAACATTATGGCGCTTTTCCACTGCCACTGACAATTGAGCTGTATCACAAACTGGTAGTTTTCCATTGTAAATAATGCCCGTACCCAAGCCGTACCCAAGCTTTACCCGCGCTGACATGCCAATGCTTACTAGTAGGGCTGAAATTATGACCAGACAGAGCTGGTTGTGTCACCGCCATTCGATTGAAATGGCGGATATGGGGGTGTTCTGCACGTGGATTATCTGAAAGAAAAACAACATTCTATGGATTATTCATTATTATTATTAATCTGTATTGATGCATTCCCAATAACTTGGAACTTGAAAATTTACAGTCACCTGTACTATACTATAGAACTGCTATATTACTATAGAACAGCTGAATGAAATGGATTCGTAATGCAGAATGCTAATTTTGCTAGCGTTTCACGCTAACATAAGATGGTTATTTTCAGACATGCTAGTGAAAATTACTGCACTCAAAAGAAAAATCATAGTAAATCATGATGTACACTGTGTGAGCAGTGAATAATCATCTCTTCGGGTTTATGACACCGTCCACACTCTGCAACGCCTTGACCAAGCCGGCCCTTCTGCAGTGGAAAACCAAAGTGAGCTGGAACCGCACTGTGTAGCTAGTCTCTCTTCATGGTACAGCTTGGGTGGGGCTCGGTTCCTGTTTCCCAGTGGAAAAGCCATTAATCTACATTTTTGTATTCTGTGTTAATATGGCAGAAAGAGTTCTAACTAATCTGAAAGGACATGCGATTCCTGTCATTGCCGTCATGTGGAGTCCATGCAGTGACGTCATTGTCCCATGTTCAGAGAAGGACAGTTTGTTGATCCGATGGAGAGCCTGGAAGAGCAGAGAGCCCACAGTCCGCCTGCCTCCTTGGTTCCCCGAGTTCACATGCTGCACGCCTACAGACTGCAGCATAATAATCCACTACTGCCCCCTGCTGCCTCGGAGGGTCAGTGCACCTATAGGCCTTCCACCACAGCCCATCAACCTCCATGCCTGATGATCAGGTGAAGGTGCAGAGGTGCTGTGATTCACCACGCCTCCCCTGCTCCTCCCTTAGTGTCCTCGGGCTTCCTGGGCGAGCTGGCATCCATCAGAGCGGAGCTCGTCGGCTTCCTCACGCATGTGTTGCTAGGAGACGGTTTGGCGGCAGAGTATCTCCTCCTGCACCTCCTGTCTAACGTGTGAGTGCCCCCGCACCCTGCTGGCCCGGCCCAGCCCGGCCTCCTAGGTACCGCCACGCTGACCGTGTGCGCCTCCTCCGCCAGCTACGCCAGGAGAGACGTCCTCCCTCTGGGGAAGTTCACCCTCAACCTGAGCGGCTGCCCCCCCAGCTCCTCCTTCACCGAGCAGTTCTTCGGGGTGCTACAGCAGCTCGTGACGTGTGTGAGTCAGGCCGATGGACACCCCGCTGACCGACTGAGCATCGCTTGGTAGCCGAGTGGCGCGTTGCCCGGGACGACCGGCATGGCCTGAATCCCATTCTTCTTTCCCGCCAGTCCCACCGCGTCTGCATGAGCCTTGGCAACATGAACGGCCTGCACTTCACACCCCAGAAGGACTACACAGCCAACCGGCTACGCAGCGGCATCCTGCAGCTGACCCCCAACACGCTGCTCTTCTTGGACGAGACGCAGCTACAGCAGGGACAGCTGGACGCGGCAGGTAAGGTGGTGATGGGGAAGAGGGCCGTGACCCACCAGGCAACAACCAACTCTCCCCTATCCGGCCCTCGGTACAGGCGTCAGGAACATCACCGCCCTGGGCAACCTGATCTCCTGGCAAAAGGTTGATTATGACTTCAGCTACCACCAGATGGAATTCCCCTGCAATATTAATGTGCTGATCGCGTCAGAGGGAAAATCACTCCTGCCGGTGAGGACACAGGCCCGTCCCGTGCGTGACACATGTGCCACTATGCCCATGGGCTGCGGGGGCCGCTCCTGCGAGGTCATCCTGGTGACCCTGAGCGGCTCCATGGCATGTAGGCACCTGCTTTGGTTAACCTGTCCGTTTCTGTCACCCCACAGTCCGACTGCCACATTCCCCTCCAGCCCCAGCTGGCCCCCCCCAACATCGAGGAGTACATGGGCGCCCTGCAGGCAGCACTGCCCCCGTCCCTGTTGAATAAATTCCGCATTTATCTGACCGCGCTCCGGCACCAGGAATACAGCATCTCCGAGGAGCTGACCAAGGTCAGCAAGGTCCCGCCCGCTTTGGAGGAGGGATGGGGTGTTTCTGCATGCGCACTAACCCCTCTCTGGCGATACACCCCAGATGGTGGAGGAGGACTTTGTGGAAATGCGGAAGGAGGACCCGCAGAGCATCTCCGCAGATGACCTTCACAGAACGTTAGTGGTTGCCAGGTACGTTCCAGCTGATCCTCTCATGTTAAGAGGCCCCCTATCGTAGAGTACCCGCTTTGTCAGGGTTTTGATGGCTTTGGGGAGGAGGGTGGACCGCGGGAACACCCTCTGACCCCTCCCCCCACCCTCTCGGCCAGGCTGCTGTCCCTCAGTGCGGGTCAGAGCACGCTGTCGCGGGACCGCTGGGTGCGAGCCAAGCACCTGGAGGCCAGGAGAGCCAGCAGGACGCAGCAGAGGACCATCAACAGCAATGAGCCCTAGGCAGCAAGGCATCATGGGAAAGCAGGGGGTGGGGCTCACCCAGGCCCGTATAATTAATGAAGCTTACACAGCCATTTTTCTACTTTGGAGAAACGAATAGACTATTTCCCTAATTCTCCTGGTACGTTTTCCTAACCTCACTGGTGATGGATTTCCTTCTTTAGTTCCATGTTTGTGCCAAGATTGTTGTGGACACATTTTCAATTATTTCCCCCTTTAACATTTTCTAATAAATTCTTGAACTAACTTTCCCTCGTTTCTACAGTAATTCCTTTTTGCATTTTATGAATTCTGCCATTTTTAGCTCACTGGCATCAAAACAAGCACTGAGTGGATTAAATGTGACAGACTGAGAATTGGACCCATCGCCCAACCTTTACACTGGAGATTTATACCGATATTTTAGAAACTAAACTTTTAACACGAATAAAGTCAGATTTGTACTGTCTACAGCTGTCCGTGTTATGATTGACAGTTCCCACAGGCATTGAGTAGGGGTGAAGTTCGGGGTCTTCTGGGCTGTATATCTACACAGCATCTTTCATCTACCACTTGCGTCGAACATCCTCCGTTCCCCCCCCCAAAAAATGCTACAAGTTTCTGGAATATAAAACCGATATGAAATGTCTGGAGCAATGGGTTTGAAGTACCTGCCTTCGAATTCCTCAGCCTACCTTCATGTCCAAGGGGATGTTCTTCTGGTCACTCTGAAATGAAAAAATTAAACTTGAAAGGAATGACAGTATTTTGCCATTTGCACAAGTATGTCGGAATTGCTTTACTTTCACATGTGCCATGTTGCTCTCGGTTTGAGACCCATGCGGAGGTGCGAGAGAAGCTTGGGATCTGAGCACAAGG
Organism: Gnathonemus echidnorhynchus; assembly: GCA_026776725.1. Classification (NCBI taxonomy): domain Eukaryota; kingdom Metazoa; phylum Chordata; class Actinopteri; order Osteoglossiformes; family Mormyridae; genus Gnathonemus; species Gnathonemus echidnorhynchus. Next base: position 2,150,785 of record JAODJU010000062.1, on the reverse strand, counting down.
TCTGCTGTTTATCTGGAGCATTTCAGGGGGTTAAGGGCCACATTCAAGGGCCCAAAGATGATCTGAGCAGTTCTACCAGGGGTGGGATTCAAACCGGCAACCTTCCGGTTAAAAGCACCCAGGCCTAATCTGAGCCGCAGGCGGCCCTCGGACCTGAGCTGAGTGACAGGCTGAGGTTGCAGACGGACACCAGGCACTAGGGAACAGGTGGCCTCACGATCATGGGTGAGTCAGCAGTGGGCACTTACCTCATCTGAGGAATCCGAGGACATTAAGTGCAGGAAGAGAACTTAAAATGAGCCCGGGGTCAGGAGGGCGGCCACACGGTTGTATAACAGGTTAAAGTAAATATAGCAAAGAACATGACAGCCAAGCGGAATGATGATGACTACAGACGGTCACTGTAAGAAAAACAGCGTCACTTTAAGACCCATAAAATGCTCAGAACCCACAAACATGACTATACATCATAGACAGGCTAATTAGCCGTAACAATTGGCAAAAGAATAACACAGCAACACAGAGGAATATTAGGATTGGTTTTACTAATAAAATACCCCATATACATTCCTCACATTTTAAAATACAGAGGCTTGCACTGTCGTCGCCAATTTGTAGTTGCCTTTAACATTGGAGTCTAAGAGAAAACACAGTAGAGTGATTAAAAGAATAAATAATTACCTAATATGCAATAAACAAAATTCCAACAAACTGGATTTGTCAGATTCGGTCATGGAGGGAAAAGTGATATATATAAATATAAAATCACGCTGACTGAGAATATGCCGCATAAAATAAACCGCAACAGTGTTAAGTAACGTCAGCTATGTGCGTGGTGTAGCTGTGTGCTAAATCAGCATAGCAGGCCAAACGTCGTATTCAGTGGAGGGGGGGGGGCGGAATCTTACAGCAAGAACAAAATAACTGCCCCACAAATTCGGTAAAAAACGGCAAATGTGCAATTTAACAAAGCAAACAAACAATGAGAAACAGAAGAATCTCTTTACATTAAAACATCCGACAGGGACATGCTTATCAGTCTCGGTATGTACCTGTGCTAACTGGCTTCTGAGGTTGAACGGCGTGGCAGCCAGGCGTGTGAGGCTCCAACCGACACCACCAGCGCCCCAGAGAAGAACCCAGAGTGAGGCTAAATGCAGTAGAACCACAACTGAAAGCCAGCCGTCCTAGGTGATGCTGGCGTGATGCAGTGTTTTAGCACTTGACAGCAAAGGCCACTGCAATGCTACCGGGTTGCTAAGAGGCCTGCTAATCGGACCTTCTTGTGATGCCATGGAAGAGGAGATAACTGTCAGCTCACCTGGACGACCCAGATTCCATGTATATATATATAACTAATGAAGAGAAATGTCCACTTCTACGGCTGGATTTTAGCAAGTATCTCTACAATCGCATAGAATATTATTTATGTTAAGGCTTATGTTTAAGATTCTGGTACATAAAATGATGTTGACCTTTGATGTGAACTTGCTCAGTCTTCAAAGACACTTCAAAATGACGTGAAGCACAAAACAGGTGGGGCATCAGGTCAATGCCAACAATTACTACTTGTGTAACTTTCCCTCCTCGCTCACGATACAGAAAGTGATTTAAAATGGCGGGTTTTGGTGCCTGAATGTCCGACTATACCAATATCCCTAATTACAGCACACAGATGAGAATGTACCCTGGCATGTCTCTGTCAGTGTCAAACTCTAGATTTACCAATGTCACTTTCTCAGTGGAGATTTCTGACTTAATGTGTACACATTGCAGAAGCAATTCACCATAAGTACCATTTCTGACGTTTAAAACAGTGGCTCCGGAACTGAACCCAAGACCATCTACTGTTATCTACACAAAGTAGAATCCTGAGACAAAAGACTGAAGGAGTCATTCAGGTGAACGATTCACACTTGACAGCTTTCTCTGTACCTACGGCCAATGGGAGCCAGGTATGACAGCTTTTTCTCCAAGTATAGCCAATAGGAGCCGGATATGATGGCTTCCTTGGTAGGTCAGCCAATGCGAGCCAGATTTGATGGCTTTAAATATATGGCCAATAGGAGCCAGGCATGATGGCTTTCTCAGAAATTATACCCAATGGAAGCCAGGAATGATGGCAAGTATAGCCAATACAAGCCGATATGACGGCTTTCTCAGTAACTATGACCAATAGGATCCGGGTATGACGGCTTTCTCGGTAAGTACAGCCAGTGTGAGCTGATTTTAATGGCTTTATTGGTAACTACGGCCAATGGATTCCGGATATGACGGTGCTCTGAACAGCTCGCATTCTCAACCTTTCATCTGAGGGCAAACATTTCCCAAGATCAAAAGGGGGGAGGTGACCTGATTGCATTTTTAAGGATTACCATGACACCCACAATAGTAGTTCAAAGAGTTTAACGTTGCCTCGCATGTCTTGCTGCTCTGCCCAGTGCAGGCCACGGAAGGTGTTTCTCTGGGTTTCCCCAAACATCTACAGTGCTGTAAACAGTGCTAGGAGTGAACCAGTGGAGCTCAGTAGGTATAAATGTACATTTAGGATCTCGATGCTTTCTTACGTCAACGCTACTGACATGCAATTGGATTTACCTGCTCTGATCTGCCTACGCTGCTACAAACATGACATGCGACACAAATGGAGCAATTCACAACAGTCAAGAGACAGTATCGCTGGCCTGAGGACACCGTTACACCTAGTTAGAGTATATGCTGCACACACTGGCTGTAAACATCAGGTAACCAACAAAGAATCTTAGAACTGAGTCAGTAGCTACCGGCTGCGTTGGTGCGACTGGTGCAAGCTTATTTCTACTGCTACGTAACTAGGATTTAAGTCGCACCCAACTGGGAGTCTAAACGAGACAGAGAGAGACCACTAGATCTGGATGATCCTGGTCTGGCACTGTGTAAACATCGCTTTAAACTCATTCTGTTGAGTTTCTTCAACGCTCTCTGGCTCCGGGCTCTTCTGGACCTTCGCCACCGCAAAGTTGATCCCTTGAGTCAGCCCAGCCTGTGTCAGGTTGGCCACCTGGGCCATCGAGCTCTTGATCTTGGCGAAAGGAGACGCCACGCGGCTGCCTCCGCCATCAGCGGGGGAGGGCCCCATGCTCCCCTCAGCGTGTGAGCCCAGGCTCTTCTGGGAGGAACAAGATGCAGTGGACGATGGAGCTTGGATGGTTAGCAGGTTCGTGTTGGATGTAGAGGACTGGACGTCCAACTGAGATGGTCTGGAAATCTGGGTCGTGCTGGGTTGACCTCCTGCTTCTTCTTGAACTTTACTGCTGAAAGGTTCCTGTGGGACCTGCCGAGGAACCCCTGTCACTTCTTCCTGTGCTTTAGTAACTTTACTCTGTGCATCATGGACAAACTGGTGGCAGTAGGCATCCATGGAACTCCCAAAGTCAATCAGGATATCTTCCTCGGCTTCCAGCGCCAGTTCTGGAGATTGTTCGTCTTCAGCAGCCACCCCCTGTTCTACCATCTGACCATCGCAGGTGGTGATTCGGATAGCAGAAGGGATGGTCAGTTCCACGCTGCTGATCGACTGGGAGCGACTGGACAGGCGTGGTCTAGAGGCCACTATACCACAGCTGGGGAGCACATAGTCTACGTTCTCCAGGGAACCGGAGTGTGGTTGCTCATCAGAGTGGCAGGAGTCAGAGTCAGAGAGTTCCAAGTCAGACGTATCAGAATGGTCCTTGAGACCCGCCGCCCCCGGGTTGCTGTCTGTCGTCTCCAGGCTGCTGTCAGACTTCCACAGGTTGACCTTCATGTTGGGCTTCAGGAAGTTAACCTTCACGTCCGGCTTGGGGAAGTTTCCCAGCTTCCCCAGCGGCTTGAAGTTACCGATGTTGACAGTAGACTTCGTCTGCTTCACCTTCTGGTTCAGCGAGGAGAACTTGTTCATGAGGAAGTTTTTCCCTTGGGCAAGACCAGAACTGCCGAAGACCTGGTCCGGGTTCCGAGATCCGATGCCGACGATACCTTCGTGAGGTTTACTGTGCCTCCTAAGGAACATTTCAGAAGCCAATTAAAACATGAATTCCTGTCATGTCACACAACACAGACATTTCCCGAATGTTAGAGCAGCCTTTAAAAGAAGAGAATCTTCAGAACAACACAAAGTCATGCGTTACCCCGAAAAGAAAAGCACCATAAATATTTAGGAAATATTCCTAGGTGCACAATGGAAAAGGGAAGGAACTGAAGTGCTTTTCTGAGGAGCCACACACTCAACAGGCATGTGGGAGCCGGTGACATACCTCTCCAGCTTTTTCTCCACGACCTGGACGTCAAGGCCCAGGGCCTGCTTGGTGATGCGGAGCATCTCAGCTATACACTGCAAGGTGTCTGAGTAACGACAGCCAAAAGCAGCCAATCTTTATTACTATACAAATATTCCTGCAATTATCATCATTATTTTTTTATTATCATAATCAACAGCTGCCACTGTCACCATCATCATCACCGTCTTCAACACCATCATCATCACCATCATCACCACATCCACCATCATCACCACAACCACCGTCATCATCACCGTCTTCAACACCATCATCACCATCATCACCACAACCACCGTCATCATCATCATCATCACCGTCTTCAACACCATCATCATCATCACCGTCATCATCATCACCATCATCACCGTCTTCAACACCATCATCATTACCATCATCACCACCACCATCATCACCATCACCATGATCACCATGATCATCGTGTTGTTTCCTGTAGCAGAAAAACCTGACTGTATTTTCAGCAGTTAGGTAGGATATATTACGAGCTGCCGTACCTTTGCCATCGTCCTCGGGGCTGCGTGTGACTGCCCTCAGGGTGTGGAAATAGCCCGATATGTCTCCATTCCTGTAATGAAGCCTCATGCAGCAGAACTTGGGCTTCCCAAAGAGGGTGGGCTCAGGACCTGCGATCGGGGCATAACACACACAGGTACCGCATGTCAGCTCTCTGCCGCACATGTAAAAGGCACGTATGAATCCCAGGCTGCACGGCATCTGCTTATAGCATGACATGAAATAAAAGATGGCTGAATCGTTTCTGTTTGAAAGCGATTCACAGCCATGAGCAGCTCCTCTGCACAGAGTAGTAAGGACCCTCTGCTCTGCCAAATCCTCACCGATTTCAATCCTCTCTAAGCCTTGCAGACTGAGACGCTGATACTGGTTGACTTTATCGGCCTCGTCGTCGTAGCTGTAGGAAAGAAAGCAATTTGAAGTGTAATTCAAACAATGATATTCCATATCTTGCATTTTTATACACTTACTGGACTGTATGTGACTATTGTCTAAACAGTGAATGTATCTGTTGTATGTATGAGAGCCATTAACAAAATCCCTGTGTGAGCATCATACTTGGCTGATGATGCTGGGTATGATTCCGATATGCAGGTCATGAGGCCTTGGAAGATATGACCCACATGGAAGAAGATGCCCAGCGACCAAAGACACAAACCCCTGCTTGAAGGTTCCTCTTAAGAAGAGCATGCTTTACTCACATGCAGTGGATGCCAACCCCCCCCAAGAGACTCCACCTTGTCCTGACCCCCCCAGATGGGACTCGGCCGGCTGGACTCACTAGGCCACATAGTACGCTGAGTTGGACAACAGGAGGAGAACGTCTACATCTTTGTGAGTGGCGTCGATCAGACTGTAGGAGGTGAGAGGTACACCGTTCAGGATAAACGTGGCCGTTTTCTGCAGCTCGACATTCCCTTGTTACACAGCAGTCCTTCAAGCAGTTAAATCATTAGGCTCAGGAATCAATGCATTACTAAAGGCTCACGGCCAAGTGCTAGCTGGGTCAGTGCTAAACGGGCAGCTGTTCCAGGCGATGCTTTAGTGTCAGACACAGTGCTCTAGCCAGCGGAGGTGGGCACTCAGACCTGGGGTCGCAGTCGATGAGGGCCCAGCCCCCGTGGAACTTCTCGTCGTCGGGCAGGAGCAGCTGCATGTAGGTCTGCAGCAGCAGGCTGACCTGCTCCTGCTGGACCCTCTGGCGAGCCTTCTCCTTCTCCTCATGCTCCTTCTCTTTGCTGAAGATGGAGTACAGGTCTTCTGTCACCGGCGTGCCCATCATCAAGTCTATAGAATGGATAATATATACGGTTTATTTATGTAGCAAAGACTCAGTCAGGATCTTCATAGCCATCATACCTTCAGAAGGTCCTGCCTACAAAACATGTATACAGATACAAAGACAGTCAGGCTCAGGAGTCCAATGAAAATTCACTCCTGACTCGGGGATTGGAAACTGCAAGCTTCCAGTCACAGGCTATGTTGTGTTTTAGACCACACGCTGCGGCCGTGGTTAATGCTGTATTCCATTTGAACTAAGAAGTCAGAAATTCTGAATATCAGAATCAGAATCAGAAATCAGAATAGCGACTCGGAAAGTCAGAGGAATCTTTGCAATCTTGACCTCATAATTCAAGATGGCTGTACCCTTCATCAACAGAAGTGAAAAGTTTTAGTTATATAGTGTTTATTAGCATTCATGTCTTATTCGTGTTTTGTTAAACTGGTCATACACACATTACTGTCCAACCTCTACTTGTGGACATGGTGCTAAAATGTTTGTATGCACAAAATATGACATTGCTTTGTTATTAACTGATATTGCTAACGATGGCTAACAATGAACCTAGCTAGAACTGGGGATTTCTTGCTTAGCCGGATAATTTGTTGGATTTAATGAACCTCAGAGCTACAAGAAAGTGAATGAAGATAAAGGGCATTTAAACTGGGGTAAATTAAACTTGGCAAGTTGTCAGGCTAAGCAAGAAACCTTGCTTTTTGAAACAGGTATTGCTAAATGGCTTTCAGACTTGCTGTACTGGAACGTGGTTAACTTGGGTGTGACGTCATTCCCAGCTACGACTTCCGACCTCTAAATGAGGCAAATGAAACACAGCATAAGGCCACCAGTCCGATCCGCTATGCCTCACCAATTACGGCCTGTCTGTAGGCGTCCCGGAAGCGGTTCAGGTAGTACCGGTTGGCTGAATTCACGCCATCCTTCATCACGCCAGCGAGCTTTCGCTCTCCTGTTCGGGTGAAATCCCCCTTGAAAATAAAATATGTATGAAATGAAAACAGACTTGCTTGATCCGGATAAAATCCTAAGCAAATGTGCAGTCAAGTTATCAGAAATTCATCAACGCTGTAGACTTCACCACAACGTGTCAACATAAGGGTTTTTATGGAAACTACAATGAAAATATTTCCACAAACAACCTCCTAAAATGTGATTACGCAAAAAAGTTTATTATTCTACCTTCTTGTGAAATGTTCAACCTCATGGTTCAAGTTCAGACAAGGCTGGTCAAAGCAGCAGGGGGTGTTACTGCAGTCGTTCTCCAGGAGCATGGACCTGGCCTACCTTGAGGGCCGCGGTGCCTGCGTACTGCCGGCTGATGGTGTCTCCATTGTTGGCCCACATCACCTGGTAGATGCGGTAACACCTGAGCGGCAGTGGCTGTTCTGGCGGCATCACGCCCAGCTTCTTCAGCTGCAGAGGGCGGAAGGGAGACAGACAGATGGGTGTAAGATTGGCACGATGGACCATGTCAGGTGAGCCACGAGGGCATGGTGTCTTTGGCATTTCAGGCCTGGACATGCTAATGAGGGTAAGGAGGAATGGTAATGACGACACGCTAACGAGGGTGACGAGGACAGGGTAACGAGGACGTGCTAACGAGGTTAATGAGGACACAGTAGAACACGCTAATAAGGGTAATGAGGAATGGTAATGAGGGTGCTAATGAGGGTAACGAGGACATGGTAACAAGGATGCGCTAACAAGGGTAACGAGGATGTGCTAACGAGGGTAACGTGGACGCGCTAACGAGGATGTGCTAATGAGGGTAATGTGGACACACTAACGAGGATGTGCTAACGAAGGTAACGTGGACGCGCTAATGAGGATGTGCTAACGAGGGTAACGTGGACGCGCTAATGAGGATGTGCTAACGAGGGTAACGTGGACGCGCTAATGAGGATGTGCTAATGAGGATAACGTGGACGTGCTAATGAGGATGTGCTAACGATAGTAACGTGGACGCACTAACGAGGATGCACCATCATGACTCACCTGCTGCTCCATAACGACCCGCGCGATGGCAGCCTGGACCACGTTGGTCCTGTCCAGGCAATCCATGCAGTTGACCCTGAAGATGCCCTGCTGGTGACAGATGACCCCAGCCTGGTCCACCCTATGAGGAGCAGGGGGTACGGCCTCAGATCTGATCTCTCTACAAAGGCACAGATGACACAGCAGAAACCCCACCCCTCCTCTGATGGAGACAAAGTGAAGTTGTTAGCTACTTTGACTGAGTAAAAGTTGAGGGGTAATTGAATGAGACAGTCTGTGTCATGTGACTGTAGCCTTGTGACAGGCCAATCGGGTTCCCCCAAGCAGGACCACCCCAGAGGGAGACAGCCACTCACCAACACCACTTCATGTCTGTGATGATGTCACTGATGGCATCGGTGAGGGTCTGTACATTCTCGAACTTCATTCCTCGGCTAGGGGACACAAGCAGGACGTTTAAAGGGTCGCTCAGTGTTCAGAGTTATTGGGAAGACAACAGTGAGCACTGGGATTTAAGGAATGGGGCACCAAAACCAGGTGTCTGATGGAAGGTCAGGCTCAGGGTTATGGTCATGGTTAGAAAGTTAGCATTATGACTAATTCACCCCCCGATTCAGTAAACGGACAGAAAGTGTCGGTGGTGTGGGACACAGCATCTTCTCAGCACATGAATAAATTCATTACGGAAACGTAAAAGTACACCCCAGGATCAGTTTGCACACAGACACCGCCCCCTACCCCCCCCAGCCCTCCCCCCCGGGAAATATTTCACAATTTATCAGACCCAAGTCGGTTAATGTTGCAGTTTTGGCTTGCTGAAATCAAACAGTGCTGGCATGTGTAAGGGATTGCAGCACACAAAGGAGGGCGGATGGAGAGGGGGGATGGAGATGGGGGATAGAGATGGGGGATGGAGATGGGGGATGGAGATGGAGAGGGGGGATGGAGCTCCCATGGAGTTACTCGTGTCCTTACCAGTGTTCATGGAAGTCAAATGAAACGTAAGTGAGGCTTGGATTGTTGTAGAGCAGAACCTGCTTCAGATAAGAATCTCCAATCAGCTTCTCCCTCCCGGTTTGGTCCACCAAATTAATGATCACCTGTTCCACAAGAGGATAGAATTACACACACAAAAAAAAAGTACAAAAAATTATTAAGACACTACTGCACGTATTCCCATCCACAAACAATATCCTGTTTGGTCAATTATGATTTCTCAATTACGAAAAACTCCTGAATTATTGTAGCCATTAATTAAAATGATACAGCGATTTCAATATAATGCTAAAAACAGAAAGCTTTGTGTACTAGTGAACACGTGCTTGTGAACATAGCTTGTAATTAAGGCCCTGATGGAGTTGATGCTGAGATCCATCACATGGAGTCCCACAGCCAGTTAGCCGTCTGATTTCTCCCTGCCCAGGTGGTGTCGTCCGTCTCACCTGCTTCTTGTAGATCTTTAACTGCTCTTCAAAGTGAGCCGCAAAGTAGGGGGCAGTTTCTTTCTCACCTGCAACACAGGGGGAGACTAATTTCAGAATCGGCCTGTGCTGCCCTTTGGCGGCTTTCCCTCCTCTCTTGTACCGACGGTCTATTTTTAAGACTCTTGCCTTTGTCCAGACGTGGTCGGGGGTTGTAGCGATAGCCGACCTGGCTCCAGAAGACGGGCACAGAGCCACGGGTCTGAACAAAGGACAGGGTGTGGTTATGGACGTGGATCAGCTGCTCTGTCTCCACGTAGTTGGCCACGTTGCCATTATTATCCACGCCGCGCCGCTTATAACGCATGCCTACAGACGTGGGAGACACAACACAGCCACTCAGCGCACTGGACACGCATGTCACCCGCATGATGAATAAACATTCACATTATTCACATTTAACAGTGAGATTGGGTCAGGAATTTTAACAAATAGCACACAGGTTATCAGCTCTATCGATGCTTCATTAGAATCTGCAGTTCACCCAATAGGATTAACACTAGTGGGTGTGGCCACACCCCCAACCATCACCATGACCTGAGTGATGAGGTCACATCCCCTGACTCACACAGGATCGTAACCCTTAATCCCAGAGTCATGTGATCCATACCTGCACGGTGCCGACTCCGCCGGGAAATGATAGCTACGGTGAAGCGGGGGTAGATATCATCGACGCACGTCGCCTCCTGCTGGGGGGAGTCAGGACTGCTCCTGTCCTCCTCCACAGTCTCGTTATAGTTTACCACCAGCTCCTCTACCTGCACAAAGCCCTGGATGATGGGAGTCACCCAGAAGTCCACCTGTGGCACCTGATGGAGACCCACACCAAGGAAATGACATGGAGCAAACGTTCTTGTAGATGCTGGGAAACAGATAAGCAGCAGGGGGTGCTGTAGAGCAGGGGCCATAGACAATTTTAAACATAATATTACATGGGATTATCATTAAAATGACATTAAAATATGTCATTTCACATTTACAAATAATTTTAGAAATGTTCAAAGTAGTCAGTGTGAATCCCAGTAAGTGGGTAAAAGACTGAAGTTAAAATTTGCTTATCAGAAAAGAAAATTAAGGCTACAAAAGGGATTTGCGAGGGAGTGAGAGAGGGTGACAATTGCTTCTCTCAATTTCTCAGCAAATGGTCCGTTTACATACATTAGTGTTTGTCTAAACTCCTCAAGGTGATGTAAATGATTTGGTTATTTCTAATTCTATAGCTAATGTTAAATAATTTACTAGTCCAACAAATAATTCCATGATAAAATGCGCTTTCTATCTAATCATCATCTCCACATAAAAAAGGTTCACAGTTTGCTTCTTCATTCGAAATTTAACTTGAACTTGCAGGAAGCTAACAGTCCATGTTCACTTTGTAAATCAGCTCTGCCCCAGTGTGTCATACAGCAATCCTGACACCCGGCACAGTCTCCGCCCGGCACAGTCTCCGCCCGGGCACAGTCTCCGCCCGGGCACAGTCTCCGCCCGGCACAGTCTCCGCCCGGCACAGTCTCCGCCCGGCACAGTCACTGCCTGGCAGGTGCGGGTCATTGCAATGCTTCCACTTCACAGAAAATCATTTCTGCATAAGCAATGGCGATACAACTGCAGGGTCAAGCTTATTGATGTGAACACAGCAGCTCCCAGACTCCCCCCCCATGTCTCACCCAGCACGTCTTTCACCTTAAATTATCTCCCTCACGCCCTCAGTGGTAATTCCTGCTGCAATTTGCAATTTGATATTTTGCATGGTTATCGTTTGCATCGGTGTACGTGACGTTGTGTATATTGCATATCCTTACATCCATCCATCTGTGATTCTGCATTTAATGTCTTTGTGCATATTGCTGCTTTACTGCTGCTAAATGCCATTTGTGCAAAGTGACAATAAAGATTCTTCTCTTATTCTAATGAAGAATTTAAGAACAGGGTCTGCTGTCAGGTCGCTAATCCTGACAAAACCTCATCAAAAGCTCCTTCAGACCAAAACAAAACTCTTTCAGTTCCCCTTTGCGGACAGTAAGACCTCACCTAGTCCACCACACAGGCTGCGTATCTGCGCAGAGCAGAGCCTGAAGTCAACATGCAGGCCGCAGGTATCTGCTGAAAACCCAAAGCAAGACCGAAATAGCAGTCCGAAACACGTCATCTGAAGTATGCAGCCAAGAATGTCACTTCTGTAGAGTTTCTGTACAGACACGTTCTTCATGGGCCAAAGGGGAAGCTTCTCGCTTCTGTCCCATACACAAGCTTTAGCACGTCCAGAGCCACGGTGACAGGAATGCAGCGAGGGATGTATTCCGACAGCAGGCCCAGCATCGGGACTGAGAGTTCAGAAGCTGCATCTGACTGCACGTCAGCCCAGGAAGAGAACGCAGGGTCCACGTCTCCCACGGCGTCTCTCAGGAGCTCAGCAGAACGAGACAAACCAGCCTTAAACCCTGCACCCTCCATCTGTGCTCAGGGGGGCCTGGAGCCCACCCCCAGCAGTACAGGGCGCAAAGCAGCGGTGCACCCCAGAGAGGACGGCAGTCCATCACAGGGCACAGTCACACCACAAGCGCGCACAGTCACACCACAGGCGCGCACAGTCACACAGTCATACAGTCACCCAGTTTGAGTAATTCAGAGACGCCAATTAGCCTGGCTACACATGAGAACTCCAAGAAAACGTGCCGTACATGGGGAGAACATGCAAACTTCTCTCACTCACTCACTCACACACACACACACACACACACACACACAGCAGATTCAAGATTCGAACCTCCAACCCTGCAGGCTCAGCAAAGAGCCACCGTCCCACTGTCCCACTGTCCTGCAAGCTGACTTCCAGCTCCTTACATAAGCTGTGGATGTGGACTCCCGAGACGAGACTGTCAGACACTGGGAATGCGAGTCAGAAGTCATAGAGGAGATGAGATTTTGAGTAACTGCCCACTCTACACCTCTACTGCTGGACCAGAGACGCCACTCTGAGCACAGAGAGTCAGCTGGGAGTGTCTCATCAATAAAGAATGAAGCCCCTATGACCATTAATTATTAGCACACCGAAAGGTCAATTCATCACAAAAGAGCTGGAAACAGTGGAAAAGTTTCCAGAAGAAACTCACCTGGAGATCAATGACTTCCTGAATCATGTGCTTGTTCCAGAAAAAACGATCGTCCACCTTGACAGGAAAGAACAAGCAAGCAGTTCAGAAAGGGCTTCAGAGGCGACCGCGCACTTTCAGGGCAGCGGATGAATCACCCGCTCACGATGACCGCTTTCGCTTCCACTTTTCCGGAACGACCCGTCCTCACCCGCTGCCAGAGCGGCGGCACCTCCGGCTTCCCGGCCCCCCCCTGCTGCTGGACTGCGTTCGTGAGATCATACGTCATGCTGTAGAAGAAGGAGTCGGAGTCCATGAATATCTTGAAGAACTCGTCCAGCAGACGTTTCTCCAGACGCTCCTTCTCCTTGTTCTCCTTGACCTGCGGCAGAAGCACAGGTTACTGCGGAAGCCGCTTCCACGGCACCCGTCAGCTAGTGGCATAGGGGGCCGTCGGATGTGAGCGTGAGGATCCAACATGGGCAGGAGGCCTCAGGTCACTGAGAAACATCTACCACCAAGCTCTCATCACTTCCAAGTGATGAGACCATTTTTTGGGACAAACGCCTAAACCTGTAGTTACTGTCTTGCAAGCCTTTTTGCTGTTGGTAGTGTGACAACAAGGTGTTGGTCAACAGCAGAGACACTCTGCTATCAGCACAGGGTACAGTGGGCAGCAAGACAACTGGCCAAGAAAGTGTGTGTGTGTGGGGTCACTATCTACCATTGTAAACAAACAAAATGATTAGCCAAACAATGTCACAGAAACATACCTGGTGGGCATTAATGACAACCTGCACAAGTCAACCAGAGCCAGGTATGAGTAACCAGGGAAACGCGATTGGTGAAGGTGACCAGGTGATGGTCAACGCACTTGACGGCTAGTACCAACACCGACTTAATGTCAGCAGATAGGAAGGCTGAAGGAGTCATGTGAATAGATCAATGAACCCCTGTTATACCACAACACTGCTGAATTCTCAAATGTAATTGGTCAGAGGGGCGTTGAGCTCTGGTGAAGCGGATGGTGTCCTTTGGCAAAGCGCCCCCAGCCCGCCCCGCACACGTGCTGTCTGACCCGCAATACGCTTTCATTTTAGACGAGGAAGGACACACTCTCGGGTGTGCAGTTTCCGGACAGTTACCTTCTTCTTCATGGGTACGGCCACGTTGGACTTGATTTGGTTCAGAGTCTTCATCAAGAACTTGGGCTCGTCCGGGGACTGCACTATTTTCTCTGGCTTGTTGATGCCGAAATGATGCTTTTTGCACAACTGAAAGAGGCACCAATGTACATTGTCAGAAAATCATCAAAGGCTGTATTAAGGTGGAGCTGGACAGCAGAAGACGACGTGGTATAGAGGCCCGTTTACAGCCATTTACCAAGTCTCCAGGTGATGCAGAAATAGTACAGCACAAGAGCTGGAAAAGCCACATTACACTGAGGACCTCACACCCAGACACACCCAGACACACCCAGACACCAGAGGTGTAAAAAGTACTCAAAAATGTTACTCAAGTGAAAGTACAAGTAATGAGTGAAAATTTTACTCAATTAAA
>JAODJU010000062.1:2091773-2128383 GCA_026776725.1 Gnathonemus echidnorhynchus | reverse complement strand
GACTGTATCCTGGTACCATCTCCTCCCCAGGTAAACGACGTACACCCACCCGGCCGTCCACATGATGTAACAGAAAATGTGACTCATCAGACCAGGCCACCTTCTTCCGTTGCTTTATGGCCCAGTTCTGATGCTCACATGCCCATTGTAGGTGGACAGGGGTCAGCATGGCCGCTCTGAACGGCCTGGGGCTACGCAGAGCCAACAGAAAGAAAAATAAAACCTGATGTTTGATGATCAGATGATGTTATATGAGTCACATGACTCTGAACAGATGTGTTTTAATTATATCATCAGGCTATAATACTCGCATAGTTTTCTTTGTGGAGTATTAATCAGGAAATGGCTACATTTTAATGCTCCATACAAACCTCTTGTTTCATGTTTTGGCACCTTGCGGTGCTGAGTATCCGATTAATCAATGTTTTGCCGCTTCCACAAAGGGCTTTTGTCTAAGACCCGCACGATCTAGGTAAACTAACCGCTTTAACTCGACTGTATTTGTCAGTCGTCCAAGAGCCACAGCAGGTCTCCAAATATGGATGTGAGTCTTAGGAAGATGTGGAAGCTGCCCCTTGCCTCCTGTGAAGCCGAAAGCTCGCCGTTCACGCTCCTGCTTACTCAGCTTCCAGTGAACGTGGCTCAGCAGCTGGGCTGAAGCTCACGCCAAACTGCTTCTTCAGCCACATTTCTCAGGGTATGAGGACAGCGCCCCCTGCTGCCATCTAGTTGAATCTCAGTGACCCTCAGGCTCTCCTCAGCTTGGCTGTATGTCCCTTAGCAAGGTCCGAACATCAGCAACCAGCACAAAAACACCACCTTTCAGCATTTTAAAGCCTTACTGTTTGCCTTATGGACTACAGCGAGTTCACCGATGCTGAAGCCTGGCAACTGCTCCTATTCGCAGGTCATCTACTGCCCCCTTGTGGAGAGACCGATGATTCACCAAAAGAATGTGCAGGAAAAAAAGTGGAGCAGAGCACCAATCAGACAAGCAGGCCACACACATGCATGTAGCATGATGTCACTGTCCTTCAGCTAGCTGAAGAAAGGTGACAGGAATACAGAGGACGGCCACGGAGGAGGCACACGTCAGAGCAGGGCCGTCTGGGAGGGAAGGAAGGGCGCTGGAGGACAGAGGTGGCCAGCAGAGTGCCTGTTCCTCCTGTTCTAGCTGTAGCCCGTGCAGTAAAATAACGCAAAATATACTACAGTAATTAAAGTGCTCAGTCTATTCAACTGCCCCCTACATGGCAAAGAGCTGACAGTCCAATATTTACAAATTAGTGCTGTGAAATAGCAACATCAATCTCCAATATGAAGTGTTAGAAACAGTCCTCATGAACTCTGTTTTACAATCAAGAGGAAATGTTGATATATAACAGAGACACAGGAAAATGCCGGCAGTATTTTATTCTTTATTAGTTATATCTCCTTGCATATAGACACCATACCAATAAATA
The DNA here is from genome assembly GCA_026776725.1 of Gnathonemus echidnorhynchus. Classification (NCBI taxonomy): domain Eukaryota; kingdom Metazoa; phylum Chordata; class Actinopteri; order Osteoglossiformes; family Mormyridae; genus Gnathonemus; species Gnathonemus echidnorhynchus. The sequence continues at coordinate 2,126,920 of JAODJU010000062.1, read as the reverse complement.
AACATTTTATAATAAACACTGCTGAGTAATTACATTAATATTGACATGATTTTATTTTGCATAAATACCTTCCTTATTACAAGTACGTTGGCAGAGATGGGTGTTTAAGTGAAGGTCGCTCGAGGTCAGTCAGGCGCATGGCCTGTGCAAAAGAACTTAGCTGTATAAAACTAACAATAAACCCCAGTGAGATATGCTGGACCAGCTGGAATTCACTGACGAATGACCCAGTTCCTCACAGCCAACCTGATTAAGGGGCGCCTGCTTCTATAAGCGCAGCACAGGAAGTCAGCTCATGGGGTCACCTGATCCATCTTCATCTTGGTCATGTGACAGGCACTAGGAATCTCTTCTGCCCCAACAGAAGTCATCAAAACTATTCAAGGAGGGTCCTACTTTATAAACCCTTGATTTTACAGACATATGCATACTGGAGAGTGTGTGTCAGGAAAGTCCGCTCCCAGATTCCTGCAAGCGCTGGGTTGGTGCAGCCTGAAATGTGTAAGTCAAACACTGGGCAGTGTGCAGAGTGTGCAGAGTGTGTAGAGTGTGCAGACACCACGCAGACGTGTGTGAGTGTAAGAAAAAGGCATCGTTTGCTGCAGTTTGGTGCAGCTGCCATTTAAAAGTTATGGCCCATGAAATTCACATAGGAATTTCAGACACTTTACTAATTACACCGTGGATGGCGTTCCTGTGACGAGGAGGAAAGCCCAAACGGCCTTTCACAGAGACTAGCACCCCCAGGTGGTCAAGGTCAAAACTATTTTTAATCTCTTCAAAAATAACACAACAAGTAAGTCTATTACAACCGATCGAGTTAGGGGCAGGCAAGGTAAACAGGATCTATAATGGCGAAACATGTGATAAACAAAGCAGAACTTAATCAGAAAAGCACTTAGGTCATAATTCAAACATAACTGCTATCTTTGCCCATGTTACTTCAATGTCAAACAAAAACACAACACATTCATATGCTGATAAATCACTCCACAAGGTTCATGGCCAAACAGGGGACAATGGGTTTGTTAATCTTCATTAGGAATATTTTTTTTTTTTTTTAGAAAACTACACCCATAAAAATAATCACGGCGCCTCAAATCGGAGTAAAATGTCTCTTTTTAGATCTGGAAGAGAGAATCTTCTTTTTTTGTCATCACAATGATCCTGCTACAAGACACTTCATGGTAAAGCACCTCCTTTTCTCCACAGTTTATTCATTCCTGTTATTTGATAGATGGCTGGACACATCAGGAACATCTCACGCATGCAGCTTATGTGATTAAAAGTGCAGGGAGGTGGAGGGAGGACGTCTCCAGCAGCTGGTCCTGGCCGTCTGCCCATGTCATCCTCACGCCGTCTCTCTCTCGCCCTCCAGGCACGGATCTCCCTTCCCCGACGGCTCCGCGCCTCCCACGCAGTTTTCTGAGTGCGCCAGCGCGTCGCCGATGAGCTCCAGTCCTTCCAGAATGTTCTGGACTTTGCGCACGCCGTCGCGCCTGGCCTGCCGCACATCTGCACGGCCCTCCGGGTCCACTGAGTCCAGGGCCAGCAGCTCTTTGGTCAGAAGCTCCTCCAGCATCAGGTATTTCTTGTCGTTCTTCTTCCCATCAAAGTTCCTGACCTCCTGCTCCAGCTTGTCCACGGTCTCCACGATGCGCTGCACCCTCGCCAGCCCTGGGTGACTGGGGCACGGCTGCGGGGGCGGGACCGCCTCCTGGAGTGGGGGCGTCGCCTCGGGGGGGTCAGGTCTGGCCGAGACCTGCACCCTGACCTCCGTCTTCTCCTGTCTTTCTGGGGGGGGCTGTGGCTCGGGCTCTCGCAGTACAGCCTGGGGAAATGGGGGCATTTCCACTGCTGGGGGGCTCAGGAGCTCCTCTGGGGACATCTTTGGGGGGGCTTCCTGGTGTATGACATGGTGCTGGACCTGAAAGACAGGACGTGAGCACATGAGCATGCTGGGTGTGGCCAATTCAACCCCCCCTGGAGGGTCACGTAACTTTTTCTTGAACACTACCGGGAGAGAAGAAAATTATTCACCTGGGGCGGGGGGGGTCGGTCCACCAAGACCTGAGCCCTGACTGGGGACGGCGCCCTCATGTGGGGGGAGATGGGCGATGCCTCACGGGCTGGCATGCTGTGGCACGGCCAGTCGTGAAAGGCAGGTTGGTACTCGGTGTGGGGGAACCTCTGGGGGTGGTGGGGGCCGCTGGCTTGCATGTGGGGGTGGCCCCCGCCCCCCTCATGGATGACGGGGATAGATATGTAGCCGGGCTGAAGCTGGAGGCTCCCGGTGCTGCTGGGCCGCGGGGGCTGACTGCTGGGGGCGCTGTGGGGGCACGTGCCCTGGGGGGAGTGCTGAGCCTGCAGGCGCAGAAGGAAGAGCGGCGTGTGACCTTTGACCTTTGGCCCTGCCACCAGACGCTCTTACATCAATAGCAGCTTTATTTCTCGCTTCATTATTCATATCATTTATTCATAATTTACTTTTTCTGGAGCAGTTATATCAAAGATTCTGGCATCTTCTGCAAAAACATGCATGAGCCATAATATGGAGGGATGCAGAAGCAGCTCACCTCTGGCAGCTGGGACACTGGCGAGCAGGACATCACCGGGCTGCAGTGCTGGTCACTCTCCACAGGGAGGCGCACCGGCGACCGCGGCCGGCAGGAGTGTGCTGAGCCCAGGGGGGGCGCCTGGCTCTCGGGCCGGCTCCGGACGGCGGCCGGCTGGCTGAAGGCGTAGCAGGGGTGCTGAACTTTCTGCCGGGGGTCCACGTTGTCGTGGGAGACGGGGATCGGGATGTAGCCCTGCCTCAGCATGGGGTACTTCACCTCGCGCACGAAGGGCCGCGGGGCGTCCTGAGTGGGGGACTCCATGGGGGGGCATGGCCCGTTGGGCGAGGAGGGGCTTTCCTGGAAGAGACACAGCGGGACAGGCACTGGTCAAATCTCCACTGACAGTACTGAGCCGGGAGCAGAGTGACCTGCGAGGGAATGAGCCACAGTCCGGTGAGGGGCCCGCGGTGAGGGGCCCGCGGTGAGGGGCCATTTCCACAATACACACCTAACGGCTTCACAGAACCACGAAAGACTCGGAATAGAAAACGCGGCCAGATCTTCTGTTCTAGCGTCCAGCTCACGGCTGAAACTGGTCACTAGCGGTTTCCACTGTAACCATAAAACTCCATCCTCTATGAAGACACCACACAGACAGCTGATGAAATTACATTATTTACAATTTTTTGAATTTGGATATTATTGATAAACACTTACCAGAAGTTATATTCACGAATGTCATGTATATGTATTCAAGACTAAATGTAAATATGAATGGGGGGGGGCATTTTATATACCAGCCCTGAATTAGAACTATTTAAAAAATCCAACGTCCAAAATGAATATTTCTCTTCACATACAGGCTTGCAGACAGCTTACAAATCGTCAGCGCTTCCCGAAGGATGATTTATGTTTAACAGAAACATTTCTTGAAAAGAGTAACACTCAGCAAAACACTGATCCCCTGCGTCTCACAATTAGGAAAATTGCTTTTCCCCACACAGTTACATTTGAAGTGAAATGTTTAATGTCACAGATTATCATAAGTCGCTCAAATCACAGCCAAATGGACTTCCGAGACACGCTCTACACCCCCCCCCCCCCCCCCCCCCCCCCCCACAGAACCTCTGATCCTCCAACAGGAAACCAAAATCACACTGTGATAATCGGGATGGGCAGGGGTCCCGCTGAGAGGCCACCCTGGGCATATTTAGTCATGCCTTTAATATACACATTGGGGCCTTTAAAATGACACGCTTGTTATTTCAATGGTTGTCATGGAAACCAGTGTTTAAGGGGGAGGCCGCTGGAACGCCACAGCGGACAGAACCTGCAGCATCACTCCCACAGTCTCCAGGCTGAATGAGGAGAGTGACTCGCCCTCGGTACGAGCCCAGAATTAGAAAGCATCACTTACGCACCAGGAGTCGCCCAGAGCGCAAGACTAATGTGCTTCATTTAAAACGTCCAAGTCCCAGTTTAGACTAAGGAAGGAAACTGAAACAAAAAACACATACAGGAGTGACATGAGGGAGAGATTTAACTCTCATCCATTAAATAACCAGGGAGGAAATCTGCATAATTTCTGCAGCGAGCGTCAGGTAAATGTCGACACCAGCTGGAGACGCACACATTAAAACCACGTGTATGAAGCTGAACGAAGCTAATTAATGCGCCTTTCAATTTTCTAGAAAGATGCAGCAGTTTAAATAGCTTAAAATGAGCTGTTCCTTTATAGCATTCACATTTGACAAGTGAGCTGAGGACCTCTTCGGAGTCATTGGGTGACCTAGATATCATTTAATTTAAAACGCCATATTTTAAAGGCACGGTTTTACAAGGGTGGTTTTGGGTTAGGTCACAAATGGAGCCTTGGTCTGATTAAAAACGCGGAACTTTCCTCCTGAGTTTCTGCTCCAAGCTGAAAGGTGCACAGGGAAGAGTCTGGAGAGATTACATCACATGATCATGTGACACAGGGTCAGCTTGAATCTGGATCCCATTCATCAGTGAGGATTTCCTATGTTTCACACTGGATTCAGGTGGGTGTTTTTATGGAACTGCGGCCTTCCTAGAAGACACCGCCCCCAGGACTATGGTGATCACATGACCTTAGGTCATGCCTTTGACACGCATGTGCTGGGAATGCGTGCGGCGTCCGCTGGTCAGGATCTTCGGCACCCTGAGTGAACAGCTCCGGGCCCCTGCCCGATGGCCCCCCCGGTAGACAGTATGGCCCCGACATTTTGCCGCCGACTGACTCACAGGCCAGCCTCACGCCCGTGTGTCACTGGGAGCCGCCCCCCCGCCCACTGCTATTCCTCGTGTCATTCCTCCCTTCGCCACCGGCTGACGTCACCCGTTAGATAATTCCTCGCTTTCTATGGCGTTCGGCAGGGAATTGGTGGCCGGGGGGGGAGGGCCCTCACTGGGGTAAGCCGAATGTTTATTATTTATTTCATGTATCCAAAGCAACATATAATTGAGAAGGCAGGACCAGACAGTCCCTGCAGCAAACGGTGGTTAGGGGCCTCGCTCAGGGGCCCAACAGTGACATCACCCTGCTGACCCTGGGAACTGATAACCTTCTGCCATGTGTTTCACAACCCCCCTCCTACATCACCCCCCCCCCCCCCAAAACCCTATAACAGGCCATGTTAGCACAACTGACCCTTCAAAGTCCTTTGAGCGTCTGATAGCAGCCTGGGGTGGTGTGTGACGATCGCTGTTCTCCATCCTCCTTCTCAGCTTTGCTTAATTTCACAACTTTGACTCACTAGCAGAACAGGATTTCTGAGCACGATGACCCAGGACTAAGATTTGCTAGACATGTTGTTACTGAGAGGTCAAAAATACACAAAGCCAGCTCATGAATGTGCCTTTCATCCTTCTAAGAAGATGCAGCAGTTTTAAAAGCTTAAAATGAACTGGTTTCGTACAACATTCACCTGCACTTTCCAGCACTGTCACATCAGCATATTCTCTAGTTTTTGCACTTTTGGACTCTGTACTTCATATTTTGCATTAGCCGTTTTGTTTTTCCACTGCCTTGTTTTGTTTCCCAGTCGTTAGTCTCGTTCTAACGGAGCGTGCCTGAATGTCTAAGTATCCCAATGCACCTGTTGCACATGGCCAATAAAGACCTTGAGTCATGAATCAAAACAACAGAGTTGTTTCTCAGTCTTAATTGAACTTCAAGGATAGTCTGAAGTTTTCATACAGTTAGAATAGGTGGAAGTCCGCTTTGCAGAACTATTTTTAGAGCATGACCTTTCTAATGGAAGGTTGCTTCACTTTTGCTCACTAATTGCCAAAACATTTCCCTAGATGTCAAAGCCTAACAAGTTCTTAATAATAATACCCATGTTTGAGCAACCTGGTGATGATTAAAAGTGTACATGTTGCACAAATTTAGTCAAATGTAATTTTCTCAGTATTAAGTATCAGTCGCCACTGAAAACGTGACCAAAATGACAGAAAGTCTAAAGGTGTTTCTGGAGCCAGAAGCTCATCAGAAGAGATGGAAACATTGACACTCATGCAAAGTATGAAAAATATAAGTTGTCCAGATGACAGCAGGTCTTTGGAGGCCCCGTGGAAAACACCACACTATTCCCACCACATCTAATTCTACTGGAATATACAAATTGCCCCCCTGAAAGGCGCTTTAAAACGTTTCACCTATAACACAGTGTGATACTACTCAGATCTAGAGCTGCTGATTAACCTTACAGTTCAAATATTAACTTATTGTTAATCGCTTTTATTGTCCTGAGATGCCCTCTGAGGACAACGAAACAATTCTCTATACATCCACATTCGATTAAAATTTATTAAAACCTCATAATTTATATAGAACATTAAATACTAAGGAAACTAACACAAACTATTTCCTAAGCGATTTATTTGGCAGTTTGGGCCCATTGTCGGACCTCTAAAAATACCCTGCCGGCTCCAGGCATTGCACGACCCCTACACTGGCTCCTGGCAGGCATGCCGTGCACCAAAAGCTTTGCACCAATTTTATCTCCTGACAGCTGTGTCTTTCCAGCAAATTCTCCCGGACACCAACTTTGGACAACAGCTAGTGTCCATCTTGCAGCGCGACATGTCAGACTTTTTCCTCCGGCTGACAAGTCTAGGATCCCCGGTGCGGCCGTTCCGTGCGGGACACACTGTCCCAGGACAGACCCGGGAGATAAAGCGGTGCCATTTAAAGTGCCATTTCCCGTCTCCGAGCGGCGGAGCCACGCAGGACCGCAATGCACGTCTTAACGACCCACTTCAAGCCCCTTGTAAGGAAAAGTTGCGGGGCGACAGCGCCAAGGTGCCGCAGCAACATTATGCCGCTAGACGCGGATCGGGGCTTTAAATAAACATTATGGGATGTGCAGGCACTCCGGGGAAAGGCTTCAGACACACAGCACTGCAGTGCAGTGCGTCACGCAGCAAACATTCGCGCTTAGATCATGATGCTAGAATACCGCCGCGCCCATTGCTAGCATGATTTCATTATCCATCACATCTCTTAAAAAGTGTGCGTGTGGCTCCGGGAGCACGCCAAGCGCACGGGCATAACGGGGAGGGCTTCCATCTCTCTGTGGGAAAGACCTCCACATGAGCCCCGATCTCAGAGCTCCGGGGCTGCAGGCTGTCTGAAAACCTCCAGCATGATGTGCGCAACCACAATAATTCTATAAGCGCTCGTAGGACTGCCATCTCCATCACACCGTGACCGTCTCCAGCATAGCACAGCCATCTCCTTCACTGTGAGCATACGACGCACATGTTAACGCGAACTTCCCCAGCAAAAGCGAGCGGTCAGTGGCATCGCAAAGCGCCGGCCAGTCCGTCCTCCCGACAGCTGTAATGCGCCTACCTTCTTAGCGTCGTGCCGCGGGTCGTGCCAGGTCGTTATACGATTATTGTGATCCACAAAAAAAGGCCATCCCGTCTGAGGGTCGATTTTAATTTCCCATCCAGGGGGCAGAGGGTCGTTGGTGGTCATTTGTACCATAGGTGCCTGCGTTTTCATGCTATGCAAGGTTCTCGGCTGGCTGAACTGTGCCATTATATACGAGCCGGGCTCCTTTAAAGAAGCCGTCCAGTGACGTGCGTGAAAAGGGGCTGGAAGTTTCTCGAATTAGCCTGATCAATGCTGAGAGTAAAGTTCTCAGCGTCTCCAGCCCCCTGACTCAGAAAGTTCTAGCTGGCTGTGGCTCCTCGCAAACAGCTCCTCCTCGATCCATCATCATCGGGGCGGCCGCAGTCACAACACCTAAATGGTTTCCCACATGCCCTTCGCTTCCCGGCACTGTGGCCACAGTCACCCTCCGTGCTGTAAACGGACTATTGTCAGCAGCAGGGGTTAAATCTCGCTCCCATTTGCTCAGCACATTGCGAATATATTTAGAGTATGCCTTCGCCTATAATATAAAGGACTGGCTACGTGCTCGTTAATATGCGGCATCTGCTCTGTTTCCAAGCAACCTAAAAGTATCCCAGTCCCCCACAATGCTGCCATTTACTATTAATGGCCGTATAAGTGACGCATCACTATTAAAAATAATACACGAACCATACGAATATGCTGTACACAATTAAATTGAATTGCATTAACATACAACGCATAAAATACTAATTGTTCGTATTAGGCCTAATTTGTAATGAATTTTAGAGAAATCGTTTCCACAGTCATAATCATGCAGAGGTCAAGGACCTTTCTCACAAAATACAGCGAGGGTAAACGAACGAATAAATAAATACATGCTGAAGTAAACCTGGTATCATTTCATACACATTTGGCTCAATAAACCTTTTCGGAATATTAACAAATGTTATGAGGCAAAAATTGCATGTCTTTCTGAGTGCCAGTCATGATCTGGAACACCCAGGTTATTATAAAAAACACTTGGGTTGTGAATAATTAAAGGACACTGGATTTCGAACAAATCAAATTACTTTAATATTCTCTTAATTCGTACTATAATGTGTATCCGATACAAAACTGTTCATTTTGATGATGGAGGTAAATAAAATATTTTAACTGAAAAACCAGAACTAAAACAAGTTGCGCAAAGTTGTGCATAATTTACAGTACGTGTATTAAATTTTAAAGAAGTATATTTTTGCGAGACATCACAAATAGAGGTGAAAATTAGCATTGAGTGATACCACGATTTCAACAGGTTAACTTCTGGTTGGAAATAAACAATAACAAATAAACAAACGGCACTATCCAGTAGAATGGCCAGCAATAAGCCAAATAACTCAATTAAACCCCATTTAAATCCCATATTTTGTATAGAATATAAAGGCATTATTGATTTAAAAATATTATGCAGAATGAATTTCATAGCACCAGAACATCAATGAGTTGCGCATGTGTATTCTGGACTTTGAGTCAGTTCTGGTGATGAGTTGCGCATGTGCACTACAGAGTTTCATAGCGTCAAGCAGGAGACTAGAGTTGCACATGCGCCCTGGGGTTTCATAGTGTCAGGCCTGGCAACTATGCTGGGCATGCGCGCTCTGGGGTTTCCTGACTCGCCGGTTTCCGCCATTTTCTATCTTGTACCGGATAAAGAAATTGAACAGAATTGGTCTGATCGTCATCAAAACATTGAAGGGTACCATAATATCCATACTTCGATATATCCGAATATGGAGGAAGACAGCCACCCCAAAACGCTGTAAGACACGTGGAGTCCGACTTTCTGTTCTGCATTTTTCTGTTTGCTTATTGCCGGACATAGCCAACTAGCCTGTTAGCCAGTTAGCTGTTTATCCAGCTAGCCGGCCGCTAGCTCGGACGCCCTGGCGGCGGGGTATCGGCTCCGCTGGCCCTAGCAAGTTCCTGGGTGGCGGGTTAACGCTATGGACAACGTTCTGGGGACAAGCAGTCCCCCTTTTGCAGTTTAAACGCCGGTTATAACGGTTTCCTAGTAAGCGCCCGGCTAGCTAACCGTTTAACGGTTCTGTCGTTGGTTTCCTTCAGCGGTCTCTGACGAGGACAGCAGTCCCGTCTTGATCAGCGCATCCCGGGGCGCCTGTAATGCCGCTTTTTCCTCGCTTTGTTGGCTTTGATAGCCGCCCAGCCCCTGGATTGGATAATGCGCTGTGTTACACGCCACTGTGAGTCAGTCGGGGCAGTTTTCAGTGACACATCAGACTGCCTGCATGCCTTTCGTACGGGGGGATCCGGAACACAGAATTACCGTGACGTTTCCCGGCCCCCTGTGTGTGCTCCTTCTGTGTCCATCAACACCTGCGGATTTTCTGCACATTTGTTCACCCTGTTCCCGGGCTTTGCATGTGCTTGCAGGACCCAACCCTGCCTGTATGCATTACCGTAGTTCTGTGTACTAACCAGTGCTCAACAACGTGAGCAAATGGTAATAAGGCAGTCTGAAGGACAGTAGGCATGGATATCCGTGCGATCTCCAAGGCTGTACATAAGACGTTACAGTAAAGCATAATTAACGTGAAGAAGTAGCTTAACGACACCGGAAAACCTGGATTTCTCGCTCTCTGCGTTTTAAATGCAGCACATTTTTTAATTGGCAGATATTTTGTACCAAAATGGTAACACTTTAGGCAGCAAAAATATGATGGTTCGAGAGTGGCTTCTGAAAGTGTAGGTGGTCTTTGTCACAATGTGGTGTCATGAGTAATTGGCGGACCTGCTGCACGACTTGTTCGAAAAAAGTCAAAGAATAACGTTCTGCGGGAAGGCTGCTCTGAACTTTCTTGGTTTGGTAATATGGGTACTCCATCCAGCTGTTTGAATAAAGACTTTATTTTAAGACACCTTGAATGTACCCTTAAGGATCCAGTGTAAATCACGTATTACTCACCGAAATTAAGAATTTTAAAGTCGGTTCTAGGCCCTAAAAGCAGAACATACCTGATATCAGGATGCCTGTTTATCATGAGACACTTTCTGGTTTGAGACCTTGTGTGTTTAGACAAAGCTTATGGAATATCAGTACATAAAATGCTGAATGCCTTACAACTGAAACATTCCTCAATGTTTTCCAGCTATGTGGGTAACTTATCCAGAGATGTAACAGAAGTTCTAATTCTTCAGCTGTTCACCCAGATCGGACCTTGCAAAAGCTGTAAAATGATCACTGAGGTAAGAGCTTGTGTTTCATGTCTTGGTGAAAAATGTGTGCTGTATATACAGAGTAAAAATTTGCTTGACTGTTTGATATCACACATTTGTGGTCTTTTTTTTGTCATACCCAATTTCCTGCTTAAAAATACACCCATGGGCTCTTCCTTGACTGCACTTCCTATGACTTGCACTCATAATACACCTGCAGATAAATGGTCGTCTTCAGTAATGGAGACCATCTTTTTTGAAAGGTTCTGGAAGTCAATAACTTCTTGCATTCTTATTCACTGCATACATACCAGAGAAGTTAGGCCCCCGTTTATCTGTATTTAATGTGCTGTTTTTGCTATCGGTAATACCTGTGATTTGTTATGTTGTATAAGGTCTGTGGGCTCATCTTCTGTCTGATTTAGGTTCAAACCCAGAATCTCCTCTGTGATTCCTGTACATTGGCAATATTGCTTGTTCAAGCACCTAAAGTCGACAAAAATATTTCTGGATGGTTGATTTTTCATCACCAAAATCACTGAGTATACATATACACTGAGTATACATATGTGCATTTTGTGTTTTTTTTTTTTTTTTTGTAATAAAATGTCTGACCTACAGAGTAAATACTGAATTTGCTCAAAGAACTGCTTGTTTCAGTCTAAATGGGTTCTTTGAAGATGTCACTTCTCATCATTGGTTCCTGTACATGCTGTAGATTGAAAACAGGCTAATAGCACATAGATGCTAAGTAAACAGTGTACACCAGAGAGCAGTCACATGAGGTAGAAATGTAAGCTTTGCAGATTTTATTCTAAACCTAATTTTTTTGTTGAGTTTGGTACAAAAACACGCTAATTCTCACACACTTTGAGTCATTGAACCAAAGTGTTTGTGCTTCGATTGAGTAGGAGCTATGAAAGTCAGAGGGGTGCCAAAGCACTGAGTCATCGCTGCCGTTGGCCGCGTTCTTATGTTTACCTGTGTCTTCGCAGCTCATCCTAAATTAGTCATTTTCGGTAATGATAGCGATTATCAAGCAACCATTAATAAAGAAAGGCAGTGTGCAGTAAGCCCTGAAGCATCATGGCGTAGGAGTGCATGCAGTATGGCTGCAGCTCCCTGCTCGCACCCCGGCTGCCCTGTGCGTCCTTAAGGCCACTGGGGAGCTGGAGGTTTCTGGAAGCACTTCACCGTTGAGTGTAGCTGCTGATATTTCAGAATGGCAGCTGTTTGGCAGGATATTAACAGGCGGCCTGTAAGAGCTGCCTCACGGTCACAGTTGCTCATGGTCTGTGCTTATAATATGATCCAGACGCCCCTAAGATGCTAGCATTTGCTGGAATGTGTGTTCTGGTCTGTGGGTTCAATGTGAAAGCCACATTACAGACAGACAATTTGAATAAGTTAGACAAATGAGGCTCTCTTATGTACTTTCCACATGTATTTACATGTGAAGTGTTGTGTGGATTGAAACTGATGGTGCTTCCCATGTGTTTCAGTGATCACTGTCAGCTGTCGTATTCCGAGTCATGGGCGGAAAAATAAAACATTTGAAGCCACAATGTGTTCTTGGAAGTTTGATGATTTGCCATCATCAGGGACTCTGTCGCATGGAATTTCTGTTTACTTTTGATGTTACATGGTAGCGGTAAATTGGTCCCAGTGACATTAACTGCCAGTGGGGAACCATATTTCATATTTAATCTGACCTCAATATGCAAAAAAGAAAGCAGGTGGATTGTTTGGAGTATAGCGGTTAGGTTCCAGCGCAGATTGGCCCAAAGACCCATCCATATTGAGTGTGTTTCGATTAACACTGTTTACAACCGATGTTTATGTCGATCTATGTATGTATGTATGTGACATTTTAAATGTCTGACAGAGTCCTATGGGATTCAGGATGCTCTTCTTGCCTGAGGCAGTAATAAGTTTCTGAGGCATAGCTGATGTGCACGTCTGAGAGACTTCCAGAGCCAGTCGGGGTGCTTTGTTTTGCTCTCATTGCTCCATGTGACAAGCTTGTCCTGGAAGTGAAAGCACAGGACTCTGACGTTGACCTTTGACCTTTGCTCTGCTGCGTGAGCTTGAATTGGCTCGGTTCAGCTCTTCTGTTGGCTTCTCTTTTCTGCAGCACACAAGCAACGACCCCTATTGTTTTGTGGAGTTCTATGAGCATAGGGACGCGGCCGCTGCCCTCGCCGCGATGAACGGGAGGAAGATCCTGGGCAAGGTAAGCAGCAGCTAGTCTGTCTCTCTGATTGGTTACCCAGGCTGCGTCTGTATGGCTAATCCAGGACTGTCAAGGTAGATCAATGGAGAGAGAGAAACTTTATTAATCCCAAAGGAACTTGCAGGTTTACAGAAGCGCAACACACACATTTTGACAGTAAAAAGACATTTAGACATTAATAGACAGTAACAGAGCAGGGGAAGTCGGGGAAAGTATTGCACAGAATTCTGTAGTAACGGCTCAGCAATAAGCAGTATCGCGCAGTGGGTTGTACAGTAATGAATAGTATTACACAGTGAACAGATGAGTGTTCTGTGAATGTGCCTAAGCAGTTCTGGTCCATTTTCTCCAGTTCGTTCTTTCTCTTTTTTCCCCCCAGGAGGTCAAAGTTAATTGGGCCACAACTCCCAGCAGTCAGAAGAAAGACACATCCAGTAAGCGTCCTGCTCCTCTCTCCCGTGCGGACCGCTCACTGGCCATCTGATCAGTAATCGCGATATCTACCGGTCTGACGATTCCAGTAATCATTTATGCAATATGTCATGTAATATAATATATGCATTGCAATGGGTGCAAGACAGGAACCAGCCCACTAGGGTGACACTTACTCACACATATGGTCGATTTCGCCACTCCTAAATCCTTAGACACTCCTGTTCGCTTCGTCTTTTGGGCAGTGGAAGGAAAACGGCGGTCCCCATTGTGCCGCCTTCATTGATAATTTTGCATGATGCGATATGTTAATATCAACATGGCGTTTCATGCACATGCGACTGTCACATCACAAGAGCCGCGATCGCCTGCTGGACTCCTTAAACCATTTTTACTCAGTCATAGGAAACAAAACTTAATTTATGACGGTTCCTTTTAAACATTGTCGAGTGAAGAGAAGAAAAGCAAACAGATCACTGCCACTGTATGGAAATATTCTGTGTTTATGTTTTTGAGAAAAAGCAAGTGATTTGTCGGCACTGCTTTGTATCTATTGGCACCACCCTTGGCAACTGCACCAGACTCTATTGGTAAATAAGTTTTGTTTAGCTATATAGTTAATGTTCAACTAAATATCGCAAAAGTTTCAAATATTTCAAGGTGAACTTTTTCCAGTATTGTTCAGTCCTAAGTTCACAAAAAATATTATGCGGTTATTATGTACCATATTATGTAAGATGATGCGGCTAAGCGGGGGGGCTAACCGTCGTTTTAGCAGCGATTATTTTGACATGCAGGAATCGTGGAAAGCAAATTAAGCAAAATAAGTCAAAGTACTGACCAAGACGGGCTAGGCTACTCTGTGAGGCTAAATGCCGCATATCTGAGGCTAGCCTTGCATTATTGGGTTAGTCCACCGAACTTGAATGCCTTCTTTGAAGATTGCAGTCATTCTGTGCTGTTTAAGTTCTGCTTTGCAGTAATGACAAACGGCTGCATTTTCATTCACTTTTAATGTGAAGTGCTTCCACACAAATGATGCTTTTGCACTTTATTTCAACCCCTGTCCTGCATGCACTGTCTTCCTTCCACCATATTGCCGAGAAATCAAGGAGGCAAATTATAATCAGAACTTTTTAATAATGGAGTAACAGGCTTTAAGCTCGTAATGGTGACAGCTGTACCTCCTTGTGGGGGATCCTGACCCAGCCTTCAGGGGGCTTCACAGCCCGTCACCCGTGCCCGACCCCCCCGCTCTCTCCAGGAGGGTGTTCCCTCACTGTACTTCTACTCCTTCCAGATCACTTCCACGTCTTTGTTGGGGATTTGAGTCCTGAGATAACTACAGAAGACATCAAAGCCGCTTTTGCTCCCTTTGGTAAAATCTCGTAAGTGTGAAGCTTCATAGATTCAACTGTGATGTGAAACCTTCTGTAAAATTTGCTGTATCTCTTACACTTTGTGACGAGGTTTTAATCCGCCCAGGCCTTTGCTGACAGAATGTGTTATGGTTAACCTGATAGTTTACTTTTGATTATTCCTTTAAAAACAAGAAATTCTACATGAAACCGTGGCCAACATACGCCATGTCACTGAGTAGTCTTGAATATCATAACTGATGAGTTCTGAATTTCATGGAAACTATTCATTACCTGCTGAGTTCTTAAGAGACCTGAGCTTATAGTAAATATGCAGTGAACATTATCGCAATCAGAGCCTGACAGGGGCCCCGAAGCTTAGGGAAGGTGGCCCCTGAGCGCCGACTGGGCAGCTCCTCGCTGCTGAATGGCCCAGCATGTAAACGTTATTCGATATTCCCTTAGACATCTATGAAAGCAGTGACATTTCAGTTCCTCCATTCTGGTAACTCCTCACATTTTGGGTAATGAGTGCATTCGCTGGCCTCTTGTGCAAATAGCTCAGCCTCGAGGCATCGTAGTAGGTTACTGCCGCACAGTGCGAAACTTGGCCGTCGGTGCCGTGTCTGATTGGCTGCCAGGCTGAGCTGTGCCGCGTCTGATTGGCCGCTGTGCCTGTTCCCCGCTGAGGCATAATGAGTGTCTTTTCCTTTAGCTATGGTAAGTAATGGTATATGAGCAGTGAGGAATGACTATAAAGCTGTGTGCACTGGGATCTGAGCCGTACGTCTGACTTGATCCTGTTGCTATACACGTCATTGCATTCATTTGACAGACCTGCCAGTAACGTTTTAGCTGACCTATTGCCAGTATGACCAGTCTGAATTTGTGTGACCTTGTTGTGTTCATGGTTTGCGTAATGCTGTTCATAGTTTTACTCTCCTCTCTTAAAATTCTGAAAATGTCAATTTTTCGAAATTTGCAGCTTCCCAAACTCCATATTGGTGGTAAAGAATTGACCAGGAAAAATAAAGAATCTGTTAACAGGCCATGTATGCCTTTTAATTCCTTTTTTCCTCTTTGATATTTCTATATATTTCTATTGGTAGGCTGAGCACCATTAGCAGAACATATGAGTGCATGGCAGACCAAGTAAGAAGTGTTGATTTACTGACTTGCAAGCCCTAACCTTAGTGTCTAGGAGTTTAGATGTTAGTCTTTGGAATGATAAGGGGACATCTTCCCGTAACTATGAAATGAGTCGTAAAATTTAAGTGTAAGTTTTGACTGTAGTGTAGGTTGCATGTTTTACGTTTTATATATTTTTTTAAATTCAGTTTTGCTTGTCAGTTCAACTTTTCTTATCAATTGAGCAAGATCTAGGCAAATATTTACATAATCCTTTTTGGGTTAACATAAACAGATGTTCTTCAATACAGTGTGTGTGGTTCCTTTTAATCTGCCACTGTTTTGCAGGTTTGAGCTCTGATTAGACTGTCATATCTTCTTGCAGAGACGCTCGCGTCGTGAAGGATATGACCACTGGGAAATCTAAGGGGTATGGATTTGTGTCCTTCTATAACAAACTGGTAAGCCTTCGGCACAGGAAAGTGGATTGACGGACATTAAAAAAAAAAAAACGTTCAAATACCATGGCATGATCATCCAGCCATTGTGGTGGCTCTGTGATTTAATGTTAACAGGTTAATAAAAAGTGAAAATAGGGTTTTGAGCAGCTCATGAGGGAGTATTTACCCAGTCAGCATTTCTCAATGTAGTCAGCATGATAGACTGTAGATTTCTAAGGCGAGCGCTCTCACTGAGCTGCTTGTTGGCAGTAAGAATGGCCATGTAAACAGGCTGTATGAGCTGACAGGGGTGCCCTTCTTATCTGCTTTGGAACCGGGCAGCGTGGTAACGCCCAGTGCCTGGTTCTCCTCCACGCTTCTGAACCTCCTCCTGCTTGCCATGGCTGTAAATGCGGATCGTTGGAAAGTAGCCAGCCATCTTAATTTAGAAACGGCTACCTCGCTTCACTCATGACAAGCCTCTGTACCCTGCTGATGGGGACATAGCTCACAGCTCAACAGTGTGGACACTGGCAAGTGTTTCAGGGAGAATACCCTGTAGGATGTATCATCTTAAATTGCTCTTCAGTTTGTGGTCTATAAATCCAGAATATGCTGCTTTTGTAGTAATAAGTTATATCTTTTAAATCTTGCTTTTATAAATGACAAAATCCAGTAGAGAGGAATTTAAAATGAAGTCAGGTCTGGATGAATCACTCCTCTCCATCTCGCACCTAAAATATCTCAGATGGGCAGCTTTAAATGGTTTTGGGGTCAGTACAGGCCTGTGGTGCTGCTCTCCCGTGTCTGAAGGTTTGAAGCAGACAGACGTCGCTGTTGAGAGAGATGAATCCTTGCCACGTGTCTCCTTTGTGCCCCAGGACGCAGAGAACGCCATCGTGCACATGGGGGGCCAGTGGCTGGGGGGGCGGCAGATTCGCACCAACTGGGCCACGCGCAAACCACCAGCGCCGAAGAACGTGCAGGAGAGTAAGTGTGTCTTCACTGTCACGGTTAAGGTGGCTTATGCTTCTGCTGGTCCTACACCAGTGTTCAGAAAGCAAAAGGATTGACCCTCAGGCTCAAGGAATTACACAACAGCATTTGTGTGTTGAAATCTCATCCACCATCCGGATTTCTTCCTTCTGTGACGTTTGGCCGATGATGCAATCATAATGATGCAAACGTAAGTTTCAAGTTAGCTTGATCGCGCCAGCGAGTGTTATTACAGAAAATTATTTACCTTTAGCTTGATAGTATAACCAACTTTTTATTATAGATTAATCAGCATGTTTTATTAGATAATTAATGTAGAGCTATACTTGACTCAGTAGGGACATTTTACTAATTTATAACCATATGTAAAGCTCTAACGATTGTTTCACTAATGTTTTTTTTTAGATTATCATTGTTTGTTTAGCGATTTACAAATCATATAGACCCATATTTAATTGAAAATAGAACAAAGACCACATATGAAATGTTGAAATTGAGAAATGTTATTGTTTTATGACAAATATAGGCTTGATTTGAATTTGATGCCTGCAACACATTTCAAAAACATTGGGACGGGGGCCTGTTTACCTCTGTGCGGCTTCACCTCTTCTTTTAACACTGTAAACGTTTGGGAACTAAGGGGACCAGTTGCTGCAGTTTTGAAAGTGAAATGTTCTCATTCTTGCCTGATTTAGGATTTGAACAGCTCAGCAGTTCAGGCTCTCCTGTGTCGTACTTTTCATTTCATGTGCGAAATGTTTTCAGTGGGTGGCAGGTCTGCACCCCAGGCCAGTCTGGCTCCCGGACTCTTACTGCAGAGCCATGCTGTTGTAGTACGTGCAGAATGCAGTTTGCAGACCTAATTATTAATGTAGACACTTGCTGCCGCTATCACACTTAATATACAATCTAAATTTGAAAAATCTAATAAAACATCAGTTAAACTATAAAAAACATGTCAGTTATACTATCAAGCTAAATTGGAACGATTTTTTATAATGAATAAAAACACCTTTTTTAAAAAAAAAAAATTTAAAAATTGTCAACAGTGTAAGCGCTGGCAGCCTCAGTAAAGGGTACCTGACCATACATTATGGGTTAGCATTACATTTACAGTTGCATTATTATGATTTCATCATCGGCCAAACAGCAGACCGACTCGTCACAGGAGGAAGGAATTTGGACTGTGGATGAAGTTTCGCACGGCGACTCCATAGCGTACTGCGCGTTTAGTGCCGCACAGGCCCGATTCCCCGGCTGAGCCTCCCTTTCCTCTCCGATCGCTCTACGTTAACTCATGCGCCAATCATGCCTCCTTCCAGATAACTCCAAGCAGTTGAGATTCGAAGATGTGGTGAATCAGTCGAGTCCTCAAAACTGCACGGTTTATTGCGGTGGGATACAGTCAGGACTCTCGGGTAAGTTCGGCGCTGCACGGTCAAACCCGTCGTCTGTCATGGAGAGCGTTGAAGTGTCTCAACGCCACAGGTATTCCTTGTGTGACACGGATTCATTCTTAATTTCTTTCTCTAGAGCAACTTATGCGGCAAACGTTTTCACCGTTTGGCCAAATAATGGAAATTCGAGTTTTCCCAGAAAAGGGCTACTCCTTCATCAGGTAAGACTCTTTACGGTAAACCTGTGTCTTTAAAAGTGGCATGATGGGTCTAGCTTCTGCGTCTCCTGCCAATGTGCTGAGAGAGGCATCGCGCTACCTTGAGGCATCTGAATCACACTGTACTTCCTCAGAGGTTATGCTCTGTGTGGGTTGGTCCAGGTGCACCATTAGTTTGACCTCTGCACGAGTCCGTCAGCCCCTCGAACAGTGACATACCTACCTTGGCTTCACGCTGAAGGACATCCCTTGTTCCTCATGGTCCTTTAATTGCTTTGTAAAGTCAGGATAGATTCTTTTAATTGTCTTGTTGCTCTTGGCTTCTTGGGCATTTTCACAGGCCCAGATCTGGACGTGGTGTAGCTTCCATAGTTAGGCTCTCCCAGCTGACCCTCTGTTCTGAAGGTTTAGCAGCGCATCTCGTACACAAAGGAGAACTCAAACTGCAGTCCCTCGGGGGCCCTCAAGGTGGCAGTGTGGTCACACGCTGGGTATTCCCAGGAGGGCACAGCTTTGCCCATGTCTTCTCACGTTGTCAGTTTGGCTGTGGACGGGGTGGGGTAGATGTACCTTAACGATGGTGTAATTCCTTCCTCACATCCCCGCTACACCTGAGGCTGGCTGATATCAGCTCTGTCCTTCCCGCAGGTTCTCCACCCACGACAGCGCCGCCCACGCCATCGTGTCTGTAAATGGCACGACCATCGAGGCCCACGTCGTGAAGTGCTACTGGGGCAAGGAGTCTCCCGACATGGCCAAGAACTTCCAGCAGGTAGGGGGCGCCAGCTGAGCCCCAGGCGCGTGCAGGCGGCCATGGCGCTGAGGTGCCTCTGGGAGTGACCCTCTCTGCCCTGCTCTCTCAGGTGGATTACGCCCAGTGGGGCCAATGGAACCAAGTTTATGGGAACCCCCAGCAGTACAGCCAGTACATGAGCAACGGCTGGCAGGTTCCCTCCTACGGGATGTACAGCCAGGCCTGGAACCAGCAAGGCTTTGGCATGGAGTGAGTAACAGCTGCTCGCCAAACTGAGCTCTGGCCAGGGATGTGTCAGCACAGGGCTGCCATCCACGGCTTCGGGGGCAGTACCCACCCCAGTACGACCTCACTGGACAGTCACACACTGCACACTGCACTGCCATATTCCTGTTTATATCGAATATTTATTTAATACATTTATCATTTATTTAGCCATATGTTCTGATTCAACCATTTCTTCCATTTATTTAATATTCATCGCATAAGTCTGTACCTCTGCAGTGATTTTTTAGTGCCTTTGTGCTACGTTGAGCCGTTTAATTCTGTTAGATATGTTTCCGCCTGCGTAGCGCGAGTAGGAATCCCTGTGTTTGGGCCCCAAGTCGGCGCTCAGCTCCTCTTCTCTTTGCAGGGACTCCATTTTGGCGGCGGCAGCACAGAACATATCGAGGTGACGGACGGCCCCCATTTCCAGGCTGAAGTACCCCCCCAACCCCCACCCCAGAGTGTAAGCCGTGTGTGTCTCTCTGTGTGTCTCTGTCCCCCCTGCAGGCAGACCCAGTCTCCCGCCTGGATGGGCGGCTTCGGGGCCCAGCCCGGCCAGGGACAGGCGGCCCCCGTCATGCCCAGTCAGCCCAGCTTCGGCATGGCTGGCTACCAGACGCAGTGAGCTGGACCTCACGCCACGCCCCGAGAGAGAGCGGCAGGTGGGGGGAGCGGCGGGGTGGAGAGAGAGAGCGAGTGCGGCGTGCTTCTGCCTACAAAGAGTATTTATTTTAAAGAGAGAAGACCTGGAGCCATAGGGGGCGCGACGCCCGTGCCGAAGCGAGCAGGTGGCTTTTTTATGGTGGGGGGAGAGAGGAGAGGGACTCTGCCATGACATTTAGTTTTTCTTTGGCGAAATTGTGTGTATGAATGAAATAAAGTCGACTAAACTTTTTTTGAAACTCTTGTCTGAATTTTCACGCTGTGACATGGTAAACGCAAACCGTGTCCCCCCCCCCCTCCCCAAACAGGACAGCCCCCCCCACTGGAGTCTCCCATTGGGACATATGTCTCACAGGAAATGGTACTTTGCAAAAAATGTAAGTTGTAAATTATTTGTAAATGATGCTTTTTTAAAAACTGTGGACCATTTTCTGAGTCACGATGCAGGGGGGTGGGGGGGGGACACTTTTCTTTCTTTTCTTCATGCTACAGCAGGAGTTTCAATTATACGAGGCCAATTTAGTAGCAGACGAGAATTTGGGTTCAGGGTGGAGATACTTAGGCTGTCTGTCTTTGCTCAGTCTGTCAGGCCTGCACTTTCGTTTCAGTTTAATCTGACCTCTTTTATACACACGTGTGTTTGTCTGTATGTATGTATGTATGCACACGGGCTTGCTTTGTTTTATTTCTGTTACAATTTAGCTTCTCGGTCCCAGTTCAATCCTGTCCTGTAAAATGTCCGATTCTGTGCATATTCATGTAAATGTAGCATCGAGACAGTAGGGTTCTGACAGGCTGCCCATGTAAATAGTCTTTGATAACTTGGTACCAACGAGGATTTTTAAAGCATGCATTCTTATATCGTAGCAGAAATGTCGAGTTTTACAACCCGAATGCTGTATAAAGTAGATGGAGAGAGAGGTGTGGCTGACATCCTGAATTTGTTTAGCATAATTTAAAGAGAAGCCTTAATTTTAAGAGCTATATAGCATATCCCTTTTTTATTTTGCAGAACAAAGCCCTCATAAAATGCTTCTTCTCAGTGGTCAGAGCTTGTTTTCTTCCACAAATGTGTGCCATGCTTCCATTTACAGCAGGATGTTACTCTTCTGGGGTATTTCCTTTAAGAGACATTGGAGGGTGATTTGCATGTTTATAAAATGTATTATCTCCGGGTTGCTTGAGTATTGAGTGTAAATGACCGAAATTGCGTTTGTTTGAATGACGAATGAAGTTAAGAAATTGTTCAAATTCTTACTTCAAAAACGTAAATAAACAGACAATTGGAAATATTTCTCCACTGTATATAGGAGTAAGCCTGTACTTTCTTGTTTGTTTGTTTGTTTTTATGATGCCATGGTAGGATAAAAATATGCACTGTGGGCTTAGGAAGATTTTCCAGTTGATGCTCTGTGGGCGATTATGGGAACCGGCCGAGTTCAGGCAAAACTCACCACTTAACCTGTCAGTGTTTGACTACAATTAGACTCAACAGTCAATTAAATGTTACTTAAAACTCTCTAATTTTGACTCACCTGCTCTTTGCTTTTAAAAGCCCTTAAATCACGCTCTTTGCACAGGAGCCCCAGGTGATACAGTGTTAGCTGCTGCTCATGTCATGGGGGGTGGGACCCTGGAGATGTTTGGGGTGTCCAGGCTCTGCTGGGGTGGTCTTCTGGACTTTTCCACACATGCTGCAGCTACCTTGCCGTGTAAAAATAGAACAGAATGTCCCATCATGCTGTGCCAGAGCCAGCGATGCCCTGCGGCCGTGTCACTTTATCCATGAGCGTGTACTCAGGGGCCAGAAGGAGCCACGAGCACCGACACACGTAGCCCTGAGGAGGCCTGACGAAGCCGGCCACCAGCGCCCTGACCACCCTGAGTTGTGGATGGCTGGGTGTGGGTCAGTGAGCCATGATGAAATGAATCTCTTCAGGAATTAAGGGGTGCATTACACTTCAAAAACGTGTCCATTTGCACAATGAATTGCGACACGGAGATAGCCAAGGATCCTGTAATCCCAGTGCCAGGGAGGTGTATAAGTGTGTCTGCACTCGGTGAACATAGCAACAGTGTTACTTTATATACGAAGGTGTAGACGGCCAACAGCTGATGGCCTCGGGAATGCTGAAGGGCAGCAGTATCGGGTCTCTCCGGAAGTATGCGCGCCAGGAACAGGCCATCCAGGCCCTGACAGCAGACACCGCTGTACGAGGGCCTGGCACAGCAGGGCGCCGCGTCCGCGCTCGAACCCGAGACCGCTGGGTCCCGGACAGGCGTCGGCGAAGGAGCACGTTCCAGAGCGTCAGAGTATCATTCAGCCCACAGACTTATGCTGTAATGACCAGCTGGCTCTACAGCCTAAACGCAAGCCGCCTTACAGCATTATTCGAGAATCATTGAACCCCCCCGGGAAGCTGGTCATGCGCACTGGGAGCAGCGTCTGGTGGACAGACACTGAAAAGCGTGCTGGTATTTCCCCAGTTCTCTGACGCCCTGCAGCCTAGGGGTAGGTATGGAGATCCCCTAAAAGGTGTGGCCTTCAAAACGCTGCTGAAACCTAACCTCTGCCCCACACTGAAGGACGGGCAAAATGAGGACTGGCACAGAGGTGCTTATTGGTTCTGGCCGGCCTTGTCCCCTTGTTCTCATTGGACAGCTTCATTGATGCGGTGAAGGGCCTGGCCTGACACTCGAGCCAAATCATTCTGCTCCTGTCATCAGGGGAACGGGCCGCTGTGATAGGCTACGCCGGCTTAATCTGCAGTGCGTTACAGTACACCATGCTAGGCTACACCGTGTTAAGCTATGTCGTGTTAAGCTATGCCGTGTTGGGCTATGCTGTGTTGGGCATCTCCATGGCTCCTCTGGCTTCTCACTCTGCTCAAATATGGCACAGAGACCATAATTTACCCAGGTACTTATCATGACAAAGTTTGAATCACCATCCATTGTCCTTAAAATTAGCGTTCAGTGACCAACATACTGCCAAAATGTGAAGACAAAAGGATTAAAGAAGAGGAAGTGAATGATGATGATATAAAGTTATGGATTGCCAAAATAGGCAGTGCCCTCCCCCCCCCCCTCCCCCAAAGACTATAAAAACCTCAGGGCTGTCTGAGGGAGTGTCCTCAGTCCACCAGACATCCTGAGAGGGTAAAAGGGTGTGTGTGTGTGTGTATTTAGGCATGTCACGTCATTTTAGTCACTGTATAATCTGACCTACTGCTAAGAGACTGATATTTAAAATAAAATTTGGCTTGGCTAGGTTGTGCAACTATTTGAGAAATGCATGCTCCTCAATGGCTGAACGTGGTTGCAATTGCCATGCTGAAAACGCATGCATGCACTGCAGTGTCATTTTTAAAAAGTCAGTGAGGTTTGAAATAAAAATGGCCGGGTTAGTTCTTCATAATGTCTCACTCTAAGAAGCTCCATAGCTGGCCGTCCGTCTGCCCCGGGCCACGGCTGGCTGGCTGTTTATACTCTGTGTCCCTGGGTATCTTCTCAGGTCCTTCTGAGCCGCCTTCTGCACCAATGTCAGCCGCTGCTTTTATTCTCGGCCGTCACGGGAAGGCTTTCCTGATGCGAGCCACAGGGAGGTGCACTATGGGCCACCAAAGGTGCCTGTCAGGGGGAAGGGGGCACCGGGCGTGGCTGGCGGTGGCAGGGAGCGGCCTGGAGCAGCAGGCTGACTGGGAGAGCCTGGGCATCTGGCTCGACGGCCCAGTGGACCTGCCACCCACATCCTCGTGCTTCAGTGGCGTCCTGCGAAAGCCGAGTGTGTCCAGCGTGGGACACGCCAGCCAAAGGGGCAAAAGGAGGGAGAACGAGGACCGCTTCTCCATATCCCGGCTCTCCGAAGACGTCATGATCTTCGCCGTTTTCGACGGTCACGGCGGAGACTCTGCTGCTGAATTCTGCTCCAGGAATCTCAGCCATCTTATTCAGTGGGTTCCAGGTTTTCTTGTACTGCATGAGGCTCCATGTGGAATATTTAGCCTGCAAAACATAAACACTATCTACCCTGTACTGCTCTCTGCAGGAGAAATCTCAAACAAGAGATGGATCTGGAATCAGTCCTCATGAAATCCTTCCTTCAAGTTGATGCATATTTTCTTCAGAGCTTTAGGGACACAGAACATGGTGAGGTGCTCCGTGTTCCTTTGGCACGCATCTCTGTGCTCTGCTTTTGGAAAAGCCTGCATTTGGCGCACTGCATTAATACTTCAGTAAGAGGGGCGCAATGTCCTGCAGTGCAGAGTAATGTTACCCCCCTTATGTCAGCGTTATATAGGATCCTGCATGGAAATATAAGAAAAAGATAAAAATGACAGAAAATCCGTTCTGGCGTCACTTAGATTTCAGTGCATACCACATAAGTCTTCCCCAAGGCTTCAATTTTAATTTAAAATCTTGCAGATAATTAAAAATGTATGTGACCCACATTCTGTGCTTACAGTGGTCATAGCCGTTGTCAAATTTAGCAGGGGGTGTGACATGGTGGCTCGACAGCGAGAGCGCTCCAGTTAGCTGTTTAAAGATGGCGGAAACTGTCCCCTTTCAGACGAGTTCCTGTCTTCCGGAACAACGGCCACCGTAGCTCTGCTGCGGCAGGAGTCTGAGCTCGTGGTTGCCAGCGTGGGGGACAGCCGGGCCGTCCTGTGCCGCGAAGGCAGAGCCGAGCTCCTGACAGAGGATCACAGCGGCAGGAGGAAGGACGAGCAGCAGAGGTACTCTTGGAAAATTCAGACATTTTGCTTCATGATGCTGGATGAGTGTGGCCACCTCTTCCCCTTCACCTTCATCAGGCGACTTCCATTCTCCATAAATTTTCTGTTGTAGGATACAGGAGTCTGGTGGTTTCATTCACTGGAACAGCGTAGGGGAACCTTACGTCAATGGAAGACTGGCGATGACGAGGAGCATCGGGGATTTCCAGCTGAAGCCGTACGGGGTTATTGCGCTGCCAGAGATCACGACCATAAATGTACGCCAGTCCTTCCATTCTGGTTGCGTCTTGTTCAGTCTATCCCTCGCCAAGACTTAAACATGTTCATTGTCTCTTCAGGTGGACCACGAGAATGACAGCTTCCTCGTTCTGATGACAGACGGTGTGAGTGGAATCATGGAGAGTCAGGAAATGTGTGACATCGTGAAGAAGTGCCCGGATCCATCGGAGGCTGCCTCCATCGTCAACGACCAAGTATGCGTCACGACTGCCTGAAGCAGAAGTTGTTTACCTCTCTGTTAATTTCTGCTGCCATATTTGTCCTGAGGATTGTGGGTGATGACTGCTGATCCCCCCAGATGATGTGCTAGCCTAATCATATGAACTTTTCTTTTCACCAATAACAGGCTCTGCAGTATGGAACGATGGACAATGTGACCACCCTTGTAGTCCCGTTCGGAGCCTGGGGCAAATATAAGCATGCCTTTCCCCCCACCAGTTTCGGGAGGATGATGGTGGCAAGTTGTCGCTGGAGCTGAAGTACTTCTCAGAACTCAGTATTTCTTCAAGTTCTGGTTCACTGTCTGTGAAAAACACGGACTGTGGAGATCACTATAAAGACTCTTTTCTTAAAGAAAATAATACCATTGGGTGCCTTGGTGCACTCTTAAACTTATGTTCCATGTTTTTGAGGAATCTCAAGGTCTCAGGGCCGGTGTACACGCACACACACACACACACACACACACATGCACACACGCACACACACACAGACAGAGGCACACCAGTGTCAAAAATAACAGGTTTTTATCACATTGTGTGGGACATTTAGTGCCCACAATGTAATATAAATACAATCCACACACACACACACACACAGGTTAGGGGAATCAAAAACCCAATTAGACTTATTCATTATGAAATGAGGAAAATTCCCTAGTGAATACTTAGATTTTTTCATAAACACCACAATTTTGCCCCTTTTAACCACCACTTATTAAGGGTTGTGATATGTAGGTAAAATCAGGAGACAAAATACGAAGACTGTAAGTCACATTGCCGACATGATATTCGACACGGGCCTCCATCCCTAAGACAGACCGAATGTCCCTCGATGCAGGAGCTGCTGATGGTGAGAAAAGGCAGTAAGTGCCTCCAGAGCTCGGAGGACCATCACATTTCCGTCGTGAATGAAGAGAGCGAATGCAGTGACTACGCCTTTATTCACAAACAACACAGAGCCGAACAATTAAACTTCACAGAGAGACTTTTTCTAATTAGTTTAAGACATTTCACTGACTCTTAAATCCGTATATATGTGAAGACTATACATGCTTTCTTGCTGCTCTCTGATGAAGACAAATATAGTACCATGGTTTTAATGCGTCATCTGCCAAGGGAACCTTGTCACTACACATGAAATGCAGATAAATAAACCTCCGTTACATATTGATGTGTGTAATATCACGCGTCACACACTGGATATTTATAGACACCAAACTTCCACGTAAGTGCTGCATAAAAGACTACGTCACATTAACTTCACAACATAATTTTCGGAGTATTTCAGAAGCCTTCAGCCACTCGTCGGAGCAGATAGGAACAGGTGGTATGCGACACTGTGAAAAGTAGCAAATCTTTCTCTCTTTTTTTTAAATTTTACTTCAGTCTGGCAAAAAAGGTGCAATTAATGTCGAAATTAATGATTTTCTAATGTTGTGAATTATGGTCCAGGACTTTCGACTAAAACAAGCAGGAGGTGAGTGAGAGTTTCTGGCAGAACGGACTTTCCTCTTCTCTGCACAATGTGCCTTAGTCTTTATGAGCCAGTTATGCGTGCCTGTGTGTGCAGGGAGGAATATCCAGTATGTATGCTTTACGTTTGCAATTATACACTGTTGGAAAATCTTTTCTGAAAGTTCCTGCCTTTCTCCATAGAGGTATAAATTTAATGTTCAGGATTAAAAAATAAAAATCTCACACTGGCTGATGATTAGGGAGAACAGAGAATTTGGAACACTTCATAATTTCATGTTTCATAAAGGTTTTTCATGACAAACTGCAGTTTGCTAAAATATTTTAAATTCTAGCCATGCTTTATGAGCCAAACATATTTGCCGTCTAATGTACAATTATCAGTCAGAATTGAAGTGATGTGTCACACTGCAAGTTGGGGTGTTAGTGATGAGTGAGAGGTCAGCTCATGCTTCTACAGATGGCTCTTTGGCTGAACACTGAGCTTGATGTTCTCTGTAATCTCAGGCTGTGATACTTGGCCAAACAGCGGGCGTGTCCCCTCAATCCCCCATGAAGGGGCGCTCTCCGCAGGGGTGACCGCTGCGAAGGATGCAATCTTCTCTCGCACTCCAGCTTCCAGGTTCACTAAGGAGGTTCCATCAGGAGAACGTCTGTCATCCTACAGAAATACGTTGAATGTCTTTTATTCCCAAGACTCCCAAACACACAGATTTTAGACAGATTCACATTCGGGATGTTAGGGATGTCGAGTATCAACAGAGTGCCTCAAAACATTTTGTGCTCTCCTCAAACAAACAAAGGTCGAGGAACAGCATTCCAGGCTATATAAAGGAAACAATTAGCAGCAGCCTTGCAGGTGTGAGCTTAAGGTTTTCCTTATTAACTTATTGAGTCTTTCCCTGGGGTTGCCAGGTTGTGTACATGATTCTCCTTTCCATTCACCACTCCATTATGAAAGACGTTATTTCATTTTAATGATGATTGTATGCATTATTTAAAATAACCTTCTGACAAAACTTCTAATATACAAATAAAGGTATAAATACACATTAGAAAAATGCTGCCAGTTGGACAAAATTAATTGTACTTTTTGTTCCTGACAGAAACCATGAAACAGCTGAACTGGAATGTGTGCAGTGAAACTCATACATTTTATGTCATTTGTTTGTGTCCACTAAACAAACAGCGGTTTAAGCTTTTAAGTTTTTAACTTCAAGGTTTTAAGTTTATTATTACAAATTTTTCAGATTTTTCCAAATTTGTCCACAGTTTATAAAAGCATGAACAAAAGGAGTACAGTGCTTTATTAAGGATCTCTGGAGAGCTGCGGCAGTGCATTTGCGTCATGCTGTTTGTTGCGCTGTGAATGGGTGCAGAGAAATGCGATACCCACCTGGGACCGGCCCCCCGCCTGTTTGCCCCGGCCGTCTTTGTGCCCGCTTTTGTTCCCCTGCAGCCACTGCACCTCGGCCGTGATGGAGTCAACATTGGACGTGAGCATGGCCATTGAGCGCTCCAGCTGTGCAACCTGCCGCATGAGCCTTTGGCGGAGAGAAAGCACAGCGGCGCTTCAGGCACTGCGCTGGGGCCATTATGCCTGAACGCAGCTGCCAGTTCCCTTTTGAAAGGGGCAGTGTGTGTCTCTCTCTGCACTGTGTTTACTGAGTATCAACTGAAGGAAAAAGCTCCTGTGCAGCCCTGCTGACCGTTACGGCACCACACTGACATGCTACCAAGGGCACCCATCTCTGGTCTCTTGTTCTGGTACCAGGGTGTAATGTGAAATGTTTCTGTTCTGTTCTGTTATGTTCCATTCTGCTCTGGTATGTTACATTCTGTTCTGCTATATTCCACTCTGTTCTGTTATGTTCCATTCTGCTCTGTTATGTTACATTATGTTCTGCTATATTCCATTCTGTTCTGTTATGTTCCATTCTGCTCTGGTATGTTCCATTCTGTTCTGCTATATTCCACTCTGTTCTGTTATGTTCCATTCTGCTCTGTTATGTTACATTATGTTCTGCTATATTCCATTCTGTTCTGTTATGTTCCATTCTGTTATGTCCCATTCTGCTCTGTTATGCTCCATTCTCTTCTGCTATATTCCATTCTGTTCTGTTATGGTCCATCCCGTTCTGCTGTATTCCATTCTGTTGTGTTATGTTCCATTCTGTTGTGCTATATTCCATTCTGTTCTGTTCTGTACTGTTTTTTTAAAATTATGTTTAGCAGTACTCTTCCCTCTGAAGTGAAGGGAGGGGTTCCCTTCTAAAAATGCAGTGTTTAGAACCCAGTATGTTGTACAGCTCAATGCACACTTACCTTTGAAATTCCTCCTGGTTGACAGTGGTGGTCTTCTCCAAGTTGTGGAGCTCTGCAGACTCCTGAAGCTCTTTGTCCCCATAGCTTTTTCCAAGGTTCTGTAGCTCGGCACTGAGAGCGTCCTTAAAATTGTTTAAAAAAAAAAATTTAAAAACCAAGATAAATCTGGCTATAAAACATTTGTGATCCTGAAGAGCTATCCCCTGTCTGGGGAAGCCTTTGAGGTTTTTCTAATGACAGAATAATGGCTAGAAACATGCCACAAACATACTGCACACATGCTGTACGTGCTGTATGTGCTGTACAATAAGATTAGAGAGCTTTGCAATTACTTCAGTACAACAAAACTGTGTGGACATCTCTGCTTGGGCAGCAATTGTAAGGCAATGACAATAGAAATCGAAAATAAAAATCCATCAATTTAAAACAGGAAAACAGGTACAGTAGAACACAAACGCCTCTTAACTCAATCAATTCGGACGTTGAACGTGTCTGTCGATTTTTTTTTATTTGTACCCCAAACGAAATCTTGGAACTTGTTACCGTTAAAATTTGCATGAGTCAAGACGCGTTCAACTCAGACCTCGAATGGGTCGGCCAAGAAAAATCTAGCCACAACTTGACCGAAAACTCAGAACACCACAAAACAAAACAGAACTGCCAAAACTTGTATGGATGGAGACGCGTCTCCCCTTCCAAACAATAAGCCCTCCATCCCTCCCCCTCTCCACCTGCCACTGTCAGTATGGCATCAGCTCACCTTAATACAGGTAAAGGGCTCATATATTGTCATTTATTTCATATTTATTGCTTTTTCATGTGTGCATTAGATTTATATTGATTGTTAATGTTTTTTTTTATCATTGGTTAGGAAGCTATATAGGTTAAAATAGGCATCATTTGGGGGTCTGGAATGAATTAAATTAATTTACATTATTTCTTATGAGGAAATTCGACCAAATCGTGACTCGACCAGCCTTCAAGAATGAATTAAATTTGCATTCCAAGGTACCACTGTAATTGCAAATGAAATGCAGTCAATGAAGAGAGCAGCGTATGTGTCAGTCACTATGTACAAGAGGAAATAATTACAAATAAATAAAAATATACAGCCTATCAGATCATCTGTCCACCTCCACTAACCCGTTTAGCTTCCAGCTCCTGCTTCATCCTCCTTTGCTCTTCCTCATCCAGAACATGGTTTCCATCCTGGTCAAACGTAGAGAAGGTCGCTGAAATCTCATGATCACTGTGGCCCATTCTGAAGAAGAGAAACGCGTGAGACATTTCTGGAGTGATCAGCAAAGCAGACACGTCACGCTCCGACACTCATACACGCGGAAAGTGCTGCTGCCTGAGTGGGATTCATATATGTCTCATAATAAAAGGACCTGAGCCTTAAGTATGTTTGTCGGAAATACATTTCCTTCATTGCGGTATATCTTCACCTGTTAACCACTGAAATCTCATGTTTTCTTAAACATCTCAGACCACTGGTGTAACCACCTTATCATCTTCTGGTGAAGAAGTGCTTCACACTTACTCCTTCAGCGTTTCTCTGAACTCCTCAAAATTGAGTTCTTTAGATTCAGTCTGCAAGGCCTTCTGCACGTCTGAGATCTTCTCTTTTTTAAGTTTCAGTTTCATAAAGGTCTTCATATAACTCTGAGATGAAACAGAACAGCTTGTTAGGCTCCTTCATCATTGGAGGTGTTCCGCACAGCAGCAGAATACGGAAACTCAGCTACCTGTTTGATGATGTTGGTGAACTGAAACTCATCCTGATCCTTAGATAATTCCTCTTTAACTTCAGAATATGTGTCATTGATAATAGCCAGGAACATGTTCTAGAAAAGAAACATGACTTTTATGATGCCTTGAATGACTTTCTGTGCTTTGAGTATGAAGCAGAATAAACAGAATATTAAACTCACCAGGAGTACGAAGAAGACGAAGAACACAAATGTGACAAAATATATGGGCCCCAGGACCCTGTTGGCTTGCTCAATGGAGTCATAATCAAAATCCCCCAGGATTATTCTGAACTGAGTGGAACTGAATGAGACACAGAGACGGCATGAAGCACAGAGCAACAGAGTTTACGTTAGAACACACGGATCTACGCAATAAAATGCCAGCTTACGTTAGAACACACGGATCTACGCAATAAAATGCTAGCTTACGTTAGAACACACAGATCTATGCAATAAAATGCCAGCTTACGTTAGAACGCACAGATCTACGCAATAAAATACCAGGTTACGTTAGAACGCACAGATCTACGCAATAAAATGCCAGCTTACGTTAGAACACACGGATCTACGCAATAAAATGCCAGCTTATGTTAGAACACACGGATCTACGCAATAAAATCCGTGTGGCATAAAATGATGCTTAAACCTATATATCTGGGCTATAAGGAGAAAACACTATTTAAAACTACAATGTATAATGTAAATAACCAGTAATACAGGCAGTCCAGGGGTCACAAATGAGGAGAAGTTAACGAACCGCTGAAGCCGCGTAACGTTTTCATGAGCATCACAAAGTAGCGTGTGTGTTTGTTGCGGTGAACCTTTGTATTTACCTCAGATTTCTTATATTAGGCTTTAGATAGATAGATAGATAGATGGATGGATGGATGGATGGATGGATAGATATAAATTGACTTAATCTGTGAATTAACTTCATGATGTATTGATTAGCTGAACATGTTATGTGAGTGTGTCAATTTAAATATGAGGCCGTATATTGGATGGTCCCTGCAAATACATAACTTGAGCAGAGGTTTTGAACTGACTAAGCTAACAGACACTATAATGTTTTAATTTCACACCAACATGAAGATCATTTAAACATAATTTTCTTTGGCAGGCTAAAAATTCTGCAGAACATCCACCAGGTACAGGAATAGCTTTTTCAGAATAGCTGGTTAATCCCCTGCCAGTTCAGAGTCGCCACATGATTTCTGCCATAAATTAGACTAGTGGTTCTCAAACTCTTGTTGACCGTGGGCCGACATTCGCTGTGAACTGGAGTGAGGGAGGGGGCGTGGGGGAGGGGCAGGGGGGAGAGGCTGCTGCTCACATAACTTATCAGTTGCGATCAGAACTTGTGAATGTCAGAGGTCTTAAAAAAATGCAGTGTTCTGAAAATACATTTGTAAATGAAGCGCCCCCGCCCCCCCCCGAAATCCCCTGGAGTTCCGCGGCCTGAGCTCAACATCAGGAAGCCCGGCTGCTGTGGTTTTTCCGCCGCGACAGGCGGCGCTTCGCTCTTACATGCGCGACAGGGTGCGCTTCGCTCTTACATGCGCGACAGGCGGCGCTTCGCTCTTACATGCGCGACAGGCGGCGCTTCGCTCTTACATGCACGTAAAGAAGGTGCTGAACGTCTGCACTTGGGAGCCGAAGAGCAGGTATCCGAGCTGAGCGTAGGCGAAGAACACGATGAAGAACATGATGGCGAAGCCCACGATGTCCTTGGCGCAGCGAGCCAGTGTCGATGACAGCTGAGTCATCGTCTTGTTGAAGCTGATGTATTTAAATATCTGGAAAGGGAGGGACATCTCTGTAACATAACGTAAAATATGACCCCGATGATCTACACTAGCAATCAATAGTTTTTGCATGCACTGAGATTTTCTACATTTGCATGTTACTCACGTACCATCTACTAAAAATACTCAATATTCTTTGCCAGCAAATAAATTTACAGTATATTCACCATTTGAGTACCTTTATTGGCAAGAAAATGTCATATCTTTCATTCATCAAAGTTACCGCCTCTAGCAGGTATGACAGCAGAGAAAATTCGAGACATTCTTTCTATAAGGGACATTAAACACTGCTCTATTTTGTGAGAGGAAACAGTTTAAAGTTAAAGGACAGGATAGAATTTGACTGGTCCCTGCAAATACATCACCACACAACCAGTTAACAGGATGTTAGACATGCACTGTTACATACTCTCTCCATGTTAAAAAGGAAACTTGCTTTAAACTTGCTTTTTTAACTTAACATTTTCATTTATAGTTCTACACTCAACGTTCCAAAGCTTAACAAGGATGAAAAATTAGCAGTTTATGAAATAACTGGAAAAGTGGTAAAAACCTGTGGTGTGTAAGAACCTTTGACCGGTAGTGTGTTTAATAACCCTGCAAAAACAGATATGGGGAGAAGATGTGCCCTGGGCTGGGGGGGCAGGGACCAGCACCCCCACTGGAGCATGCGGGTAGGAGAGAAACTGCATGGGTGCTGCTACTCTACCTTAATCCACGCGAAGAACAGGTTCACTGCATTCATGTTGTTATACTGAGTTTGCCAAAACGCAAGAAAATGGAAGTCTTCATAATTTTCCGGGTTTTTCAAAAGCCTTCCCAGTAAATTGTTCACTTGGACCGTCCGAAAGACGTTGAATATAATAGCGATGATGGAAAGCTGCAGAAAGAAAGGGGTGTGAAATGACCAGAAGGGAACCTTCACTGGCCTGACAGGACACTGTGGCATTTAGAGGTTCTGCTCCTATTCGATATTCTGACCATAAAAATACATGAAACATTAATAAGACATAAGAATAAATCAATATTTCTCTGAAATATGTCCGTTTCCCTCACCAGTATGACCACCACATCCAGAATGTTCCAGATGCTGGTGAAGTAGGACAATCTATAGATACGAAGTTCCAAAATCTCCTCCACGATGTAGTACAAAATGAAGAGGCAAAAAACCATCTCACAGCCAAAGACAAAGAAGTCCCAGGTGCTGATGTAGCGAATCAGCTTCACCG
The DNA here is from genome assembly GCA_026776725.1 of Gnathonemus echidnorhynchus. Classification (NCBI taxonomy): domain Eukaryota; kingdom Metazoa; phylum Chordata; class Actinopteri; order Osteoglossiformes; family Mormyridae; genus Gnathonemus; species Gnathonemus echidnorhynchus. Next base: position 2,092,547 of record JAODJU010000062.1, on the reverse strand, counting down.
TCCTGAACTGGTAGGAAGTGACGGCACCCCCAGCGGCAGGAAACTCAACAAGCAGGCTGCGGCGAAAGGTACACCTTTGTACAACACTGAGCGTTTTGTTCATTTAACATTCAGCATTCTTTTTTATTGAAATTGAAACTCGATTTCAGAATTGTTTGCTATGACTGCTTTGTTTTGGTAGAACAAGCATGAACAAAGTTGGGGGGGGGGTACTACCTGATGACACAAAACAGGTTGATGTTGGCGTTGTAGGTGGAGAAGTCAATGAAGACAGCCCTGGTTCCTCGGTCTAGCCACCGGTTGTTCATGAGCTCCTGCAGAACATCAGCGGACTCTTGCATTGTGACCTGCAGATCCTGGTAATAGCCCCCCCCGGAGTATGTTGCCAGAATTCCCCACTGAGACGAACCGTTGAGCTCTGCCTCTGTGTGGTAGGTCCAGCTGGATGGGTGAAGGAAACATCAGCGCAAAAGTGCTCGTGAAAGTTACCGATGCGTATACCGTTCTGTTACACAGAGTGAAAGTTACCGATGCGTATACCGTTCTGTTACACCGAGTGAAAGTTACCGATGCGTATACCGTTCTGTTACACAGAGTGAAAGTTACAGATGCGTATACCGTTCTGTTACACCGAGTGAAAGTTACCGATGCTTATACCGTTCTATTACACCGAGTGAAAGTTACTGATGCGTATACTGTTCTGTTACACAGAGTGAAAGTTACCGATGCGTATACCGTTCTGTTACACCGAGTGAAAGTTACCGATGCGTATAC
>JAODJU010000062.1:2060753-2077467 GCA_026776725.1 Gnathonemus echidnorhynchus | reverse complement strand
AGAAAGGGGCCTGAAGGTGTTTAATATGGTGAGGTGGGGCTGGGGGGCACCTTTCTACCAGGAAGCATGAAGTATGAAGAGTCCTCACTTAGTATCCTAGTAGCAGACCAGGGAAACGTCACACTGCACACAGCAAAAGAGGGAAAGAAGAGGAGCGTCCGGCTGGGGGGGGGGGGGGGGGGGACGCTTAAGACCTGATCTCAATAATCCTACAGCTTGATGTAATATTTCGAATAACTGCAAGAGTGAAAATAAATTGTGTTGAAAACAGCAAATGCATGAAGAGCAGGTTTGACTCTTGCGATGCTCCTCGTTAAATGCGATATTTTAGCGCAGCTACAGATTTCGATAGAAACACTGTCCCGGAGTGTCGCAATATCTGCTTCCATTACCACTGTTCAATTCAGGCCACACAGTCTAGGTGGTTGTCATGACGATGTTCATGATTGACGGAAGTCCCAGAAGATGTTCAGGAACGAGACGGAGAGACTCGCTAGGGACCAGCGTTAGAGACATTTTAAATGTCAGAATAGCAATAGAGCCAGCGGCCTTTATCATTTTCAACACAATTTGTTTTTCAGTGCATCTAAAAAACATACTTGGAGATCCTGATATTGAAGTTATTTTTGGTTACAACTATGTTATATAATCACACAGCTCCAGTGACTGAATGTAACAGTTTTTATTCCTTATTATCATTATTCCTATCTTCCAACACTGGGAGTACATTTGCAAAGACATTAAATGATGAATACTGCTGCTGGAATGCACACTATCCTCTCTGCATCTGATATCTTACCATATATGTCTAGCCTGGCTGTGCACGAGCCTATCCCTGCTTCATTTTTAGCTGATACCGTGTACCAACCAGCATCCTCTTTCCTGGTTGGCTGAATCAGCAGGCAAACATATCCTGTGGCATCCTGGTGCATGCTGGGATCAAAAGATAAACGTCTTCAATTAGAGTTTGTATATAATCAATGTTCTCAAAAATGTGTGGAAAAAAATTACAGAAAAACTAAAAAAAACAAAAAGAAAAGACAAAAGTTGAAGTAAATAAATGACCAAGATGGCGCAAGCCAGAAAGAGAGGCCTGAGGTAAGGTCTGTAAGTCTATAGCTGTATCACTGAAGTCGTCTGAGAAAATGCCTGTTAAAATCCTGTCAGAGGCAGTGAAGTATGCAACAGGATCACACTGGAGGATGAAAGTCTCACAAAGTCAGTGCCTCGATGCAGTGCCAGTGAAGAATGCAACAGGATCACACTGGATGATCACATAGTCAGTGCCTCGATGCAGTGCTAGCGACAATGATGTATTACAAAAAATCATACATTATACCTGTGCTTTAGGGAAGTTCTGAAAACCAACGTTATCCACCATTTTAAAGTCTCGTAGGTCTATGTAGGTAAAACTGGACAAAGTGATTCACCATGTTTTTCCAGTTTCTAAGTGTGTATCTGAGATTAACTTGCAGGGTTTATAGGATGCTTATAGTCAGGGATACACATGACTGGTACACAAGTGTGCATTCGCCACATCAAGTGACACAATCTGCAAATGCGTCTCATAATTACCATGCATTTCAACCTTTATACCATGAGTGCAGTAAGCATGAGCATATAAAGGTTATAATGCACTGAAATAAAATAAGTCTGCATTTGCACCATCACGATAAGACACTGCATTTGTGCGTCCCTAGTTATGGAGTTAAACCCTAAAGTGAGCAAACAGACTGCGGCTGGTCCCTCTAAGTGGCTGAGCTGCAGGTTCCGAGCTCAGGGAGACGACATCCCAGAGGTCGCTGTACATCTGCTACGAAAGAGCAAGGGAGTGAGACGACTGTGACAAACGAAAAGCAAACATGGTTTAGGAATCATATGAAGCCCTTTTCCTCTTTCCACTCCAGCCCTGGTGATTCTCAGCCAAGGCTGCAGCTTCCCCAGGCCTCCGGCGTGCAGCACTATGCTGGAAATGCGACTCTGCTTTAAAAACAGGCTGGAGCCACATTTGTTATGTGGCAGCTGGTTCCTCTCTTCGCTGCAGCCAAATCCTCCTTCTGCTCTGAAAATGGTTATTCTGTCCTGAAATATCAGAAATGGCAGTGGCTGACGTGTGTCTCCCTTTCCTGTAGAAGCAGCTCTTACCTCATCCTCTCCCTGTTAGGGGGGATGCTCTCGTTATCCTTCTTCCAGTAAATGACGGGCGGGGGCATGCCCGCCACCCTGCACTCCAGTCTGACCGGCATCCCCTCAGCGATGCCGATGTTCTGGAACCTCTCCAAGAACATGGGGACCTTCCTCACTTCCTTCTCTAAAATAAGATCACACAAACCTCCTTATATCTTTGAATTGCGTCCTTATTGTTACATTTTGCATCAGTCACGGTGTCCTTCATCCATCGAATTCTACACGTGACACTGTATTCCAGTGTTTCCCAGCCCCGTCCATGGGACCCCCCCCCAGACATTCCACATTTTCGCTCCCTCCCAGCTCCGAGCGCACCTGAACTGAACAATCAAACAATCAAGAACACTGAATACCTGGTACTGGTGTGCTTTGAGCTGGGAGGCTGCAAAAATGGGGACAGACGGGGGGGGGGGGGGGGCCCTGGACCGGCTTGGGAAACACCACAGTATCCTACCAAAATACCCTCAGATTTGAAAAGCCTTACCCATAACGGTTAATTCCAGAGAGAAGGAATTCTGTCCTGCCTTGTTGGTGGCAATGCAGGTGAAGGTTCCGGCGTCGCCCTTCGTCAGCGGGTCGATGAGCAGTGAATGGACCCCGTTCTCCCTCACAAGCATCCTGTGCCTCAGATCCGGCATCATCGGTCGCCCATTGCGAAGCCACATCAGCTCCGGGTTTGGTAACCCACTCACCTGAGCGGAAGCCATGACCGTCAACACAAACCCTCACAGGCGGCCAGATTAGTCCTCTTTCATTTTTGTGAAGTCTATCAAGATGAAGTCCTTGAAGGAATCTGGGTTCCAATCCTAAATACGGTGTGGAGTGAGCACTCCAGAATCTTAAGACCTGATCTCAATAATAAAAGATAACTTCTGCAAGACGTTTTATTTAGAGGAGCATTACATCTAAGACTAAGAGGCATCTTCAGCGGTGGAAACAATATCAAGACAACCTTGCCCTGAGGACTGATTTGAAATACCTTGCAATCCAGCCTGCAGAGTTTCCCTTCATGAGCCACCATGTCGCCAGGGACTTGCAGGAAGTGAGGCTGAAAAAACCTCTCTTGTATGGGCTCACCTTCCTCGACTTCTTGCGATCGGGAATTAACTCTACAAAGATGCCAGGGGAATAAGGTACAGCAATGGTTCTCACACTTTTTGGATCGGGTACCACTCTGGATCAAACCCAAGCAGCCAAGTACCACATGAGTGAACAAAAAATCACAGTGACCTGAATCACAGTAACAGATGACTGAGAACAACTGCAGTGCCTGTACCACAGTATGAGCATCACTGAGGTAGAGGATTTGTTACATAAATTCAATTTTACTGCTAAAGTATATCAAATGTTGGTCAGCTTTTAATTTACAGACCAAACAAAGAATGTGCTTCTCCATTTCGTACCTTTGAGTATGAATCATCGGTGTGAGTCGACGGCGGACTGGACCAGTCTGAACAATCAGGTGACCAGAACAGCTGCTCCTCCCCTGTAGAATAGAGAAGAGCCCCAAAGAACAGATCAAACACAGGAATCCACCTAACCTGCCCATCCCTGCAAGAAAGTGTCAAATACCTGGGGATTAGCAGCCATAACTGTGTAGTTGCCATCATCATCGCTGGTGACAGCCTCAATTTGCAAGGAACAGGTCCCATCACCCTCTCTCACTCTCTTATAGTGTTCATTTTTCTTTAATATCTGTTTTCCATCCTTAAACCAATAGACCTGAAGAAGGATCTCACTTGTGAGTTTCACCAAGGCAAGCAGAACAACAGCAATTTGTCCCTATTGGGCAGGACGCAGCATGTCACCTTCGGAATGGGGATCCCCACGACTTTGCAGGCGAACGCCACCGGGACGCCTTCCATGGCCCGAAAGTTCTTCAGCTTCTTGTCGAATATGGGGGCGATGCACTTGCCTGTGGGGATCTCGTCGTGATGGACCTCATCATCAGACTCTTCGACTGGCGTTCGCTCTAGCCGGAACTCGATCTCACTCATGAGCCTCTGTTCAAAGTTGGATACCTTGTACTCCTGTGAAAGACACAACCTCTTAACTCATATGAAAGCCATGCGAAAATATATTCATAACATACACTATGGATATTATACATAATATTGTACACAAATGAGGAAAATCAGGCAAACTGTAGTTATTTTGTGTTTTTAGCTGTGCTCCAAACTATCTGTACAATTTCAGTATGGTGCCATTTGGACTTCGAAGTGCTCCAACTATCCACCCATGCATTACAGAGGCCTAGACTGAACACAGATTTTGTTTGTACTGCTCATTTGTTTGCACTTACTGATCATTTTGCACACTGTACATCTGCAGTTTAGACTTGTATCACTGCATCTTGTCACATTTCCTCACACAATCACTCACACTGTACATCTGCAGTTTAGAATTGTATCACTGCATCTTGTCACATTTCCTCACAAAATCACTCACACTGTACATCCTGTCTGCACCTTACGGCACAGGCTACCTCATGCATGTTTTGCACAGAACCAAAATGTACAATTATATTCATAATCCATCTATAATTAATTATTATAATTATTTGTAATGTATTGTTTTTTCTATTCGTATTCGTATTTCATTGGTTCTATACCTGTACTCAGCACAATGACAATAAAGTTGAATCTAATCTAATCTAATCTAATCTAATCTAATCTAATCACACTTCTATGCAGACGAAGACCAATTCAGAAACACCAGTTAACCTGGGCGACATGTTTTTGGTCCCTGGATGAACCCTTAGGGAAACATACTGCACACAGAAAGGAGGAGACCCAGACAGAGCGTGGAGCTTTGGTACGACAGCCCTACACACCCCCCCACCGCCTCAAGGGGGGTCAGAGCCCAGCGATGCCTGTCAACTTTAAAGGGAGAGCTCGTGTGTAGGAAAGGGAATGACAAATCAAGGCAGATCATGCCAAAGAAGCCCTTTGGATTCCTCAGCACCACAGGTTCAGACAGGAATAGGCGTAAACATGGTGTGCTTCAGGAACAGAAGAGAGGGGTGTTTGCACTGGAAGGCAGTGCCCAGTGCACTGGGGGAAACTACAGACAAAGCATATGCCAGGAGCAGATTTATTGACTGGCTTGTTAACCCATAACTCACCTGAAACAGCACGATAAAGCAAGTCAAGCCACCGGCTTCGAAAACACTGGGAACCCATTACCATAACTGATTTTGTGTTATCCGCACAAGCAAGTGATACTGCTCACGTGCTAAAACCTAGGTATTTGCATTTTAAAACAGTAATGACAATACAGCTTTGCTATGTGACAATCCACAAGCCAGAGGAACACAATAAATATATGATTCAGGTAGCAGGGATGTCATCCTAGCACTCTGCTGCCCCCTGGTGATGACAGCTGTTCATGCATTCACTGTGCTCTTCTCATGAAGGGAGAACATGATGATGATGATGATGATGTGAAATCAGGAACAAACAGTACGGTAGGGCCCCCTCTCAGTTTGAGAACAATCATTCATTAAGTAATTTGTGGTTGTTTCATACAATATATACAAAGAATCACATCTCTGATATTAGACAAAGCATATTATCCTACATTATAGAGATTAATAGGTTACACCTGATATTTCTAGCTCAATGTCAGGCTGAAATGTATTAATCTTTCAAGGTATAAGGATTGTGATGTTAGTTTGTGTTCAGTCTTGGTGAAACTCCACTTAACCTCCAGCAATCTGGCGACTCTGATCTCCTGTCCAGTGAGTAACATCCTGTAAACACCGCTTCTCATAAAATCCATGCTTTACCATGATCATCATAATCACAATGCAGCACGGAGTCCTTTAATTTCTGTGCGTTTCTTAACCTTTTGTCTGACATGCTGTAGAAACGCTTGGTTAATGTCCTCATGGCAAACATCTCCAGTGCTGACCGACCGCCAGCCTACATTCTCACGTGCAGAGTATCTATTATTATCATACACAAATTATCATCATCATACAGCCTAGCTACGTTTAGTAGCGTTAATATTCGGGTCAGTGTTTGATTCCATACTGCCATCAAAACCACTCTGCCGTTTCTGAACCAGGAAAAGCTGTCGGTGTGATGGTACAGCTCTCATGTAACACATGTTCAGACGCTTTTATCCAAAGCGATGTAGAATGGAGAACGCAGGGTCAGCTAAACCCTGGAGTGATGGGGGGAGGGTTAAGGGTCTCGCCCAAGGGCCCGATGGTGAAATCACTCTGACATCCCTGGGATTTGAACCGGCGACCTTCCAATCACGAGTCCTACCCAACTGAGCCACATGTGCAGCTTCACTCAACTTCCAGCTTTATAGTTCTGAGGCTTGGGGCAGCACACAGTTAACAATAGGAAATCTCCCAAACAGGAAGTCCCTCAAGCAGGAAGTCTCCCCAACAGGAAGTCCTTCCAACAGGAAGTCCCTCAAGCAGGAAGTCTCCCCTACAGGAAGTCCCTGCACCTAGTAACATCGGATCGGACCTGTGTACACAGTCAGTCCAGAGGCTATGACCAGGCCTGAGAGAGCCTTGGGTCACTGTGCATTTCCTGCTTAGAGTGAGGTGTGTGCGTGCATGTGAGCGAGATTTCAACCGTGTGAATCCATGCAGGATATAAATAAAGTCAGTGGCGCATTGAAGCTGAAGCATTTTAAGCATATCCTGAGCGGTGAAATACACGCTGTGCCCATTGTGAGGTGAGCAAGGCCATCGCTGTCGGGGGAACATTCCGGTACCTCGTCATAGTTAATGACAGCTGCAGGATTGTTTGGTCCAAGCAGTCTGGCTTTCCCTTCATAAGTCAGCCTCTATGAGGGGATATGATGGGATGGGCAATGAATAGCAAGGCACACACAGGCATGTTTACAGACAGCCACAGGAGGGCGCCAATACGCACACAGGCATGTACACAGACAGCCACAGGAGGCGTAGAAATACAGACATACAGACACACACACACACAAACACACACACACACACACACACACTCATTCTTGCTCCCCATGATGACACACACACACACACAGCCCACACCATAAAAAGGCAGCACATTGTCCATAAAAACATACAATATACAACAACTGGATATGAATATGATAAATATACGTATGGATATGGTCAGTAAAAAAATGTAAGAGACAAGATGATGGAAATTACATAGAAGTAGAAAATAAGAAAGAACCAGCCTTATTGATTAACGGCATTTTCTTGTAACGTGTATAAAGACACACATTTAGGCACATGCATATATACATAAAAGAGAGTTATATGAGTATCATATATCAGTTATATGAACGCCCTGCCCCAAACACACACATTCTCCTGAAATGTAGGGCTGTTACTCTGAGTTCATCTGTGAGCCACATTCAGCACATCGGCTGACACTCAGCACAAAGAGGACGAGGCTGGTGCAGCATCTGCCTGCCAGCGCACGGGTACGAGGAGCAAGCGTCACACCCCCACGTATCAACACGGCTTTCATCGCCATGGCAACCGCTCCTTCTACGAATGCGCCCGTGCAAAGCACACAAGGAAAGTGTACTGTCCAGCAGGGGGAGCTGCGCAGGGCCGAGCATGTGCCTGTACGGCCCCGGGGTCTGTGGGACTCCAAGCTCATGCTGTGACATCCATCACAGCAGCTCCCCGTTCACCAGCAGCCTTTCAGAGCAGCAGAAAGCCCAGAAGGCCAAGCCGCAGCCTGAGGCGATGGAGGGCGCCTCTGTACTGTTTTCTACAGTGAACAAAGGACTTATGGGTAATTCCTCACAACTGGTTGCCTTGGTAGCCAATCAGAGACAGAAGTGTAATAGAGGGGGTGTGGGACAAGTTCTGAGCACCAGGGAAAAACAACCACCTCACCAGTATCTGCACACGTGACCTTAGTAATAAATAAATGAAGGAACATGGTAAGGATCCACCCCAAAAGGGATCGTCACAACCCAGAGGTATCAGGTTCCCTCAGGAAGGTCTCACACATGTATATTCATCCCCTCATGGTATAAACAGTGTCACAGGTAGCGGGAGTGTCGGGCTGTGCACTGCCCCCAGGCCGTCACCCCCTCCGCCGCCCGTACCTGCTGCCCATTTCGACCATGTTGCTCCCGTAGTCGTAGCTTCCTCTCCAGGTCGTTCAGCACGGTCTCTTTGCCGTCACGGATGTCGTCATCTGACACAGGGTGAGCTGGTCTGGACAGCTTCCGCACCAGGCCCTGAGGTGACCTGGGGACAGGAAGGGGGACAGGTGAGAGGACACAGCAGTGTCCAGACAGCAGCTGGGTCAGCAGGGGCACAGACACTGGGGGGGGGGGGACTTGCCTGGGGGGAAACGGGACAATCGATCCACTGGCACCATCCACCATTCAAACCCCCCCCCTGCCCCATGCAAATTTACTCAGGGTTAGCTTCGATATCCGCTAATCCGCTAATTCCAAAGTTTAATTCGATATCACTAAACCGATATCCCACTAAAACATTTAATGGAAGCTTATTATAACCACTAACCACTAACTTTTATTATATGAATTTAGCTTGATTTGGTTTTTTGCTCTGTAACCCTTAACAATGGTATATTTAGGAGTTACCCAGATGTATTCTGTGGATTCAATATCTGCATTGATATTTTGTTTCTATGATATTCTGTTTGAGAGATGTAAGCATCTTTGTCGGCGAAACCCTATTTCACAACTGGCCCATGCTGATATTTTGCCCTTGAGATCAGAAACAAGCCTCATTAGTTCAGGGATAACCAATCAGATTGTAGAGGAAACAACTAGGGGAGGCGGGACCAACCAATCAGAGGGAACAATAGGGGAACAATAACCCACTTACAGGACAGGGGCGCTCTTGGGTAGCCCCATCTCGTTGGTGGGGGGGAACGTGGGCAGCGAGGGCAGCACAGAGCTGAGGAAGGCCACGGGGTCCTGGATGGGGCTGGGACTGGAGCAGCTTGAGGTAGGTGAGGACACCTGGGGGGGAGACTGGGCGCGTATGGCTGGGGCAGGGGGCTTGAGGACAGGTGAGGATAGGAACGTTGGTGGGCTGGACGGGGACTGCAGGACCTGGGTGGGAAACTGCCTTGGGAACATTGCGTGCTGATTGTATGTCGGGGAGGGGGGTGGGAGCCCAGAATGCACAGCCAGTTTCTGCTGGATCTGTGCAGCCAGGGCATTGAGCATGGGGACAGGGGAGTCAGTGGTGGACAGACTCTGGGACGGGGACTGCGTCTGGGCGGCAATGAACTCCTTGGGCCTGGTGTAGCTGAAGCCTTGTGCCATGTTTGCTTCACTGGTTGGGGCTCCGGGGGCCACAGGTGCCTGGGTGATGAGAAGGTTCACGGGGCCGTGCCGAGGCTCATGGTGGGAGGGGGGAGAACAGGGTGCGGGATCGGGGATGCTCGGGGGGGTGGGGTCCTGCTTTTGCTCAAGGAGAACCTGGTTATGGAGGATCTGAAGCTGGGCAGGGTCCCTGCAGAGACAGGAAGTAAACAGTGAGTCGGACAGGGGTCAAGGGTCACAGCCCAGAGCGCTCACAGTCCCAAAGAGGTTATGATCAAACTGGGACCAGAGAGCCACAGATATCATCAAATACATCATCACATGAAGCCATAGCCAAAATGGGACCAGAGAGACACAGACACCATGAAAAGCAGTCATGGTCAAAATTACCCCCAGAGTCACAGACACCATGAAAAGCAGTCACGGTCAAAATTACCCCCAGAGTCACAGACACCATGAAAAGCAGTCACGGTCAAAATTACCCCCAGAGACACAGACACCATGAAAAGCAGTCATGGTCAAAATTACCCCCAGAGTCACAGACACCATGAAAAGCAGTCATGGTCAAAATTACCCCCAGAGTCACAGACACCATGAAAAGCAGTCACAGTCAAAATTACCCCCAGAATCACAGACACCATTAACTGCAGTTACAGTAGAAATGAGACCACAGAGTCACAAACACTGTCAAATCCAGTCACGGTCAAAATGACCCCCAGAGACAGAGACCACAAAGTTACAGACACCATCAAATGCACCATCAAATGCCGTCACATATTCTAGTTTGAATATTCAACAGGATTATAAGGCTAAATAAATACGTTTTCTGCAATGTAGTCAAAATTCAGACTGTACAATAATTCTTTTCAAAATACACAGAGGAATCTAAAGTAAAGAAAGTAGAATAATAGATTTTGAAATGTCAAGAATTGAAGGAAAACACAAATGCACAAGGAACAAACACTGTTTTTAGCAAAATGCGTCCATGAATTTAGCGGCTGAGTTTACTGTATTTCATAACAGAAAATAAATAATCATTACATTCATTATTGCTCAAACGATCGAATCACACCAATAAAATGCTTCTCCCACAAGAGTGTACAATTAAGCAACATTTAATATCACTTAAACTGACTAACGCTAAACTAAAACAGACTACATTTCCATATATTTTCTTACAATTACTTCTCGTCTCATGTAAATTTAAAACGGACCTTTAAAAAGAAAAACTGAGACAGTATCTTATATCAATACAAAAATTACAAAAAGTCAGTCATGATCAGGTCTGTCTTACCTGTTTGCGGCTTGTGCTAATTTAATCAAACTACTTTGAAATGCTGTGAAAGGATGATCGCAAATCACCTTTATTTCAGATGCAGCATGACAGGGCGCCCCCCCCCCCCCCCCCACACACACACAGGCTGTCGTTTATGGGGAAGCCGTGGAATCATCTGCCCCCACGTGCCGATTCCAAGTCACTACCTCTGCCCCAAGCTTTTACTTCTCAGTCTTAAAAATATTTCAGCAGCGCATTTTAATATCGTCCTTTGCTATCGATGTTCTACCACAGAAGGTTGCTGCATGACACTTCCCGATAAGCAGGCTTTAACCCTTTATATCAATATGGTCCCTCGACCTTAAAAACAGAATCAGCCCCGGGCCAAGGGGAGGGACTCAGAGTAGAGGAGAAGGTGGAGGGACGGAGGGGCCCACTGCAAAATTTACCCACGGGGGGGGACCTTTCTGAGAAGTAGAAGCTCCCAGCAGCTTGTGACTGTATCCTGGGGCCGCAAGGGTCCAAACAGGGGCCCCCGCATGACTGGTTGTGTCTCAGGGGCCCCACAGAGCCGTCAGAGCTGAAGCTGCCCGCTGAAGCAGCCTCTGGGCATATAAGGCAAGGAAGGATCTGGATGTTTATGGTCACCTTGGCATGGAGGCAGTCTTCAGATGGCAGAATGCAAGTGGAGACAAGCGGCCGTCCTAAGCAGCAGCCACATTGTTTACATTATTACAGAATCCTTCATAAATCCCGTCCACACTGACAGGATGGCTATGGTAGAGCGCCCCCTATAGCTTCAAAGGGGTGCTGCATGAGGCTCTAACTGAAGACCTGATCCCCTTAATGCTCAGTGCACCTTTGCAAAATAAGTGCAAACGCAAACAATGTCACCCTGTCACCAGCCCGTGTCACATGGCATCTTACGCGTGCCAGATGCCATGCCACCATCCACTAATAAATAATTCAGAATCGGCCACCCTACAGCCAGTCACATGTTTGGATAAAGGGAGCAAATCTAAACAAAGCAGGAAGTCAAAAAAAATCTTAGCGAGTAGCCATGTTCAAAGTCGAAAGTAGCAAATGAAACCGTCGGGCACTTAGCGAGACGCCCCAGCAGCTGCAGGCGGGTTTGGAGAGAGGCTGGCTGCGTACCAGTCGCCTGAGCTGCTACTCTCTATGCCCCCTCCCCCCTCGCAAAGCTTCCCCTCCTGAAACTGGTGCTAAGCTCCGGCAACATCAGCTGGGGAACCTCAGCCGTGTGGCCGCATGACAGGACCGCTTAAACGCCGGAGGCAGGTCCTGAGGCTCCACCATGCAGCTATTAGGCTGTACGGCTGTTATATCTACATTATATTATATTACTCAACTGCTTTGAGAACGTCTTTGAGAAAAACTTCTGGTCTGACCTGCTCAACATTACAATTTCCTTAAAAGGCACTTATATCCAAAGCAATGAGAAATTGGAGGTTAAGGGTCTCACTTAAGGGCCCAGTGGTGAACCCTGGGACTCGAACCGACGACCTGCTTCTCACAGGCACAGCGCCCTAACGTAGCGCGCCACACAGCGCCCCCAAGCTGTCACTGCGACCCTCAGCGGGATGCCATGAGATTATTAGCCTATCAGTTTCATGGCTCAATATGAGCATGAAGTCACACATACATGCCCCCCCACTCGACGTGACAGGTACAGACTAACATCTAAATCATCCGCGCGGAATCGGGGGGGTGGCTGCTCACAGTCTAGGCTTGGCCCGCACCGCTGGGGGCTCTTTGCGAGGCGTCGTCGGCGAGGAGTCTGCAGGCGCCTCTGGGGCAGGATGGGGGTCCTCTGGGGGGGGCTGTCCGGCTCGTCCTCGGGGAGCTTGAAGTGCACTCGCAGGCCTGTGCGCGAGTTGGTGCGCGACTCGCTCTGGTTCAGCAGCCGGGGCTTCAGGCAGGAGCTGGGGGCGTCTGCAGCCGAGGTGGGGAGCCAGGGTTCAGCCTGGTCGGTCGGGGCTGCCTGCGGTCTGGGCTTCGGGCCGGCGGCAGGCTCCTGGGGGCTAACGCTCGGCCAGGGGGGTCCCTGGCTGCCCTGGGCTTCGTCCGCCTTGGGCTTCAGGCCCAGAGCCACAGAGCTGGGTGGGAGGCTTCTGCATAAGGGCTCGCTGGGATGGGCCAGGGTGTGCTGACTGAAGACGTCTGGCGAGAGGAAGCTGGATGGCGAGTGGTGGTGGTGAAGAAGCCCCCCCTCAGCCCTGGGGAGGAACTCATTATGATGGGTATGGGAGCCTTCCAGCCAGGGGAGGGGCTTGTTATGATTGACATTCATGTCCTCCAACTTGGGGAGGGGTTTGCTATGATTGACATTCCCATCCTCCAACCTGGGGAGGGGTTTGCTATGATTGACATTCATATCCTCCAACCTGGGGAGGGGTTTGCTATGATTGACATTCCCATCCTCCAACCTTGAGTTTAAGCTTAAAGTAAAAGGGTCAGTGCTGCCGATCGCTAGGTGTGGCTCATTCTGCTTAATAACAGTCCCTTCGGCGACGGGCATCGTGCTGAAGATCAGGGCATCATCCCTCGCAGAGCTGTGACCAATCAGAGCTACATCTGCAGGGACCTTCAGGCTGCTGGGATCTGGAGATACGGGGCCAGTTCTGAGGCGCTGAGCGGATTCTGCCGGCACAGTGACTCTGCCTTTGCTGCCGTTGCTTCTGTCTTCATAACCTAATGAGGGGAAAATGAACAGAGTTGGCCGTCTACCAGCTTTGAGCCTGTCATCTTCCATTCGCCTCAGTTTAGATACAAGCCTCCGCCATTTAATGTCAATGTCACGTAAACAGATCATACAGAACCATGTCAGCAAGGGCCTTACAAATGCACAATATCTCAGATTTCACTATTCAAAATTCCGCTAATTTAATTTGAGCTTGATTGCTTACATACATGCCAATTGGCAGCTTCCACACACCTGCCGTGACACACACTGTCAGACTCACGCTCATGCTACAAATCTCACGACACACCTGTATTATTTCATTTTAAACCTAAAATTAGCTACATCCTTACAGATTATTTACCAGGTAATAAAACGGTTACATACATGTAAATGTGTGCGTATGTGTGTGCAGACTTGTTTTGAAATGAAAATCTCACTCTGGCCAAAGTTGGCAATGTTTTGGGATATTAATCCAGTCCTTCTCAACCCAGTCCTTGTAGACTCACAGTCGGTCCACACTTTCACTCCCACCCTGTAGCAGGTATTCAGCGCTGTTTGGTTTGTTTGGTTCATTCTTGATTGTTTGGTTCAGGTGAGCAGTGAGCAGGAAAAGAATCAAAACGTGGACTGTCTGGGGGTTCCTAAGGACTGGGCGGAGTCGTGCAGGAAGGAACGGCGTGCCGTGTCAGAAGGTAGCAGCACGATTCGAGGGCCATACCCTTCACCTGCAGGTAAGCGACACTCGACACTGAGCCGTATTTGTTTTTTGCCGTGCAGGTGAATGTTCCAGAATCTTCCGGGAAGACTTCAGCTATGACCAGGGTGCATATCTCCTCTGAAGTCAAAACAAAAAGGTCAAATAAAAATTTATTACCATCAGCAGTCATTGTTCCCTCATAGTTAGTTAGCAATATGATCATTACCTGGAAATGTAAGCCAACTCACGTGTATTGTTGCCATAGAATATTCCAGACAGTTTAGTCACTATACGTGATATAAGAAGGCAATCCTACAGGACGCCGTCTAGAAACCATCAGGCTTATCGCCCAAATTCTGAATCACTTTGCCAGCTCTTCCTTTATGTTGGCTGACTAACAAACAATTACATTTTCTTTTGATTCTTTTAACCACAAAAAGTACCATGTTTGCTTTCTTTTCAATAGTTTTAACCTTGAGTTTTAACCAAAAATGTTGTGGAAATTGTGCCTTAATTCTGTGTTCACACTCGTGTGTGCACAGCTTACACCCAGATGTGACTTTCGAAAGTATCCATCTGATTAGATCTGGAATTCTGTCTGGTGTTTGTGGTCACCACGGAGACAGCGGACTTTCATGTGCTGTTTAGGGCTCTGTTTGCAGCTCTGAAGGAGCTTCACGCCCGTATATGGCTGTGCAGCGGCGAGAGGGAGACCTCAGCCGCTTCTCAGAGAGCTCGCAAACATCTCGCCTGCAGCGGACGGCTGAGATGTAAAGAAAATCAGTAATTGCACTACAACTCATCATGATTCTACAACCATTTTTAAATACTGAAATCATATTTTAAACTTTTTTTTTTGTTTGCTGTAATTGTGACAGATACATTGGGGGGGAATGTTCTGGAGGAGTTAGCAGAGTGGGGGGTTGCTGAATATGTCATCTGCTGTCCAGCCCTTGCAGCAACACAGCATTTTCCTGTACAGTCTCCCATAACCCCATGTATTTAAATGTATTTCCCACAGAGTTTCCCCATCTATGCCCCCAGCCTATTAACAGGCAGCTTTTCTAAGTTTGCTGTCTCACATATGGATCCTGCACCATCGTCACACTCTCCACGCTCCCTGAACGTACCTGATTCGGCCATGAACCTCGGCTCTGAAAGGAAACATAGCAGGGGGTTACTCAAACAGGGGGCTACTCAAACAGGGGGTTACTCAAACAGGGGGCTACTCAAACAGGGGGTTACTCAAACAGGGGCTACTCAAACAGGGGGTTACTCAAACAGGGGCTACTCAAACAGGGGGCTACTCAAAAAGGGGGTTACTCAAACAGGGGGCTACTCGAATTACTTTGACTGAAAGAACAAAGTATTAATTTGAATTATTTGCAAATCAAACTATTCAAAATTAAAGACCTATTATTAAATGCAACATAACCGAATCAATTTTGAACACAAGAATAACTTTATTTTGATATTATTTTCTAAAACTATGTCTAAGAAAGTATGTGCTTGGCCTAATATTTATGTAGACTACACTGGCCACAATACATAACACAGCTACTAACGTAGATGACTGATTACCACTGCAAAGTAATCAGTGCTGTTAAACCTAGAAAGAGCCGAGTAAATGGCTGACATGCAGTGCGACGGGGCATACTCTTCTGGAGGATCCTGAAATCGGGGGAGTCGTCCACCGTGGTCCCTTCTCTGTACCACTCCACATGGGGGGAAGGAGCCCCCTTCACACGGCACTCCAGCACCACCAGCTGGCCCTCGAAGGTAACGATGTCCTGCAGGTTCTGCAGGGGACGCAGGCCACAGAAGCGCCTGTGTGACCTCATGCTCTTACACACGTTCAGGCTCTGCTACATAGTTTGCACTGGTGCAGCCTTTTTCCCCAACTGCTGTGCATTTCTGCAGTGACTGTCATGGGTGAAGCACCAGAGACTGAACGAAACATAGAGAGCTAATTGAACACAAGCTGATAGTGCCATCTGGTGGCTGACTGCGGTTTTACAAATTCAGAATTCATTCAGAATCATTCATTCATTTGTTCACTTTTGATGCATGATCATTTTGGACAATATATTATATGCAACTTAGATTGATTATGATACTACATATTTCTTACACATATTTCATATGTCATTGTGTATTATACTTAATTTTAGTGATATCATATTTGCTATACATCATTACACCTCTGGGTGGTGAGAGAGAGGCTCTCTAGGTCGAGAACCACATGTTGTACTTCTCTGGAACGGCAGTGTATTACCTTCGTAAAGACAGGAGCGCTCATTAGAACCATTCCGTCCAGACTTTGTGGGTAGCTAACGGCGTTTTGATTCTGGATGAAGATGACAGAGTAGGTGCAAGCAACACAACTGCATTAGCTGTAATCTCACAAAACTATTTGTTTATCAATTTGATTTTATCATAAAATAATACATCAGATATTATCGGCCTGGAGAGGGCGCTACTACCTCCTGTAAAGGAGGCCCACTCAGAGAGTGAAGCCCATTTTCCATAGAGCAGAGGGCATCCTTCCGAATCCCTGCGTCAGACATGGGGATGA
>JAODJU010000062.1:2035906-2058069 GCA_026776725.1 Gnathonemus echidnorhynchus | reverse complement strand
CTCTGTGCCCTTCCCAGCAGGCTCCAGGCTCGATGCCTTCCCAGCATGCCCCAGGCTCGATGCCTTCCCAGCATGCCCCAGGCTCGATGCCTTCCCAGCATGCCCCAGGCTCTGTGCCCTCCATACTTGACTTTAAGAATGGGCCATTCCTGGTCACTGATCAGCTGATGTAGGGGTCTGTAGTGATGAGAGATCAGCATAGACTTTTGGAAGAGACCACTGTCCTTTTCTTTTAAACACTCAACTGGGGTGAAGACTGCCTAAACACAGCCTCCAATCCCCTCTACCCCCACCCCCCCACCCCCCATTTAGCGAATGCGGCAGGTAGCTGATGAAGCTCCTACTGCAAGAACGTTCCCGCACCCACTGTAAGGTCATGTAGTCTTTGCTCACAAACCAGTATAACCCTTACACCTATCACTGAATGGATCGTCCAGCAAAATATAAGCTTACTGAAGGTTACAAAATTCACAGCAGCGTCACACAATTTCCATCTGCACAGCAGACCAGATGTGTCTTCATCTAGTCTCAATAAAAATCCTGCAGCTGGAAGTACGTCTCAAAGTCACGCGTCAAATGGCACACGTGCTGGGGAAGAGCCCTGAAGCAGAGCGTGTCCTGTAGACTGGGGGAAGAGCCCTGCGGCAGAGCGTGTCCTGTAGGCCAAAAGCAGGCCTTTGCTTGTGTCCCAGTTGTTTATACGGGACTCTAAGCTGAAGGAGATCCCTGGGATATCATGGCGAGGTGTCATGCAGTGTCCTGTTACATTTCTCATGAGTAAGGCTCTAATTTGAAGTGCTGAGCTGGCTGAGCAGAGCCGCGTTGTTACTGCAGCAAGAGCATCTGTCAGTGTTTGTTGGAAACTCGGCTTGTTAAAATAACCCAACAAAACCATCAATGGCTGATTAATTAAACTGAGTTCCACGGGTAACCAAAACTCACCAAAACACAGGAATTCTGGCTCATGACCCATCTCCTGTAATCAGTAAGACCAATCGACAGCTTTCGGATATATATTAAAGTGACCTTAAATCTCTTAAAGTGAAAGTTAAGTTTATGGTATTACTTGGTATTGTGAATATGTTGCTACCTGCTTAACCCCGTAGTTTAACTACAAAGTTGTTCTCAAAATAATAAATATAAGTGTTAGTCTCATAATGTGTAGTTTTCAGTTGTACATTCTTGTAAATTGTCTTGAAATTCTCTTGCATGTTATATGCTATACCAGGGCACAGTCACCTGACCAGTAAAGATCTTTCTGATTCTGATTTAATGTTTTTTTTTTTTTTCTTTTCCCCAGAGCAGACAGTGTCCCAAATGTCTCTGTCTCATCAGCGCAGTGTGACAATGTCGCCTGGCAGCCGTCCTGTCCAGGGTTCACTTTGGGCTCTCAGTAACGTGAGAAATTCTTCCACACAATCATTTAGGATCAAAACAGCATTAATCCCACATCCAAGAGCATCTTCTCCACATAAACAGCCTGTATATATTTCAGCATGAGGCCGACAAAACTTTAAGTAAAATCAGCATTAAAATAAATCGAGTCGACATACCTTACCCTACAAAATCTGTAAGAGAGGCTGATCTTGCTGAAATCTGTATGAGTGCAGAAAAATCTTCCGAGGTGAATCTTTCCTGAAGCTGCCAGAGGTCCAGGTCCTGCTTACGGGGCCGGCTGCTGCGTCCGGCTTACTGAAGTGGCCTGCATTGTTGGGTGGGGGCTGGGGGCCACTCAGTCGTCCATCTCTCAGTGTGACCTTTGCGGTTCACTACTGTGCCTGTCTGTTAAGTGCAGCGACGTAAGCGGGCGACTCTTGCATACCTCAGCTCACAATCAGCCTTCTCCGTTTCAGCGATGATTTCAGAAATCAGGGCCACGGGCCCAGATGGGAGGTGTCCAGCGATGGCCAGAGGCAGTTTTGCACAGGCAAGGCCTGACATCAGAAAGATCCGATGTTCCTGACATAACACTCTGAATGCCAGCTTTGCCTGTTGCACACACACTCACACACAGCTACAGCTGTCCCTGCATATCGCCTGTCAGCTGCCTCATTCCTAAGCCACCCCCCCTCCCCCCCGCGTTTGGTGCTTGGTACGACCCACCTTCAGCCTCATCTCAATACCCCAAAGCTGTAACTTCTTTCTGCGCTGATATTTTTCATAAAAATGCTAACAAATTCCATGAAGCGACAAGTCAGTGATCCGCACACAAACCACATTCTATGATGATGAAGATTTACAAGCTTTAGCGTCACGTCAGTTTTACCGTTATAAGATTTTTGTTGACGGTATTTTAAAGGCATTCTGCACAGAAAGTCTGCACAAAATCAAAACATGTTGGTGGACATTTTACCGTGAAGAGAGTGCCAGGCTCTCTGCTGTGATGGTCAGCTGGATTCCTAAATGATTCATTATAACAGCAATATATATTTTTTCACGTTCTCTAAATGAATCGTCTCTTATTTACATCATATTATAAACTCATGCCAAAGTTCTACACTGAAACAAAGGCACCGTACATGACAAACCAAAAGTAAGATAATGGCTCCCACAGTGTAATGGCTGTGCAGTCACCTGCACACCCAGCAAAAATTATCCGTAATTTAATGACACTTCCTCACACAAAAGCACCAGGGGCATTTGAAAAGCAGGTGAGATGTTCCCTGGAAGAACACAAAAGGTTGTAATGTCCCACTGGACAGCAAGACCGGAGACATAACGGGTTAGTGCTGCCTTGGTAACGTCAATCAGTGGTCAGGACTAAAGCTATAGCCAAGCAGATCAGAACCACCAGAAAGCCTCCTACATTCCAAAGGATGGGCTCACAGTTTGAGCTGAACCAGAAGACAACGGTCTTTAAAGAGCCACTACATGGGAAAGTGTGAAGTGTAAAATCTGTATCTGGCATAGGATCAGGCTTAGGCTTAGGGTTAGGGTTAGGGTTAGGTTTAGCGGACGTTCATTTTGGTCAAGGCTAGGAAAGATGAAAGTATCTCCAAAACGTTCATACAGCCAGCAACATCACAACAGAAAACTACACTCTTCATCTGTTCCACCTGCATATACTTAGCATACTCTTTCATTTGATGTGTTATAAACACCTTTCAGGAAGCTTGCCAGAGTGAAATGACTCCGGTGCTGTGATACGCAGCATCAAATGTGTGCTAATCCATCTGCAGCGTATGCAAAGAATGCCATTAACGAAGAACAGATCCTCCTTATTAGAGTGTAAGATTAGTGACTAGGGCAGAGACTTATCTTGTTACTATAGATGCAGCATGTCAGTATGGACCTCACCTTCCTGTTCTTGTATATAACCAAGATCCTTCTCTCACCAAGCACAGGGCCCAGGTACTCTGCTTCTCTCACCAAACACAGGGCTCAAGTACTCTGCTTCTCTCACCATGCACAGGCCCAGGTACTCTGCTTCTCTCACCATGCACAGGCCCAGGTACTCTGCTTCTCTCAACAAGCACAGGGCCCTGGTACTCTGCTTCTCTCAACAAGCACAGGGCCCTGGTACTCTGCTTCTCTCAACAAGGACAGGCCCAGATACTCTGCTTCTCTCACCATGCACAGGCCCAGGTACTCTGCTTTTCTCAACAAGCACAGGGCCCAGGTAATCTGTGACTTAAAATTCTCAGAACAGAATTCTGATATCATTTCTTTTCTATTAATTCAAGCCTGTCAGAAATTTAACCCACTGAAACCCGGATAGGGGAATGGCAGCCCCGATCCAGGATTGCCAGGATCCAGCAGGTTTTCCATCCTACCTGGTCTCCGATGAACCACAACTGATCTCAGCCAGATAGAAACTCATCAGGTAGGATAGAAAACCTGCTGGATAGCAGCCCTCCAGGATCAGGGCTGCCTACCCCAGCGTGACACCCTGAAAACAAAAATGGTGTCCGGTGCCTTGCCTGACTTCGGGGGTCGGACATCCCCTCACGATGCAGTCCAGTTGCACTTTGCTGCCCTCAGGAACCTCCCTGCTCTTCAGCTTCTGCAGGAAGTGAGGCGGCTCCGTGACAGACTCCGCAGCCTTCTGTGGCGGCGATGGCACAGACATACTCGCATTGCTCTCTTGTAGTCCAGCATTACACTGATCTTGCTGAGTGTCATGTTGACTAAGATTCACTGCTGCCACCTCCAGGGGAGACACCTGTACAGCTGGCTGGCCGGCGTAAGTGGACACAGGTCTCTCCCTGTCTTCCGCAGTGAAAGCAAAGGCCACCTCGTCTGGCTGGGCCTTAGTCTGGTACCTGCTCCGATGCGCCTTGCAAGCCCTCGGCCTGATCCTCTTGGAGCTATTAGCCTTAAAAAGCGATGACAATTCTTCTATGAAGTCAGCTGCCTTATTCAGAAACTCCTTCTTGGACTGAGCTTCCGGTCCATACGGGGTGTTGCGGGCCGGTTTTCGGACATCCTGAATGGGCTCCTTTTGGCTCCTATTATTCCTCAAGATGTCATTTTCTCGGGAAGCTGAGTGGAGGATCTGCCTTTCTGGTGGTGCGGACTGAGTCTGTGACGTTCCCTTCTTCTCAGAGGAAGATGAGACCTTTGAGGAGTTCGCCAAAGGCACCTTCTCCTCAGCTCGCTCTTCTTGAGGACTTTGACTGATGGCTTGCTGTGCCAGATTGACACTTTTGTCCAATTCTTCTTGACTCAGGAAAGCAGAGAGGTCTGGGAATTGATCCTGCCCCCCCATGTCTTCAGACCTCCCATAGAGGAGGTGCTGAGCTCCATCTGAATGATTCATCTCACGGTGCCTCTGCTGGACTCTTGACTCTGCCAGGTAGCTCTCTCGACCAAGCCGAGGTGACGAACCGGAAGATTCCAGGCTGTTGTCTTGCATCCTGTTAAAAATCGAGAAGGAATTATTCTTGACTAAATTTCAGCAGACCAAGTCACTGAAGAATGTATCTGAAGGCAGATTGTAATGAAAGGATAAGCGGCGCAAAATCCATCCAGTGAAATGCTGATCATTGAACAAATTCAGTAAAACTAGGGATGTGTGTCTCCATCTCTGAGGTGACGCGATACACATCTCCAGGTATCGCCAATGATCCGTGACGCGATACACATCTCCTTGCATCGCCAATGATCCGACCCATTAAACATACATATGAGGCAACTACTACTGCAATACAATACAATACAGCCCTATTGCAGGGCAGCACGACTGGATGTGATTCGATGCTCGCCGGACACGCCTCCATCTTGGCTGAGAGACTTGGCCATGACAGCGCATGAGAGCTGGAGATGAGAGGGTGCACTTGAGGAACAGTTTAGAGAGGGGGAATCAGTTTAAATATAACATTTCTAAATAATAAAAGAGTAGGGCTTCTACTGATAATTAAATATTAATATTAATTAAACCCTGGCTGTGTGTTGCCTGATAACTCCGGTCATGCTACTCTGCGTCGTGTTGTGATGTGTCGGTGATGTGACACGGTATGCTGAGGGAGGTGCAGCACAGCGGCAGTAACCGCGATGACGGTCCCACTTCAGGTGTTCTGACCCGGCGGGGAGTGCATTATGGCGGAGAGGTGGGTGACAATGAGTCTGCAGGTGAATATGATTTAAACAACAAAATAACACTAAGGACCAGCTTATAGACCTATATCTTAAAAAAAGTATTTTTTTAAGAATAAAAAATAGCAAATCAAAAAACAAACGTTGCACTGATTACAGATCCTAGCTCACTTTCCTATAAACATGAGAAGCCCTGGCTGGTTCTTCTCCCCTCACAGACTCAAGACAGAGTTTGCTATTGTGTCACAAATGACATTTTTCAGTGCTGACTTCATAAAACATGGGCAAATACAACAAAATTATAACAAAGGAATATTTTACTTTTTTCCCCCCCCCCCCCCCCCCCCCCGTAATTCACTCCCATGTATATAACATATTACATTTAATCAAAGTCCCCCCACTGAATTCCTCCCAGTTCTGTAGAAGAGAGAAATGGTAAACATTAAAACTGGGTACGACCATTTCAGAAAGTCCATCTTTAAATCAAACTCCCGTTTTGTCATGAATATGATGCAGTTTTGTACAAATTGCTAATATCTCCCTGTATAATAACAGACCCTGCCCCCCCACAAATGTGATTTAGCTTGCATTTGCCCCCAATAATACGGCCAATCACCCTGTGCTGGGGTCAGAAGCACCTGTTGATGTGTTTATAATTCGCTTTACTCTCTAGGCCGGCCTTGCAATGGCCCGTGCATCGTTACTTCACACAGAAACGGGATCAGGCCACAGGTGTCACTGACACTCAAATGGCAGTGATCAGGGAAGCCAGGGCGCCCCCCCCCATCTGCTGCAAGCATTAATCCAGGACGTGCAGCCCACCGGCACTGAAGCCTGACCTAATTATAGATGAGGTGTCACTTTACATGAAAAAGCAGGGAAATTAGCTGCCCCCTCTCGCTATGACAAATCCTGCCCCCTGCTTCATTTGCCTGCTTCTCTCAAAGTGAATAATTCAACATTTTGCCCACCACAGCCTCCTTCTTTTCAAGCACGGTGCCGTCTGTGCAAACACCGCAACAGCCCACAAAGCCAGCAGCGTTCAGCGTTTGCTGCCTGGCAGGTGAACCGAGACGGAACCAGAACTAAAGGCGAGCGCTTGGTATCGAGTAAAGCCTGCGGACAGAAGCACCCAAGAAGCCAGACGGGCGGCCCCCCTGCCGGCACGGCCACAGCTGTGAGCAGGTGCTTTACCTTCAGCTGAGCTCCGAAGCGCCCCTCCGGGATGGGGCCTCCCGAGGGACACGGCCGGCGGGTAATGGGGTCCGCACCTCTCTTTGTTGTGTTTCTCTCCCTGGTGTTTCCCTTTGCTGAGAGCTAACCTTGGAGTTTACAGAAAATATGGCGGCAAGCAGCAGAGGCTACTGGTCACCAGTAAAAGTAGCAACATTTGTCAGCATGTCGCTGGCCGGTTATTTTGGGGGCGGCTGGGACCATGTGCCCAGGGTGCATTCCTCCCCATTGGACGGGAGGGGGCTTCCGTAAAGGGATTCCTACCAGAGCAGCACCTATGGTCATCTTTCAAAGCTCCTCTTTATAGAAGCTGACAGGAGCCTGGGGTAGGTGGCAGGTGTGAGGGGGGTGCCCCTAGGGGGCGCACAGCACACTCCCTGTGCGGCTGAAAGGGATCGACAGCTCTAAGCGCACTGCTGTGCTTCCTTACTGCTTGTATCGTAGTAAAATGTGGAGCACATCCGTCTGACACCACAGACAGGAGTGTGGCCCTCACAGACCCCCCCAAAGCTGCCCAGGGCCCCAGCCTGACATTCAGCCACTCAAACCACACGTCAGCATGAGGCCCCGAACAGCCACTGCACTGAATATTAAATAGATGCATCCCTGCAGCAGTTCTGCCGACTAGCTGTGATCTCCGGTCTCTGCTTGTTAGCTATTTATTTAGGCTGTGAAGTAGCTTTTTAACCCGTCCCGGTTGGTTCTGTAACACACGTCCCAGACCCCTGACACGTAGACAACTTTATTAAAGTGCAGACTCACAAAACATGCTTTTGGCTTTCAGAAAATAAAAGTACTCGTTTTAATTGCACGTAAAAACCACCATCCTCAGTACAGCGAAATCTGAGACCTTATATCACTGATGACAATGAATTTTTATTCTCATGAAATAATAATTACAAAAAATTTCATTTAAACAGCATAAATCCTTCTTTGGACGGAAGGGCCAGCTTTGATCGCTCTGACACTGACATGATAAACATTAAAATACAGAGCTCTGCGCTTGTCCACATAAAAATAATCAGTCAGTAAGTGGTCTGGAAGGAACGATTATACAATCAGACATGGACATCGTGAAGAACAGCAGAGCGAATCCAAAGCCGGCCGAGGCACTGATATCCATGCAGCATTAGGGGGTTTCAGTCACTCTGGCCTTTACTAAGGAGGGAGGGGCCAAGAGCCCCGAAGCTCCACCGTGACAGAGCTGTAGACACAACGGGAGCCGCACCCAGTCCTGCCCCCCCAAATCTGCCCCCCCCAGCTCTGCCAGTTACCTCCATCCATGTCTTGGCCGTTGGCTGACACAGAAATTAAATGAAATTTAATTCACCATTTGTACGAATTGCAGGAAACCAGAACATGTTTGTTCACATATGCCACCCTGCTCTCTCCTTTAAGACACACACACACACACACACACACACACACACGGAGGTGAGAGCGAAGCGTGGGGTCTGAGCACAGGCTCCGCTGTCCATCCAGTGTCCCAGGAGCATTTTTCTGGGGGTTCAAGGCTTCGCTCAAGGGCCCAGTAGAGAAGAGGCTCCTCTGCTTCAATCCGGTGACCTTCTGATCACAGTCGTAACCCGCTGACTGTAACCCGCTGACTGTAACCCGCTGAGCCGCGCAGTCTGCATGTTACCGGCGTGCGGACTGGCTTTCCGCTATCTGCACCCTCGGGAATTCGGGCAGGGGGACGAGGATCCATCTGGAATAAAAGCAGCAGTCAACAGTGATTAACTATTAACCTGCTCACCCATGAAAAATGAAGCCATACTAATAATTACCGGAACATGTTATTTTGCTAATTATTTTACCTAAAGCACATGGTTACATTCGAAAACCTTTTACCTGAGTAAGGAAGCAAGTACTGCAGACAGGTACAACAGCAAAACCCATTCTTTAAGTAAGAGGTTCATCTTTGCTCTCCTAAAGAGCAAGAAGGCGGCCCCCTTCACAGTTACCGGGGGGGGGGGACAAAAGGGTGACATTGCCCACATACCCGGGGGGGGCACAGGGGGCAATGGTGCTCTACTCACTGTAGGTGAGGTCCTCTCCTGCTCGCTTACGTGACTGATCACCCCTACAGGATGAAAGGCATACAGTGAGTCACAGCAGTTGATGGTGACTTTGACTCCCATCAGAGGCGCTGTCCTCAGTGATGGGTGTGGGGCCGTCGAGCGCCTACCTGGCAAAGCCGTTCAGGGAGAGCTCCGCCTGCAGTCTGCGGTCCTGAGCTGCATAGTCGGGCAGCTGGCACTCCTGCGCAGGCGGGTTAATCTGCGGGATGAAGCTGGAGAATAGCAGAGGAGCTAATCTGACCCAGTCTGCACGGGAGACAAAGCGGAGAAACATGCAAGTATTAGTGCAGGTCAGGGTCCGGGGCACAGAGACATCAGAGCGAACGGCACCTACCGGGACGCAGAGTGTAAAGACCTTTCACTATACTGGCCATCGTCGAGGGCTTGACTTGAAAAGGTGTGGAATGAGCTTTTAAAAGCAGTGCTGCAAGGGAACAGATGGTTGTTAAAGATCTGAGCAGCTCTGCTTTGGTTCCGACGACAGCTCAGGAGCAACAAACTCATTTTCTGCACAATAATGTGAGTGAAAATTCATCTGGGGGCGTCTGGTGCTCCTGGTCTGCAGTGAGGGGGAGGGACGAGACGCAGACGTACGTATCAAGGTGTGGATGTGCTTCTCCGCCACATGCCAGGCAAACAGCTGGATCAGGTCATCCTTCAACTCCCTGTTCAGTTTGGTTTCAATATAGAACTTGTTCTAAGGGGGAAAGAAATGAGATTACACTCATAACATATGAGATACCACTCAAGACTCAGGGGTGAATGAATAAGCAGGGGTGGAACGTGACTTAGAAGCAGAAGTGAAAAAATACCCCCAAGTTCAGTAAAAAAAAATGGCATCAGAATTTTTTACTAGCTAGTACTAGCTTTACAGATACTCAGGTATCTGTACTCAGTCGCCATCTAAGTCCAGCTCTGCTTATAAGGTTTTATAAAAACAACACAGATTCCACGTGTTGCAGAGAAACACGTCTTACCATGTAAATGAAAATCGGCACGATGCTCTGCAGAGCCGCCGTGTACCGAGTCAGAGCAGAATCGAACTTTTCAATGAAATTCTCCATAGGACAGCACTGGAAGGGGATTATTAATGGGGTTAGGGCTTCGGAACAGCAAAGTCGTCTCCGGTAAACACCGTTACAGTCTAGGGCAGCAGCATTGTGGCTTCAGTAAACCTCACTGTTGTCATGTAACAAAGAGAGACCGCCCACCCTTTAGCTACCGCAGCGTTCATTAGCATCGCCAGATCCGCCAAAAAATGCTTCAACTAACGAATAAAAAAGCCGCGTTTTCTCGCCCCTCAGAGACGCCTTTACCTGCAACTCGTCCGAAACCCTTTCTAAGTAGGTCGTGATCTTCCGTATTAAGTCATTGTACATGATCTCCGAGTGCTGCTGACACACACATTTATACACGCAGCTGAAGAGGCGAGAAGAAATACAAGCTTAGAGACTCGAGTTTATCAATCCCCTGGGGGGGGGGACACTTAGGTCCAGCAGCAGGTAAGCAGTTATAAAGATCAAAACAATGGCAGTAAGAAAAGAGGTATGAAAAGTAAGAAATAATATAAGTGCTAAGAAAAGGTACTAAAAAAACAAATATTTACAGTTTATAGCAGACACAATGACTTACAATATTGTGCAACATTACTTTAAACACGTCAAGAGAAAAGTAAGCAGAGTGTTGGCCCACTCATCAAATACAAGATGCCAAAGAAGTTTTATTTCTTGCAAAAAAAGCCTCCTGGTCTGAGGAATGCCACCTTGTGTGACTGTACCTGTAAATCTGCTCATATGAAATAGGAATGTAGTCAACCGGACTCTGGAGCAACAACTGGTCAATGGCCTTTTCCAGTTTGGGCCAGTATGTGTTTCTGTAGTCTTCTGTCGTCATTACGTTCATCACTGGGTCAAAAAAAAAAAAAGTTAATCACACCATTTGCCGCGTTTTGTAATGTTGTTCCAGCCACGTCTTACAGCCGGGAGAATCAGCCTAACTCCTGCAGAAACTCACAGAGGACCGAGATCCACCACGTCCAATAACCAAGAAAAGAAAGTCACAATGTCTGCTGATAAGATGTGCTGTTATCTGCTGAGCCCAGAGTGGTGTCTGCAGGGCTGGTGAGCTGGCTGGAGTGAGATAAATCTGCACACACATGCACACGTACTTTCATGTATGTAACAGTTTTATTACCCTGTAGTGTCTGCAGGGCTTGCAAACTGCCCCGACGCTTTTGACGTAGCTAACTTTAGGTTTTTAGTGGAACAATATAGATTTGCCGTAGGATTTCTTGCGTGACAGCTGGCAGCCTTGTGCCTGTCATGCATTTGCTCTCGCCAGTCCGTCCGTCCGTCTAATACGTCTATCCATCCGTAACACCGCGTACAGAGAAAATGCGATGCGAAGTGTGGTTCAGGGCACATGCACAGCAGGACTTTAACACTTACAAAACCTGGAAGTGGTGTTGTTCATGTTCAGAGGCAACTTCCCAGCCGCGGGGGGATCGCTGCCGGAGTCGGCGGGGTCTGGGATCGGGATCCCGGACAGGGAGCCGGCCTGTGGCTCCTCGGGCGTGGTCTGAGTACCAAGTACCGATGAACCTGACAGGAACTGGGTCTTTTCCGGATGATGGTTCTGTGGGAGCTCATGCGTGCTCGGACTAGCCTCCCAAGTGTTATTATGGTTATGGTCATCGGCGATATCAAAGCTCTCTGCTTCCATGCTCTCCTCCATGCCGCGGTCAGTCAGGGAGGTGTCACGCCGAGATACCGTCCTTAGGAGGTTGGTGTTAACAGCCGTTTCCAATCTGAACAGCCACCCAAATTAACATTAAAGCGACACTTCCGCAGCCCTTTCAGCAGAACTTGTCGGACGCCGTGTTGTTTCGCTCCGGGTCTGCGACACTTGGCGGCAGCCGTGTTTGCCGCCGATTGAAATGTAGTCCTTGTATCAAAAGCACCGCCGCCGCTCTGGATAGGATGACCATAACCCGTCAAATATGCCCAGCTAAATAACTACAATAATCAGCCGGATTTTTCTTCTCCGTGGTCCTACCAGTAGAATTGCTCATATACACGGTAGTGTCCAGAGTTGCCTTCCGAAACACTACAACTCCCATGGAGCCTGAAAACGGCTCATCTGCGCATAATCAGGGGCGGAGACTGCGCAGGTCACGCGGTGAAGGGCTCGTGTGCGTCCGCATTGATTTAGACTGTAAACGGGTCTACGAGAAAACGGTAATATAGTTAAATATGCTGTAACCGAACGGTACATTTGTCAGAATTTAAGAACCGTGCCCACATGCTTCATTTAGCAAAGAGGCTTTAATGATGAATGAAGTAGTTATCATTGTTGCCTCACACCTCTGGGACCAGGGTTTGAGTCTCTGCTCTGGCTCCATGTGTGTGGAACTTGCATGTTCTCCCTATTTCATCATGGGACTTCCTCCAGTTACTCAAGTTTCCCCCCCACAGCCCTAAGACATGCTAAGGTGAATTGGAGTTAGCAAATTGCCCGTAGGTGTGAATGGTGTGTGAGTGTGTGTGTGCCTTGTGTTGAGTTGGCGCCCCATCCTGGGTTGTTCCCTCCCTTGTGCCCATAGGCTCTGGACTCCCCATGACCCTGAACAGGGCAAACAGTTACAGGAAATGGATGGTTGGACTTGATAGGGCCTGTATTACATGACCACTGTATCAGATTTGTATTGCAGTCTTTTTCTCCCCAAACTCTGGCGCCATCTGGCAGCATTTTTAACTCATAAGAAATATTAGAATTAAGTGATTAATTGTCATTGTTGACACACCACAGCACATAATGAAATGTGTTCTCTGCATTTCACCCATATGTGACAATGTGACATAGCAGGGGGCAGTTAATTCAGCGCCCGGGGAGCAGTGCTTGGGAGCAGTACCTTGCTGAGGGTACCTTAGTGGTGTCTTGCTAGTTAGGGATTCAAACCTGCAATCTTTCAATTACAAGTGCGCTTCCTTAACCATTAAGCCACCACTGCCCAGTAGTGCAGTGTAAATGATTATTATGCAATACATGCAATGTAAACTTTTAAAATTGTGACATATTAGGGAATATCGACTGTGAATCTACAAATCCCTAATATCTGACTCCTGGGTTTAATGTGGAAGTGAAACAAATAGGTACAAACTTTCATCGACCCTGTGACAGACAGGAGTCATCCCAACCTAGTGTGACACACAGATAAGCCATGAGGCAGCTTTCGCCATTTCTCAGCTGACTGATATTTCCTGGAGGATACCAGTAAGACCCATCAACACTAAAATGCAAACATCTTCCTGTTCTTTCTTCCTTCTTTCCATCCATCCATCCATCCCTCCCTGAAAAGGTAATGTATTCTTCTCCACAGAAAGCTTTCATGTTGTGAAAGGGAAGATTACCTATGGAAATGTCCTCCCTTTATCACTATAAG
Source organism: Gnathonemus echidnorhynchus (assembly GCA_026776725.1). Classification (NCBI taxonomy): domain Eukaryota; kingdom Metazoa; phylum Chordata; class Actinopteri; order Osteoglossiformes; family Mormyridae; genus Gnathonemus; species Gnathonemus echidnorhynchus. The sequence goes on along the minus strand of JAODJU010000062.1, from coordinate 2,044,779 downwards.
CAGGTGCAGATTACTCATAGCACGGCTCTTTAATTTCCTGAGTGCAGACAGCAGGAAATACCTCTGACTGAACAGCAGATAAATGACAGAAGAGCGATGAAAAGGCCTTTCTCGCCTGTGCGCTTGCCAGTTGGCAGACAGGACGAAGGATGCCCCGATCTTATTGCTTGTTATCTCTGGAAACATCTCCAGCCTGTCTCTGTCTGTCAGGCACTCTTCTTCTACTTTTATTATTTTTCCAGTCAACATTGTTTCAGATATGTTCTTGGTCTTGTTTTTACAAACAATATATTAATTATTGCTTTATATTGAAGTATTTTACAGCAATAGTTAGAAACTTAAATTCATAGTGCTTATGACAATATGCAGAATGTGAAATGGCGTATTATGTTTGCAGCAGAGATGAGGCAGTTTAATAAACATGCATGTTACTCTGCAGAGCAGAAGAAAAACATCACCGCCGCTCACACAAAGCTGGACTCTGCTTTTCACGGCTCAAATTATCTTCCTTTTATAACTTCAGTTTCTTCCTGTGAAACTTCTTTGTCAATGACACAATCTTTCAGCAAGAAATAATAAATGATTTACATATGATTTATTTGCATTAAACAGAATGACCAATACTGTATTACAAATAAGCCACACTTGTGATTTACATAAGACATCCATCTGAACTAAAAACAAATGAGGCTTTTCAAACTAACCAGAATGGGACCCTTTATGTATGTAACGCAGCGTCTTCGCCACCTAAACACAGTGATGTAGTTTATGCATAATGACCACCTCAGATGTTTTGGTTGCAGCTACTCACCCATTGCTAAATTAAAGACACATTACACTGTTTAGCACATTCAGCTGAATTATGCATCGCATATACTACAGTTCTTGGGATAGGGTCCAGGCTCACAGAGACCGCATTTGATGCGATATGATGGACATCACATGGATTGAAGGATACGACATTTTGGAATCAGTTTTGTTTTCAACAATCATAAAGACCTAACCAGTACAAGCATTAACAACTAACATGGCTTAATATCGGCACCGAGACTACAACTGCACGCCTGAAGCACGCAAACATTTCATGAATATACTTTGCAAAGAACAATTGCAAACATCACAAAATTTTGTGGATGAGATGCCAGGGTCAGCTTCAGTGATCTGGATAAAATGTAAACCCTCATTTCATTGAGGAAAAAAAACTAGTTAACTCTAGGCAGCCGCTGTGTTACGTATGTGGGGGTTACGGGCATATTACAGGACGTAACATTTCTTAGGAACAACGGTACTGGCTCATCAACCATTCTGTGGAATTAATATATTATATTTGAAATTTGACTGGCAGAACTTCAATTATTTTTTTACAGGGCAGCAGGGATAATGAGTACTGATCACATCATTTTACTGTAAACATGGTTCATGAGCAACTCGAGATAAGAAGGCTGGGACACATCGACTTGCGCACGTCGCTGACGACACAGGGAAATGCACTATTTGCTCTCTTCTCAAATTTCATAATTCCGGAATTTTCTCAAGAGGTCAGATGGAGCGTCAGCGGTCCAACGGAAACGCCAGTGCCACAGATTTTCTCCTGGATAGAGAAAAGGTTGGGAGACGGATATCAGAAATTACCTGGACATACGCAAATGGAGGAACGACAGCTGCTCTGTTCAGCCACACAAACAGGAATAACCCGCGGCCTGGGCAACATGAAGAGAGACGCACCGGGGGCCCGTGATATTAGGAGAGCTCCTAAAGAAACGTGAAGATAAGGGCGCTGTGTGAACATTTTGAGGGGCGCAGTGGGGTACAGTGGGAAGGGAAACTGTGCCTTTGATCAGCTGGTCATAAGCTGAAATCCCAGGGTGGCAGAGTGACGTCACTGTTAGTCCCCTGAGCCAAGCCCTTAACCCCCACCTGCCCCAGGGTCTGTCTGACCCTACTGCTTAAAACAGCGTATGCCGTTTTGGATAGAAGTGTCTGTTATAGCCACCCATAGCAGTGCCCATGGAGCTGGGGGCTAAGGGCCTTGCTGAAAGACCCCCAGATGAACCCCCGACCTTCTGATCACGGGCACCGAGCCAGACACTAAATGAATACAATGTGACGTCTCTGAATGTGTCGTTTAGCGATTCACAGTTTGGGATCCTTAAATGTTCTGCAATGCCTGTGAGCCTGCAGTTCTGCCCCAAATCCTGATAGAGGCTCACCTGGAGAGGTTGGTGTGACAGGCGACTGCAGCTCTGCGGACGACTGTCGCTCCACCTCAGAGGTGCGGCCCGTGGGGACAGCAGGCATCTCCTGAGAAGCCTCCAGCATGGGCTCCTTCTTGGCTTTCACGGCCCAGTGCATCGACTGCAAAGGACACGAGCTCCGTTTCAGGGGCTCAGGATTAACCCTAACCCTCTATTCCAAGGGGATGCCCCATACATAGCATAAGAAAGTAGCTTTACAAATTCCACTTTATCTGTGTGCTATAAATAGGAAAGTAAAGCCATGGGAAATATAGCCAGCCAGCAAGGCACAGATGTTTATAATCAGCAGACACAACTTTTGTTTTGATCACAGCATTTAAGCATAAAGATCCTGTGGGCTAAGCATGTGTGCGTCATGGCACCAGAACAGCAGTCAGATGGGTTAAACAGGTAAAACTAGCAACCTACAAGAAATTTAGTCATAGAAACACAGTATGAATTCATGTTGCATGACGCATAATCGTCATTGTTGCATAAATCTGCATAATCGTCATTGTTGGGAATTTAAGGGAAGCTTAAGTTTAAATCTCCATCTAAAACACACAAATGTATAAATCAGCAGGCAGCGAAACACACGGTTTTTACGGAGTCGCTCAGGGAGCGCCAGTCCCGGAAGGGCACGGAGATCCGACTGCGTCTCCACAGGTCGTACATCTTCCTCGTGTCTTCGTTGGTCAGAACTTCTTTGGCCTCCTGCAGCTTCTGAAAATCCTCCGCTAAAAACGCACAATGACATGATCTGTTAACATTAATTACACATATCACAGCACAATATAGTTGTTGTTCTCTTGTAATCCTTTACAGTAAATGATCCAAACGTATCTAAGACAGAGAGATACCTGCGTATCTAAGACAGAGAGATACCTGCGTATCTAAGACAGAGAGATACCTGTGTATCTAAGACAGAGAGATACCTGCGTATCTAAGACAGAGAGATACCTGCGTATCTAAGACAGAGAGATACCTGCGTATCTAAGATAGAGAGATACCTGCGTTGGGGTTTTCGGGGTCCTTGTCTGGATGTCGCTCTAGGGCTCTTGTTTTATATTCCGCAAGAATCTGTTCAGGCTAGCAAGGAAGGACACAGTGTCCATGTTTGTGCTGAAAAGCCCTCATCTGCTTAAGTAAAATAAACTTAAAAAGTACATATTATTATTGACATGTTTGATGGTAACAACAACAATAATAATAAATAATAATAATAATTTTATTACTATTAGTATAGGATCTTCTTAGGAGCTTCTGGTTTACAGGAGCTTATAACACTGATTGTCTTCACAAGCACCAGAGACCGGTAGTTTTCTGCAAGAATGTAACACCAGCTTTCTTAAAATACTATAGGACAGGGGTCTCCAACTCTGGTCCTGCAGAGCTACTATCCAGTAGGTTTTCTATCATACCCGGCTTCTGATGAGCCACACCTGTTCTTAGGTAAATACCAGGAACAGGTGTGGCTCATCAGAAGCCAAGTGGGACTGAAATACTGGATAGTAGCTCTCCAGGACCGAAGTTGGAGACCCCTGCTATAGGGGTACTGTCTGTAATACGGATATGAGCATGACACTCAGTCACAGCCAGGATACCTTCACTTAATGATCACCCCTCAACAATGAACCGTTTGTGAGATGAAGACGAATTTATGTCCAGATTTACCAAATGTAGAGACATTATAGCCATTTAAAGTCACATTCATAAGCATTAATGTTACTGCATATAACTGGACCCCGGTGTAATTGGGAAATATTAGTATAATCTCAGCAGCACACGTTTAACTGCTATTCGTCGTCATTCACAATATTCAGTTCTAACTATGCTATGGTGATTTGTGAATTCATAAAATAATCTGATGTAAAGTACTTTACTCATAAATTGTGAGGTGTGCTTATTTCTTTAACAACGACACCGTGATAATTTGCCCTTTGTCAGTACCCATGCAAAACCCGTTTCCACACTCACAGCGTTGAAGTGCCCTAAGCTGCATTTACAATGACGGGTGACTCATCAAACCAGTTTACTCACAACAACAGCCTATTTTCACCGTATTTGTTCATTGGCTTCTTGTATGTAGCTGGGTAGTTAAATAATAGTCGACACAAGTCGTGTACCTTCTAGATAAACATAAAACATGACTGTCAAGACTGGGCGTCTAATTACTAGTAATCAGAAAGCAAATCACATTATTAGCTAGTTGCTCAGCAGAATACAGCGCTGCAAAAATGCTAAATAAGAAACACACCCTTCAGTGCACTGTACCCCTGGATTAGTTTTCACCTTTCACTAATTCCGCTGTCCCTATGACACATCCACGAACGGTTAACTAATTGCAAGTTAAAAACAGAGGCATTTTAAGTTTCAAATTCAAGCCATATAGTCACCGTGCTTTCTTATCGTACCGAGGACAACTCGTCACATCCCAGAAGAGCATAATAGTCTTCTAGATCCTCCGGCTTCGCATTCAAAAGCGCATCCATCTCTCCCAGTAACAGGTCTGAAACCTGTAGATATCAGAGGACAGGACGAGTGGAGAGTGGTTGTTACTGCTGGTTTATTTACCCATATCCCACCTCTCTAGAGGCGGAGCTTCTCCGCTTACGATCCATGCAGTTGTGGTCTGTCTAAAAACCCGATGGGTATGTCGCTCATGTATTTTCATTAATATTCACATTACTATTTTGGTATTTAATGCAAGTGCATTGTACTGCATGCTGGGCACCGATACAATGTAGTGAAACTAGGTCAAGTTGTCTTCGCTCTATTGTGTAAATTCATTTATTATGTGAAAATTGTACCTAGCCTAGATTTATGTAAACGTACATTTAAAATTTAGACATGGCTTTTTCCATTGATGGTCAAGATCAATATAATGCACTAAGTACAGTAGCATATGCTTTGGAATTAATTACGTTTACGTTAAAATTATATGAAAGTCTATATTAAACATTTCTGGCATTCGTGGTAAGAGGGTATGTGGGTACTTCAGATTTTCCCTTCTCACGGCTGATGCCTACAGTTGCTGCGGAGACATGCCGTGTCCAGAGCCCTTCTTCACAACTTTCTGCACGGCCTCCTGGGCGGGCAGTGCGGTGCTTCTTGGGACATGCAGTGCGCACCCAGTCATTATGTAAGCGCTTTTCAGGCTCATATTTATCACCGCATGACACGTTTTGTTGTGGTTGACATCATCACCCGATCGCCATTGGCCGAGCCGGGGTCACGTGGTCTGTTTAAATGTCCCAGCTGGCTCGAGCCGCAGCGACGGCCCGTTTATCAGCTAAAGATGGCGGACGGTGAAAACGTCCCGCTCGGCGCCAGCGCCTCGGATCCCACTGAGCCCCTCACCAAGAAACCCAAGCTGGGAGCCGCTTTTGGGAACGGGGATAAAGGCGACCAGGCGGAGCCGGAATCACGTGTAACAGAATGTGGGAAGCTCTGGGCGTCGGCGGCAATGGCTGCTAATGCGCGGCCGGAGGAGAGGAAGAAGGAGGCGGCGGCGGGACAGGCCACGGCCGCGTCGGGCGGAGACAATGGACTGTCGGCTCCGGAGCCTCGGGGGGAGCCGCTGGAGAATGGCGAGGAGGCGCCACTCGATGGACACGCAAGAGATATGAGCGCAGGTAGTTGGCAGCCTAGCCGAGGCGAGCCGGAGAGTGCGGTGCCGGGGGCGCCGAACCGAAGCCGTTGCCGTTGCACGGCCCCGGCCTCTGGCGGCTCTAGACGTCGCGCCGGTTCGCCGCACATGTGCCTGCAGAGCTGGACTCCTGGTCCATTTTGGTTGCGAGCCAGACCAGCGGTGCACAGCCGGCCGGCATGGCACTGTCTATGTTCCGCCGAGACCATTGCTGATTCCGGTCGTTCGTGGTTAGATGAAACGCCGCGGGTGACATGTGCATGCTTCTTTCTCGCAGTGTGCATCGGTCCCGGCGAGGATGAGCACCCCAATGGCTTCAGCTTCCATGACCCCGGCGAGGAAGATGACAGGTCCTCCCACGCAAGCTCCAGCGACTGGACCCCACAGCCGCACTTAGGTACGGGGCGCTGGTGCTTAGCAGTGTCTTTTAAAGTGTGCTAAGATGCAGAAATAAAGTGCATGCTTCTCTCCTACAGCTGATTTACCTTGCAGTTAATTGGTGCACGTGTTATCTATACCGGTGTTTACTGTGCACCTAATACCATGTTTGTACGTGGGTTCGTGTGGCAGGTTCATTGCTTGTTTTGATCTTGCATGGGAACATGACAGCATGTGTGTGTGTATATATATGTGTATATATATATATGTGTGTGTGTGTATATATATATATATATATATATATATATATATATATATATATATGAGATGGATCGGTACTCGGTCTGCAGAGCCAGTGTGCTACACCTCACTGCGGCGCACCAGGTCTGCAGGAGTCGCAAGCAGTACCGAATCGGTCCCTCTCAAGCCGACTCCCAGCAGATGAGAGGGCATCCCATTAAAATGCATTTACATGCCGTCTGGATTTACCTCGCTTCAGGAGATGCATTTTGCTGTTTCTCTTATGTGACATTTCAGTGATCTGGCCCTGGGACATTTGCCTTTTGCTATTAATATTTTAATAATGTATTGCAAGCACGGATTTTGGTTACTGTCTCTTGAATCCACTTTAATCTTCAAAATAGCCCAATACTGTGAGCAGCTGCAAGATGCCCATAGTTTTGGAAGTGTTAACTCACTCCCCACAGGTTGATGGCGTGTTACGTAATCTCATTAGGGATATATAATGGCACTTTTAATGCAGTCAGCTGCTGTTTTACACTGCCCTGACAATGTGGGCAATGTTTCAAATGCTTGACAATACGATTGAGCTTCATTTACCCTGAAATACAGACAGACAGCAAGGCTCAGGTGTGTGAGAGCTGCATCCATTTCCTGTTTTCAAAGTGATGTCACTTCCTATATTCTACTACATCTGTTGGCATACTTCTCTGTGAGGACACTGAGAAAAGATTAGGGAAAACATTAAACATTGAATTTTGAGTTTTCATTATTTGGTTCTGCATGTTAAAATATTAAATACATGCCATTCAATTTCAGAATACTTCGGCATGGATAATCATTAGCAAACAATTTGTCATACTGTCAGTTCACTTATGACTGTAAGACTTGGTCTCCAACATTATTTTCCAGAACTTTGAAACAAAGACCTTGTTTAATTTCTGTGTAAATGTCAAAGTCACTCATTCTAAGCTACATTTTACCCAACATGCTCACATGATTACATAAAGAACATGCAGTTTTGACACTACTGGGGAAGGTCTTGCAGAAATTATTAGTAAGTGCCCAAAATGTACATGATTTTAACTGACCAGTGGCAGTGTGGGGGGGGGGGGTACTGTGAGTTAATCAGAACTGAGATGCTGTATATTAATGACAGTACCATGTCCAGGCTACTCAGCTGTGGTGTGTAAATTAGGTTTAAATCAAATCTTGAAAGGAGATCTTGAAATTCACAGAATGTATATATCTATACTTTAAAATTATTTTCAGGCTCCTACAGTTTCATCCAGCAGCACATCATGAGGGAGACAGATCCTCGGACCATCCTCAGAGATCTTCTCCCAGAAACAGCACTCCCTCCGGACCTGGACGACATGACCCTGTGGCAGATCATCATCAACATCTCCGAACCCCCCAAGAGGAGGAAACGGAAGGATATCAACACGCTGGAGGATGTTCTCAGGCTGCTGCACGAGTCCAAGAAGATCCTGGTGTTAACCGGCGCCGGGGTCAGCAATGAGACCTTCACCCCACCAAACCATACCACTGTATCCAGTCTCAAAATAACACTTAGTTAAAGTAACGTGGCTGATTTATGTGTGAAATCGTGTTTAGTCACTAGTGCAAAAATGCACCAAGTGTGGTGTGGAGCTCGTGAGGGTGACGTGCTCTTTACCGCCAGGTCTCCGTGTCGTGCGGAATACCAGACTTCCGATCCAGAGATGGGATCTATGCCAGACTTGCCGTGGACTTCCCCGACCTCCCGGATCCTCAGGCCATGTTCGACATCGAGTACTTCAGAAGAGACCCCAGGCCGTTCTTCAAGTTTGCCAAGGTTTGTCTGCCTCCACCTGTTGAAGTTGAAAGTTTATCCATTACTCTTGGAATAAAGTTAACATGTTTTGTTTATATTTGGCTTGCTTGTACATTGCTTTGGACTGAAGCGTCTGCCGATTAAACAGAAATGTGATGATGTTCTGCTTAAATAAACTCACACATCAACTCAGTAATTTATAATATAGCTGTCATGGTGAAGTATTGAGTCTAATGGATTCGTTAAAGACTAGATGTGACAGATGGATAAACGAAATATGAATATGAAATGCGATCAGTCATGTGGCGGATAACAGAGCCGCTGTCCTGCCCATGCAGGAGATCTACCCTGGGCAGTTCCAGCCATCTCCGTGCCACAGGTTCATCGCTATGCTCGATAAGCAGGGCAAGCTACTGCGGAATTACACACAGAACATCGATACGCTGGAGCAGGTGGCTGGCGTGCAGCGCATCATCCAGTGCCACGGTTGGTAGCGCCGCCCGCGGCCACCCATCTTTTTGGAATAGGGTATAACTTCCCTGTCAAGCATATTACA